>QLOH01000415.1:0-600000 GCA_026901365.1 Sesbania bispinosa
AACAAATGCCTATACTCTCTCCCATTATCCCCTAATCTCAACAAACTTTTCCTCAACTCATCTATCCATTATCTTTTTTAACAATCTGTTATTTTTTATTTTTTGGATTTTATTTTATATGTTTTATTTATTTTCAGATTTATTATTTTTTTTGAATTTTTGTATTCTAAAATTTTCAGAATTTATTTTTCTGATTTTTATGTTTTCTATTTTAACAAAAACAATTTTAAATATTTTTAAAACTGAAATTGCAACTTTTTTTCTTTTTATTATTATTTTTTTTATTTCAAGAATTATTTACAAACTAAATTCAAACAAAAATTGAAATTAAAATAAAAATTAGCCCGGATAAAATTGGGTATTCACAGGGAACAACTGTTCCCTTTTTTTTCTTTATAAGTTTTTCTCTTCAACAAAAGTTTTTTTTACTTACTCTTTAAATTCTTTTATTATTTAAGATGTTAATTTTTTCCACTTTTTCAACATATCATTTATCTAATTATTTTATTCATTAATAATTTAATCTATTATCTCTCTTATCTATTCAATCTATATTAAAATTGTTTCCCATGCGTCATGTTTTCTCACTTACATTCTTTTAGTTTTTTCATTATCATTTTAATAAGGTGATTTTTTTTATGAACCACATGTATATACTCCACGGGACACTGTCCTCCTTCTACCGTTTTCTTTCTTTTTTTTTGCTTTCTTATCACATATTCGTTTTCTTTTTATCATTTTTATATTAAAATATTTCCTCTCATTATTCGTTCCTATTAATATGTTTAATTACAAGAGTGTTGTTTTTATAAATCACGAGTATCCTCCACAGGGGCAGTTGTGCTCTTACCAACCATTTTCTTTCCTCCCCTTTTACCACACTTTTAATTTTCTTTTTTTATTGTTATATTAAAACAATTTATCTCATTATTTATTCATACTTTTTTGTATCATTACATAGTTACAGGTGCACACCCTTCCCGATCTCTTTTTGTAAAACTGATTAACTTTCTCTGTTTTCATTTTAGTGTACAGCAGCCGAAAGGTTGCTATACATACCTTTATATATTACTGATATATTTTGTCACCATGGATAGATTTTTCTGCAAATGTTTTTTTCCTTTGTACCGTAAATACCCTCTCTCAGGTAAGCCAACTATTTAATTATAGGTTAAATTGTTCTTTTTATAAAACACAAGTATCATCTATGAAAAACAACAAACTCCTATCGTGAATGTATTAATATCTAAATTAGTAAATCATATAAAGATAAAAAACATCAAAACACATATGATTATCTTATATATATTTTTATATAATTTATTATTTAAATATAATATTTATTTTTATTATTTATTAAAAATATTTGATAATATATATAACAATCAGCATCACATGCACCCGTGCGATGCACGCGTTAGTTGCTAGTTCACACATCGAAAGTTTAATCTTATTGTGAGATAATTTTGGGATTGTAAACTCAAACTTATAATATACGTAGTTCCCTTTTCCTAATAGCTAGCAACAGTCTTGTTTTCTTTCTAATCAGGAACATAATCAATAAAACAATCATGTTTATGAAAAGTTTTTCAAGATTCCCGTAATACATGCTACTTGCATTATAATAATGACACTTAATTTTGTATAATTACTTTTGCCCCTCTTGTTTTATTAGAGGAAGGTCTAGATAGTAACAGTAAAAAAAATTTGCTCCATGTTTACTTTAGGTATAATGTTAGGCCACGGATCCGAGCATATGCAAATGTGTCCATTGGCAATTTCCTAAGAAGGATTGGAGTAAAGGAAAATGTTGATGGCTCTTGTTAATTTATTGGTGAGAGATCAAGCTTGGCATTTTTGCTTAACCTCTGTAAGTAACTAAGAAGTATATAAGAACCCACCAGTGTGTTGCATTGCATCATTGCATGTTGATTGTTGAGCTCGAAGGTATACTATCAGCCCTCTGATTTGACATGGAAAAAAGGAACCAAGAATCTTAGAGCATCTCCAACGATGGGTTCTTAAACAGTTCTTGCAGCTTAGCATTTCAGGAAAACATTTCAGTCTCATTAGAGCAAGTTTACGTGAAGTGCTTACTTAAAAACTGAAGAGAGAGGAATCCTTCCACCAGCAACCATAAATTCCGGGTCTTGTGATTAAATGACAATATAAAAATTGAGAGAAACTGAAATTGGCGGGGATGACAACAACATTCAGTTGATAGATTCAAGAGCAGAACGTGATAGACAACAACATTCTTCCTCCGATCTGCAGCGGAACGTTCTCCGATCTGTGTGGGCGTTCTTCGATCTGTGCAGAACGTGATGATCGGCTCCGATCTGCAAGGCGTTCTCCGATCTGTGTGGGCGTTCTTCGATCTGTGCAGAACGTGATGATCGGCTCCGATCTGCAAGGCGTTCTCCGATCTGTGTGGAGAAGGGAAGAGAGAAGAGTGACTTGTGTGCGAAGAGGAAGAAGAGAAGAGAGAAGAGTGATTTGTGTGTGGAGAAGAAAAGAGAGAAACGGTGTTGAAGAGGAAGAAGAGAGAAGAGAAGCGGTGGGTGAAGAGAAGAGAGAAGAGCGATTTTTGTTGTGTCTGAAATCTGTAGAAGGGGAGAGGGTTTGGTTTGTTCATTTTGCTCTGTTTGAAGAGGGGGAGAGGGAAGGTTCTAAACTCTAGTGAGTGGGTTTGAACTTTGATGGGAAAAAATCAACGGGAAGAAATAAAAATTAACGGGAAGAAATCAAGGGAATGTATTTAAATAAATTTTAATGTATTTAATGTATTTACGTTAATGAAATTTAGATAGTTTAAATGAAATTAAAATGAAATAATAAATATTATAAATTTTAAGTGAAATTTACCTTAATATTATTTAAAGAAAATTAATCTAAAATTATTTATGTTTAAACTTTATTTAGAAAAATTAAATAATATTTTAAGTTGAACTAAAATATTAAAATAATAAATATGGGGTAGTTTGTGGGGTCCATTCTGAAGTTCTTGTAGAGTTACTCTGTTGGAGTATAAAGTTGCTTAAATTGTAAGAGTTGCTTAAAAAGTAAAAAGAGATGATGTGTGCATGTAGGACCCACACAAATAATATATAATAATGTTTTAAGCACCTATGTAAGGATCTCCCATTGGAGATGATCTTATGGATCGAAGCTGATTTGTCCTGGTCCTGGTACTATTTACTTTGTAGTTCATGGTTGTTCCATATGAACAACCGTTCTGTCACGTGGCACCTCTGGTGCAAGCCATTCGGGTTTTCTTTACTGGAAAAGGATTAATTGGCATTTGTGATTCACTCATGAGTCATGAATCGTGTTTGCTGTGATTTCTGGTGAAGTATTTTGTTAGTGGTTGGTCTTTTTCTCATATTATTTTGTTTTGTGCACCAAAGCAAGGGGTCTTAATGCTCTTGCAATGATTGTAAATGGAAACCCCGTATATGAGACTTGCAGTGTTATGCAATGTCAAAAGTCCCACATCGAAAGTTGATACGAAATAATGGGGAGCGTGGGCTATAAAAATGAAGTGTGTGGTATTGAGCAACATACTTACCTGGACGGGGTCAATGAGTGATCATGAAGGTCTATGGCCTAGGATTAGGAGGGGTGCTACTCTAAGGTCTGCCCAAGTGGTAGAGCCTACGTCATAATTTGTGGTAGTGGGGGCCTGCGTTCGCGCGGCCCCTTCCACTCTCAGTTCTAAATGTTTTGGGTCATAGTTTGGGTTGTACGACCCTTTCCGATCTCAGTTCTAAATGTTTTGTGTCCTAGTTTGGGCCTTAGTATATGTTATAAAATATTGTGCTTGGGCGTTGGCCCTAAAAGTAGACTATATCTCTTATTTTACATCCACCCTTTTTTGCGACGCCACTTCAGACTGTTCATGCCGCCGGATTTCTAATGGAGGGAGGTTAGTCATCTTGCCGTGCCACCTTGTAGGAGAATGTTTTGACACGTGTGTTGCATTAATCCTTGCTGGTTTCGATCAAAACGAGTTGAATGTTGATGCAGTTTATCAAAGCTGGCAGTCGAAGCTTCTATCATATTATTAGCTAGGCAAATAATTAGTTGAAAACCATAGAATTGCGCCTTTTATTTAAATTTCAAATTTAAATATGTTGGAGCCAGTTTATATAAAGGGGGAAACAAGCCATGTAGAGTGGCTATAAATTAGGTTGCTCCTTGAGAAATTTATTGTCCTCGGTGTGGCTTGCGAGTAGAGCTTATAACAACAAAGGAATTTCGTTTTATACTTTTGTGCTTAATGGCTGGTGTGTATGATCAGGTTGGAAGTGTATTTCCTGGGAGGCAAAACTGGAGACTGAAGGTGAGGGTTGTAAGGGTTTGGGAGATGTATCCCATTGATGAACCGAGCAGGACTTTCTCTGTTGAGATGGTGCTGGTTGACTAGTCGGTTAGTGTATTTTGCCGCATTTCAATAGTTCTTTATTTATTTGAATTTCATAATGATTATGGTTTGTGCTGTTGATAATGAATCATGAGAAACTGATTGACGCCTCATTGTGTAGGGTGAAAGGATACAAGCATCCATCCGCAAACCTATGATGAAGAAGTTTGCAGGCAGTATAATCGAAGGGGAGGCCTACAAAATGCTTTTCTTTGGGATTGTTAGAAACCCGGGTTCTTATAGGGCAACCAAGCATGAATGCAAGCTCATTTTCCATCCGAAGACCAAGATATCTAGGCGCGAAAGCTCCATCATTTCCCTGCATGGGTTGAATCTATTCAATTCCGAGGATATAATGACTACCAATGGCCAAAGCGATTATCTTGTCGGTTAGTATAAATATTTGGGTGAATGCTTGAATATCAGTCAAATTTTTTGTTATGTGTAGTGGAAAAAAATCGTTAAATTTTCGGTGTCTTCAACAGACGTGATTGGCGTGTTGACTGCTATATCTACTGAGAAACGTTCTTTCCGTGATGGGCGGATGACAAGGGTTATGCAGTTGGAGCTGACAGACCAGAAGGGGAAGGTTCATTGTGCTATGTTTGGTAGTTACATGGATAAGGTTGGTGATCTGCTTAATGGAATGGGTTCAAAGTTGCCCGCGCATGCTTGTAGTTATGTTTGCTAAAGTGAAGTTATACAAAGGTTGTTTATAGGTTTAAATAAAAGGATGAATATTTCTTATAGATCAACAAGATATACGTGCAACATGTGATTGTCCCAGTTATATTTTTTTCTGTTCCAGGAGAGGTCGTGCTGCAAAACGTTCTTAATACTACTAAGATTTTATGCAACCCTCAGATATCTGAAGTGGATGAATTTCGGAACGGGTGAGGGACTTTTTATTCGATTGGTGAGTATTTGTTTTGCCTTCTTTTACAAAGTAAACAGTGATAGTTGGTTTTTAGGGCTGCTGTGCATCGGATTGATATATTAGCACCGATGGGTGTCATTGCTGACGATTACAACAACAGTCCTCCAAAGGACGAGTTTCTGAAGGCGCACCCAAGGAAGACCATAAAACAACTTCATGAGACCGAGGAGGTAAGCTGAGCATTATTTTAGTGTGTTGCGACAACTTGTGCCCTAACGGGAATGTTTTCGGAAGTGGACCGCGAACCTATTAATAATAATCGTTATGGGACGTACCCAAAGAAATTGGGATACTTATACTGGTGTATGTATATGAAAACTTAATGAGGTGATTCAATCACTTATTCGCGTCCTGAATGTACGAGGTTAATTACTAAAATAAATGATATCTGTTTTTATTGACAGATTAGTAAGGTGATTTTAGTTTAAATGTTTTCATCCAAATGATTCCATTATTTGCGCTAATTGAAAGTTTTATTAGGATGGGTTCTTCATTGTGTTAGCTTCTATAGTCAGTGTGCTGAATGATGGTAATTGGTGGTACACTGCATGTAAGTGTCATCGTGCAGTGACCATGGATGGTGATAGGTATTATTGCTCCTAATGTGGCATTCATGTTCGAGATGTGTCTTCTAGGTAAGTGGATGAGTGAGATGTAAACTAATGCTTATATTTATAATTGAAATTGTTTCTTGCATGTTATGCGCGAAAAACCTCACCCACGTGTTTATTGTTTGCTGAAGATACAAGCTGAGAGTTGAGGTTTACGATGGAGAGGATACTGCTGCATTTGTTCTTTTTGATAGTGACACTGAGATGTTAATTGGTCATAATTGCGCTGAATTATTGGCTATTATAAAGGTTGCTTAATAGTATATATGTTAAATTCAGGTGGTTTCATTCTTACATAGTATATTTGTCGGTGACTTTTTACATGTTTACTGCTGTTATTACTAGGACAAAAATGGTGATGAACTGCCTTCGGAGTTCAGCGATCTTGCTGGGAAAGAGGTTTTATTCAAAGTTGAAAAACCAGCTGACTATGCTTTTAAATTTGATGATTCATTCAGAGTTAAGCGGGTTTGTGATGACATTTGTATTATTGATCTCTTTAAGAATGAGGACAGTATTGCAACTTCGGATGTTGTAAGTAATTTTTTATGTCGTTATACACAATTTCCTTCCCAAGTGGTTTGTGTTTATATTTTATGTCCGCGAAGGGTTGCTCCTGTTCCTTTCCCGAGCTTGGATGAGATTATAGAGTCGGCCAATGTTCAAGACACTGTTAAAGCAAAGGCTTCAGATCAAACAATCCTTGATTTGACTGTTATCCCAATGTAGGATGTTATTACTGAATCCGTTGTTTTCTATGCTTCAAACGAGTCTACAACTAGCGACTGTGCAAAAGGGCGGGGTAAAGGCAAGAAAAAAACAAAGGGAAAGGACATCCTAATCTGATTAGGGTTGGACTAGCTAGCCCTCTTCTCACGTGGAACTTACTTTATCGTTTTCGGTGTTTGCTGTGAAATAAGACACTACTAACCATCAGTGCGAAGCTGTCTGCTATAGTTGTCTGTTTATGTTATTGCTAGCACTCTTCTCATGGGGATTTTACTTTATCGTTTTCAGTGTTTTCTACGCAAATAAGACGATGCTATCTAAAAGTGCGAAGCTGTCTACTATAGTAGTTTGTTTCTGTTATTGTTGGTATGTGTTGTTTGTCATTGAAACAGTTATTCAGGGTTTATGTTATGTCATTGTTTCAGTTGAGTTTTGTCTTGCCCTTAATGGACCAAAGTCTGTGACAAATACTGAGATTTCTCTAAATCCATCGTGTTGTTCTGTATGCAGTGGCGGATCCAAGACCCCGGATCAGTGGGGGCAATTTATTAAAAAAATAAAAATTAATAATAATCATTATCATGTGTGTGTGTGAAGGAATGAAAATGAAGAAAATTTATTTTTTTTGGTTTTCCTGTGTATCCTCTTACCCGGTAAATGAAAAACTAATCTTTCTAGGCATTGTCGAGCACAAAGAGAAGACCCTTCCCAACAGTATTTTCTCCATACACATGGATTAAAGGATCAAACACAGGACCACATATTTAAGGGACCCGAGCCCCTCCACTCGGACCAATTAATACATGTTGATACGAAGAAAATTAGGTAGTAGTTATTGTTATTGAAGAAAAGATATTTTTTACTTTAAAATCAAATACTTGAAAACTTATAAGAGCATCTCCGATGGCCTTTCGCCGAAGTGCTCACAAATATTAAGAGCGTCGTGTAGCAACTTTTTTCGTTAGAGAAATACTCATGATGCTCAACAATATTTTTGAGTTGCTATTTGTAACAATCTAAAAAGTGGATTGCTGCATGGTTTTAATTTTTTAGTAATTTATTCCGTAGTTTAGGATTTTAATTACAACATACTTCATCAGGTTATATTTATAAGACAATTCAGACTAAATGACATATATTAAGAAAAATAATTAATGTATTGATTTTCAAAAAATAACTCTACAACATTCCAAGTTTACCCATATTTAAAATTTAACTTCATTACCATAGTAATTGTGTTAATTTAAAACCTTTAATGGTCAAAGGGTAAATGTGAAAAAAAATTATTAAATTCTACTAAATTTGTGTACTTTGTCTTATAAATAGGACCATAAAAAAAATTCAAACGTTGTCTTATAAATAGGACTTGTTGAGTATATAAGTGTGGGGTAGGTTGTAGGGTCTATTTAAGTAAATTTTGAGAGTTATTAGGTTGGAGCTAAAAAAGATTGAGTAGCTTAAAATAATAAAAATAAAATAATAATAATATGGGAAAGTGTGAAAAAATTTTAAAATATTAATTTAAGAAACTTTTAAGAATTCCTAGGTTGAGGATGACCTAAGGGGAGTGAAAAATTGGGTAAACATTAGATTCAAAGATATAAAACTAGAGGGGGAAAACTATCAAAATACAAGATATTTAGTTGTAATTTTATGAAAGTGAGTGAGTGCAATTGCACACCCTCATATCCGCCACTAACAGTGGGTTCAAGATATAGAACCAGAGGGGGCAAAATATCGAAATACAAGATATTTAGTAGTAATTTTATAAAAGTGACGGGGTGCAACTGCACACCCTCGTTCGTACCTCGGTCCGCCACTGTCTGTATGGCATTATATCTTTACTTTTCACATTAAGTTCATGAAATTACTTCTTTTTATTTAATTTCATTCCTAAATATTTACAATACACACTTCAATAATGCACAGTAAAATAAGATCATGTCTTCTATAAGAACAACCCAATACTCATATAATAGCATCAATTTTATCCATGCGTTTAGATACGTGTTAAATTTCCATTTCTGTGATTTATTAAAAAAAAAAAGGACATGACGTTAATTTATTTATAGTTCGGTGATCAAGTAACGCAAAAAAAGTTACGGTAATGAGAGTGACACAAACGTGGCAATTTGTGAGTTCTGATCTTAATTTTGGGGAATGGATTACTTATATGTGAGTAATCTAGCTAATTTATTCTTCTTAACCAATTTAAAAAATTTGGGTCAAGTGTGTGGACTTAGGTGGTGGGAGGTTTTCCAGTGAAAAAGTCACTTTTATTTGCACATTCATGTGCCGTTTGAGTCGTAAATTTTTTTTCTTTATTGGGTCTAGAATTGGTCTATAATAGGAGTTGGGTTGTTAGCAATCATGTGCAATGCATGTGTATAGGTCCTTGGTGTCGTCCGTGTCTACATTTTTGGTTGTTGAGAGGGAATTTGGACTTCTTTAATGATGTGGCCTTAGAGCCATTTGAACGACAAGCCCAATTTGTTGTTGTTCGAAAATGAATTGTTATTGGGTCAAGAGGGTGAATTATTTGAGTATCCAACCTGTGGCAAGGCAATCATTAATATCCACTAATGTATACCATTGCAATAGAGTGGTATATTTATGAAAGGAATCAATTTGGTATGGACAAATATATTCAGTAATTATAGATAATTGTAGATAATTAATGCAGGATTTGGTGCCTTTGCCACCTGTAAGTATTTTGCAAGTTTTTTATGACGTGTGCATTGAGTTGTGCCTTAAGTGTTCAAATTTCTAATTTCTTATTCTTGATAATAGACTAAGTGATAAGTGATGTGCTATCGCATGAGGGTAACCACGTGTTACTTCCTATGTAGCCCAATTTGTTGTCATTCAATATTGGAGGGTACAGTTATTAATATAACCGTGCTTTTATCGGGAGCTTTCGTAGTTGCTTGGTCTGGGCTTTGTGTTCTAATTTGGGCTTTAAGACATTTGCTCGCCATGCACAATTAGTGGCCTAGTAAAGATGGCATATGAAATGGAATTCTTCCTATAGGGTGAATTATTACAACAAAATGTATATGGAAGTAACTAATTGGTGTTAATATCCACGAACGTCGTTATAACCTTTTTCCTTTGTTCAATTTAATTTAAGCATTTGCTGGGGTCTACATGAGTTAATCACTTTTATGTTTGTAAGTTAACTTAATTAACGAGAGGTGATGTGCTATCATAGAAGGAACCACGTGTTATATCCCGGGGGAATGTAATGACAGATGCCAGGTAAAATTTAGCTCCAATACTTATCCTCAGGGTAACTGAAAAATCTTACAGCTGTGAAGAAATACCGAGAAATTTATATTTAATATATGACGTCTGCAAAACGCATGTACTTGTCCTGTTAAGTTCATGCTTATATCTATTGGTGTACCCCTAATGGAATTCCATAGGTTTTATTGCCCTGTTAACTACCGGAAGAAGGAGAGTTATGTATTTATGGACAATATTATAAGTAAATGTTAAGTTAATTAAGGCATTTTAAGTGAGGCGGTAAATATAATTTTCTGAATGCATGCATTTATCCCATTTGAAACCCAAGTAATGATGGCGGGGCTATTAATCTGGTTCCGTGTGAGACGTTCTTTGTAAGCCGCAGCAAAAACATGATAAACTTCTTAATTTCTAATTAATTTAATTCATTATTATTGCCATTCTTTGTGGTGGTTCCCCTTTATAAAGGCCTGTTGATTTAGGCTATGTTTATACAAGTTCCCTCGGTTCAAGATAGTTTACTTGCACTAGAAGTAAATGTTATATAGTGAGGGTGAATATGGCTCAACCTCTTTATGGATTCGATAAACTTAAGAACTTATCTCAGTCTCGTGATAACTGGCTCATTAAGATTTCTATTATCCGGATGTGGCACGTTCCTCATGAGTATGTCTCAAACGATATTATGTCTATTGAGATGGTAGGCATTGATTCACAGGTAAATGTTTATCTGTGGAGATTAATTGTATTTGGTAGTGAAAAGAGACATGAGCTATCCTATTTGGTTTGTTTGTGTTTAAATCCTTAACTTTTTCTTTTGGTGATTATGTTCGTTTATATAGTCTCATTGTACCGGTTTACTGATATTGTCTTGGGGATAATCTTAATTTCAGGGTACAAAGATCCAGATAACGTTGTACAAGCCTATACTGCCCTTTCTACAGGTTGAGCTTGGAGAAGGATTGGTTTATATAATGAAAATTTTTTCAGTGGTCCCTAATGTTGGTCTGAACAAGGCCACAAGACATAGCTCCAGGATAATCATACTGAGGAGGACCATGATAACTAGAGTTGAACCTGATATGGTGATGATCTCAGGACTTGCACCATTGACTGCTGCTGCCATTCGTGCGCTGAGATCGTGTAATGAATTTCTTGTCGGTGAGTATTAATGGTTGATATGAACATGTGCTATGGTCTTTTACATTAAATGCGCAAAGTTTATTGCTCTTAATGCATTTATAAGATACACCTGGAATGTTGAATTTATGCACTCATTATTCTTCATGTGCATGAACGCCAACACGGAAGACACCATTGGGGTGGTCACGACAGCCTCCAGTGAGCGGGATTATATTAAAAGTGAAACCGAAAGAAAGTTCATCACCGTGGAAGTGATTGACAATACGTGAGTAATTATTATTTTCCAGCTTTATTATATTGATTGTCAGTTTAGTGGGGTTATATTTTTTTTATTTGTTTTGTTAAACATAAATACCTTAATATTCATTCTAATCCAGGGGTAAAGTGGAACTTGTATTGTTTGATGATTGCACTGATAGGGTTATTGAATTTTTAAGGACACAAACTGAGAAAAGGCCCATTGTGGTTGTTCAACTGGCCACTGTTGGATCTTTGGATGGGTACTTATTTGGTACGTGAACACAACATTTTTTTGTAAATTTTTTTGTCGCACTAAATTGAGTAATCGATCCTGTTTTGTATCATGTGCCCAATAAAATAATATTAAAGATTGGCATTCTACACTTCATTTTAGGGGATGTTGTCATTCAAACATTTATGGCTTGCACTAAAGTGACATTTAACCCAATAATTCCTGAGGTGTCTGAACTGACACACATGTATGTAACAGGTTCTATGAGTTAAATTTATCTATTCTTTGAAAGATTGGTGATGCGCAAATTCTGATATATTAACATTTAAATTTTTCTCATAAAGCATGGCTCTCCTTGGGTTAGTTTTGGACGAACGAGTTTCTCGGTTGCCTGGACCACGCAAATTCATCTCTTTGCGCGATGATTTTTTGTTGAATTATCCTGCTAAGAAAATTTCCGAGTTGCGCTCTTGTGGGATGAGTGCAGGAGACATTGACTATTCCATTATTATTTTGCACCCATACATCCTTGCTACACCTGGAACTAATGTTATTTTCTTTATCCATTTTCGGTATTATTAGGATGGATTTGGTATAGTATAGGCTAAAATAATTGCACTAATCTGTGGTGGGAGGTGGTGGTGCTGGACTTGCAAGTGTGGGAGCATTGCTAGGCCTCTTTTTGGTGTGTTTAACTGTCAAACATATCAGAAGAGAGTTGTGAAAGTTCATCCTAGGTAGTTTATTAAATTAAATATTGCCTTCCTGATTAAAGTTCTTTTATTTATAAATCAAGTTTTCCATTTCAACTTTAGATTGAGGATCCAAGTAACTGACGGACAAGACAATGTTCAATTCTTTGTTAATGACGATGATGTGAGAAGCTTGGTGGGCAGAAAGTGTGAGGAGATATTGGAGGAAGTTGAGGTAGGTTTTTTGTGAAATTTACCGTCATTCAATATGATAGGAAACACTTAGATTGATGTGATGTTTTCGGCAGTGGGGACTTATTGATAGATTCAGATGAAAATGATGTATTATTTTATTTTGCTTCTTCACTTCGTTTCTTGACACAGGATCCATATGCTAATGATATGCCAACGAGCTTTACCACCCTTATTGGAAGAACAATCTTGTTTAAGGTCCGATTAAAGGATGTATTGGTGGTTGCTGAATCCTTTTATAATGTTTTAAGGGTTTGTGATGACATTGGTATTATGAGGGAGTTTGAGAAGCGGGATAAATTGGTTATTCCATATTATAAGGTGTGGTTTTGTGGTTCATTGCTTTGTTTGTGAATTTGTTCATACATATGTGGTGATTATTTATTTGTTCTTTCAGTCTCGTCACGTTTATAATTTTGCTCCCCTGGTTAGTCGCCCTGATCCAGTTGAAGAGACATCGAACACAGGTACTGCACCTGCAGTAAATATTCTTTGGACTTCTGTTTTTGTACCATTTGGTGAAGGTTCTTCAAGGGTTTCGAGGGCACCAAGTAATTCCGCGAGCACTATTGCTGGGAGCAATGACAAACAGGTGGGATCATAACTCAATGGCAATGGTCGAGTTTCCAACGGTTAGGGGGTTAGATGTGACGGTGAGGCTACTTTGTATTATGTAGCGTTTTTTGACAGAAAGGTTAAATGGGTGTTGGTAGTTTGAGTTTCTGTGTTAAATTGTCTTTTGTTATAGGACGAACTATGTAGTGGCTGTTATGTGTGGGGTTTTCTTAAAGCAGACGTTTAAGGTATGGTAAACCAAGATTCAGGCCATTCAAAGGTAATTATCAAGTCTAATGCTTAGTGAGACCCCTTTTTTAAAATCTCGGATAAGTAGTTTAGTATAGTATGATATCTATAATTGTGTCTCATAATCAGACAAATTGGTGACTCGATCCTCATTACCATGAGTTGTATTTGATTTTAAATTTTAAATTTAAATTTAAATTTAAATTTAATGGTACCAAAACTTTCAATGTCGATTGGCAGTTCATGGCTGGCTTTTAAGCTCGATACGTGGCAGTCAATTGAGGATGTGGACACGGTGGCCATTGTGTGTGCTATGTGTTGGACAAACAAATGAGGTGTAATATGATTTAATACATGGCAGTCAATTAGGGACATGGACACGGTGGCCATTGTGTGTGCTATGTGTTGGACAAATAAATGGGGTGTACTATGTATTAAACCAAAGCGTGATTAGTATCCTTATTTGTTATTAAAAAATAAACTTATTGGCATTTGGATATTATTACGTGTTGAGCTAGGAATAAAGTTATGAGAATTAGTCGTCATAGGATATGGGGCATGCTATGGGGCGTTTATATATGAGTGTGTGGTCATTGTGGTGGTTGTAGCTAACCACTCAGTACTCATTTTCAGTTGATCTTACGAGAAAATTTTTTTTGGGTCACCGTATTTGTTTGTTAATTAATTAATTTAATTAAAGGTTGTCATTAGAGGTATGCGCTTTTTGTCTTCTAAAATATATAATATATAATATATGATATTTAATTTGTAATATATAATATATTATTGATTTTCCGTGTGAAAAATACAACAAAAGTTTAATAGATGATTGGAAAAAAAAAACAAGAGGATGAGGAGGTGTTTATTTAATTTGTTTTGAGTCGCAACCTTTTACTGTCATATTCGTTATCATATCCATTTGTGTGACTGACCCCTTATCTCTTATTTTACATCCACCCTTTTTTGCGGCGCCACTTTATACTGCATGATGGTGAGTCATTTTGCCGTGCCACCGTGCGGGATATTTGTATGACACGTGTATAGTGTTCTTCCTTGTGCGTGGTGAGAACAACGTGTTGAATGTGGGTGCAGGGTATCAAAGCAGGCGGCTCGAAGCTTCTATCGGGTTATTAGGCAGACCAATATATTGTTTACGCTCTTGGTATTGCGCCAATTTTTTTTTTTTTAATTTCACGATTTTTATTGTGCTCAGTTTGGCTTGGAAATAGATTAGATAATAGCAACGTATATTCGTTTCATACTGTTTTGCTTAATGATTGGTGTGTATGATCAGTTGGGAAGTGTCTTTCCTGGGAGGCAGAACTGGAGACTGAAGGTGAGAGTAGTGCGCGTTTGCAGTGTGGCATCCTCTCCCACACATTTGAGCTGGGGGCAAAAAGCAAGAACTATTTTACTGGTGAACCACCTGTCATAGAGCTTCGCATCCCTACAAAGGTTGTTTCAAAAGTTTAATGTGTGTTGCCATTGTTGACTAATTTCATTTCAGGTGAGCAAACTTTTCTTCTAATTTTGTTTTTTTTTTCTATTAGGATCGGGACATATCTAACTCCCATATTGCCTTTAGATGTTATTGCTGATATACCTCCTTTGAAGAAGTTTGAATGGGTAACTTTCTCATATCTTGATTGCTTGCATTGATAGAGACATTACTCTTTTTTGGGTTTCATTTATGCATAATTGAACAAACTTGATTTCTCAGGCTAAGCTATTGAGTATGGACAATTATTTTATGCTCTTTGTAATTGTAATCTTCAAAATTATCATGTGAATGAAATAAGATTGAATTATCAAAAGCGCTACCTATTTTAGTAGTAGATTTTGCATGTCATTGGTCAAGCTTGATGAGATGGACAAAGTGGATCACATTCACCTTTCTGGTGCAACTATATCCATCCTTGAGACTTGGATGGTCTGATTAGTCGTGCGGGCAGTGACACAAACGATGGAGTTGATATGTTTCTGCATACTTGTGCACTTTTCTCCAAATGTGTGCTTCCACAAGGAAATAATACCACTCCTTAGCTTAAAAACTTACAACAATGATAAACATACATAAATAGTACCACCACTTTTTACCATACATTATTTTTTCTTTTAGCACCCCTCCCCCCTTTTTCCTTTTTCTATTTTTTTCTTTTTCAATTTTTAAATAGTTTTTTATTTTTTTAAGTTATTACTTATTTATTTATTTTAATAAATAATAATATAGATTAAGAAATACAATAAATGTGTGTTTTTTTGAAAGGTTAACTTAAGTTTTTTATCATCATTATTTTATTTTGATGTTATTAACCAAATGTACTACTTCATTCACCGTTTTTGTGCACACAGTTAACCGCACAAAATCAATTAACCAAATATCTCACTCTGTTAACCGCCGATGTATACACCATTAACCTCATTTAAAAATATGTTCATAACACATAATTAACCCCGTGTTAACAAGAATTGCAATTAACTTCACAAATTCAATTAACCAAAAATCCCACTCTGTTAACCACAAATGGATACACCATTAACCTCATTTTTAAATATGTTCACCGTTTCTTGACACATAATTAACCTTGTGTTAGCAGGAGTTGCAAACAACCTCACAACATCAATTAACCAAAAGTCGTATTCTGTTAACCATAAATGGATACACCATTAACCTCAATTTTAAATATATTCACCGTTTTTTGACACATAATTAACCTCGTGTTAACAGGAGTTGCAATTAACCTCACAACATCAATTAACCACAAGTCGTATACTGTTAACCACAAATGGATACACCATTAACCTCATTTTTAAATATGTTCACCGTTTCTGGTGACATAATTAACCTCATGTTAACAAGGATTGCAATTAACCTCACAAAATCAATTAACCAAAAATGATTAACCTCATGTTAACAAGGATTGCAATTAACCTCACAAAATCAATTAACCAAAAATCCTTTTCTATTAACCACAAACGAAAACACCATTAATCTCATTTTTAAACATGTTCACTGTTTCTGGTCACATGATTAACCTTGTGTTAACAGGGATTGCAATTAACCTCACAAAATCAATTAACCAAAAATCCTTTTCTATTAACCACAAACGAAAACACCATTAACCTCATTTTTTTAATATGTTCACCGTTTCGGAACACATAATTAACCTCATGTTAACATGAATGATTAACACAAATTTGATGTGATCATTTATTGTATTTTTTATCTATATTTTTATTTAATGTGATAAATAAATAAAAAAAAAATATAATAAAAAAATAAAAACTATTTTTTTAAAAAAAGAAAAAGGGTAAAAAAAGGGGTGTGCCTAAAAAACGCCAAAAAAATGGGGAGGGGGGCAAAAAGAAAAAAAGCAAAAGAAAACGATTTAAAAAAAGGGTGGAGGGGGTGCAAAAAGAAAAAAGTAAATGTGGTATAAAAGTGGTGCGTCCTTTTATGTACGGTTAGCTTTATCGAAAAACTTATCTTGTATGTTCTGTGTAACTAATTTTTGTATGTATCACAGTGTTAAGTTTTTACCTTACTGTCAAAATATTATTGTACACATGGGTTGCTGTCTAAGCATGGATTACTAATCTCACGGTTCTGTTTGTGTACCTGATAGCTACACCCACCAAAATCCAGTCGAAAAGGAACCAAGAAGAAGCTTTAATCATTGGCAAATTAATTAGTAGGCATTTTGGATGCTAGAGCATGATATTAGTGCATGTCGAGAAGGAAGAATTTCACTTTAATGGGCTTCTTTTTTCTATTTTCAATTTCAATTAGGTATTAATACAACACTTTTCAGCTGTAAAATTGAATTACAGCTTCAACCATATCATTACTTTTACAGCCCTTTATGTGATTAACTATGTCCAGTTGGGGTTGGGATTTTTTTTGGTAACAAAGGAAACTAAAAGAAAAAGTAGAGACAAAACAATAAAGGACAACAAAAGACAAGTTATGGTGTCAAGTGATGTACTCCCACAGCATTGCAGAAGAAGGGATTGCAAAGTGCAATCGGGGGACTTTCGAAGAGCACCACAGCATAAGTGGTCCATGACTTTTTTTATTGAACTTAATATTGCAAGTTAATGGAATTACTTTACCTTATGTTTGGATGGAGAATTTTAGAATTTTCAAAATTATAATAAATAATGTTGAGTGAATTGTTAAAATTAGAGGAATTGACAATGACAATATAAAAAGTTTGAACATAAAAGAAAAATGTTGAAATTCTCTATCAATATTTGTCATTTGAAATTCCCTTATTTGTCATAAAAAATTCTCCTATTTATCATTTGAAATTCTTTCTTCTACTATTTTAACACATGAATTCTAGTAATTTTAAATTTCTCTACCCAAACACAAGATTAATGTTTAAAATTTACAGGATTATATGGTCATGGTGTGAACAAAATGTATACTATTAGTAATAGAGGGTTGTTGTAATGGAACAGTAAATTGATAAGTAAATCTAATATGCGGGAAGGCAATATTACAATTAAACCAATAAAAACAGGATCCAGTGAATACAACCTCATTCAGAAAGTAAAGAACAATATATCCAATATACATTCAAGGATTAATTTTAAGTGTTGTGAAGAACAACACATTTAAAGGAATGGATAAAGATCAGAATTGAGACCAATTATGATTCTATCCTTTTTAAGTTATGAAGTACGGGATGGAATATTGGCACAACAAAATGAACACGGTGTAATGTAGTTTGAAAAAATCCTCTTGGAAATAAAAACAGAAAAAGAAATTGAGCTCAGTACTAAAAAATTGCAAAGAGTTATTTTCTTTAAGACCATATTCATTGCTATTGGCCTATTTGACATGAAAAGCAGGGGTAATACAGTACATATATTTATACATATGAATACATGGGAGACCGTGGTTTTGGCATTTTAAAATAAATAAAAATCAAACTGAAACTGAATTAAGACATAATCCAATAGTTGTTGAGTTAATATGTCATTTGTGTACATAGAGTTCATCATTTTTTAAGTTTAGAAAATAATATATTTGTAAGACAATATAAATATTCAATTTTACAAGACACTCTCACTTATACTTCTATAGAAGGATGTTTAGATAGCTATAGGATTATTTTTCAAGCGATTAAGGCTTATTTTCCTAACTTAGGAAATAGAAATTACATAAAATTAATAACTTAATTTGAACCAATTAGTGCTAAAAAGAATAAAATAAAAATATTGGTTCTGTTACGTTGAAAAATGATTTCATGATGTTATAGAGAATTTCAAGATATGTAATGATTTATTTTCCTTGGTAATCGAAAATATGATAATTAGAGTTAAAATTACGATTTACGAATATAAATTGGTTGAAATGATAATAAACGATTGTCTTTTGTACGAAAAGATAAAATACTAGACATGTTTAAAGTGATAGAAGACATGTGTATTATTTAAATATTGTGCATTACAATATATGTATATTTTTATAATTTGAAGATTAAAATTAATAGAAAAAATAATCAACGGATAATTTGTTTAAAATTATGGAAGAGATATACATGAAAGAATTAGTTAGATAATCTTGTGAATTTTATTTTATAATTATAAATTTTTTCTATTGATATGAAAAATATGTGTTCGACTAATTGGTAATTGTTATAGAATGTATAAAAGAATTAGTTAGATATATGATATAGAAGAAATCGTGTTATAATATAGAAATGTAACAATTTATTAGAAGTTTTTTTATTTAATATTGAGTATTTAAATTTAATACATAAGATTTAATTTGAAATTGATAAAATTGGCAACAAAATTGTAATTAAAAATTAGTTTAAATCATCTACGATATGTCACCACAACTCAATTTATGTTAAATCATTTAAAATATATGTAGAATTTATGTTAAATCATTTATGTTAAATCAATTTACACCAGTGTAAGTTACACAAAGTCTCACACTGTCGAATAACTTTTTAACAGATTATTGTATTAAGTAATCTACCGTTGGATTGAAAGTTACTATCATATAAATCATACATATAAAATTTTATATTAATATGAAATTATTTGATATGTCATTGGGATGTCTCAAAATTAATGTCATATATACATTTAAAATTTATGAAAAAAATGACCATTTGATTATCGGTTTATTAGTGTTTAATTTTTTTGAAATTTTACACAGATGATGAATAAACATAATACAACAATTGAATTAATAAAAATCATATTCGATCTAGAGTTATTAGCGGTGTAAGACTTGGTGTAATTTACACCGATATAAATTAAACCCTCCTCATGTATGTATGTTAGGTTATAAACAATTTTATGTGATTATGGGTTAGAGTACCCCTTGTACTCTCAATTAATTAATTCTTTTGCTTAGAAAAAAAAAACAATTTTATGTGTTAGACAAGAACATTTGTTAACATTGAATTATTAAATTTATTTATATGTAATTATAAGATTGGACCTTGCTTTTAAAAGTTGGATAATATATAAAAAAGATATAAATACAATTATAATAAATGAGAGTTTGTTGAATTTATAATGTTTCTGATAAATATATTTTAAATAATTATAATTAATACAAATATTTACTATTATATATTAAATTATTTATATAATTTTATTATATTTATTTTAATTAAATTAATGAAACCTATGAAAAATAGTTCCGTGCATAGCACGGGTTTGAATACTAGTTATATGGTACAAGTTAGCTTCTCAGTCAATCATGTTTCAATTGCTGCTAAACAAATTTTGGGCCTTTTAAAATTGATTGTTATATAATATGTTTAGAAATAATTTTTTATTAAAATAATTTCGACCATAAAAAACATAAAAGATCATGTGAGATTTCTTTACTTTAAAAAATGTAAACAAAAAATAACTGTATATTGTGCTATTTTTTATTTATTAATAAGACCTAATTTGTTTGCTTCCTAAATTCCACTCTTATCTTTTTTATCCCACTTCTTTAAAAGAAAGACAATTTTAGTGAAGATTGCAAGCAAGCATTGATAGTCACCTAATTTACAGCATTCCTCAAGAAACATTCTAGGACTAGTGTATACTGTTTTCTCCCCCCTCTTTCATTCTCTCTCTTTTTTTTTTTTTTTTTTTTTAATGATTTTGATTTTGCAGGACTAATGTGTCTGCCTAGGTAGAGAAAATAAAGCAAAAGTACTACTCTCTTCATATTTTAGCAAAGTTTGTCACTTTTGATGCTATGAAATCATCACTAATCTCCAATAACCATGGGAGTAACCAACATAATTTAATCTAGGGCGGATATTTTGGTGACTGTATTTTGGATCCCCATAATCTACAGCCTTTATCACCATGGCTTCACGTCTTCCATCATGTTCTTGAACTGCACCAAACACAATCTCATTTGTCTCACAGTTCTGCTTATAGTAACTTTGTGGGCTGGAAGAATAACGAGTTTGAACCTGGTTCTGCTGTTGGTGTTGGACTTGCTGTGGTTGATGATGTTGTTGCCGTTCATCATAAGCACCATCCCACCTGTTCAAGTAAGCCTGAGTTGGCTTGAAGTGCTGTGGCTTTTCCAGCTCCTTGGTCATGAAAGGAAAAGTTTTCCCTGGTGTCGGTGTTCTAGTTTCTATACCAGGAGGTTCATCTTCATCTGGAATGACAACTTTCTTGCATAGGCCATGCACTAGAATGTCTGTTTGCATACTGGTACTGATGATATGGGAGTGGTTTCCTTTTGGATCCTGAGAACAAACCCCCCAAAATTTCACCCATTGATGAGCCAGAGTTCACTAATAGCCTTCCAAGAGAAACAAAGAAGCCCTCATCTGCTTTCTCAAATTCATTTTCAATTGGGATCAAAGGAGGCCTGACTGACTTAGGAGGAGGCCTTTGCTGTGTTGCAAATGATGTACCTTTTGTCCTTGAAGGAGCTCTTGGATCCTGAAAATAAACAGGATTATGATGTTTCCCAGTTTATGCTATAACATGTTTAGTACTTCAATAAATATATGTTCTGTTCTATGATCAACATAATGAATTTTAGGATACAAATGGTTATTTATAAAGACTTAACTTGGAACCAAGAAAGAAAATTACACCTGAAAACCAAAGATAGTTTTGAAAAGTACAGGCTTTCCAACTTGTCACAATGATAGGACACTATGCTATTGAAGATTAGAAGGTAATGATTAGCACGTATAACTTACATCAGGAGATGAAAACATAGCTCTCACCCTCTGCTGCAGTAATGCCAATATATAGCCAAAGAATCAGCAGCAACAAGAACAACTATCCCTGTAATGTTAATTGATTGCATACCTCTTAGATTAACATGCTCGAAAATAATAATAATGAAGTACAGATTACATTACAGGTTGATTGGATCATACCTAAGTGGAAACTATTGTCATACTCATCATATGTAGTGCAGTCATCTTGATGGAGTTGTATCTCTCGAATTGTCTGGTTTCCTCGATGCACCACCAAAAGAGAGCAACTACTACCAACATAAACTACATCAAAATCATTTGAAAACTTAGCATCCTCACTTGGACCATCAACATGGCCAGTATCAGTATAGCCCCATTTTCCACCACCTGTAATGGTAGTAACCCCTGCACAAAAGGCATGTAATAGAGTTAAATTGATTTGGTAAAAAGAACATTAATCATATTTCTGCTCCCAAAGAGTGCAGAAAGGTGGAGTCCATTGGAAGAGGAAAGAAGAAAACATAGATCCTCTTGTATTTTTGGAATTTAAGCATATTGGTTCATTTTTCATTCTTAAACAGGCATTCCATGATTACCTTCATCAATAATCTTTCTGATGGCCATATTCAATGTGTCTGCAATGTAATTGTAAATATTCCCTCTGCCATCTATTGTAATTTGTAAGACCTTTAGGGTGGTTCATTCTGGCTTCTCTAGGCCTCCCATCTATGTGTCCAATATACCCCTCAGGTGATCCAGCAAGTAGTTTGGGTCTGCTATCTGTGGTCCATCCATTCATTTCAGCAAAAACCAAACAAAATGAAACAAAAAGGGAAACGATTCTGGAGGGAACTCAAAAAAGACAAAGCCTCAAGCTAATTATTAATTAGCATTTTATTTATAACTTAACAATCACATATCAATAAAGAAATAATGGAATTTATCTTGGAATTCAATCAGTTACTATTTTCAAAAAAGACATAATGGAATTTCAGCATAGGAAGCTTACATCGGGACATTGGGTTTGAGATCTTGTAGATGTTACTATTCTCAGAATCCAGAACCAGAAATTCACCATCTGGAGATACTTTCAACTGAGTGTGGCTCAATTCCAAGCTTACTTCCATCAAATATTGTTTCCACAGTGTAGCCACTCTCAAATTTCATCATGGAGCGACTGTGTTGCACTGAGAAATGATTCCTCATGAAAAAACAAATCCAGTAACATGGGAAGCAAGAAAATGAGAACTCAAAGGAAGATCTCTGCCTGGTTTGGCTGGGGAATTTCGGGACCAAACCCATTTAAGAAGAGCAGAAACCACATTGGAGACAACCCCAGTAACAATTTCTTCATGTTAAATGAATTTCATAGGAACACAAAAGTATTCAGAAGAAAACTCTAATGGGGTGGAAAATTTGCTCTTGACGGAAACAGTTTGGAATTTTTTACACTCAATTACAGGTGGTGTGGCTGAAGTTGGAGATAACAAACCAAGCAAAAAAGCAGAACGAAACAACTCCTGCTCATTGTTTCTTTTCCTCGGTTAAGAACACTCCAATCTGAAATTCTCATACGTGACAATAATAATACATGACACATGGGTGTGTGATGTGTCTAATATAAGCTATGCATTTTGAGAAAGGTCAATTAAACAAAAGAAGAGAAGCCACGGGTCAATCAGCTATCATTCTTTAGATGAAATCAGCACAACCCTTTCCAGGAAAAAAGTAAGGATTAAGAAGATAGAAAAACAGAGAGGAGGTGATAGGGGTTTGGCAGAGGAGACAGAATTCAGAGGAGATCGTGAATCATATAGATTTGTGTTTTTCATTGTCGTGTCCTTTTAAGTATATCTGACAAGATGGTTCCACAAAGCTTGCGTTTATAAACATTGGGTTCGCGTTTTTTTCACGTTTAAAAACCACGTTCAAAGTGAAAAAAAACGCAGAAGCTACAAATATTTGTGTTAAAGGAAACGTGAGTTTGGTCGTGAAATGCTTTCCCAAACAAGCATGTATTGTAAAATGGGAGATGGAGTCTTTATAAAGAAAAAAACATTATTTTGTCGGTTTTCTTTAAAATTGCAAATATATATTGGAAAGAGCTTGAAAATAAATTAATTTCTAGAATTATGATGCTAACTTTTACTTATATAACTAGATATTAAGATTGAATCTATTATGCTTTTAGAATTACTATCAAGAATTTCATAAAGATATATATCCTTCATATACAGGTGGGTTCTCTCTTAATGGAAGTTAGGAGTCCCATATTTAGGAGTTGGAATAGGCCGAGCCGAGCTAGGTTTTCTAAGGTTTGAGTCTGACCTGCACCTTAAATCCATGGCCTGAGCCTGACCTGTTTACCGGGCTTTATTTTATAGCCTGAGCCTGGCCTATTTAAAGTCTGACATGACCTGAAAGCCTGTTTAAAAGTCTGTTTTATAGTAAGGTACTTGAATATATCATAAGCATATGTATGAATAGATTTATAGGCTCAAGTTTTTAACATACTTAAATGTTTATACAAGCTAATAAGTATATAATAAAAGAAAAAGTAATAAAAATCTTTATAATAATAATAGCAATATAAAAAATATTAGTATTTTTTATTTTTAGTTAAATAGGTCGGTCTGATAGGTTTAAAAGGCTTTTTCGATGGCTTGAAGTCTGGTCTGTTTTGCTATATAGGCTTTTGAAAAAGTCTTGGCCTGATCTATTTAAAAAATTGGCCTGGCCTGGCCTGGGCCTAATATAGGCCGGGTAGTAGGCCCCTGACGAGCGGTCTGGCCTGTTCCCACACCTACCCATATTGAAGCACATGAGCAAGGAACGAAGTAAACTCCAAATCCCACATCGTCTAAATGAAGAAGAAGCAAAGGGAACTACCAAGAGTCCCACATCGGCCATCTAAAGGACTCGCACTCAGTAAACTAATTGCCACACTGGACAACAACCTTCCATTTTCATATTCTGTTGCCTTCACATTTTGTTGCTTCCTTTCCCATGCTTAGCTTTCTGTTACACATCACATGCTTAGCTTTATTTTTTCATTTCCCGCTTTCCTTTCAAGCAATGTATGAAGTATATATATATATATATATATATATATATATATATATACACGAGCCTTGTACTTCACTGAATAATCAATGTGAATAAGCCTTCTATTCCATTTTCATCTTTACTATTATGGTATCTTGAGCTGTAAAGTCCAGGGCTTCTGCATTTATGGCGCGAGGTACTTCCTCAAATAACAAGAATAAAAATGCAGGAGTAGTCAATCCTCCTCCAACAGACCCTGCCTCTAATCCTCTCAGCATTTACTACATACATCCCAATGAAAACCTAGCCTTATCTCTTGTATCCCCTCTCCTCACACAAAAAAATTACCATAGTTGGTCTAGAGCGATGAGAAGATCTTTAATCTCGAAGAACAAGTTCAGATTTGTAGATGGCAGCTTGCCAATGCCAGATCAATTTGATCCAAGTTCTGATGCATGGGAACGGTGCAACAACTTGGTCCTCTCATGGATTTTAAGCTCTGTGGAGCCAACAATTGCTCAAAGCTTGATGTATCTAGATTCAGAAACAAAGGCATGGAGGCTTCTGAAGGTTAGATTCTCTCAAGCAGATAGAATTCGAATTTTCAAGCTGCAATAGGAACTGATGTCATCGAAGCAAGGTAATAATTTTGTTAATCAATTTTTCATTGAGCTGGCCATTTTGTGGGACTCTTGGTTGTTGGAAATTAAAACTTGGCAACTTGATATGCATGTTATAATCTATCATTTGTTTCTATATGGCATGAATGCTAGATTATCATGCTTCAAAGTCAAGATTTTCAACTACATGTTATAATCTTTGTTTTGGTTCTATATGGCATGAAAACTATATTGTCAT
The DNA here is from genome assembly GCA_026901365.1 of Sesbania bispinosa. Classification (NCBI taxonomy): domain Eukaryota; kingdom Viridiplantae; phylum Streptophyta; class Magnoliopsida; order Fabales; family Fabaceae; genus Sesbania; species Sesbania bispinosa. The sequence continues at coordinate 25,414 of QLOH01000415.1, forward strand.
GCTATTGAAAGTCAAGATTTACAACTTGTCATGATTTTAGTGATTTAACAACCATGCATGCTTGGTTTAAAAGTCACAAAAGGTAGCTTGTTTTATTGGTTTTAGAGCTTATGTTTTAGTATAAATATGTGTGGTATTAGTTAGTTTATGAATCAAGGTGAGTGTTAGGAATTGAGAGAAAGACTTCAACAAGTTTTTGTGTCATCTTGAGTGTGTAAGTTGGCTATTAACAAATGCCAAGTTTGTGAGTGTATTATTCATCCACAAAATAAAAAATGTGCGTGAAATTAGTTCTTGAGTGTTCATAATTTTTTTCGCATACACAATTTATCAAGGCAATTTATTTTAATTGCCAACATTTGGCATCAAAGCTTGATGTACCAAGATGGCAGCAAGTTCAAGCACATGAGCAAATCAAGTTCAACAAGTGCAAACCGTTATCTACAAGTACGATAATAGATCAAATTTTTCCATGTGGAAACATTTGATGGAGTTGTGTTTAGCAACTAGCGACTATGACCAAATTGTCAAAAAAGATTTTGTTGAACCAACCGAAGAAGGAAAAGAAAAAACAGAGCAACAACAAGTAGAAAAAGATTGTCTACTTAATCAAAGAGCTTTATTTTTTATCTGTCAATCCGTGGAGCTGCCTATTCTTGAGAAAATTTTCCATGTTAAAACAGCAAAAGAAGCTTGGGAAATTTTGCTCAAAACATATGAAGGTGCTGATCCAGTCAAACGGACGAGATTGCAAGGCCTAAAGAGATAGTTCGAGCTGATGGAACAAGGCAAGGATGAAAATATTCGTGATTATTTTTCACGAATGGATAAGCTCGTGAACGATATGAAGAACAATGGTTATATCAGAAAAAGAAGTCATGGAGAAAATCATGCGCACACTCACACCTCGATATGATTACGTGGTGGCAGCTATTGAAGAGTCAAAAGATCTCAGCAAAATGACCTTGAATAATTTACAAGCGTCTTTAGAGTCACGTGAGATGCGGATGAACGAGAGATCAAGTGGCACAATTGAACTAGCATTGAAAGCACAAACAAATGTTAGAAGAGAGGGACCTATGCAAAGAAGGGCCAATCAAAATCAAATGGGTCAGAATTTCAAAGGCAAAGGGAGGAATTTTCAAACTGACTCAAGCCAAGGTACAAGGGGAAATGGTTATTTTCAAAACAAATCTAATATTCAATGCCATAAATGCAAGAAATTCGGACATTTCCAGTCTGAATGCAAATCTCATATCCAGTGCCATAACTGCAGCAAGTATGGTCACTATAGTCGAGAATGTCGTGCCAAAGCATTGTATATTAGAGAGAATCATGCTGAAGTTGCAGAAAATGAAGATGATATGAAGATGGTGCTCATAACAAGTCATGCGGTAGCTGATAAAAATGACAATCAGTGGTTGTTAGATACAGGCTGCAACAATCATCTAAATGGGAAAAAAGAACTGTTTTCTGACTTAGATGAAAATTTCAAAACCACTGTCAAGCTTGGTGATAATTCCAAACTTGAAGTCATGGGAAAAGGGAAGATTGCCATCAGATTGAAAGATGGACCTTTAAATTATATTTCTGATGTATTCTATGCACCTGGCATATGTCAGAATCTCTTGAGTGTGGGACAACTAGCTGAGAAAGGTTATGATCTGCGATTCAACAAAAGAGGTTGCACCATAAATGATGTGGAGACGGGGCTGATAGCAAAGACGAACATGTCAAGAAATCGTCTATTTCCGATGAATATAAAGTATGATGCTGCTTTATGTTGTAACGCCACGTTGCTGATGATAATTGGCTCTGGCATATGCGGCTTGAACACTTCAACTTTGAAAGTATCAAATTTCTTGCAAACAAAAAATGGGTTACCGGCTTGCCTGTTATCCAAGTTCCCGAACAACTATGCGAAAACTGTGTAGTTGGTAAAAAGCATCGAGATCCTTTTCCAAAAGGACGTGCATGGAGAGCCACAAAACCACTTGAGCTTGTGCACTCCGATTTATGCTATGTGGATGTTCCATCTAATGGAGGTAATAAATATTTTGTTACTTTCATTGATGACTTTAGCAGAAAGACATGGTTTTATTTTCTAAAAAATAAATCTGATGTGTGTGATACGCTCAAGAGTTTTATGGAATATGTTGAAAGGCGAAGTGGTTATACTCTGAAAATCTTGAGAACTGATAGGGGAATAGATTATATTGTTTGTGATGATTTCTTGAAAAAGCAAGGAGTTAAACACCAAGTAACTGCAAGGTATACTCCTCAACAAAATGGAGTGGCAGAAAGAACAAAACTATCATGGATATGGTGAGAAGCATATTACATTGTAAGAAAGTTCCAAAGAGTTTTTGGGCAGAAGCAGTGGCTTGTTCAGTATACCTATTAAATAGGTGTCCTGTTAAAAGTGTACGTGATAAAACTCCACAAGAAGCTTGGTGTGTGGAAAAGCCCAATCTTAGTCACTTGAAAGTATTTGGTTGCATTGCTTATGCACATGTTCCAGATGAATTGAGGAAGAAGCTCGATAACAAAGCATAAAAATGTATCTTTGTTGGGTACAATGAAGAAAGTAAGGACTACAAGTTGTACAATCCATAAACCCAAAAGGTAATAATCAGTCGAGATGTTACTTTTGATGAAAATGGAGCGTGGGATTAGTCAAGAAAGGAAAAAGAGTTATTGCTTGTACCTGTAACTATAAATGCAGAAGCAGAACAGGAGAATCATCCACCAACTACTGGTTCAGATGAATCAGCAGCTGATACTCAAACTCGTAGGTATCCACAACGAGAAAGACGTCCACCTGCTCATTTACAAGATTATGAAGTTGGAAGGGATGATGACTCTGATGATAGGGAGGAAGAAGTTACTTATCATGCCCTGTTTGCTGATTGTGATCTTGTAACATATGAGGAAGCAGCTAATGATGATCATCGAATTAAAGCAATGGATGAAGAAATTAAATCCATTGAGAAGAATAATACATGGGAGTTAGCAACTCTTCCAGAAGGAAAGTATCCAATTGGTGTTAAATGGGTGTATAAGACAAAGTTCAAGTCAACTGGAGAAATTGAACGTTTCAAGGAACGATTAATGGCAAAAGGGTACAAACAAAAAGTTGGAATTGACTACTTTGAAGTGTTTGCTCCAGTTGCTAGATTGGACACAGTACGCATGATTCTTTCTCTTGCTGCCCAAAATCAGTGGAAAATTTTTCAAATGGATGTCAAATATGCTTTCTTGAATGGTTTCCTTGAAGAAGAGGTTTACATAGAGCAACCTCCGGGTTATCTTAAACAAGGAGAGGAAGATAAAGTCTATAGATTGAAGAAAGCACTATATGGACTAAAGCAGGCACCAAGAGCATGGTATACACGCATCGACACATACTTCATTGACCATGGCTTTCACAGGAGTCCATATGAGCATGCTTTATATGTCAAAACCAATCAGGCTGGAGATATCATCATTGTTTGTTTATATGTGGATGATTTGATCTTCACCGGCAAAAATTCCAAATTGTTAGCTGAATTTCAAGAAAATATAGCCACACATTTTGAAATGACAGATATGGGTCTTATGTCATATTTCTTAGGAATTGAAGTGATGCAGACAAATAAAAGAATATTTATCTCTCAAGAGAAATATGCAGCAGATGTCTTAAAGAAGTTCAAGATGGAAGCCTGCAAACCAATATTGACACCAGTAGAAGAAAGATTGAAGCTAGAAAAGGAAAGTGGTGGTGATCTAGTTAATTCAACTAATTTTAGAAGATTGGTGGGAAGTCTAAGGTACTTGACAACAACAAGACCTGACATAGTTTATGGAGTTGGGCTCATAAGCATATTCATGGATTCACCAAGACAATCTCATTGGCAAGCTGCAAAACGAATTCTAAGGTATGTTAAAGGTACAATTACTGAAGGCATATTTTATTCAAGTTTTTGCAAGCCAGAATTGGTTGGGTACACAGACAGTGATTGGGGTGGTGATACTGTAACACGAAAAAACACTTCAGGTTATGCTTTTCATCTTGGTTCAGCTGTATTTTCTTGGTCCTCCAAGAAACAACAGGTTGTTGCCCTTTCAACTGCTGAGGCAGAGTATATAGCCGCAATAAATTGTTCTACTCAAGCAGTTTGGTTGCGAAGAATGTTGAGTGAGCTACAACATCAACAAGATGGTCCTACGAAAATATTCTGTGACAATAAATCAACAATTGCTTTATCAAAGAATCTAGTTTTTCATGGTCACAGCAAACACATTGAAATCAAGTATCACTATATACGAGATTTGGTCAGAGATAAAGAAATTGTGCTGGAATATTGTTCGTCGGAAGATCAAATAGCAGATATCGTTACAAAGCCACTCAAAGTCAATTCATTCTTGAAGTTGAAGAATATGCTTGGGATGATCAAGCCAAGTTTTAGGGAGGATGTTTGAAATTAAAACTTGGCAACTTGATATGCATGCTATAATCTATCATTTGTTTCTATATGGCATGAATGCTAGATTATCATGCTTCAAAGTCAAGATTTTCAACTACATGCTATAATCTTTGTTTTTGTTCTATATGGCATGAAAACTAGATTATCATGCTATTGAAAGTCAAGATTTACAACTTGTCATTTTAGTGATTTAACAACCTTGCATGCTTGGTTTAAAAGTCACAAATAGGTGTGGTATTAGTTAGTTTAAGAATCAAGGTAAGTGTTAGGAATTGAGAGAAAAACTTCAACAAGTTTTTGTGTCATCTTGAATGTGTAAGTTGGCTATTAACAAATGCCAAGTTTGTGAGTGTATTATTCATCCATAAAATAAAAAAAATGTGTGTGTGAAATTAGTTCTTGAGTGTTCATAATTTTTTTGGCATACAAAGTTTATCAAGACAATTTATTTTAATTTCTAACATTGGTAGCTCCCTTTGGTTCTTCTTCATTTAGACGATGTGGGATTTAGAGTTTACTTCGTTCCTTGCTCTTGTGCTTCAGTATGGGACTCCTAGCTTCCATTATCTCTTCTATCTTTGTCTTTTTGTTTCTAACATTTGAGTGAGTCTGGAATTTCCCTTTTTACATGAAGGTGATTGTGGTACAAAGGGGGAAATTTTTTTGTTCTCTCCTCTCATGTGCCATGGTTTCTTTTTCGTTTTTTTCTTTGTATTACTAACTATAAAATTCCTACTTTTTTAAAATTTCATTTTATTCTATGAAATCTCTGTCATAAAGGGATGGTATCAAAGAGAAAAAAGTATTATCTCATTTATTCTCCAATTTTGGGTTCTCTATCTCTTGCATAGCATCTTTGCTCCTTTGAAGAAACACTCTTAACTTAGTATCCTTAAGACTATATATAATTCTTATTTATCTACTTAACATATTAAATATCTATTTATTTACCAAAAATTTTTAAATGCAGGAAGTGAATTTTTCAAGCAGCAGAAGTATCTTGTCGTTATGAAGCATTATGCAGAGGCTATAAAAAGGAACCGGAAAGATCCTAAGGTAATGAAGGTGATAATCTTTGTGTTTAATGGTGAATGATGAAGTATCCTATGGCTACGAAGCATTGTGAAGAGGCTATACAATACTTCCTTGGTTGTGTATAGGACAATTTGAGATAGTATGTTGAATTTCAAAGATCTTGAAATACTGCATTATGAATGTGTTTGTGTGCACAGTTGCAAATTAGTTAGATTTAATCTTCTTGATCCTGCATGGTGATCTGATTGTGCTTTCTTACAGTAAGAAACTAAGTTAAACTACTAGTGAAACTAAACTACTAGTGAAAGTTATGAAACTTTTGAAGAGGAATTATCTATCATTGCAACCAGGAATAACCAATATAGATTTCAGGTATGTTAAAACTTTGATATTTTCACCATTATGTTGTGGAATACAAGGGATCTTTTAAAAAGAGTATTGTACCGTATTGGTCCTAAAAGGGCTTGTATGCTTAATGGGTCTAAATGCCTAATGGGCCTTTCGATCACAAATAAAGATCATATTGATCTAATCCATATTCAAATTTAAGATAATTTTGCTCAACATCCTTAGGAATAAGATGTAACAACTAAGTAACTAACTAAGAAGAGGGGGGAATTCAACAAAAGATAAGGATATCAAACACTATAAATAGACCCCATGTTGACAAGGAAGAACAACTTCACTGAACACTAAATTCCTAGTGTGGCCCTTGGATCTGCCTCCAGAGCCTTGGGACTCCATGGAACGCAACGTGAACACGCGACGTGAACATTGGCGCCCACCGTGGGGCGACGGTAAAACGTCTCCCCGATCACAAGAAATATGACATTGTTTCCTCCTACGGGAGCTTCAGGTTATGGAACCAAAACCAACAACTTGCTACTTTGCAACAATTTCCTGGTGAACCAAAACCAACAACAACTTGCTACTTTGTAACAATTTCCCGGTGATGCAGAACCAACAGCAGCTCGCTACTTTGCAACAATGACTCGATCGAATCGAACTCGCTCCAAACCGAGACACTCAAGGCCCTCGAATGGGGCTCCATATGCAAGCAACTCTCAGCATTAACCTCTCCACCTCCGTGGGCTATTCAGCTCTCTCAGGTAAGGTAAGTTCCTTTCATAAAATAGGCATATGATTTGAATCTTTTTTCTCAAAAAAGAAAGGGAAAGAAACAAAATCATATAAGTGAAGATATATGAAATTAAATGATTATGATTAATGATAAAATATTATGTCATAAGTTGAGATATGCAATTCATTAAGTGTTGTACCAATCTTTTTATTTTTTTTAGTACCTTAATTCTTTCATTGTTCGCTTAAAATTCATAGATAAATTGCATAAATAAATTAAATATACTATAATAGATGGAGCGCATTATCGTAATATAAGGAATGAATTGTTTCAATTAGCAAACCAAACATATTCGAAGTGACTGACCTTTTTCTTAACAAAGAGAAACTTAAAATTGTTTGTGCTTTACTGTCAATATATATATATATACACACACACAAAAATATATTTATAATTTAAAAATGACTAGTTGACACCAAATAAAGAGATCAGCAAAATCTAAGTTAAGAAAATGTTAGAGGTTCTATTTTTTTTTTTTAAGTACGATGTTCAATTTTAATTAGCATATGATTAGAAATCTGTTTGTGTAGCCAACAATATGCTTTTTAGCACATATTTAATTTATAGTAGTTTTTTTTAATACATTATTATTATAGTTGATGTTTCTACTTGATTGAAAAATAATAATAATAAGAAAGGAAAACGATTGATACGTTTAAGAATGTTATGTATAGCATAATTATAGTAGGAAAATGTTTTTAAAATACTAATTATAGTATAATGTAACATAATAGAACTTGAAACGATATATGTATAAATTCTAATTTGACTGATCAATTACTCGAGATTTATTAGTCTTCATTATTTTTTTTAATTTATATTTCTACATGTTTGGTAATTTATTTTTGTTCCTATAAATAGCATGACCGTACTTTGATTGCTTTAATTCATTTTTTATTTATTGTATGATAATAGTGTTGAGATATGTGTTGAGATATTTTGTATAATCTGTAAAGATATGGTAGTTATTCTTCTTTGATTTAGTGTATAGTTTCCTTATTTAGGTTGATCCTAATCTGTAAAGATATGATAGTTATTCTCCTTTGATTTAGTGTATAGTTTCCTTATTTAGGTTGATCCCAATCCCAAAACTTTAGGGATTTGATTCTGTCATAGCATGTATATATGTGTGTGTTGTATTTTTTAATAAATCATCCATTATCAATTATCAATCATCAACTATCAATTATCAATATTATTCTTTACCTCTCTTCCTTTTTATCCAATACTTCAACATGGTATCAAAGCGGTACCATCCACCATGACCTGTACTGACCCTAGTCCGCTGTTGGGTTCCAAAATTTGGAACTTTTATTTGTTCGTCTCTCTCACTCTATATTCATACCCTTCTTTTATTTCCAACGTCATCGTTGTGTATCTTTCCGGCATGCTTTTAAATCATCCACTGTCCATTTATCGGTGTGCTCTGTCTTCATCTCCTCCTTGTCGTGATCTATCCAAATTTGGTCTTGTTTCGCATTTATGAGATTCGTACTTGCTAGTCCTCCCTGTTTGGCTTGTTTCTCTATACTCTTATGGTTCTTTTCTCTCTCCTTCCTGCTGCAGTTCTAAACCGATGACTTTTCAGAACTTATAGATGTATCTTGCGGTTACCTAGAGCTCTCTGGTCCTGGGAACCATTTTTGTTCTAGTTGCCCACTTGGGTAATCATTTTTCGGTCCGCGCCCGCCTCCGTCGCTGCCGCCAGGTTGTTCAGAGGTCGTCGATCAGCCTCTCTGCCGCGCGCCACCTCTGTCCCGTCCCTCAGGCGCTCTCACGCGCCGTTTCTGTCTGAGCAGCTCGTCGGCACGTTGGGTCCACGCGCCACCCTCCAGGCTTTCGTTCGCGACACGGTTTGCTCCGTTGGACTCGTCGGCCCTTCCTCTTCCTGTTTTGACCCTTTTCAGGTTGTGGGTCTCACTTTTTGGTGGTCTGTTGGTTGTTTTGGTTGCTGTCTCATTTTTGTTTGGTTGTTGTTTTCTGATCACACCACTAAGTGGTTTGTTGGTGGTTCTACCTTGGAGATTTTTTTTTGGTTGTTTTGGTTGTTGCCTCAAAGTGTTTTCTTGATCACAGCTCTTGTTTGGAGGTGTTTTTGTTGTTGTTTTTCCTGTCTCTTCATGGAAGAAATTCCCAAGGTTGAATCTAAGGTCTGTATCTCTCATTCTACGCCTCTTAGACCTGGGCCAAAGTCTTTAATTCAAGAGTTACAGTTTTGTAAGGACAAAGCATATAGAGGTTGATTGTCATTTTAGCAGAGAAAAGATCCTCTCCTGTGTCATCAAGACTTCCTCAGTTTGCTCCAAGGATCAACTTGCAGATATCTTTACTAAATCTTTGCGGGGTCCTAGGATAACCTATATATGTGACAAGCTGGATGCCTATGACATGTACGCTCCAGCTTGAGGGGGAGTGTTGAGATATGTGTTGAGATATTCTGTATAATCTGTAAAGATATGATGGTTATTCTCCTTTGATTTAGTGTATAGTTTCCTTATTCAGGTTGATCCTAATCTGTAAAGATATGATAGTTATTCTCCTTTGATTTAGTGTATAGTTTCCTTATTTAGGTTGATCCCAATCTCAAAACTTTAGGGATTTGATTCTGTCATAACATGTATATATATGTGTGTTGTATTTTTTAATAAATCATCCATTATCAATTATCAATCATCAACTATCAATTATCAATATTATTCTTTACCTCTCTTCCTTTTTATCCAAAACTCTATAACTTCAACAAATAGTATTTTTTTATTATTTATTTAATGTGTGTTTAGTACATTAAAGCGAAATTTTCCTCCTATAAATCCTGATAGTGTAATCAACCAAAATAATAACTTTAATTATCTAAATTAATTGGCTTAAATAAAATGTATTTAATTCCCACACACTTGTTTAGCCTTAATAAGCTCAGTCATTATAACCAATTTAAATAAATCATATCTATAAATTCAAATCATCGATAATTAAATAATATATATTTTATATATGCAAGAAATATTTTGTCCTAGTACTATCAAATTCAAGATGTCTGTCAAATTTAATACGCAATAAATTTCAATCAAATTAAATAAGTTTCCTGTTTTTATCATTATTGATAATTGATTATTATTCATTGGTCAAATAATGTTATTTTATATGATTTCTCTAATTACCATATTAGTAAGCATGAATATTATTATGGCATTAATTATAATTGTTATCTTAATTACAAATATAGATTATTTTTGTTTGCAAATTACTCTCTCTCACAACCAATATGTTGTGACATGGTGGAGGATTGATGAAGTATAAAGTCTTGACTTTCGTCAAGTTTCTACGGAAAAATGGAATATGAAAGAATGTGAAGCCGCCGATAAACCAACTCACGAAGTTGGAAAAGTATGAAAGGGTCGACTCACAAAGTCAGCAAGATAATAAACCAATTCATGAAGTTGGAAAAATATGATATGGTCAACTCACGAAGTCGGCAAGCTTGTAGACCAACTCACGACCCATTAGTAAAATTCTTTGCAAAGAACTCAGTAAGGCTTATGAATAACGATCGAATTACGAGTATCCCAATGAACTAGTTGGAGAAAAATGAAAAAGATGACTCTTTGAAGTCGGATTACGAGTATCCTAACGAACCAGTTGGAGAAAAATGAAAATGACGATTCTTTGAAGTCGGATTACGAGCATCCCAACAAACCAGTTGGAGAAAATGAAAATGACGACTCTTTGAAGTCGGATTACGAGCATCCCAACGAACCAGTTGGAGAAAAATGAAAATGACGACTCTTTGAAGTTGGATTACTAGTATCCCAACGAACCAGTTGGAGAAAATGAAAATGACGACTCGTTGAAGTCGGATTACGAGTATCCCAACGAACCAGTTGGAGAAAATGAAAATGACGACTCTTTGAAGTCGGATTACGAGTATCCCAACGAACCAGTTGGAGAAAAATGAAAATGACGACTCCTTGAAGTCGGATTATGAGCATCCCAACGAATCAGTTGGAGAAAAATGAAAATGACAACTCTTTGAAGTCGGATTACGAGTATCCCAACGAATTAAGTTGGAGAATAATGAAAATGACGACTCCTTGAAGTCGGATTACGATTAAACTCGACTCACAAAGATTACCAACTCCCGAAGATAGAGCTCGACTCATTCAGTCGACAAGAAGGAAATATAATTCACAAATTAGAGCTCGACTCACTAAGTCAGTAAGGAGAAAAAATAATTCACAAGATTGAGATTGATTCATTAAGTCGGCAAGAAAGAAAAGGCTTCACGATTCTGGGAGTAAGCAGTGGAGGTAAAGAGTGAGAGTTAAACAAAGGGCGAAGGTGTTATTTTAAAGAAGAAATGAAAGAAAATGAAAAGTTTTTAGAAGGAGGAATATGAAGAGTAAAGGACGTTTGAGGGAAATTTGAAAAAAGGTACGTGGATAGTCGGAACTTAACATGTGGGCAATAAAGTGTGGACTGATCAATTATAAAGTATTAACAGAGTTAATGCCCAAAATCGTTTTTTAGGAAAGATGCACAATATATCTGAAAATCTGAGGCCTAGAGGTGAATTGTGGGACTGACCTGAGTACCATGATAACTTTTTAAGTCTCTAAAGGGCCTGGATACTTAGAAATTTGTGCTCCTTTAGAGACCCATGAATCCCGGATCAGGTGATCGGCTGGTCCATCATAAGCATTATATAACTTAGCTTTTTAAGTTATCATGCTTGGAGGGCTGTACAGTGTTGGCCCCCAAAGAATAAAATTTGAATGACCAACCCTTTACAAGCATTACATAACTTAACTTTTTAAGTTATCATGCTTGGGGGGCTGTACCGTATTGGTCCTAAAAGGGCCTGTATGCTTAATGGGCCTAAATGCCTAATGGGCCTTTTGATAACAAATAAAGATCAGATTGATCTAATCCATGTTCAAATTTAAGATAATTCTGCTCAACATCCTTAGGGATAAGGTGTAACAACTAAGTAACTAACTAAGAAGAGGGGGGAATTCAACAAAAGATAATGATATCAAACATTATAAATAGACCCCCTGTTGACAAGGAAGAACAACTTCACTAAACACTAAATTCCTAGTGTTGCCCTTGGATCTGCCTCTAGAGCCTTGGGACTCCAGGGAATGCAACGTGAACACACGACGTGAACATTATATAACTTAGCTTTTTAAGTTATCATGCTTGGGGGGGCTGTACAGTGTTGGCCCCCAAAGAATAAAAATTAGATGACCAACCCTTTACAAGCATTAGATAACTTAAATTTTTAAGTTATCATGCTTGGGGGGTTGTACCTTATTGGTCCTAAAAGTGGTTGTATGTTTAATGGGCCTAAATGCCTAATGGGCCTTTCGATAACAAATAAAGATCAGATTGATTTAATCCATATTCAAATTTAAGATAATTTTTCTCAACATCCTTAGGGATAAGTGAAGGGAATCAAACATATGGTCAGGGTGCATCGGAATAAATGGATTCCCCCTTGTTATGATCGTTAATGCGAAAAACACGAATTAAGGCATAAAAGGAATGAAACAGAATAATATACCTTTTCCGAATTGCAAACGAGGCAATAGCAGCCACGTCTCTAGAGGTGTCCACGCTAACAGCCGAACAAGGAAACCCTCCTCAACTCTGCTAGTAGCGTTTAGAGAGTAAGAGCGACTGCTTGTGTGTATAGGGTAATGCATCTTATGTGATATTTATAGAGTGGTGGCTAGGTTTTACCGTCACTCAATTAACCCTAACACATACAGGCCTGACCCATTATGTTATAATTCCAATCAGATTAGAATTACTAACTTTCCTAGCGGCTTGTTGTATACGTGTGACCCAATAGGCTCTTTTAATATATGGTTATGATATTTAAAATACAACCCTTTTATATTTAATATCATAAATAGCAAGCGGTATCTAGCAATACATCATTAATACCCAAATATTGAGAATGTCAGCAATTTGACGTATCCTATTTTATGATAATAATTTATATGATTTGCCCCTTTGTCCAAATATCTAATTGAACACAAGGGCATGGAATGTGTCATCCCTGTATAGTTCAATTTATGTTTTTCTTGATGCCCAAGTAGACTATACAGAAAATAAACATCTCATGTTTATCCTCCCGAGCATGGCAATGCATTTTGTAGTCTAACTTTATCAAGATGCCTACAGATATAACTCCTGTTACATAGGAGGGACAAATCCCATCTAGGTCACTCACATTCCACCACATAATTTATTATATGTCCAAAAACCAACTTTATGATAACCTTGTTACAGACAATGTTTGATGATATTTAAAACATATAATTCCTTATGTAGGAATCATAGTGATTTCAGGTCAAAGGACTTCATATAATATTTATCAATATAAGAAACGTTCATGACACTTATGTAATAAACCATGCAACGTTCTTAAGGTGGGTCAGTCCAGTACACCATTACTCTTATGTACTTATGTGAGCACTTGATATCTCATATCCATGATCAGTGAGATGTGATCATCAATGAACTCACATACTAGTCTAAATGCATCTAATTGTCCTAAGAAGATGCTTGACCAGGGACTATTTTAAGAATAGTTCTTCATAAGATCTAACGATCAAGTCATCTACTTGATTTCTTATGAAGTTTAAGCTTACTATTCTAAGGACATTTATTATATTCTAAAAGAATTAATAAAATGAATTGCCTTTATAAAATAATATGATACAAGTGATGAATGTTCAAAATAAAACATATAAGTCTCTAGTGCATATACTAACAATAAGATGTAACAACTAAGTAACTAACTAAGAAGAGGGGGAATTCAACAAAAGATAAGGATATCAAACACTATAAATAGACCCCCTTGTTGACAAGGAAGAACAACTCCAGTGAACACTAAATTCCTAATATGGCCCTTGGGTCTGCCTCTAGAGCCTTGGGACTCCAGGGAACGCGACGTGAACAAGTACTTTCTAAATTTTGAATTTTGATTTTATTTCTAAAAGTAGTTATTGCACAATTATCTCTAACTTATCTATTATGATGAAACTTAATATGGTGTCGTCATTATTATTATGGCTTTTCTTTATTGTTTTTAGCTTTTGTTGAATGAAGATTTCTATTGTGAATTAATTTTCGTTTGCTTAATAAAGGTTTCCTGTCTAATACTATGAAAATAATGAAATCTGAATTGGAAGATATTTTATGCCATTTATTTAATGAGATTTGAGATATAAAGCTTTGACTTTGCAACTTTTATGCTTTGTTATTGCTTTGATGATGTTGGGTTGGTTTTTGAGATTGTGTGAATCGTCAAATTTTTTAGACGCAAATGTTTAATTAGCATCTATATTAAGTATAGTTACACTGAAGACATCGAAGTTCACTCATATCTGACATTGTTTATTATTGGATTGATTGAAATAAGGCAAGCAGATAGGAAGAGCAGAGTCATGGCTCCCCTTATTGCAAGATTTTTCAAAATATTGCATTCATTACAAAAATCTTTTTATCATTTTCAAAATATTATCGTCCCTTTTTTTTTGGTTAAAAATATTTAATGAATTAAAATTAATAAACAAAAGAATGGTTCTAATTTATTTTGATTTTTTAAAATTTTTTAATACAATAGAAATTATTAAAATATGTACACTTGAGAAGTCCCTGGACAAAATTGGGTGCTAACACTTACAATATTCATTTAATTTGAAAAGCACATTCTCCTTGTCTAGTGAACGCTCAATTACATTTAAACCCCCTGCCTTTTCAATTTCATGCTTGACATCTTTAAAAATATCCAAAGTGAACACCTAAGAATCTTGACGCTCAATCTTCTGAAGTGAGATAGTAAGAACATGTTTAGAATACAGAGAATTAAAGTCAGAAGTCAATTATTTGTACCTATATTCCCTAAGAGAACGCTCAAAATTATGGATAAATTCAATAATCGTATTTTTACTCCTAACATAAGCCTTTATCAGGGAATTTATGCCTTCACACTGAGATGTAGTTCTTATGCAGGCAATGATTTATCACATAAATAGGCAGACGCCCACATTTCCTTGATATCATAGGTTTTCAAGACCCATATATTCCCTTGTAAACCATGTTCTCTTTCCATTTCCTCCCAAAATTGTTCAAATTGATTTGGAGTGAAATTACTATACATTGCTTTCTTGAAATCATCCAAAAATTTAGGATTCTTAACATTTTCACATATATTCTTATTCAAATGCCACCCATATAACCTGTGCGACGCATTTGGAAATAATACCTTAATAGCTTCCCTCATAGCACCATCTCCATCAGTCACTACTGCAACTGGATGTTTGTTGAACATTGCTTCAGAAAACATTCTTAACACCCACTTATAAATATCAATTGTTTCATCAGCAATGAGTGCACAACCAAATATAATTGTATGAGAGTGGTGATTTTTTCCAGAGAATATGACCAATGGATATTTATATACGTTCTTTTTGTACGTTGCATCAAGTGCAAGCACATCACCGAAAAATTGAAAGTTTGCACGACTAATTGCATCGCACCTAAATAGATGAATCAGTTTTCCATACTCATAACAAAATAATCTTGAAAAAAAAAACATTGGATCATTGTCTGCCTTTCCTTGCAAATAACTTAACCCAACCACTGCATCCCCATCTTTGATCTTACCCTGCTTAACCTCATCTATGTAGTTGTACAAATCTTTCTTTGAAAAACCAACATTTCTATACCCTTCTTTTTTATCAACAAGAAAACCCATTATCTGACAATGTATAACACCATGAGAATGCAATGCATCAACTTGGGCTTTGTCCCCATCAGTCAATCCACGATATGCAGGAATTAGAGGTACAAACTTATCAGGGGTTAATTCATGGTTCTGGGAGTCTACAAAGGAAACAACATTTCATTTCCATGTCTTATAATCAAACTAAAATCTCAACTTACTTGACAATTGGTACAGGTAAGAGGTCTGCGTATCTTTTCTCGATCTAACCTAATCAAATGCTTTTTGTCGCTCAAACAAGCCCTAGTACATAAAAATTGTCGCATTAAGAGCATCCCTTTACTGTCTCGATGTACATCATCCCTCCTCAAAGAAAATCCATGACATCTTGCATAAGAAAAGTAAAAATTGTACGCATCATTTTCACTACAAAACTTCAAAGCCCATATATCATCAGTTGTCAAATAAATCATCCTCCTTGACACATCCTCTCCAACATATGCTTCCATAGCAACATTCTCCTCATCAATATCTCTATCATTTTCACTACCGATTTTATCACTGCTAGAAGAGTCACTATAACTTAGGTCTTTATCATCATCCAGATTAATAGCTGAATCATCACTATTTAAGTCCATCTCACTCCTATAAGGCCTAAATAAAAAAATAAATTAAAAGACCTTCAACAATCTTAATAAACAATATGTAACAACAACATTAACATGAAAAAATTTCAATGACAAAAGCAGTCAAACAAGGCACCAATATTACGGAAATTAAGTGATAAAACCTACTTACACCTAAACAGAATGATGAAATTTAAATGAACCACATACATTGAACTCATAAATTACGATAATTAAGATAAATAGCAAATATAATCTAAAAGTGACATGTTGTATGCTAATACCAGGTTAAAGCACCGAATCTAATGAGTGGAAGAACGACACGAAGTGAAATAAACCCTAGATTTTCACCGTGTTCCTCGTCTTTCTCAACTCAACGAATATAACTGAACAAGCTGATGCAGGTAACGAAAAAATGGGAAAAGAAAATCAAACCCTAATGCTTAGGCAAGTAACAACCCAACAATGAGTACCAAATGTTATGTCCGAAACAAAAGGGAGTTTGCTAAGTCTCAAGACCTTGAAAGTCTGAAGACACTCCTATGCTGAGACTTTGACCCAAATTTTGATGAATACGAATCCAAAATAAACTTAGTAAAAACTTCACAAAGTTATTGAATGTTTTGATACTTCAGATACATAAAATATCTCATATTCAAGAGCTATCTGAAATACGTCAAGGATATAAAGGAAGCTCTGTCTGAAGAACTCAAGACTGTCTGAAGTCTGAAGACCCAAAGCTGTCTGAAAAATGAAATAATGTCTGAAGACTAAAGATCGATATTCTATCTGAATCCAAGGTTCTGTCCGACGTGGCAAATAAAAAACTATCATATTCCTTCACGCAACATCAAAACACAAATCAGGAAATGAAAAAGACCACTTTTGGCAAGGATTTAAAAATAAGGAAAGTCTGACCTGCAGGAGTTGCAAAAGACAGAAAAAGCGTAGCAATCTCATACTTCCGTCAAAAAAGGTCTCACAACGGGAAATTCCTATCTCTTAATGACTCTCTAAACAGACTTCTCAGCCTCAAGCATATATGTGTGTGTGTGTATGTGTGTGTGGCCTATGAGAGATGAAGCAATGCAGCGATGAAGTGATGCAGTAATACAAAAGTATATAGAAAATAAAAAGATGAAGAGTTTCAGAGCTAAGAAAAAGAAAATATGAAAAAGAAAGAGTGTTGAATAGAAGAACAAGAAAATGAAGAGTTGCTGAGATGAAATGTTGCAGAGCTGCTAAGTTTAAGAGTTGTAAAGCTGCTTATTTTTTAATAAGCAATATGCACAAGCAAGAAGTAGTTGAAAAGAATCTTCACAAGATCAAGCACCAAAAGTGAAAGCATGAAACGTTGATGTAGAAAAAGAAAAGGAAGCAAGAAGCTATCAGAGTTCAACTCTTATTCACGTTGAAAATTATGTACAAGAACAACCTTCAAATCCAGTGTTAGATCACTGTTATTTTCATTGTACACCCAGAACGAAGAACATGTATTCTAAGTTCAATTAGTTTCTTTCACTTGTAATTATTTAGTTGTAAGAGACTGAAGAGGCTTGAGAGAAAAGAATACTTATTGTAGAGCCTGGAGAGGCTTGATAGAAAAGAATACTCAATAACACGCCTGGAGAGGCTCTGTAAGAAGAATACTTGGTGAGTTTCCTGAAGAGGCAGTTGATAGCAATGAATACTTATATCTTTGAGAAGATAGTTGAAAATCTCACATTGTGTGGGGACTGGATGTAGCCCAATGTTGTGGGTGAACCAGGATAAATTGGTTGAGTAATCTTTCTTACCTTTATCTCTTTACCTTCAGTTTATACTAACAAGAAGAGGGGTTTTGAACTAGGTTACTATAAATGTTTTCAAGAACTTATCTTGCAAAAAAGGTTTCAAACCTCTATCTGAAATTTTTCAGACAAAAAACAAACCTTCTTACAGCTTTTGAATCACTGTTAAAAAGGTTTCCATAAAAACACTTAGTTTATAAAAACACTATTCAACCCCCCTTTTAGTGTTTTTGTGTGTTTTCCTACACAAAACGATGAGTTCAGAATGATAGTAAGTGATCTCCTACTGGTGAGTACAAAACGATGGAACTTCTAAACGTAATCTGCAAAGAAATCACGACAACGAACAAATTCTGGGGAAGAAGAATATTCAAGAAGCACTCACGACAATGAACAGATCCTGGGGAAGAAGATTCAAGAAGCTCTTAATTT
This sequence comes from Sesbania bispinosa, assembly GCA_026901365.1. NCBI lineage: Eukaryota > Viridiplantae > Streptophyta > Magnoliopsida > Fabales > Fabaceae > Sesbania > Sesbania bispinosa. Next base: position 43,638 of record QLOH01000415.1, read on the forward strand.
GTTTATGTTATTTCGAGCGATTTTGATTTAGGTAATTGGAATTTTTGAAATGATAGATTTAGGCCTGATGTCGTATTTTCTTAGCATTAAGGTCGATCAGCACGATAGTGGAATTTTCATATCTCATAAGAAATATGTTGGTGATATTTTGGAGAAATTCAAGATAGAGAATTCAAAGTCGATTTCTACTCCTATTGAAGAAAAAATAAAGTTAACAAGAGAAACTGATGGCAAGAAGATATATTCAATTAATTACAAGAGTTTGGTAGGAAGTTTGAGATATTTGACTGTAACTAGGCTAGACATAATCTTTGGAGTTGGATTGCACAATAGATTTATGGAAGAGCCACATGTTTGTCATTTGCAAGGAGCAAAGAGAATAGTGAGATATATCAAAAGTGCTCTGACCGATGGAATTTTTTATGCCAATAATAATTATGTGAAACTTGTTGGATATATAGATAGTGCTTGGGTGGGAGATATAGAAACAAGAAAAAGCACGCCAGGGTACACATTTCATTTAGGCCTGGCGCAATATCTTGGTCGTCAAAGAAACAAACAATTGTTGCACTCTCAACAGCCAAAGCAGAATATATAGTTGCAGGCAGTTGTGCTACACATGCGGTATGGTTAAGAAAATTCTAGAAGTGATGCATAAGTATGATACTCCCACAAAGATATTTTGTGATAACAAGTTTGCTATTACTCTTTGCAAAAATCCAGTTTTTCATGGATGGTCCAAGCACATAGATATACAGTTTCATAAAATACGAGAGTTGGGGACTAAGAAAGAAGTGGAAATTAATTATTGTCATAATGAAGATCAAATTACATATATTTTCATAAAGCCGTTAAAATTGAGTTGTTTTACCAGCTGAAGTAAATGCTTTGAATGATATATATTTGATTTAAGGGAGGTGATGTCGACATAATAAATCAAGCCAAGGCATGCAATGTGAACAAATCAGCCGCAATATCAAAAACTTTTGTTGCAAATCTTGAATTGATTGAGTGATTGAAAGCATGTTATTGAATAATATAGCTTGCATGTTATTTGAATAGTGTAGTTTTGTAGTTATGTTCTTGGATAAGAACATTGAATATTATTTTATTAACATATGCTTCATTTAAATTGGTGGTTCCTGTACTATGCATTATAATCAAGATTATATTGAAATATTAAAATGATTAAGTACTCTCTTCCTTTCTTTTCTTTGAGTGCTTCCGTTATGAGTGAGTTATATTTAGTTGTTATAATGTCCCACTAATATCATTTAGTACTATTATACTCTTTGTAATGGAAACGCAAGCATGAGACTAAATCCTGTGCTAGCTGTTATTAAGTTTTCTCTACAATAATTTGAAGAGTTATTAAGTTTTCTCTAGAATAATTTGAAGGGTCTAACTTGTTGCACTTAGAAACTATTCATGCTCGTAATTAATAGTCATTTTTTAAAAAAACAATTACTTGGTTATATTTGTCTCTTATAGCGATTTGTGTTTTAATCCTCACAAAAAAGAAATTGATAAGGTTAATACTTGACGTCCTTAACACCCATAAAATCATCAAGATTCACCTGTTTTGTGAATACTAAAATTAAAATGTTTACAAGGACAAATCTAAGTAAATGTCACTAAAATTAAAATGTTTACAAGGACAAATCTAAGTAAATGTATTTTACATAACCAAAAATTAATTACAGGAATTAAATGTCACATTTTCTTATTTTATGAGAATCAAAACCAATTTTTTTTCTTTTGTAAGACAAAAATCAAATCGAATGTATTTTATAGGGACAAGAGTATATGGTTTAATTAAGTTTTTTGGTCCCCATAATATCCTGATTTTTCCATTTGATCCCTTATTTTTATTTTTTTTTTTCCGAAATAATCCTCTAAAAATTATTTTTCCCAAATGGTCATCTGATATTTTTAGCATAAAGTGCTAATGTGACAGAAAACAGAAAGATCATTTGAGAAAATCATTATATTTTGTAAGGACTAGTTTGAAAATTATGATATTTTGTGAGAACTAACTTGAAAATCATATTTTGAGAGACCATTAGAAAAAAATTAATTGAAAAAAAATGGACCATTTAGGAAAAAATCACTTTTAAAGGATTATTTTAGAAAAAAAAAAGAAGAAAATGGGAAACAAATGGGAAAAGGTGATATTTTGGGGGACAAAAGCATAAATAAACCAAAACATATTTTAGCCTATATTAAAATATTTAAATCATTGAGAATTTAAAAAATGATCAATAATAAAAACAAATAATCAATAAAAAGAAAGTGCAATAACAGATTTCTCACTCTAAAGAGTAAAAATTCCATTTTATTATATAGGAATTGATTCCAGGTGAAGGTGATGTCTTTTGTATTTTTTTCTCAGATTAAAGCAAAAAATGATCAGAGATAATTTGAACCAGTTTAAGAGCATGCGGCGACAGTTCATTCGATGCTATTTCAATCTCCAAGTGATACATTAAGGAACTTTTAACAATGTACAGCTACAACATTAGCGTAAGGTACTTCTAACGTTCTTGTCATCACAACAATTCCCTAAGCAACAACCCTTTGTCACTGTCAAAAACACATTTAGACCAAGATTGAAGCTTACAACAATGCTCAACTATCATGGAACGAAATATTGAACTCCCAACTTCGAGTTTTCAGAAAGGATAACTTACAAAAACCATAGACGCTCGTTCTGTTAGAAGCCAGGAATTTCTCCAGGCAATGGAGCCAACTCATTCTTGCCAAACTTATCCTCATCATAAAATGAGGCACGCACTATTCTACCCCCAAAGTACCGACCATCAAGGTCAATAAGTGCTTTAGTTGTTTCTTCGGGTCTCTCGAACTGCACAAAGATTCTTACTGCTTCATCAGCAGGGAAATTTGGCTCTGTGATCTCAAATATCAGAACTCGAATTACTGTCCCATACTTGGCACATTCTGATCCTACCTCTTCTTCCAGCTCATCATCTACCTCACCAGGCCCCACCTTCAACAAGAAAGCACAAACAGTGAGTTTTGTATAATCAATTAAACTACAAAGACACCAAATGCAATCACCATTAAGATTTTAATGGCACAGATTAAATGATAAGGCATCAATATGTGATAAAAATTACAACTCTTGTATCAATTACAATTCAATGTAACAAGCTGTAACAATTGACTAGAAGATAAAAAGATTAATATGCAGCATTTGAATTTTAGGGATTGGATAGCTCTGCAACACAGGATTGTGTCACCAAATTTCTTCTGTTGATCAAAATGTCAAACAAAAACATGTTCAAATAAACACTTCAATCTGATTTATCACTTTGAGATTAATCTCAGCACTAGTAATGCATTAACATCATAATTCTCTAAGAACAGGACACTTGGCAAACAAGCTGGCTCATCTCCAGTGGGAACAAAAAGGGATTAACCAAGATGCATTAAGCTAATTAATCAGCAAATTAACCAGGCTTAATATACATAAGCAGTGGCATTCCTGATGATCCAACACTTCAAAAGGCAGTAAGAGGTAGATCTCTACATCATTATCAACTTCAACAACAACAGAAAGAATGAATATGTACCACAGATGTATGCTTGTCTATTATAAAAACGAATGATACTTGCCAATATGCCCTTCCTTCCAAACTAAGCCAGAACATTATAAAGGTATTTGTGTACGACCGTGAATAAACACAGATAATTTTATTATTTGCAATAGTGTCAGTATTCTCGCTCTCTCCAATCCATGGCCAAGCCTTTCAAATTAGGTGTCATCCTTAATCACATAAGGATGCTTATAAGGGAGGAAAAAACACAATGACACCTTCCAAACCTCCTTGGAACAAGACAACCAAGAGAAATAAGCATCAAATTCTCAGTAGAAATTAGATTTGAATATCCAAATGAAAAACTGGATAATAATAGGGATTTTCACTAGTTTCTACTGGTTGCATGAGATTGAGAATTCACATGCACAATTTCTTCAAAACCAACTAACATGAGCTTCTTTTAGTGCTTAGAGAAAATACATCCACTAGGGCTTAAAAACATGATATTACAAGACTACAAGACTTGAGGCTCCAAAGAAGTAAGATAAAATTCATAATTTTATTTTGACTAAGACCATAATCTCATTCATGTAATTGCTTTGGCCACTACAAAAAGCCCAATACACGTTAAAGAAGCATAAGGGCATCAAATTCCTATTTTGGTTTTTGCAAACTACCTTCACTGATGGAACAAAAGCACTTACCATTAGTACTGGTCCAGCATTGGTCAAACCCTTTCTTTCCTTTAACTTATGTTTTTTATTATATCTGTTAGAATTAGTCACATGCTGTTTTCTAATTAGTAACGGCTAAATAATAATGAGCCGAACAATCCCTAATTAGTTGCTAATTAGGATTAGATTTAGCAATCACAATCATTTGTATTTATTGCATACACATTATAAATACAGCCTTGGGTGGTCTGAGTTAGACACACAGAAATTAAAATTCAACATGGTATCAAAGCGGTACCATCCTCCGTGACTTGTGTCATCGCTTTTCCGCTGTTGAGTTCCAAGTATGGAACTTTGTTCGGGTTCAAACCCTTTTCAGCCATTGACACCATTGTCCAGTTGCTGTTAGTGCCATTAATCTCTCTCCTCCGCTGTGTAGTCTTTTTCGGTGCATTTTTGACATTTTCCGAATGTTTTCCTTTATCTTCAGCTGCCGCCGCCATCGGCGACAGCAGAGATTCCGACCAGCGACCAAACCACTGGAGTCGCCCCTCCGAGACGAGTTAAACGCTTCTAGAACTGCCTCAAACAGCGCTCCAACGCGCCAGCATGCGCCCTTGTCTTTGCCGGTGTGTTTCCTACTGCCAGCCGCCATCTGCCGCGCGTGACAGCGCGTCTGGCCACCTTTCTGGTCGATATCGCCATTATAAATACAGCCTTGTGTGGTCTGAGTTAGACACAGAAATTAAAATTCAACAATATCCATTAGTCATATCATTTGATCTCTTTATTGTTCTAAACTGCTTTAAAAAATTATGTTCTTGCGCAGGATCAGGGTACAGGAAAGACATTGGGAGCTAATTTAGAGTCACAAGGACTTGTGCCTCATTCATAGCTATCTTGGACATCCCAGCTTCTTTACACTTCAAAAGATGGTCCGGTGTTTATCCAATTTGCAATCTTTATATTGCAAGTCTTGTCAGAAAGGAAATCACACCCGTGCATACTTTCCTAATCATGTCAATAAAAGAGTAACCCAAGCCTTCTGTCTTATTCATTCTGCTATATGGGGGCTACGTTCTGTCATTCCTATTCAATATTTCATTATGTTGTCACCTTTATTGATGATTATTCCCATTGCATTAGGGCTTTTTACTTTTCTCTTTAATGAAAAATTTTTACCAATTATTTCCAATATATATATAAAGTTTTATGTTGACATTAGCAATCTATTTGGTACTATTATTCACTATTTGCACGGCAATGTATGCCCATTTTCGGGAATTCACGTAGGATACACTTGGTATGACTGACTGTAATTGTACAGTACTGTTAGACTTGTAAATTTAGCACAAGGTTTTAAGTTGCAATTACGTCGTGATCCTTGATATTGTGGGAAATTGCGGATAAATGCGGCCAATGCATTTTACAATTGAAGCCGTGATGCAGTTGCGGACACCTTCGAAACTTTGATGTTCCCATAACTGCAGTTGCGGACCACAATTTAAAACCAGGATTCAGCACTTGAGAAATAACTGTAAACTGAATTCTGTTATGATAAACAGAATTCAGTTAGCTTAGTCTGGTAACTATAAATATCAAGTGTTGTAATTGATTACAGTTCAATGAAAAGTCTTACAGGGAACATTCTCTGATTCTCACAGAAAATCTCTGCTCCTTTCTCACATTTTCTTCCTCTACACAAACCCTAATTTCTTCAACATTAAAACAGGTATCTTAAATCAAACAACTTGTCCTCATGCTCCATAGCCCAATGAAGTGGCCAAACATAAAAATTGTCATTTAATTGAAACAGCTCAAGCTTTACTCTTACATATGGAAGTTCCAATTTGTTTCAGGGGGATTCTGATCTTACATCTTTTAATTTGATTAACCGAATTCCCTCTTCCATGAAATACTATTTCCTGAAATACTTGTCTACCCTATGTCTCCTCAAATTCTTGGGTGTACTATATTGTTCACGATATCAGTATCACTCTGGGGAAGGACAAGCTCACTGCAAGAGCTTTATGTGTCTTTTCCTCAAGTACTTTCGTCTTAAGAGCTGATGTCACATTTTTTTACCAACAACCCTTGTCATCTATGCCTTCAAATGTTACCCAAGCAGACACTATCCCTTCCAAATTCCAATTCTTATTTATGATCCCTCTTCTGCCTCCAACAGTCCTGGACTTGCCCCTACCTCTAGTCCTTCTTACCCTCCATTGATTTTTCAGTGCCAACTATCACCACCACTGATTGGTGCCAGCTCTTTTTTGGAGGATCTTCCTGATGACTCACCACTTTCATCTATTGCTCTTTCTGCTTTGATTCCCAGTCCCACATCAAACAATTTATCCCATTGGTCTTTGAAAAGGTAAATGGTCTACATGTTATTGCAATCTCATTTATGTTTTTCTTGGTTATGTTCACCTTTCTACACAACACTACACTCTTGTTTAGAGTCTGCCTTCTGTTTGCATTCCCAAAACCTCAAGTGTAGCACACTCTCATCCAACTTGGCACCAAGCAATCATAGATTAGATATCTGCCCCACATTCTAATGGCACATAGGATCTAGTTTCTAAAAGGCTGGTAAATCTAGACTTTGTTAGTGGGTTGTTTATAGTCAAAATTGGTCTAAATGGCTCCATTGACCATTTGAAGGCTCATTTAGTAATTAGTACCCAAGGACTACACAAATCTTTGGCCTTGACTACAGTGATACTTTTTCACCAGTTGCTAAGAGTGCTTCTATTTGACTTGCCTCACCATGGCTGCTGTTCAGCATTGGTCTCTTTTATCAGCTTGACATATAACATGCCTTCCTAAAGGTACAAAGTTTACATGGAGCAAGTAGCAACTACCTAGCGTTGTTGCTCAAGGAGAGTCTAAATTGGTGTGCAAGCTTTGTAAATCTGTGTGCGCGAAAAAAGTCCCCTTGAGCTTAGTTTGGTCACTTCAATACTGTTATTCAGGAATTCAGCATGATTTACAGTGATAGGCCTAGGCCTTATAAAGCTTGGTTAATCCTCACTTCTTGATCTAACTTTTCTGATTGAAATAGGCCTACGCCCAAAATCTTAAGAGATCCCAATGTCAAGCTTCTATTTGTATAGCGGGAGCCAATACCAAATCCCCGAAATTGTTGGAGATTGGGTAAAAAATTGATTTGTTTTATAATAACTAGATATCTCTATTGCTGTAAGCATGGTAAGCAGTTCCTAGATTCTTTGTGTAACTTTAGTCTTTTACGAGGACATAGTCATTCAAATACTACAATACATTAAGGACCACCAGGAAAAAGGCTTACTCTACGACAATAAGGGACATATGGAGATGTCATTTTACAAATGCTGATTGGACAAGCTCTCCCTTAGATAGATGTATAGATGTTCTACACGAGGCTACTTTGTTTTACTTTCTAGGGGGTAAAATTGATATCCTAGAAAAGTAAGAAGCAAACAGTGGTTGCTAGATCAAGTATAGAAGCCATATCAAGCAATGGGAACTGTGACTTGTGAACTCATGGTCAAGAAAGTTGCTCAAAGAATTGAACACCTATGAATCAAGACCAATGAAGCTCATTCCTGACAATCAGGACAATCTACATATAACTTCAAATTCTGTCTTCAATGAAAGGGCCAGGCAAATGGAGATAGATTGTCATATCGTAGGGGAAATTTTTGGTCAAGAAAGATGGTTACAACATTTGTAAATTCTAATGACCAGCTGGCTCAAATTTTCACTGTGCCTCTTAGAGGTCCCTGGGTCAATAATATATAAAACCAGCTTAGCGCATATATATGCACCAACTTGAGGAGGAATGTTAAGATAACTTATCTCTCTTCAGTGTATCATGTGAATATTGTAGAACCAATTAGGAGTTATTATACATCCAATTATTCCTTTAATTGAGGAAGTTTTCCCTTAATTTATTACGATTATATTTATTGCAATGTGTGGACTATCAAGATACAGAATTTCAGCACATTCTCTTTACTTTCAAGTGTATCAATTGTCAGCGTTGCATTTGCATGTTAAATCTCAGAGACATAACCAAATAACAAAGGTAGGATATTTAATATGAATCTTCAAAATCAAACTAAAGGAGTGGTCATTAACTCTTTCTATGTAAGACACAGTTTCTAACAGATAAAACAGACTGAATAGCAAAAAGAAAACCTCGTAAAAAGTTTGATGTATTCATTTTGATAAGTCTATTAGATTTTGAACTTGGGCCTAACTCAACCCCAAAAGCTAGCTTGTAGGGTGAGGACTGCCCATGACTTATATACTTTAATTTGGCCTTATCTCTAGTCAATGTGGGACTCTCCAACACACACCCTCACGCCCAGGGCTGGACATCTGGAGCGTGGACATCTATACGGGTGGCGGCCCACTAACAACGGATCTAGGATAGGCTCTGATACCATATTAGATTTTGAATCTGGGCCTAACTCAACCCCAAAAGCTAGCTTGTAGGGTGAGGACTGCCTATGACTTATATACTTTAATTTGGCCTTATCTCTAGTCAATGTGGGACTCTCCAACAAAGTCAAGTGATATATGCTCATCATAGCCCATTGTGTTAAAAGATAAAACCATAGATAATTAAAATCACATCCACTGATCACCAAGTCAAAACATTTTATGGCTTCATTTGATGCAATAACAAAAGAACAAATTAGCCTATGCTATTTTGGATTGAAACTCCATAGTATGCAGAGAAAAAAATAATATAATAAGACAAGAAACAAAACTTGTGAAATTTTAAGTGAGGATAGTACAAGACTGGTAAACTAAGATTCTTTAAGGCACCCTTCAAAGCAATGCTCTAGAAAATTATCCATACACCCCACATAAAATACGACCCTGTCAGGCTGTCACTTATAAAACTCAGGAAATTTTTTAACATTATTAAGAGCACACAAGCACTCAAATCAAATCAGCACAAATAAATCAAAATTCAAATTACTTAACATGTCAAAATATGCATACATACCATGTTTCTAAGCAGCAGCACCTTTGTAGGCACTCCATGGAAGTTGACACTCTTCACTTTCTTGCTATTGTCACTAGCATTGACAATAACCCCAGCTCGTCTATCCGTTTTCTTGGCCATCAAAGGAGTAGTAATCCCTTGCTCCTGCTTCCCAAGCCCTTGCCCTTCCTTCCACCCCATCTTCGCCATCATTCTCTGAGCCGCAGTCATCTGCCCACCCGCACCAACTCCCAACCCTCCCGTCTCCGACTTCCCAATGGTAAAACCATCCGCATTTCCTGGCGGCGACGGAGACCTCGGCACCGCCCCGCCACCACCACCACCACCACCACCGCCGCCACTCATTGCCGCCCGCCTCCTCCACGCCTCTTCGCCGGAAATATTCAACCTCGAATCGCCGTAATCCCTATCTCTCTCTCTTTCCCTTTCTCTCTCCCTCTCCCTCTCTCGCTCCTCCTCTTCCTCCTCCTGGCGCCGCCTCTCAAGCTCCCTCATCATCTCCGCCTCCCTGGCCTTCCTCTTCTTCTCCCTCCGGTACTCCTCATAGTCGTTCGGCCTCGCCGGGTCGTACTCCTCTATCACCGTCGACTGAACACCCACCAGAGCTGGTTGCACAACGTCGTCCGTTGCCGGAGCCGGTACTGGTGCCGGCGACACCACTATTTTGGGAACCGAAGAAGAATTGACAATTTTGGGTTTGTTCTGGGATCTCAGAACGGTCTGTGGAGGTTGGAAAATTGAGGCCGGTTTGCGGAGGGTGGCGGGGGCCATTTTGGTGCTGCTGGACCATACATTGGTGGTTGGTTTCTCTTCTTCGGAAGAAGAGGGTGGAGGTAAGTCTCCATATAGCCCACCCAACATTTGGAACCGAACACAAACAATACTTTACTCTCTTTCTCTCTAAGAGCAACAACACACAGAGATGATATAGAGATCGCACAGTGCGTCTTCGATTAGGGCTTACAGCTTAGCTCTTACCGCAGAACCCAACGCTGTCGCTGCCTGTGGTACCACCCACTGAACGACCGACCCTAATAGCCCCAATGGCTCGATTGCCCTTTCTTGATCTTGATCATACCAGAGGTTTATGATTATTGATAAGTGTTAAAACTAAATAAATTCATATTTATGGGAATAATATACAATATATTAAAATTAAATGAGCAATTATTTAAATTAATTTGTAGATAATCGGTTTATCTTCTTACTCATACCACAACATACCCCTTCCTCAGGTCCTATTTATAAGACCTCTTCTAGAAAGCGTCCCTTAATATAAGACCCTTTAAAGATTTTTGGATGAATTAATCATTTTTTCCATATTTGTCTTTAATTAATGTTTAACTCTTTTAATTCCCCATATATTGATTAGTGTGGATAGTTAGTGGAGTTTTACCCACATGTTCAATTACACCAATAGAAATTGACCTTTGAGTCTTTCACTATGTGACAATTAATGTTCCTAAAATATAGTGACCTTTAATTAGGGATACATTTGAAAGGTGTTATATTTTTTTTAAAAGACCAATGCATTAACCAACTTTTCTTAAACTGTGTGAAACGGTTAAAAGAGTTTTATAATAAGGGAGGGGGGGAGTGTCAGTTTTTTATTATTCAACTATAGGAGTGGAAATAGTTGAACCCGATAAAAGTTACTTACAGCTTAACCTGCATCATCGAGCTCGAGATCAAACCAATTTATTAAATAGATTGGATCAAGACTTTATTTAAATCCTATGTAGCTAAATAAGTTAAACTTCATGTCATCCAAAAAGTCTTATAAATATTAATAAACTAATATGTTAACCCACATAATACACGGATAAATATATATTTATATAATTAAATTTATAATAAATTACTATCTTTAAAATTAAAAATTTTGAAATTTAATATATATTATTATTTGATGATAATTTTAAAATATAATTTACATTATTATTTGATAGGAAGATATTAATAAAATTAATTATAATCATAATGATAAAAATAAAGATTTATATTAAAAATAAAGATAGGATAAGATTTGAATATTAATAAATTTCAAATTTTAGGATTAACATTTATTAGCATTTTAAAACTCAAATAGGAAAAGAGAGAAAATTACTATTAAAATTGAGATGAATAATATCACTCTCACAAGTAGTGAGTGAAATTCACCATCCAATGAGAGAAAGGGAGAATGCTGAAAATCATTGAGAGGAAGAGTAGAGTGAGTGAGTGTTTCACTCTCCAAGGTGAGGTCTCAAAATTATAGAGAGTTGATTAGTATTTTTTTTTATATCTATATTATTATTATAAAGATTTTTATTATAATGTCTTATAATTATATACTCTTTAGCTTATTTAAATATTTCTACCTTGCTTTTCTACTCCACTTGCTTTAATTTCATATTTCTTTGATCAAAACTTGATTGTTTAACATGTTTTTGTTATGAAATTTGTTACTGATGTATATTGTACACTTGATTGGTTAATCATCATGCAACAATTAAAAATATAGAGTAAGTAATTGAACTGAAGGTTTTCATTTAATTAATTACTTCAACTAGGTTCGATTATAAAATTGATTTAGATATAACATAAGATTTGGTGGTTTTTTGATCTTGTTAATCTTAATCAATTAAATTCTAGAAGTTATTTCAATAATGAATCTGAGGATCATTATAGGGGTTCCATATGATCCTAAATTGATAGATTTAATCCCTTTGTATGCATGATTTTAATAATCAATGATTAACCATGAAAATAGCATCTAAATTCCTTGGATTAATATTATCTTATATTGATATAACCTTTGCTATTAAATTGATATTTGTTGTCTTCAGTTTATTGTAATCAATCAAACACTCCCAAAGAAGGATTCATTTGAGTGGATCTTTAGGGTTCGACCCGATTTGTGTCATTCTACTACAAGTAGTTTGCAAATCGAATAATTATGATTATAATTTTGTGCAGGTTCGACAATTGTCACCCACCCACTCACCCAGGTGCACCAACTTTGGGATGAGGTGTGATTGCATAGCTCAAGTTACCCAAGAAGCCTTATTGGTCAAAGACATGGTTCTAGAAGTCTAGCTTCACCTAATTGAAGATAAGATACTATAAAACAACCCATTTGTTGTTTCATTAGCTAATTGTAAAGTAAGGACTATGGATGAATTACTTGAAAGATCATATAAGTATATTAACATGGAGGATTATGAGACATCCCTAATGCTTAGAGTAAAGGCATCAATCTAAGCAAGCTAGACAACCCCCAGTATAATTATGGAAGGCGAGATAACCTTAAAGATGACTAGCTAAGAAATCTTAATTGTATATGAATATTAAGATGGTATATAAATTAGGAAAAATAGAAGGCTAACATATAGGTCTATGTTGCCAAAGATCAACATATTCATCTTCATGGAACATCTTACCCACTAATGAAGTTTTTATTAATTTTAAAATAATTTTGTTTTGACATCTGTGTAAGGAGACTTGATGTCCCAAGTTCAAACATCACTTTGAAATCTCACTAAGTGAACTAATTCGAGTTCCCAAAAGTTTCCAAGATTACTGAGTGAATCTGCCATTGTTCTTGAGGTTAAACAATTTTTCCCACGACTTGCCTAGCAACTAAGTCGACACAACTCAAGGGATAGCTCCCGAAAATATTGCCATTCATATTCTTCGGGGTCCTTGGTTTTCATTGAGAACCTAATGATTGAGGGGGATCACCTTAGCCAAGGTAGGTGTGCCAAAGAAATACCCAACCAACATAGAAAAGTTTAGATATATTCTATATACAACCTTTTAACGTTACCAAAATATCTTAAAGACAACCTCGTAAGGTTCTCAAGATATTTCAAGACAATCTCTTAAGGTTCGAACATATGACAACCTGTAAAGATTCCAAGATACATTTGAGAGAACCTTTCAAGGTTCCTAAGATTGAACAACACTTTCCCTGACTGGCCTACTCACCTTAACTAAGGTTGGTGACCCGAGGAAATGCCCAATCATTGTAATAATCAAAACACTCAAATCTTTGGTCTTCACTAAGATTTCATGGTCGCATTGAAGCAATGCCCGAGTCCTCAGTCTTCACCAAGATCCCGAGGTAACGCCTAAGGTGACAAAAGCGAACACTTATCAAAATAGTCCAAGTAAGAAACATAAGTCAAGTGAATTGTCAAATAATAAAGAAAGGCATTTTGACCTACTCTTCTAAGTTACCACCACCATTGTCATAATTGTTTGTAAGTTCTTCATTATTTTTAGGAGAGCCTCTTACGGCTCTAACATATTTTCAAGAGAATCTCGTAAGGTTTCGAGATTATTTTTGGAAGAACCTTTTAAGGTTGATATGTTGACGTATTTTAAAGTTTTGACATACCATTGAAAGACATAATAAATGAGTACAAGCAACAATCAACAATATCTCAACATGCAAACGCTTAAGGACATGTGCAAATCCTGCACCAATTAAAGGTGTCATTACATGCTCAAACCGGTGAACCAACCTGACCTAACTCAATTTACTGATGGATTAGGTTGGCAAAGACTAAACTCACATTTTCCCATGTCAAAGTGACCCAAAACACTTAACCTGTGAGCCAAAATGGATTCAAGTTGGGTTAGGTTGGGTTGACCTTTTTATTTTTCCATTTTAAATTATTAAAAATTAGAATCTAAGTAGGGTGAAACTTGAAGTCCTAAATCCAAACTATTACTCACTCACAGGTCACATGACATTCTCATTGTCTCCCACTCAGGTATATATTAAACTTCATCCTCTCTAACTTTGTCTCTCACTTTACCGACCATAACCACTACCCTTTCTCTCTATCGACTGCTCCATCTCTAACGTCACTAACCCTATCAAATAGTCCAACTTCGTTGTGCCTCTGTCTATCTCACAATCAAGCTTCATCATTTTTTCTCCCTCATTCAAACTTCATCCTCACAATATTACACAACATGACTACCGCATCAGACCACCAACCAATGTCGTCTTGTCCCCACCATCACTGGTGCTCCTTCAATTTGTCGAATTTCATTTTATTGCTCCATTTTATTCCCATTTTTTAGTTTTTTTTCAAAATTAGATTAGTCAACTCGCTTAACCCACCAACCAGTAGTAGGTCAACTCAGATTGATATTTTTTCAGCTCACTAAAAAAGTGAGACAACCCAACTCGACTAATTCATGGCCTAACCCATGGTGATCCAATCTGAGTGAGGTAGGTTAGCTCACTTTAATTGACAACCTTAACATCAATGAATATGACAACTTCATGATCTAAGTAACTAATGTCAACATGACATCTCTACAGTGTAATACCAATTTAGGGTCAACCGTTTTTTAATGTGACACTGAATAACAACCTTATCCTTATAATATATAAACTTCTTGGATTACAATCCAATCTAGATCCTACTCCAACTCCTAGAAAGAACAACTTCCTTATTTTATTCACTTACCTTGTGTTTGGATAGAGTAATTCTAAATTACTTGATTTAATGTGTTAGGATAGTAAAAAATTAATTTCAAATGATAAATAGGAAGAATTCTTATGACCAATATGAGGAATTTCAAATGACACGTATTAAGAGGGAATTTGAATATTCTATTATGTAACTAATGTTTAACTTTTTAAATTATCATTTACAAATCCTCTCATACTTAACTCTCTTTTTAATTATCACTCTTAATTGATTTCACAATTTTTGGAATTCTAAAATTCTCCATCCAAACACATACTTAAAATTTATCACCTAATCAACCTTATCATTATTAGGGAATTTAACTCCTTTTACAATATCAACTCCCACAACCATTATCATGTTAAATAAACCTTATCATAATAAAGGAAATACTTCAACTATAATTCTCAACATTCATATATAAGGGGTATACTTAAGTATGATAATCTAGTATGATCCTTACTAATTTAAGTATCAAAATGTTTTTACAGATACCTTCACCATCTTCATCAATCGTGATGCAATTAATATAAAAGACTCAATCCAATATTTCAAGATTTGCAACATTAGTGAGACGCATCTTAGATCTCATGTTCATTTTAGAATGAATGACATTATTATAGGAATTGGATCCTCTCCTATTATATGAGAGATTTTGTAGAAGAGAGAAAGATAATTTTTCCCCTTCATTTTAAGTTGTAGATAAGGGTAGAAGTAGGCCGAGCCAAGCTAGGCTTTGCAGGGCCCAAACCTGGCCTGCATTATATTTTCGTGACCCAAGTCTGGCCTGTTACCTGTCATAGGCTATTTTTTTAAGCATTGTCTAGCCTGTTTCAAAGCCTGGTTTGGCCTATTAGCTTGTTTAAAAGCCTATTTCATATTTTGACTTTTAAATAGGTCAATAAATCTATCTCTAAATAGGTCTGTGCATTTACAAACTAATAAGCTTACTTTTTTATAATAGGCTTACTTTTTCATAATGTAAGTATATCACTAACATATACCTTTAAATAGGCCAATAAGCCTATTTGTAGATAGGCCAACAGAAGAAATTAAAAAATTATATATTATTATACTATTATTATATATAATATATTTATATGTTTATTAAAAATAATATTATTTATAAATAGGCTAGTCTGTCAAGCATAAGTCTGGCCTATTTAATTAAAAAGGCTTTTTCAAAAGCCTAGGCCTGGTTTTTTTTTAATTAAACGAGCCAAGCTAAACTAGGCCTTAAGTAGGTTGTGTCGTACACCCGAGCCTATTTTCACCCCTAGTTGTAGACTCCACTAATTATCTCTTAAAATAATTATCATTTTCTCTTTCTTGCATGATCTCATTTTGTTAGCTACAAACTAGAGAAAATCCTATTAATTATTGGATATTTTGTTTTAGATTGTAACCAAATTATTATCTAATTATACATTTTAAACAATTGTTATCTAGCTGACCATGGATGATGTTCGCCACTATCTAGTGGTCATGCCATGGGTTCCTAACTTTGTTTCCTTACAAGCCTCTATCCAGAGCACACTAGTATGGATTTGTTTCCCTAGTTTGGGGATGGAATACTATGATGAAAGTGTCCTAATGGGCTTAGCTTCTTCTGTTTGAAGACCTTTGAAGGTGGATATGATGACTCTTAATGCATCTTGTGAGAAGTTTGTGAAAGTGTGTGTTGAGATTGAATTAGATAAACCAGTGGTAGGCAAAGTTTGGTTGAGAGGCCATTGGTACAAGGTGGACCTTCACCTCCTGTGTTCAATATGCGGATGCTATGGGCATGTAGCTAGGAACTGTAACCAGAAACCTTCCCCACAGGTAGTCAATGACGCTCAAGCTTCTACAGAGGCTACCAGCGACCATACTCAGGTGGCACATGAAGTGCGAACCGAGGACACACTTGCCATGCAAACCCTAGCCCAATCATTAGCGTGAAATCAGGAGCAGATGATATGCATGGAGATTGGCTCATAGTTTCCAAATATAAAAAAGGTGATTGCTCCGGTGCCCTTTAGTGGGAGAGGGCACTTATGCCCCCTGTTGACTCACCAATTAGGGGCCTCACTTTGGTCCAACCTTTGTATTTTTCCTTTACCCCATATATTCTTTGTTATTTCTGTTTTGCCCCCTAACTTTTTTCTTTAATTATTTTCCACCCCGGGTAAATTTTTTTTATTTTTCTAATTCATTTTTATTTTCAGATTATTAAAAGTTACAATCTTTCTTCAAATATTTTCTTCTTCTTCTTCTTCTTCATCATTATTTTGCTCACCTATTTTGCAACCTCCGAACGGAAACTACATTTCCCCTACACTTGGTCCTTTCCCTGGCATTGAATCATCTTTTTTCCCAAAATTCTTTCGTTGCCATGAGAAGGTGATGAACGAAAGTTCTTCTTCGTAACTAAGTGCTAGGGTTTGAAGTAGATCACTTGTTTTTCGCTACCTGCATCTGGTTGATCAGTTATATTCGCTGGATTCGAAAAGCAGAGGAAGTGGTTGATTTTTAGTCGGCTTCATTTTTGCACTCATTAGGGCTTTACAGGATCGGAGGTAAGTTTTCTGATTTCTGGACCTATTTTTTTAAGCAACTATTTATATGCAATTTCTGAGGTGGTGTTGTTACATTTATTTCATTTACAGGGTTTAGGGTTTAGAGGAAGGGTCTCATTATTATTATTTTTCATCTAGGCAGTGTATGATTGAGATGGACTTTAATAGTGATGATTCAGCTGTTAATCTGGATGATGATAGGGACGTAAGTTATAGTGACTCTTCTAGCAGTCATGAAATGACTAGTGGAAATGATATACATAGTGATGAGGGAAATGAGTCTATTCACCCAGAGGCTGATAAGGATGAGGAGAATGATGTTATGGATACTGATGTTAGAGACGGTGTGTCAAGGAGGATAATTGACTTGACAAATGATGATATAAGGGCTTTGGAGTTCGCTAGTGAAGAGCATGCGTTCAATTTTTACTTTTCTTATGCAAAATGTCAAGGTTTTGCTATGAGGAAGGATGATGTTATTCGAGACAAAAAAGAGATGGTCATAATGCGACAGTATTTATGTAGTAGGGCTGGTCTGAGGGACAAAAAGCATTTGATTAGGTTAGATTGGAAAAAGGAACACAGACCCCTTACCCGTACCAATTGTCTAGCAAAGTTGAGAGTTAGGTTTGATTACAAGACGGGTAAATGGAAGGTTGTTTCATTTGAAGAATCTCACAACCATGATTTAACCCCTGCAAAGTTTGTACCTCTAATTCCTAATTATAGGGGATTGATTGATGGGGACAAAGCCCAAGTGGATGCATTACATTCTCATGGCATTAGGCCTTGCCAGATTATGGGTTTTCTTGTTGATCAAAAAGGAGGGTATAGAAATGTTGGATTTTCAAAGAAAGATTTTTACAACTACATAGATGAGGTTAAACGTGGTAAGATAAAAGATGGGGATGCTGTTGCTGGCTTAAGTTATTTGCAAGGAAAGGCGGATAATAATCCAATGTTTTTTTTCAAGATTTTTATGTTCTGAGGATGGTAAACTTACTCATCTATTTTGGTGTGATGCAAATAGTCGTGCGGATTTTCATTTTTTTGGGGGATGTGCTCACATTTGATGCAACATACAAGAAGAACAGATATAAATATCCATTGGTGATATTTTCTGGGAAAAATCATCACTCTCAAACAGTAATATTTGGGTGTGCACTCATTGCTGATGAAACAATTGATACTTATAAGTGGGTGCTAAGGATGTTTCTGGAAGCAATGTTCAACAAGCATCCAACAGCAGTGGTGACTGATGGAGATGGTGCTATGAGGGAAGCTATTAAGGCAGTATTTCCAAATACCTCTCATAGGTTATGTGGGTGGCATTTGAATAAGAATGCATGTGAAAATGTTAAGAATCCAAAATTTTTGGATGATTTCAAGAAAGCAATGTATAGTAATTTCACTCCAAATCAATTTGAAGAGTTTTGGGAGGAAATGGTTAGCAAACATGGTCTACAAGGTAATAGGTGGGTTAAGAAAACCTATGATATCAAGGAAATGTGGGCCTCTGCCTATTTACGTGACAAATTCTTTGCTCGCATAAGAACGACATCTCAATGTGAAGGAATTAATTCACTAATAAAGGCTTATGTTAGGAGTAAGAATACGATTATAGAATTTATTCATAATTTTGAACATGCTCTTAGGGAATATAGGTACAAAGAATTGTTTTCTGACTTTAATTCTATTTATTTTGAACCTGTTCTTACTACCTCACTTCAGAAGATAGAGCGTCAAGCTTCTAAGGTGTTCACTTTGGATATTTTTAAAGATGTCAAGTATGAGATTGAAAGGGCAGGTGGTTTAAATGTAATTGAGCGTTCAATTGAAGGGGATAATGTTGTTTTCAAATTAAAAGAATATTGTAAGCCTCGTAGTGAACGCTTTGTTGTTTATGATAAAGAGAATTCTAAATTTGTTTGTGATTGTCGTCTGTTTGAATCTTGTGGCATTCCATGTCGACATATTTTTTGTGTTATGAGACTGGAGCACATAGATGTTATACCCCCATGTATGATTTGCAACCGATGGAGGAAGGATGATAAGAGTGACTTCATGATATCAGATGGTTTGGATGAGGTAGAACCTGACATGATGAGGGTTTGTCGTTTTGTGGTTACTAGCTCTCATTGTAACAGTCTTTGTGACATGGTTTCCCAAAAGCGTGAGCATTTTAAGGAGTTTATAAATGACATTATGAAGCTGAAACAGAAGTATGAGAGATTGTCTTCCAGTAGTAGCACAACTAATGTTAAGGAAAATGTTGTACAAGATCCCACAGTTGTGAAGAAGAAAGGTGCTCCTATGAAGATAAGGAAGAGGCGTAAGAGTAAGAGGTGTTCAAACTGTAACATTTCTGGACATGTTATCACAACCTGTCCTAGGTTGTTTCCACCAGAAGTTGATGAAGTCAACATTAATGACGAAGACCATGGTCCTGAGTCACAAACTCTTAGGAGGGATGCTGCCCAAGTAATTCCTAGTCATTTTTATTATTCCAAAATTACTGTCTGTAAGTACATTTATATTATATGTAAATTTCACATTTTCCACTGTCTTATGCACCTTCATTTTTTGCTGCAGAATGATGATGGAATCTCATCAGATGAAAATTTCCCTGACAGTAGCTCTAATCATGTGTCTGGAAGCAATAGTCATAGTCAGAGTATAATGTTTAGTGTTTTAAGTTTATTTATTTTTATGTGTTTTTTTAATCTTTTACAATGTCATATAATGATTTTTTTTATAAATTTGTTTAAACAGGTGGAGAATCGTCCAACTACTGATAAAAGGAATATTAGGAAAAAGAAGATAAAGTCCCTTTCACAGATTTCTAACTCGGTCTGCGTATGTTGTTGCACTCCATTGATTCTCTTTTTAAAAGAAATTTTTCATCTGTTGATTTTAATTTTTTGTTATTTTATTCACAGGAAGTTAAACCTAGTCCCACTGAAGTGTTGAAAGGTCCCCATAGAGTTGGGGGAGATACTGCAGGTCCATCATCCACAGCAAAGCACCAAGTTGAAGGAGGTGTTTCTGTGAATCCCCCTGTCCAGAATGGTACATTTAGTTATGGCTATCATAACAATGTATCTGCACCATCTTTCAGCTACCAGTTACCAATTGTGGGACCTTCTTCTGTTGGAAACATACAAATACGTGAGGGAATGTCCATTACGTTACCTTTTCCAAATTCATTTGGTGTTCCTGTTTTACCAAGTCAAGGCAGTTGGTCTCAAATCAATCATGGCTTATTTCCTGTTTTACCTTCTTCTATGCATCATGGCTTATTTCCTTTGTTCCCAAATCAATCAACAGTTGGTCTCAATTATCAACAGTCCACGGTTAGTAGTTTTTTTTTTGGAAATTTTGCAATTATGATAAACATTTCTAAGTTAGATTTTTTAATAAAGTCTTTTATCCATAGCATGTAGCAGGAATTGAAGATGCTAGTAGGCCTGGTGTTTGGAATGATCTACTGCAAGAAGTAATTAGAAAAAGTGTTTGTCCAAGTGATAATAGTGGGAAAAAATGATGAAATCAATGTTAGATTGTTGTTTTGAAGAGACAGAGATGACCTTTGTACATAGCTGTTTAATGAAATCATTAAAAAATTTTCTGGGATTAAGTTTCCTTATATAAATTTTATTTTGTGAACCCTTTATGGCACTATTTGGTTTTTTTTTTTTTATTTGTAAACCTTGTATAACTCACCAAGTTCTGTTTTATATGGATTCATTAAAAAGATGGAATAAAGCATTTCATTAGATTGATATTAAAATTTTTCTTTGTCACAGGTATTTAATGAATTAAAACATTTAAGAAGCAAGTTATATAGACTGAACATTGAGTTGAAGTTACAAGATTCTTATCAAATGTCTGAAATGAAATTTAATAAAAACTTAACAGTAACCAGTGTAATCGAATGTGTATTTGCAAATTCAAGTAAATTTAACTAGAATGGAAAACATTGTGAAGAAGGATTGGAAGTTTTAGTTTAATTTTGTTTCAGGAAAAAAAGTAATGCAGGGTAAACAATGAAGTGATAATGATAACAATTTTTGGATAGTAATTTATTAACACAATCTATGTAAAGTTTGGTTTCATGATAGCAGTATCAAACATTGATTATGATTTTCAAAACAAATTCATTATTTCCTTTTCTAGTGTAAAACTATTTAAACAAATATGGGTCAACCATAAAAAT
Source organism: Sesbania bispinosa (assembly GCA_026901365.1). Lineage (NCBI taxonomy): Eukaryota > Viridiplantae > Streptophyta > Magnoliopsida > Fabales > Fabaceae > Sesbania > Sesbania bispinosa. The sequence continues at coordinate 65,122 of QLOH01000415.1, forward strand.
GAAAGACAAATTAATTCTTCAAAAGTAATAAAGTCAGAAAAAGAGAATAACATATATAATTTACATATATAAAAGAGAAGCGAGCAGTATTGACATATGCCACCAATGGGCAAATAATGTACTTAATTACATTCCAAATAAAAAACCTATCAAGGACCAAAAAGTAAACTACTATTTAAAATTTAAATATCATCACAACTGTCTGAATCCTCATTAAATTCTTTGAACATCTCATGTGCCTTCCTGATAGTCTCACTCCTCATGTGATTGTGTCTGTCAAGCACTAGTTCAAATGCTAGTCTCATCCTGCTTTTAGCATTGACCTACAAAATAGATTTACTCAGTACAAGGTTCATTTATAAAGTTAAAAAAATGAGGAAAAGAAAGTAGTAACAGTTTAACAACTTACCCCTATACTCTGATAATTATGATTAGAGATGCATTCCATCATCCATTTAGCTACTTGCACTCCACAATCATTACTGCAAAATACAGATATACATGTTTAATCTTTCCAATTAACTGTCGGTTGAACTAAATATGCAAGAATGTAAACTGACACAAGAGAACAGTATCTGCTTACTATGAGGTTAAGTTTTTCTTTAATCCTTCAGGCTCGATTAAATCAAAATCTGATAGAGCAAGACATTCAGTAGATGTGATCTCATAGAAGGATCTTTCCATTAACATCTCTTCTATAAAAATAGCCTTAAATATAATTTAAACCAATTTCAGTAACTACTGAAGACATTTTTGGTTATAGGTATCTTAAAGAATTTCATTAATTGAAACTGTGAGATTGTAGTTGTAATAAAATTACCAATTTTTTCGCTTGAAGCCTGCGCAATCTATTACCATCACCAAATGGATTAGAGTCCAGGAACCAGATACTTTTTTCTTCCAGATCAAATACGAAAAGGTACCAATGAAATCCATTTTCATTAACAGGTAAAAAAATCTGCAATTATTACAAAACAATTGTACGATGATAATGAAGAATTATGAAGTAATCAATACACACATAGTCATATTATACTCACTTTCTTTATTAGGTCAACATGACCCATGAAATTTTCCTTGTAGTCTCTTGAAAGCTCTGCAGTTGTTTTGTTGTTCAGTGCAAGTTCCTACAAATTAGTGGTGAAAGTTAGTTCAATACCCCTGCACTTGTTTTTTTTTTTCTACTACTATACACAAAGATAAAGGAAGACCTCACCGTAAACAGTGGTGGTAAAAACCAACAAGTGGTATATCTACCAAGCAAATTTTTGTAGTTAGTTAACATGCATACAACCATATGCATGAACTGACTGGAGACGTTTTTTGTTGGCATTATTGATCTCAGGGTCTCCCGATTCCCGATCGCTAAACCCCCAAGCGATAAGATTAAAACTTCCTTGCTACAAAATAGAATTGAAAGTCAAATACATAGATGGCAATGTTGCTACAGAATAAATTTTCCTATGTAAAATTATTTTAATTAAACTTACTCATCCAAGTTTTGAGAATTCAAAAAGATGTATACTGCTAACTCCGCATCAGTGTCACTGAGTGACATGTCTGATGGGGGTCTGAAAAGAAGGGGCATCCACTGAAAAAAATTGAAAAAAAGAAATGAGCGAATAATATGAAAAGCAATTGTATAAACTAGTTAAATTATATACTTATAATTTTCATACAACTGACCGTTGGAATCTTAATGGGAGGGGGAGGTAATTGAGGATTTTGTGTGTGAGATGATGATGGATTGAACCATGTAGGTGAATCAGTAGTTCTTATTATCGGTCTGTTCAACAGAGAAACCATGTCACTAGCATAATTGGTAGGGGGTGTGATTTTTTGTGTCAGCAATACGGTGTGTAATCTGAAAAGGCTTTCCTTCAATTCCTTGTCTTCATTAATATCAACCTACATGTATATAAATCACTATTCAATAACCTACAAACTTCCCTTATTTATGCAAACAAACAGTCCTATGAATTAAAATATAAATTATAAAAATACTGACCCTTTGAGGCTTTGATGAACATTGGCCATAATCAGTAACCGTATTTTTGTCTCTGGCAAATGATGGTAATTGGTTACTGCAATGTAAAAAAAATTAGAAACATTAATGTCAGTCAGTAATGAAGTGGCAATTTCCAAATATAAGTATTGTTAATGGTTAATATGTGTTAAACTCATTATTTAAATTTTTGGTTCTAATAGGTCAAATATAGTAACTAATGAAGACAAATTCGACTAAGTCTGTCGGGGGAAAGAACCCTAAACCACTAACTCTTAAAATGACAGTGATCAAATTTGGGGGGGGGGGGGAGAACCCTAAACCACTAATTAGTAAGATCACAGAGTGAAAAAATGGGGGGGGGGGGGGGAAGAACCCTAAACACTAAATCATAAAATGCCATAGGGAAAAACTGTGGCAAGAACGCTAAAACACAAAAACCTAGGCCATTATCAGTAACCGTATTTTTGTCTCTGGAAAATGATGGTAATTGGTTACTGCAATGTAAAAAAAACATTAGAAACATTAATGTCAGTCAGTAATGAAGTGGCAATTTCCAAATATAAGTATTGTTAATGGTTAATATGTGTTAAACTCATTATTTAAATTTTTGGTTCTAATAGGTCAAATATAGTAACTAATAAAGACAAATTCGACTAAGTCTGTCGGGGGAAAGAACCCTAAACCACTAACTCTTAAAATGACAGTGATCAAATTTGGGGGGGGGGGGGGGGGGGAAGAACCCTAAACACTAAATCATAAAATGCCATAGGGAAAAAACTGGGGCAAGAACGCTAAAACACAAAAACCTAATATCTCAGATTGATAAAATTGGGCAAACAACAATAATCCACTAAATCCTAAAATTACAGTGTGAAACAAAGGGTGGAACAAACCTAAAACACAAACTCCTAAAGTGACAGACTGAAACAATCGGTGGAACAACCCTAAAACTCAAATTCCTAAATTCTCAGAGGGGAAAAATTGGGAGGAGAAACGTAAACCACAAACTCCTAAAATGACAGAATGAAAAATAGGGTTTACCTGGAGGAGGTGTCTTCAACATCATTGTAGCGCCTACGCTTTGTCTCTTCCCTTTGTTGCACACTTTGGTTTGGTTCTGCATTGTTTGCCATTTTTTGTTAATTTGTTAAAGGGATTGTAGAGAGAATTTTCTGAGACCTCTAATTTTCGAAGAGAAGGTAGTGAGTGAAGGGATTCGTAAGAGACTGAATTTGTCTCTTATATTGCACTGTAAACAGTGTGAGAGAAACGAGAACGGTAATGAAACATTGCATGGGAATTTAACAACAATGATTGGTTGTGTTGAGGAAAACGAAGAGTTGCCAGCCACCAAATTGAATGGGTGCGTTCTGATGAGAGGAATACGAAAGGGTGGGAGGAGACTACAAACTACTGAGAGGAGCAACTCAAGTTTTGAAGCTAGAGGAAAATAAGTATAAGGATCCTCTCCTGCCTCTCCATCCTCTCCAGCAAAAGTTAGCTACGGAATAACTACGGATTAGCTACGACTTTTGTTTCCTAGTTATTCCGTAGTTAATTTTGCTGGAGAGGGCTGGAGACAATAGCCGGCTAGAGAGGATCCAAGTCCGGAAAGTAAGAGGGACTACCCAAATAGGCCCTAGGACAGGACTTTAGTCCTACTTTTGAGAAGATATATGTTAGTTTGGAATAAACACAAATCAAATATTATTCCTTGAAATATTTACATTACTATATTTAAACTTATCTTTTTTTTTACGGTATATTTAAACTTATCCAGTTTATTATAATAATATAGTAATATGTAACTTTTAATCTAATATACTTTGTTGATTAAATACATGTTTATTATTATAACATAGCAGTTAATATTAACATTTTTTATTTTTATTATTAAGTATATTAAAAAATGTATATTTAAGAGTAAGATTAATACATTAAAGTGTGATTGACTTAATAAATTAAATTATGATGATTAAGAAAGAATATTAACATTAAATATTAACTTATTTTATTTTTATTATTAAATTTATTAAAAAATGTATATTTAAGGTTAAGATTAATACATTAAAGTGTGATTGACTTAATAAATTTATTTATGATAATTAAGAAATAATATTATAATTAAACTAACCTTAATTTTCCCAGACTAAGAATTAAAAATTATTTGAAATACTTTTGCAAAGGAGATAAATTTGTGATGCTGGTGTAGTTCTTATAGGAGAATATCGGTGCCACAATTGTTTTGTTTATTACTGTAACATATCCAACGATTAAAAGTCATAACATCGGTACCCAAATAATCGCTAAATAAGGAGTTAAAAAACAGTATTAAAATGGTTGTGTTTATAGCAACGTAACAAGCAACATTAATTTAAGTAAAATGTAGATATATAATAAGATAAAGTTTATGCTAGTTGTAAATTGTTCAAGTGGCTATAACAACCAGCCAAAATAAAGACTTAAACCACGCTAAACCAAAAAAATTTGCACATATATTTACAAGTAGCACAGGTCCAAAAGGTTGTCTTCCATGTATCTTAATCTTCAAAGTTGGCCCAAGCACCAATAAAGGTGTTTAATGTCAAGTTTGCCATGTGAACAATTTCATCTTTGATGTTGTTGTGACTATCCAACACCAGATCCAGAGCTAACCTCATTCTGCTCTTAGAGTTGAGCTGTTGAAAAATTTAAAAAACAACTAGGTCAATCTATATAAGGAATAGATAAAAAATTGTAAATATATGCATGTTTACAATACTGGTATATATTACATACAGTTATCCAGTCATAAGTCTTCTCATCTTTGCTATCCGCCATCCACTTTGCAACCATGACATCACAATCATTGCTACCAAATGAAAAAATAAAGATTAAAAATTGGATAAAATGAGTATAAGATAAATGATTTAATTATATTTACTATGAAGATGGATGTTGAAATAATCCTTCTGGCTCCACCAAAGGAAATTCAGATATTCTGGGGCATTCACTGGTTCTGAGGTCATAAAATGTTCTGTCCATTAAAATTTCTTGAAAACAAATTGCCTGCAATTTAAAAATCAATGACAAAACCATTAGGGAAACATAAATGATTTCCTATTTGAAATGCAGTAATAGATAGGCACATCATTATCACACTCACCAATTTCCTTGCCTGTAGTAAGCGCCACTCTCTCCTATCTGGGCTGGGGTTAGAGTCCAAAAGTATCACTTTTTCATCTTCAAGGTCAAGAACAACTAGGTACCAATGTAGGTCTTCATCATTGACAGGTAAAAATATCTACATATTTAGAAATGCAGGATCTTGTATTAGGAAGAAAATGAAATTTGGGATTCCATATAATATATAGTAGGTGTTCCTCTATACTAACCTTTGATATTAAATCAACGTATCCCATGAAACTGGTTTAATAACGGTGAGCAAGGGTATTAGGAGTAGCCTTCAACTCCAAAGCTTGTTGCTGCAAAAATAGTTAATAAATACTTTAAATGACAATATTGTCTAGAAACAAAGATGCTTAATATTAGTCCTATAATAATGTGAAGTATACACACCGTAAATTTTGGAGGCAAATACCAACAAAAAGCATATTCAGAAATCATATCTCTATAGTGTGTCATCATACAAACCACCATTGCAATGACCTAAAAACGATGTCAACATTAATATAATTAAAACCACTTCAATTGTTTTAAATGAAGGCCTCAATTTATACTTTCTTACCTCATTGGAGACATAATGGGAAGGCATTAGAGTCTGCAGAGATCACCTATTCCCAATTCCCAATTTCCCACCAAATCTAGATCTAACCAAAACTTCTTTCCTAAAGATTTAAAATACACATTAAATGAAATTTACAGACTTATAATTTAATAGTTTATAAACATTCAAATATAAAACTATTACCCATCAAGTATCTCTGTTGACATAAATATATATGCAGCAACCTCTTCCTTAGTGTTAGTGATGCTCATTCCTTGTGGTGGTTTGAATGACACAGGCATCCACTATAAATTTATTATTAAACATTGTAAATTGTAGTCTAAATCAGCAAGTGATAAAAAAATTAATGTACATAATTTAGTCTATATGTGTTACAAACCTTTGGTATTTTACTAGCCAAACTACCCTGTTGCACAGATTGAGGTTCCTTGTAGATCTCTTTTCCCAACAATTCTTGTTTGCTGGATGAAGATCCTATGGTAGCTGGCTCAAACACAACTTTTCTTGGTGATTGAGAAACTAATGTAGCCATGAAGGAACTGGTGTTGTTTTTTATCATGCAAGTTGTAAGCTGTCTAAGCCACTTCTTCATATCTTCTATTTCTCGAATGAGCATCTAGTAATTATTTAATAAATTTAAAAAATGAATAGTTGCTCAAAAATAGTAGACCGTTTACAATTTTGATTTATACTGATGAAAAAAAAGGGATATAAATTACCATCTCAGTGTTTGTGAATAGCTCAGGATTAGAAGTCTGAAATGTTGTCCGTCTTCTGTCACCAGGATTTTGGCTACTGAAATATGTAAGGTTAGGCCATGAACAAACCCCTAAACCCTTATCATATTAAAAGAATGAACAAACCCATATACTGTAAAATGCAGAAAAAAATGGATAGATAAAAGAAACCCCTAACTTTGCTGTTCCTAAAAATATTATGTTAATCTGCCCCCCCAACCCGCCATTTTTTTATTTTAACCATACTATAAGAAGGTTTAAATTTCCCCCTACTCTTATCAAAACAATCAGTTATATGATTTTGCTGAGATAAAAACACATCATGCATAACCCTATAATCAAACTACACAAAATTATTCCTAAGAAGAATCCTTAAACCGTAAAAGAAACCTAAAAGAAAGAAACATAGCAAATAAACACTGGAACAAGCCCTTTAACCGTTAAAAAAAACCTTTAACGGTGATATTCAGAAAAATTTTATCTTAATCTTCCCCCCAACCCCTCTTTTAAGCACTTCAACAACATTATACGAAGGTTAAATTTTTCCCTCATACTCTAAAATCACATTTTGCAGAGACAAAATCACATCTTGCGAAACCCTAATATCAAACTACAGAGAAGTATTGATAGAAAAAAGAAACAAACTAAATGAACATCGGAACATAGCGTACCAATTCGAGGTCTCGACTGCTACCACATATCGCCTTCATTTAATCTCGGGGTCCTCTGCCATTCGTTTATCCAGCCCTTTCTCTGCCTTCCGGGTACGAAGCTTTTTTCCCTCTCCGTCACCACCCATGTTCTCTGATGTTTGCCGGAGACCTTCTTGTACAATGGAGAAATGGAATGAAAGAGCGAGAGTTTTAGGGTTTCGAAAAATTTGAAGTGATTTTTTCTTTTGAAATTATTTTTGTTCGGACGAGAGTAGAAGGTGTAAGTGAAAAACAACACTGGGAATTTAAGAATCATGATTGGCTGCGTTGAGGAAAATGAAGAGTTGCCAGCCACCAAAATGAATTGGTGTGTTCTGGTAAGAGGAATACGAAAGGGTGTGGGGAGACTACACAGAGAAGCGACTGTAGTATTGAAGGTTGAGGGAAATATGAGTTTCTAGGTTAGCATATTACTTGAGCAGTTATGCTGGGGTACTGGCCCCTCTTACTACTTTTTTTTTCTATATCTAACCCCTCTTATATCTATAATAAACTACTACTATAGTAAGACTTTAATATATAAAAAATGCAGGAATAAAAAAATTATACATTCATATGCAATGATGTGTTGCCATTATTATTATCATTATAATAATAATAATAATTATTATGATTACGTTATTATTTTTTATTATTGTTATTATTATTATTATTATTATTACTACTACGTAATTATATTTTTTGTTATTATTATTAATATGTAACTTTCCTAATTTAATCTCAATTTTTAATAAGTAATGTGTCCATGAAAGTGATTCATGCATGCGGTGACCACATAAATATGGACTTTAGTCCTATTTTAATCTCCATTTGTAATAAGTAATGTGTTAACTAACCAAGTAAGACCTATACGTGATTAACTTAGATCATAACCTATAACCTTAGGATCATACCACTATAACTAATGAATCCGTGAAAGTGATTCATGCATGCGGTGAGCACATAAATATGGACTTTAACAACAATTTTATGTAGGAACACAGGGAAACACTAGAAGGGGGGTTGAATAGTGTTTCTAAATATTTTAGAAAGCTTTTCACAAACAGGTATTAAAAACACGATTTCAGACAGGCTCTTAAAGGGCTGTCTGAAGTTTACAGACGGCTTAAAAAAAAACTGATTTTAAAAGATGTTTTGTTCCTTTATAAAATATCAGATTAATTACTCTAACCCCTTGATTAGTATAAAAAGAATTGACAAGAGATAGGGGTAAGAAAACTTAGCCAAGGAATTTATCCTGGTTCACTCACTACCACTGTGAGCTACGTCCAGTCCCAATGCCAACTAGCAATTGGATTTTCTCTTGATCTTTCAAGATTACAAGTATTCTTTTACAGTCAAGCCTCTTCAGGCTCTACAACCAAGTATTCTTTTACAGTCAAGTCTCTCCAGGCTCTACAACCAAGTATTCTTTTACAGTCAAGCCTCTCCAGGCTCTACAACCAAGTATTCTTTTATCAACCAAGCCTCTCCAAGCTCTAAACAAAGTTTACAGAGAAAGGAGTTTAAGCTTTTAAACTATACGAGTTTGAAGCTCAAACAAATACAATGTACAATAAAATCTGAGGTATGCTCAGGATATACAAATGTGTACAGCGAATTTTATCAGAGAGTTTTTACAGAGTAAAAACTTGCAGCATGATGTTCTTCTGGGCTTTCTTGTATACTTAATTTTTTCTTTTTCTCTTTCTTACTAGCTTGATGGTCTTCATGGAGGGGTATTTATACCCAAACTTCAATCCGTTGAAATACCACCGTTTAGAGATAGCATTAAATGCTATTTAATCCGTTGTGAGACATGCTTCTGAGAGCTCTGATGTTTCTGACACGATACAAGGTTTCTCTTGCCATAAGGCTGCTACAAATGTTGCTGTAGAGGCTGCGTTGCAGAGATTTCCTCAGTGGTGTATGAAATTCAAAATCACCAGGAAAGGTCTCTGTGTTCCTTGCTATAAACGTGTTTGAAAAGGTACGTGCAGTAGAGGTTCAGAAAAGTCTTCACAAACTTCAGCAGAGGGTGCCACGTCATAAATGAGACTTCAGATTACTTCAATACTTCAGACTAGAGGTGCCACGTCATCAAAAGACTTCAGACGGCACTGATACTTCAGACGGGTTGAACTACTTCAGACAGCTTCACCTCTTCAGACGAGTTCTGCTTCTTCAGACAGCTTCAACACTTAGTCTTTTTATGTAGGCTTATAGTGCCTCTTGCTGAAATCATAGATAAAACATTAAAGCATGTGTGTATCTATGATAAGTAATTTAAGTCAAATTTTTCAACCATTAAAACTTTGGGAATCTAGTTGTCTTAAAACATCATAAACAACCTTATGATATTTTTGAGACTCAACATTCTCCCCCTTTTTAATGATGACAAATTTGGTTAAAATATACAAATCTGTAATCAGTTTTTAGGAATAAGAAAGCTCCCCCTGAGATAGAAATATCCTTTAACAGGTTCTGTTTAAGGTATATTTCACTCATTTGCTCAAATTTTTCAGAAAAACATATGTACTCCCCCTGAGTCCTGTAATCACTTCAGATTCAGATTTTGTTAGTTTTAATACTCCCCCTTTTGTCATCAATCAAAAGGGAATATCAGAGCAAAACAGTAACAGAGCAATAAATTCAGATAAAACATATATCATAGCATTAACAACCAACTCACAAAAAAATATGAGATAAGCCACTGATTGTATGTAGGGATGTTCAGATAAAGAAACAGACAATCAGACACTTGTCATAAACATGAAAATAAGCACAAGACAATGGCTAAAATTAAAATTTTAATCTTTCTTCTTCAGCAAGGCCTCAGTCAGAAAGGAAATCAAGTCGTCCTTGGCTTTGTTTATTGCTGCTTCCACTGAGGTTTTCAATTCTTGCTGACCAGATCTGATAAGCTGATGTTCTTGAAGAATCTGCTCTTGTTGAGCAATTAGATGCTTAGTCTTCTGCTCTTGATCAACATATTTCTTTTCAAGTTTCTTAACTTTGGACTTCAGCTTCAGATTTTCCTCAGTCAAGTCTTGCTCAGATTCATAGAAGATGAGCTGGATGTAGGGGCAAACAAATCTAAGCACTCCAAATCCTGGCTGCAATCTGTATTCAGATGGCCTGAACACAGGGCAAAAGAAGGTGCCAATAGGGTTCAGCAGAACCCAATCTTCATTGAAAGAGTCAGCAGGTGGGGGAAAGTGATCTCTCAGATAGTGATATTTGACATTGGTTGACTTTCCAAGTCCAACATCAGAATCAACATCAGGACCAGTTGATCCCGAAGAAGATCCAACATCTTCTCTGATCTTCCAGTAAGAGGACCACATCCAATCTTGAAGTAGATGATCCAGGCCTTCTCCTTGGTTTCTAATGAACTCTGGTAAAGATTCCCACTCTGATGGACTCATCATTTCAGACAGAGGTGAAGATACATAATAGATTTTAGCTCCTTTGAACTTCTCATCCTGACCTTCTTTAAGGGATACCTAGGAACTATTCTATCAGGTTTCACCAAGATTTTAGTGGTTGGCCTGATTGAACAAGTTCTAGGTGGCCTGTAGCCTCTCATCCCAACTCCCTTGTGCAGATCCCTCTGAAACAACTCAGACTCAGTGTTCAGCTGCCTCACAAAACTCCATTCATCATTATTCAGCCTAAGGGAATCATTTGAGAATGGATTGATGGGAGCCCAAGTATGTGCAGGATGGACAACACCCTTCCTGATCTTTTCTAATCCACCTGAAAGAGCACTGTATTGATTTCTAACTTCAGCAGCAGTTTTCCTGATTAAGCCATGATGCAAGGATACAGCAGGTGCTGGTCTGAAATACTGTAGCTCTTCAGACAGGGTGCCAAACTTGGGCAGTGAGCAGGGATCCGAAGGAAGGAGAGATAACTATAGAGCATCAGCAAGCACTTGTGCTTCTTCAGCAGAGAGCTCTTCTTCCAGAGAAGGTGTAGGTGGTGGAGGTGATGAAGGTAAGAGTGGTATCATAGCAAGGTCATGGGTTTGTGGGGAAGGTAATGTAGGCTCAGAGAGTTGATTCTCTGAAGGTTGTGGTGAGGTAGGTTCAGAGGGTTTGGAAAGTTCAGAGGGTAGGTTTTCTGTTTGTGGAGGTGGTGATGGTTGTGATAGAGGTGAAGATGGTTGTTTTTCAGGTGACAGGGGTTTTGGTGAAGGTTGAGAGGGTTGATGATGTGTTTGTTTTTCTGGTGAGGAGGGTGGTGAAGGAGTTACATTATCAAATCTCACCTTAATTCTCTTGTAGGGAGGCTTGGTTACCTCAGATTCTTTTGCCTTTGCTTCTTCCTTCTCCCTTTGTTATTGTTTTTCTTCTCTTTTCCTTTTAAAATACTGTTGAGCTTTACCAAAATTTTGATACTTCTTAGCTTCATCTTCTGCTATCAGCTGAGAGGCAATACTTCTAGTCACCCTAGGTTCAGGTGCATTCTGAAGTAGCTTGCTTTTGGTCCTCCTTCTCTGAGGTGCACTTGACCTCTTCCTTTTCTTTGCTCCCTCAGCCATGGTTGCTTTCCTATCATCTTCATCATAGGCCAATTGTGAAGCAATAACAATAGCTCTGTCAGTCTTCTCTTGTTCTGCTTTCTTCTCCAGCTCCTCCTGCTCCAAAGCAGTAGCCAATGCTGCCACCTGAATGAGTTCAGGATCAGATGGGCATGCAGCCAATGGCTCAGCTACAACTGCATCAGTTTCATCTGCCTCTTGAGCCTGTCCTTCCATTTCAGAAGTAGGCTGTGGAGTCTGTACAGGTTCAGACAACTGACCCACAATTTCAGATGGCCTTTGTGATGCCTTCTGAACAGGTTCAGACACCTGACTCTGCACAGATGCAGATGCTACCTTAGCAGCACTCCTTACAGGTAGCTTCTTCAATTTTGCTTGAGGAGAGGGTTTTGATGGCTTGAACTCATGCCTCCTTATGTCTCCTCTGAGTTCATTCTCAAGAACCTCCATTGTTGTCTTCCTTCTTGCAGCTTTCTCAAGAAGAAGGCTCTCCTTCATGGATGGAGAGGGAGGTCTTGGAGTCAGCTTCACTCCCATGCTCTTGAGGTTTGATTCACCAAACACAGGTTGTGAAAGGCGATCAAAAAGCCTCTCAATGGGGACTTTGAAATACAGCAAGATCTTGGTGATGATGGTATTGTGAGGGAAGCTCCCAGCAGAGTCTCTGAGACGCTTCTGCATGTGGTACATTATGATGTTGGGGAGGTTCACCTTCTTCTTCTGCAGTAGGTGAATCAAACAAAATCTCTCCAACTCAGAAACATGGTTTCTGCTTCCACTCTCAGGGATTACAGAGCACCCTAAGATGGCATGCAAAACCCTAGCCTTGTCTGACATATGCTTTGCATCCAAGCTTATTGGTTCAGAGGTGCCATACAGAAACTCTGTGAACTGCTTCTGTCCTCCATTTCTTGCTTCCCAGCCCGGAGTGAATACAACTCCTTCAGTCCTGACCTCACAGATATGAGCAAGGATATCTTCATCAACAAAGACAGGGACACCACGTACTGTGGCCTTGATGCTAGAGTAGATACCCTGAGGATTGGGTATTCCTCTGGCAGTAGCCCAGAAATCCAGCACACTCTGCTCATGCCACTGTGTCAAGTTGTGATTGAAATACGGAGTCCACCCAGCTGCATCGAACTCAGCAAATAAGTCCATTCCCAGAGATTGAAGATCCTCCAGGACTACACCCTTAGTTTTCACGATGTTGCTTCCAGCAGATTTCTTAGGAGCCATTGAAGAGTTTTCTGAAGAACTTGAGAGAAAAAAAATTGCTTGTAGAAGAAGGATCTCAAGAGATGAATACAGAATAGTGAACGGTGAAATTCTGAGACCCACTAGCTTCTGTATTTATAGATCCATAAAGCAATGATGGCATGTACTGGCTGCGCAGACATAGGAAAACGTGCGAAGTGGAAGAGACAAAATAAATGGAATTAAACCGTCTCATAAAGCCACGTCATTTGTTTACCTCAGACAAGTGACAGATTTCAGACAACCCAAAATTTCAGACAAGTCACTTGTTTCAGACAAGCTGAAATTTCAGATACATCATTTTTGACAGATCAGATCACACACACTCAAAATGCATGTATGTTCAGATTATTTCTAATGAACTTAAATATATCTTCAGTCAGAGGTTTTGTGAATATATCAGCCCATTGATGCTCTGTATCAATAAACTGAATATCAAAAACACCTTTCTGAACATAGTCTCTAATGAAATGATGTTTTATTTCTATATGTTTAGCCCTAGAATGTTGAATGGGATTTTTAGACAAATTAATAGCACTTGTATTATCACACAAAACAGGTATAGCAAATATAGTAATGTTAAAATCTTCTAACTGATACTTCACCCATAACAGTTGTGAGCAACAACTGGCTGCTGAGATGTATTCTGCTTCAGCTGTTGATAAGGCAATTGTGCTTTGCCTTTTGCTTGACCAACTAATCATATTTTCTCCAAAGAAATGACATCCACCACTAGTGCTTTTTCTTTCAATTCTGTCTCCAGCAAATTCAGCATCACAGTAACCTATTAACCTGCAATCCTTACTTTTCTTATAGCACAGACCAAGATTAGTAGTACCTTTAAGATATCTGAAAATTCTTTTTACAGCTTTGTAGTGAGTACTCCTTGGATCAGATTGAAATCTAGCACACAGACATACACTGAACATTATGTCAGGTCTGCTTGCTGTTAGATATAATAATGATCCAATCATTCCTCTATACAAAGTTTGATTCACTGGTTCTTCCTTCTCATCTTTATTTAAAGATGCAGAGGGATGCATTGGAGTTGACATGGGTTTGCAATCATGTAAGTTAAACTTCTTAAGCATTTCCTTTGTATATTTTTCTTGATGGATCCATATACAGTCAGAATCTTGCTTAATCTGAAGTCCTAAGAAAAATTTTAGTTCACCCATTAAACTCATTTCAAATTCTGATTGCATTAACTCTGAAAACTCCTTGCATAATGAAGAGTCAGTTGAACCAAAGATAATGTCATCAACATATATCTGAACAAGTATAAGATCTTTGTTAGACTGTTTTCTAAAAAGAGTTGTGTCCACTTTTCCTCTTTCAAAACCATTTGAGATTAGAAAACTGCTCAATCTGTCATACCAAGCTCTTGGGGCTTGTTTCAGACCATAGAGAGCCTTTTTGAGTTTGAAAACATGTTCAGGAAAGGCAATATCTTCAAAACTAGGGGGTTGTCTAACAAAGACTTCTTCTTCAATGAGACCATTGATGAAGACACTTTTAACATCCATTTGATATAGCTTGATGCCATTATTTACAGCATAAGATAAAAGAATTCTAATTGCTTCTAACCTGGCCACTGGGGCAAAGGTTTCAGTGAAATCAATACCTTCTTGCTGGTTGTATCCTTGAGCAACTAATCTTGCCTTGTTTCTGACTACCTTGCCTTCTTCAGACAACTTGTTTCTGAACACCCATTTGGTTCCAATAATAGTTTTCCCATGGGGTTTAGAAACAAGGGTCCAAACATCACTCCTAGCAAACTGATTCAGCTCTTCTTGCATGGCTAGGATCCACCCTTCATCATGCAGAGCTTCATCAATGTTCCTTGGCTCTATTTCAGATAGGAGAGCAAGAGAATTCAGAATCTTGAATTTTGATCTTGTCTTAACTCCTTCTGAAGTGCTGCCAATGATTTGCTCTTTAGGATGATGTGATTTGTATTTCCAATCAGTTTCTGAGGAGGTATCACATCTGTTTGTTCTGTCTGAGACTCAACATTTGTCTGAAGATGTTTAGTAACAGTAGGTACTTCAGACAGCTGCTCATCCTTCAAGCTGCTGTGGTCATTCAGCTCCATTCCTGCAAGATCATCCTCTAGATCTGATAGTTCCCTATCAGTTTCTTTGTTATCATTGAATTTAACATGAATAGTTTCTTCAACAGTTAAAGTTCTAGAGTTATACACTCTATAGGCTTTAGATGTTTCAGAATATCCAATGAAAAATCCTTTATCAGACTTTGCATCAAATTTTCCAAGATCATCCTTGGTGTTGAGTATAAAACATTCACATCCAAAGGTGTGGAAATATGATATGTTGGGTTTTCTTCCTTTCCACAGTTCATAGGCAGTCTTTTTCAGAATTGGTCTTACCAATATTCTGTTTTGAAGGTAACATGTTGTGCTAACAGCTTCTGCCCAGAAGGTTCTTGGTAAGCTGCATGAGTTGAGCATGGTCCTTGCCATCTCTTGCAAACTTCTGTTCTTTCTCTCAACAACCCTATTCTGTTGAGGTGTTCTAGCCACAGAGAAATTGTGTGAGATCCCATTCTCATCACAGAACATTTGAAAGTTTGCATTCTCAAACTCTCCACCATGATCACTTCTGATAACAGAAATACAGAATCCTTTCTCATTCTGTACCTTCTTGCAGAATACTGTGAAATTCCTAAAAGTCTCATCCTTGCTTCTTAGGAATAACACCCAAGTAAATCTAGAATAGTCATCAACAATGACCAAACCATATTTCTTACCACTAAGACTTTCTGTTCTAATAGGACCAAACAAGTCAATGTGTAAAAGTTCTAGTGGTCTGTTAGTTGAAACAACATCTTTACTCTTAAAAGAGTGTCTTGTTTGTTTCCCTTTCAGACAGCTTTCACATAAAATGTCAGATTTGTATGAAAGCTTGGGCAATCCTTTAACAAGATTGTGTTTTGCTAATCTTGAGATTAATCTCAAGCTGGCATGCCCAAGTCTTTGATGCCAAATCTGTTTTTCATCTTCAACAGAAATGAAACACTTTACACTTTGACTTGCTAGATCCTTTAGATCAATTTTGTACACATTGCTGTGTCTCTTAGCAGTAAAGAGGATTTGCTCAGAGGAGTCTTTGACTATGCATCCTTCCTTAGTAAAGGATACCACATAACCACTGTCACATAATTGACTTATGCTCAGTAAATTATGTTGTAGTCCCTCCACTAGGAGTACATTTTTAATAAGGGATGAAAGAGATATACCTACAGTCCCTATTCCAATGATCTTCCCTTGCTGATTTCCACCAAAGGTGACCACTCCACCAGCTCTAGGTCTAAGGTTTTGGAACAAAGACCTTTCTCCTGTCATGTGTCGCGAGCACCCACTTTCCAGGTACCATTTGTGGGGTCTCCTTTGTCCTGTTAAACACATCTGCAACAGGAATAATTAAGGTTTTAGGTACCCATATTCTTTTGGTTCCTTTCTTGTTAGCTTTGGGCCTTGTCTTTCTCTTGTGTTTGCACTGAGCCACATTGTGTCCAGGCTTACCACAGTGAGAACACCCAGTAACCTTTTTTTTGCCTTTAGAAAAATTAAAGACATTAGGAGGTTCAGACAAGTTATGATCACAAAAGCCTAGTCCAGTTTTGTCAAGGGAATGCCTTTGATTTTCAAGCATTATATTTAGATTTTTAGTTCCTTTGACAAATTTGGCCAGATCTTTTGTCAGTTCCACAACCTGCTTCTGAAGTTTCTCATTTTCTTCAGACACAGCTTGTGAACTGCAGTTTTTAGTCTCAAGAATTTTTTCTTTGAGCATAATATGTTCTATCTCAAGTGCCTCGTATTTGTTACACATTTCTGTGTGGGCTTTGGATAGATTCTTATACTCTTGGAAAAGTTCTTGAGAACTTTCCACCAGATCATCATACATCTCTTGTAGAGTAAGAGGAAATACCTCAGCTTCAGAGCTTTCTGAAGATGGTAGACTAGCCATGAGACACAGATTTGCCTCTTCTGAAGTGTCTTCTTCTTCTTCTAAGGTTGATTCACCAAGGTCTTCCCATGTTGCCATAAGACCTTTCTTCTTTTTGAAAAACTTTTTCTTCTTGAAGTTGTTTTTCTTCAGTCTTGGGCAATCAGCCTTCATATGTCCTGGTTGCTTAGATTCAAAGAAAATAATTTTATCAGTGTTAGACTCTTTACCTGTCTTAACTGCTTTGGATGATGAAGGTTGGTTCTTTCTGAACTTTCCTCTGTTCTGCAACATTCTCTTGATCTTTCTGCTTAAAAGAGCAAGATCATTTTCATCTTCTGAGCTGTCTTCAGAATCTTCATCTGCTTCTGAAGTTTCCTCAGCTTGCATAGCCTTCATGCTGCCATGCCTAGACTGTTTGGCCTTGGAGTTTAGAGCTAGAGACTTCTACTTGTTGTCATCTTCTCCAAGCTCAAGTTCATGGACTTTGAGAGATCCCAACAGTTCTTCCATTCTCAGAGGGTTCAAATCTCTTGCCTCTTGAATGGCAGTGACTTTGGGTCTCCAGGACTTAGGTAGACTTCTTAGAATCTTCCTGTTGTTGTCTCCAGATTCATAGGTTCTTCCTAAGGACCTGAGTCCATTGGTTATGGTCTAAAACCTCCCAAACATTTGGTCAATAGTTTCAGTTTCTTCCATCTTAAACATCTCATACTGATGTATAAGCATGCTGATTTTGGATTGCTTGACAGTTTCAGTCCCTTCATGGGCTGCTGCAAGAGTATCCCAAATCTCCTTGGCATAAGTGCATCCATGGACCTTCTCATATTCTGATTTATTCAAGGAACATATCAGATAGAGTTTGGCTTTAGCGTTCATCTGGACTCTAGTCTTCTGCTCCAAGGTCCATTCAGTCTTAGGTATAGGCAGACCATTTTGCATAGGCACATAGTCTCCATCAGTGACCACATCCCAAACATCAATGTTGTTGCTCTCAATGAACAACTTCATACGATCTCTCCAGTAGTGGTAATCCACTCCATTGAATGCTGGGGGTCTTGTGATAGAGGCTCCTTCTGTGATGTATTGCCTGTTGCTGTTAGAAGCTTCCATTTAGATCTTTCAGTCCTCAAACACTTGTTAGGTGCTTCAACCCTGAGTAGAGCTCTGATACCAACTGTAGGAACACAGGGAAACACTAGAAGGGGGGTTGAATAGTGTTTCTAAATATTTTAGAAAGCTTTTCGCAAACAGGTGTTAAAAACACGATTTCAGACAGGCTCTTAAAGGGCTGTCTGAAGTTTTCAGACGACTTAAAAAAACTGATTTTAAAATATGTTTTGTGCCTTTATAAAATATCAGATTAATTACTCTAACCCCTTGATTAGTATAAAAAGAATTGACAAGAGATAGGGGTAAGAAAACTTAGCCAAGGAATTTATCCTGGTTCACTCACTACCACTGTGAGTTACGTCCAGTCCCAATGCCAACTAGCAATTGGATTTTCTCTTGATCTTTCAAGATTACAAGTATTCTTTTACAGTCAAGTCTCTTAAGGCTCTACAACCAAGTATTCTTTTACAGTCAAGCCTCTCCAGGCTCTACAACCAAGTATTCTTTTACAGTCAAGCCTCTCCAGGCTCTACAACCAAGTATTCTTTTATCAACCAAGCCTCTCCAGGCTCTAAACAAAGTTTACAGAGAAAGGAGTTTAAGCTTTTAAACTATACGAGTTTGAAGCTCAAACAAATACAATGTACAATAAAATCTGAGGCATGCTCAGGATATACAAATGTGTACAGCGAATTTTATCAGAGAGTTTTTACAGAGTAAAATCTTGCAGCGTGATGTTCTTCTGGGCTTTCTTGTATACTTAATTTTTTTCTTTTTCTCTTTCTTACTAGCTTGATGGTCTTCATGGAGGGGTATTTATACCCAAACTTCAATCCGTTGAAATACCACAGTTTAGAGATAGCATTAAATGCTATTTAATCCGTTGTGAGACATGCTTCTGAGAGCTCTGATGTTTCTGACACGATACAAGGTTTTTCTTGCCATAAGGCTGCTACAAATGTTGCTACAGAGGCTGCGTTGCAGAGATTTCCTCAGTGGTGTATGAAATTCAAAATCACCAGGAAAGGTCTCTGTGTTCCTTGCTATAAACGTGTTTGAAAAGGTACGTGCAGCAGAGGTTCAGAAAAGTCTTCACAAACTTCAGCAGAGGGTGCCACGTCATAAATGAGACTTCAGATGACTTCAATACTTCAGACTAGAGGTGCCACGTCATCAAAAGACTTCAGATGGCACTGATACTTCAGACGGGTTGAACTACTTCAGACAGCTTCACCTCTTCAGACGAGTTCTGCTTCTTCAGACAACTTCAACACTTAGTCTTTTTATGTAGGCTCATAGTGCCTCTTTCTGAAATCATAGATAAAACATTAAAGCATGTGTTAACATTTTAAAACATCATAAACAACCTTATGATATTTTTGAGACTCAACATTTTAATCTCTATTTTTAATAAGAAATGTGTTAACTCACCAAGTAATACCTATACGTGATTAACTTAGATCATAACCTATAACCTTAGGATCATACCACTATAAGTAATGAATCCGTGAAAGTGATTCATGCATGCGGTGACCACATAAATATGGACTTTAGTCCTATTTTAATCTCCATTTGTAATAAGTAATGTGTTAACTAACCAAGTAAGACCTATACGTGATTAACTTAGATCCCTTCTCTCTTGATCCCTTCTCGTCCCTATCTCCACTCACTATCTTACTCCAATACCTGTATCCTATCCCATCCTCTCCTTCATCTCTCTCCTGATCCTTTCTCGTCCCTATATCTCTCATTTCACTCTCTTAATCCCATACCTGTATCCTCTCACTAGCTTACTCCAATCTCCCCCTATGATCTCTCTTCATCACTTCTCGATCCCATCTCTCTCCAATCACTCACTTAGTCCGACATCTCTCTCTTCTCTCTCTCTTGATCCCATCGCTCCACTTACTAACTTACTCCCATATCTCTCTCCTTTTTTGTCTCTCTCTTGATCCGATCTCTCTCCACTCACTCACTTACTCCGATATCTCTCTCTTCTCTCTCTTGATCCCATCTCTATATACACTCAATCACTTACATTATTAATCTCTCCCCTCTCTCTCTCTGTTGTTCCAATCTCTCCACTCACTATCTTACTCCGATATCTCTCTCCTCTCTCTCTATTGATTCCATCTCTCCGCTCAATCTCTTACTCCCATATCTCTGTCCTCTTTGTCTCTCTCCTGATCCCATCTCTCAACTCAGTCACTTCCTCCGATCTCTCTCCTCTCTCTCTTGATCCCATCTATCCAATCACTTACTTACTCCCATATCATATATCATATATTAGGAATATATTATAATTTTTTTAACCATATATATCATATATTACTAATATATTATATTTTTTTAAACCAAATATATCATATTAATTAGGGTGTGTTTGTAAGTTTAGAGAAGAGGGAAATGAAAGGATTGGAGGGAGAAGGGAGGGGGAAAATAGGAGGGAAATACTTTGTGAAAAACTTAAACTTACAAACATAAAGAGGGAAAAAGCTTTAGACTAAACCTTTCCTTTCCCTCCCTTCCCCTCCAAAATAGAAATCCCAAACATACCCTTAATGAATCAGATCCAATAACTCTCTAAATATTACTTTTGAAATGAATAAATGCATAATGCATAAGTGCCCTATTCTAAAAACACTAAACCTCCGCCTTTGTGAAATCGTTTCATCTCCCCCAAGCGTGACCTTCTACCTCCGCCTCGAGAAGTTGCATTTCTTCCATCAATGCAATTATTGTGTCCGGCCACACAGTGAGTATCTTCAAGCACTGCGAAAGCTATACTCTATATTGTGAAGTCTATTAATCAGTTTGAGCATTCAAACCTGACTCAAAGACTTAATATCTTTTAGTTTTAATGATTAACAAATAAGAGTATAATAAGAACAAATAAGATTATATAAACAGATTCTACTGAGAAAGGTATTGGTTTGCTGAATTGTGTTTCAGGTTCAAATATTCATTAGAACAAGAAGAAGATTTGAATGAACAGAATCAGAATCAGAAGATAAGGATCAGAAGAACAAAAGCAGGATGTAATATAAAGGTTGTCTAAAGAACGCAAGCCGTCTGAAGTGCTGAAGCCGTCTGAAGAACGCAAGTCGTCTGAAGTGCTGAAGCCGTCTGAAGTACGCAAGCCATTTGAAGACGTGAAGACCATATGAAGACGTAAAGACTCGAAGAAATGAAGAAAACATAAAGCAGTCTGAAGATTGAACTTATCTGAAGCAAAGAAGCTGTCTGAAGCAAAGAAGTTGTCTGAAGCAACGGAGCTGTCTGAAAGACTAGAAGCTATCAGAAGTGTCAATACTCGTCTGAAATATTGAAGCCGTCTGAGATCCGACGTGGCACACTCACTAAAGACAACGAAGATTTTTTGCTCTCTGAAGTATGCTGAAGAAAAGTCGTTCTCCACAAACACGCAACACTTTCAAAGCTTAAGTTGGCAAAGTCACAGAGACCTTTCCTGGTACCTTTGAAGTTCATACACCACTGAGGAAATCTCTGCAACGCAGAAATTGCAGCAACAACGGTGGCAACTTTATAGCAGCACCAACGTTGTACTTTGTCAGAATTGTCAGAACACCCAGAAGCGTGTCTCACAACGGATTGAATAGCATTCAATGCTATCTCTAAACGGTGGTATCACAACGGAAATATCATCATCACCAATCCGAAAGAAAGCACAAGAAAAGCTCAGGAGACTAAGCAGAAGCAACAAAGAGAAATGTTTGAATGAAATATTTTAATTCAAACATATTTTATCATCTGCAAGAAACGGCCATTGAACAAGACACCTCACTCAAAGAAGAAAGAAGAAATGGTGTCAGGAAGCAAACAGAAAAGGAGCATATACAAAATAAGCAAGAAGACAAATCCAACGGATACCTCCTCATATACACTCCGAAGAAAAGCAGAGGAAATCAAAAGTCAGCTGAAGAAAAGCAAAAGGATGTCAAGAGAGAGAACATGCAAAATAATATCAAGAAAATCTCTCTAAAGAGCTCATATGCAGAAGTGTCAGAACAGGACTGTCTGAACACTTATTTGCTTAAGAAGAAGCAACCGTTTGAGACACTATTACATAACGGCTATATGAGCCACATCATCAACATCTCAACGGTATTATGAATCATCTTCAAACGGCTATATTCCAACAGAACATACAAATAGCCTCAAGGAAGAATTTGAAGATGTTGAACTCATTCACTTGGTTCAATTAGTTGATCAAGATGTATCAGAAAAATCTTATTGGTTGTTGACCATGCTTACTTGAATCAACCATGCTGCTGATCTATTGATCAGTTAGTCAAAATTGTAGTTTTTCAGTTGAACAACCAATCAAGCTGTGCTTAATCTCATATGAACCAAGAATGGTTTGAAGCTGCAAGTATGCCTTGGTTTTCCAATGATACGGGTGAGAATGTAGCCCATGGAAATCAATGGCTGGAGAACAAGGCTGGAGCTTAAAGTCAAGTATCTACCGAGCCAATTCTCAGAGGATGTTATTCCTCTTATCAGAGACAGGGATTGTACTTAAACTTATACACTTGTATCACTGTCTTAACCTTGTACTTAGAATTCATTCATTGTACCCTGAGTAGTACTCAGTTAACCTCTAGTACAGGAAAAGATTAAGTTTATTTTCGTGGAAACTTAAACTTAGTTTAATTTGTAAACACTTTATGTGTCAGAGAGCCTGGAGAGGCTTGGTGGAAGAAAGAATACTTAGTTGCAAAGCCTGGAGAGGCTATACTGAAAAAGAATACTGCATATGTTGCTTGGAAAGGCAGTTGAAAACAAAGTAATACTTGTGTTGGCCTGAAGAGGCTGTGAATAATACTTGTATCTGTGGATTCAGATAGTGGAAAATCCAGTGGTGGTTTGCCTTTGGGACTGGATGTAGCTCACGGGTTTGTGGGTGAACCAGGATAAATTCCTTGGCTAAGTTTTCTTACCCTTATCTCTTATCAATTCATTTTATACTAATCAAGGGGTCAGAATAATTAATCTGATATTTTATAAAGGCACTAAACATCTTTTAAAATTAGTTTTTACAAGTCGTCTGAAAACTGAAGACAGCCCCTTAAAATCCTGTCTGAAATCTCTATGCCTAAGTTCCTTTTTTTTAATCTCTTTATTTCCAGTTTTCATATTTATGTTGGGATTTGAAAAGTATTTTCTATAATAAACTTAACACCACTATTTCAATAAAATGATCTTTCATATGAATAAAACATGAGATGTCTCTTATATCATTTGAAGCTTTACAAAAAATGTTCCTTGAAGAACTTCTGAAATAAATTCTCTGAAGTAAGTATGAAAGAGATCAGTTCAGAAATCAGGAACAGACTTCAGACAACCTCTAGTCGTCTGAAGTATTTCAGAAACCGTTCTGGAAATACTCCTTGTAATAATCTTCAGAAGATACTTTGAGAAGCCTCTGTTTAAAACAATCTTAACCTTTAGAAGAAACACTATTTTTCTTATCTTCCACATGTTTCAACTATCTCTGATCTTAAGACTTGTTTTTAACGGTGCCCATATTCATGTTTTAAATTAAAGATTTCCAAAAACTATCAAAAAGTTTAAAACACTATTCAACCCCCCCTTCTAGTGTTTCCTGTGGTTCTAACATATATAACCTCTACAATGACTGCTCGTATCTCCCATCTGCTCAATACTTTTTTCATTATCTCCTCCTAAACTACAAAAGTTATAAAAAACAATGGGTAAAATCCCTTCTCACAAACGTGGTTCTAAAACAAGGAAGAACGACTCGGCGAAGGCATCAACCGAAACTGTACTTAGGAGGAGTTCACGGTTGCATGGATTCCCGGCTACTGAGGTGGGTAGCAGAAGCAGATCATCTATGAGTAAAAAGACTTTAAAGGAAGTCATTGAGATTTCATCAAGGTATTGTATCTCTTAAAAAATTTCAAAATCACACAAAAACCTAGTTGTGTTAAAAGTTTGATATTTTATTCCTAACCCTAAGTGAGACTATAGTGATTTATAACTCTGTTTTTTTGTGCTTTCCAGTAATCAGCAAAGCGTTCTTAATGAATTTCTGAATGAAAAAAACTCAGAAGGACCCTACATCTCTGCCCAAACTCCCCCCAATGACAACGCACCAGAGTCGCCCATTCATGAAAAAAGCGATCCAATGGTTGCTCAACCAACAGAGAAGGACGTCGTAACTTATCGTTACTAATTTGTCATTTTTCGTTCATGTTCTGCACTGTATTTTACCAAACCCTAAACTAAACGACCATTACTTTTTAATTTCATTAGGGGCTAGATGAAAAGGTAACACAGATGGGAAAATCTGTGGACCATCTAACATCTGTTGTGAATGGACTGACTGCGTTTTTCAACCAGAACACAGTAGGACAGGTTTTCCCAAATTCTTCTGGAATACCCATAATAATCAACACTTTACCACCACCATTTGCATATTCTGCTGATAGCAAGAAAGGAACTACCCCTTTACAGCCAACAGAAACTCCAAACACAATGAAGATTCCCCTTACTTCTAATAGTACCAAGACTGCTGAAAAAGAAAAAAATCTAAAATACGGAAGCACCTCCAAAAAAAACCTTTTCTCTAAACCCAACCAAGACAATAATACATCTTACTACATGAACCTCCAACCTCTTCACTCAAGAAAATATGATGGAAGGACAGAAGGAGTTCGTATACCAGGGGTAAAATCTGCATCAAACTTCACATCAACCATATGTATTTTTATTACTTCTACCTTATATGTTTTTTATTTTTTTTATAGTGGATGCCAGTCTTGTTTAGGCCACCAAGTGAGATGATTCTTGATGAGATAGAGGCCCATGTTGCAGTATACCTTTTTGGACTCAAATATGATGATGATTTAGATTATGAGTAAGATGGTTAAATATTCTTAAATTTATATCAAATAATAACATTTTTTTGTATATATCAGATAGTTGACTTATCTGAATTTCTTTTAGGTATGAAGTCCTGGTGACATCTCAGGTTGGAATATTTGGTGAGAGATGCAGGTTGAAGACTCTCTTGCCCAGGCAGCGACTGCACCAAGATGTAAGTTTCTTATCTACACTATAAATATTTAATTTTTTTCAACTACGATTCTGAATTTCAAAGCATGTGAAACTTTAATAATGTCAAAACATATGTACTTCACAGGTTTTGAATTTGGTTGTTGCAATGGTCACTGATCATGCTAGAGCAAACTATGCTTACTCAATCTGTTGGTTTTTACCTACAGAGTTTTCGGTAAAACATTATACATAAATTTCATCCTTTTTTATACATATAATTTGAAGATTTCTTACAATATACATTTAAAACGTATTAGAGATTTTTCTTGGCCTGGATGAAGCCTCCAAGTGAAGCAATTAGTATTTACAAGGACGATTACATGGGGAAATTTGAGTTCATGATCAAGGTTTGTTTGTCCTTAATTATTAATTTCCATTATTTTCTATTACTATTGCCATTTCTAGATTGTTCTGAACACAATTATCTTATTCTTATATCTGAACTTGTAGATGTTCATCCCTATGAATGACCAGAACAACCATTGGTTCTTGCTTGTGGCTGACATGAGAGCTAAAAAGCTAATTTTGTTAGACTCTGCTCCATGTGTATTCAGGAATGAAGCAAGGAAGTTGCAAGCAAAGAAAATGGTATATGATTAAAGATGTTTACAAAAACTGAAAGTAACATTACAAATATATGTTAAACATTCATTTAATGCATAACTGTAACTTTGTTGGATAGGCTGTGTTTCTTGAAGAAATGTTCGACCATCACTCATTCTATGAATTCAGTGAGACAGAAAGGCCAAGGGTGACAGAATTTCCTCTTGTGATCCCATCTGACATAGGAAGACAGGCAGCTGAATCGTAAAATCCTTAACCTTACTTTCTTAGTATTAATTCCATCATCCATGAAACTTCAGAAATTACTAACCATCAATTTATTTTATTAAATTCAGAAATGACTGTGGGGTTTGGGTGTGCAAATGGATGACTGACTGCACTTTAACTAACAATTATAATATAAAGGTGAGAATTAGTCAGCCAATTATTTTTGTTATTTCTCACTTACAGAATCGAATTAACAGACAAAGCAAAATTTACATTTACAGGTTGATAGGGTAAGTCGCATGAGAGTTGCTATTGATCTCTTGATCAAGCCTTACAACACAAAGAAGGATCAAATTGTGAGTGTAGCTACAAAAGCTTGGAAGGAATTGCATAAGGACCACAAAGCTTGAAGAGTACTAGGCTGAAGCATGTGGTCTCATGTGATTGCACCTTGAGAAAATGATGATTAATCCCCCAATCATGAACAATATTTTGAGATTTAGTGGTTTTTTTAAATTATGTTTTTTGGATATGTCCTATGGGACATGGTTTATTTGGACAAATTGTGTGTGTTGGATAATATGTCCTTCGGGACTAAGACAATTTAATCTGGGTTATATGCCCATAAGTATATGTTTCTTAATAGTTTCTGTTACGATTTAGCCTTAATTTTACTGTTATATTCTTGTGAATGAATGAATGTCAGAATTTATCTCCCATAGAGGTAAATGTTACTATATGCAACTACAGTAAGGGAAGAGGTAAAAAAAATTTCAACCAGGATGGTTCAGGATTGTTCAGGATACAGAGAACTACTTGTTTTAAATGAAGGCCTCAAGATGGTTCAGGATTGCAGCCACTGGTGAATTCCAGGATTTTAAGCAACCTGGAATTAGCTCAACTTAGCCATTAGAAACAGTTGTGGGTCAGGTGACAAGAAGGGAAAGAAAGTATGAAATCATAGAAGAATATGATGAAAGGCTTGATGAGATACCTTTCCTGAAGATGCAGCCCTGTTTTTTATTTATATTATTGTTGGTTGTGGACTACTTTCTGTTATGGTTTCAATTTATATCATGTATATTTTATCTCTGTCAATGATTGAATGATAACATTTATCTACTATAGAGATAAGGAAATTAGACCAAATACTGTAAAGTAAAAGGTAAAACAATTCTCATCCACTTATTTATTTTTTTATTTTCTAATTGGATAGAACCTAAACTCTATTTACTTTATAATTTCAGGTGGACAGGGGAGGTTACACAGAATAGGGATAGAAGATACCTCAATGGGCAACCTCATCAGCTGAAGCACATAGGCACCAATATCCGGGACCTTTTTTTCTGTTGGAAATTTCATTAGACACACCTGTATTTGTATCATGAAAGAATTTGGAGCATTAAAGTACTATTTTTTTAATAGTTACATTTAAAACTCTTTTACCCACCTGTCAGTTGATGATAACTTATGTGTATATTACAGTTTGGGATCAATGTAATTGTGTAATTCAATGATTCAGAAATAAAAAAGTTCCTTTTCATACAATATAATTCCTTATTCCTTATCTTAAAAAAAAAAAGGTTAACCTCCTCCCCTCAGCTAATATGATGTTCAAAATTTCAACAAATACCACATTAGGTTATGTATTTGGGTGTCCTAAAGGACATAGTTAAGTTTGACAAATTGAACAATCATTCAACGCCTATTATTTTTGCTACCAAGTATAAATTTTTTTTAAAGAACCTAATTTTTTACCTGCATAGCTTCTTCAAATTAAAATTTCCAATACTGATATTTCTATTACTCAAAGTCTTATTTCATATACATAGATTCTATATCTCAAACTCCATTCAACTTTGTAATTAACAATTTAAACAGATTCTAAGTATCCAAAAACAATGACATGGTAGTTATCCCATTGATTTTTAAAACTCATCATCCATCTCTATCTAATGATACTGTATAAAATTACCTAATTTGATGAAATCAAATAAGAAAAAGTGATTGAGACAATTCAATAACTTGTCCTAAACCTGAGTCTATGCATTCTGATATGATAGGCTTTGCCAATGCAAATTTTACTTGGATTTTGCAGTCTTTCATGTATTCAGAATATGCAACTTATATATATCTTAATTTAACTGTCTGATTGGAAAACATGTTATCATTACAGCCATAAGATAAAATAAAACAACTATGCCTCTGTCCATCCCTGTTATTTAACTGTAATTTGTTCTGCTTGTACTCTCTTACCAAATGTGATGTTCAAATAACAAGAAATATGTTCAAATCAATATATCCAAAACTATCATGTAATAATATTGAAATTGCTCAAGGTACATAAAATGAGTTTAGATCATCAAGTTCCATTTCATTGCAAACATAAAGACTACAAAGATTAAAAACAGACTTAAACTCCTAATTTGTTTCTTATATGACTCAACCTTTTTTCTTAACTTCTCCACTTCATAACCCTTTGATTTCACTTCAGTGCTTAATGACAACACATCTTTCTTATGTTCTTCTACTTCTCGAATCAACCTCTGATTTTTATTCAATAAACCATTCATTACTTTAGTTGATCTTTCACAAGTTTGATGGTCAATCCAAGAAAAATATTGACAGTGATGCAACATCCCATAGTTTCCACAACCAAAAAACCTTCTTCCTGGGTTCTTCTCTGTCCACGACGTCTGTATCTTGCAAGGAACACCACACATGCAAAACTGATTGAAATCAACACGACTTGACGGGGTGACAGTGCTAGCACCAGATGAAGCAGAATTCTCCATTATAATTGTTAAATAAGATTATTTCAATCACCCCTACAAAATAATTGAAATGCATAATCAAGAAAATCTAAAATCATAACAACTTCCTTAACTACTATGTTTGTTTAATAGAATGAATTCAATCAGGCCTACCAATCTAACAGACAAAGCATAGACAAAGTGGCTAAAACAAACAGATTTTGCATGTAAAGTATAAAATTCTACTCTATCAAAGCCACATTTACAACAAATTTAACTTCTCCATTTTGATTGTCACAGAACAATGATCTCAAACAGGATTTCATGACTACCAAAGTTAATCAACATAAACTTAAAATAAATCCCTATGACAAGATCATAAATCCTACACACAACCAAACTTCCAGATATAACCTAAAACAAATTGGCCAATCCAATCATTCTTTGCAACTATGTAATAAGAACCTACTCTAATGAAACCCTAGACCATTTCAAAAACAAATCTAAGAACACTTCCTAATAAAATCTAAAAACATAACTTCCTGAACCAGACCAGTCAACAATTCTCCAATTTCATATTAACAAAACAATGATCTCAAACAGGATTTCATGACTACCAAAGTTAATCAACATAAACTTAAAATAAATCCCTATGACAAGATCATAAATCCTACACACAACCAAACTTCCAGATATAACCTAAAACAAATTGGCCAATCCAATCATTCTTTGCAACTATGTAATAAGAATCTACTCTAATGAAACCCTAGACCATTTCAAAAACAAATCTAAGAACACTTCCTAATAAAATCTAAAAACATAACTTCCTGAACCGGACCAGTCAACAATTCTCCAATTTCATATTAACAAAACAATGATCTCAAACAGGAGTTCATAACTACCAAAGTTAATCAACATAAACTTAAAATAAATCCCTATGACAAGATCATAAATCCTACACACAACCAAACTTCCAGATATAACCTAAAACAAATTGGCCAATCCAATCATTCTTTGCAACTATGTAATAAGAATCTACTCTAATGAAACCCTAGACCATTTCAAAAACAAATCTAAGAACACTTCTTAATAAAATCTAAAAACATAACTTCCTAAACCAGACCAGTCAACAATTCTCCAATTTCATATTAACAAAACAATGATCTCAAACAGGACTTCATGACTACCAAAGTTAATCAACATAAACTTAAAATAAATCCCTATGACAAGATCATAAATCCTACACACAACCAAACTTCCAGATATAACCTAAAACAAATTGGCCAATCCAATCATTCTTTGCAACTATGTAATAAGAATCTACTCTAATGAAACCCTAGACCATTTCAAAAACAAATCTAAGAACACTTCCTAATAAAATCTAAAAACATAACTTCCTGAACCAGACCAGTCAACAATTCTCCAATTTCATATTAACAAAACAATGATCTCAAACAGGATTTCATGACTACCAAAGTTAATCAACATAAACTTAAAATAAATCCCTATGACAAGATCATAAATCCTACACAACCAAACTTCCAGATATAACCTAAAACAAATTGGCCAATCCAATCATTCTTTGCAACTATGTAATAAGAATCTACTCTAATGAAACCCTAGACCATTTCAAAAACAAATCTAAGAACACTTCCTAATAAAATCTAAAAACATAACTTCCTGAACCAGACTAGTCAACAATTCTCCAATTTCATATTAACAGCACAATGATCAAAAACAGGATTCAAGACTACCAAAGTTAATCAACATTAACTTAAAATAAATGTCTATTAAAAGATCCTAAATCCTACACACAACCAAACTTCCACATAAACCATAAACACTTAGGCCAATCCAATCAATCTTTGCAACTATGTAATAAGAAACTATTCTAATTAAACCCTACTCCATATCAAAAACCAATCAAAGAAGACTTCATATTAAATTCGAAAAACATAACTTCCTCAACCATATCAGTCAAGAATTCTCCATTTTGATTGATTAATAACCTAAAAATTAAATGCCTATAACGACCAAACTTCCACATAAACCATAAAACAAATTGGTCGATCCAATCAATTTTTTCAACTATTGAATAAGAAACTACTTTACTGAAACCCTAAACAATATAAAAAAAATATAAGAAGACTTCCTAAAACCATATTCCAGAGACAAAATTAACGATTTCCTTTACGTTAGACAAAAACTCATCACTAAATCAACTTCTTCAGTAACATTTAAATGCACAATCAATAAACCCTAAACCCTAAAAATTAATAAGTTTCTTAAACAACCAAAAAACCCACATACCAGTACGAGTTTCACGAATCAAAAAATCGACGATGAAAAGAGCAATGATGATCTAACTAACGCGTAAATAGCTCAGAGATGTTTCACCCGTCCTCCTCATACAAAGCAATGTCCATTTCCCAATCAAAATAGCAATCGACGAATGTGCGATGTATATGATTTTTCGATACGAAATTTTTTCCTTCCGGTAAAATGAAAAGGAAAAGTCGCAGAACAGAGACTTCAACGAAATGGATTTAGGGTTTCAAACGACAAGACAATTGTATGAGACGGAGAGACGGCAACGAAATGGGAGAAAAATAATGAACGACGAAAGGAGAGTAAAAGAGACGAAGAAGAGAAGTACCCAGGGGAGCACTATCTTTGGAGAAGGGGGAAACCAAAGAAATACATAGCAATAGAAACTGAATAGACAAGGTATGAAAAAAAAAGTACAAATATTCATTAATAGATTTTAAAAAAAAATTACACAATTTTGGAAAATAATTTACTTGGGTGAAAAAATAATAAAAGATAACTTAAGGGGGGTAAAACAAAAATAAATGAAAAGTTTGGGAGATAGGGAAAGTAGAATGGTTGGACTAAATGAAGGCTTCTCATTGGTTGGTCAACAAAGGGCATCAATGCCCTCCCTCACTAAAGGGCATGGGAGCAATCACCTATAAAAAATCAAATAAAGATCGTGGTAAGGATCCCTCCCATCCAATTCGAGAAAGTGGGGAAAAAACCATCACAAAATAGATTCACAACTTTAAAATATGATCAGAATCAGGGGAATAATGTGGTATAATTGGTGGTACTATTGTCAAAGACGCAAATAAAAAATCTCAATTGATGGCCCAAAATCTGGACGCAGAAAAAAAAAAGCCAACGTAAAGAACCAATTCCAATTACTCCTACAATTGTGAAGATTGCAACCTAAGCGAAAATCATGGAGAGACTAATCATCAAGGACCTAGGAGTTTTCACAAAAGCTGACATGTAAAAAATGCAAAAAAGGCTCTACCTTCAGCCATGCAGGGAGAAGGGACCAGCAAGGGTGTGATTTCAGAGTTCAATGAGGAGCTTATCACCACTCTTCCGCGTGGTATCAAAACTACCATGACTGTTAAGATGATATATCCTAATCTTCTACTCTTTGTAGATGAACCAAGATTGCCTGACGTAGAGCTTGGAGCTAAAGGGGACGTAAAACGTGTGGTACATTATGATATGGACGACGTGGTAGTTGTTGAAGACATGCATGATGAGTCAAAGATGGTGTCGGAGACTCAGTGTGTACTCATTGAATTTGTTTCAATTAGTTATTGGTCCTTTTTCAGAATTTATGTTATTATGATACATTTCAAGAATTTTACAGCTCTAGCTTGGAACATGAGGGGCGCTTCCAGCCACAAGTGCCATAGGCATTTAAAGGACTTGATCTCTCGTTTTAGTCCTTCTATGATTCTCTTATTTGAAAATCATACTTTATTGTTCACCAATATTGACACCTTTTGGTCCCGTGTGGGATACAAGAAAGTTGCGGTTGAAGAAGTCATAGACTCATAGGACATGCAGGAGGCATCTGGATTTTAGCACCGGTTAACAACTCTTATTCTTTTCAGGTTCTTGATTCTGGTCCGCAAGCTATCTCTATTTTGATTTTTTTAGGAGATAGTAATTGGATTTGCACAGTTGTCTATGTTTGCCCAACACCAACTATGCGGTTACAACTTTGGAATCATCTTCGTCAGTTACAATCAATCTTTAATCATTCGTGGGTAATCATTGGAGATTTCAACGAGATTCTTTTGTCGTTTGAGCAACAAGGTGGTACTTTTCACTAATCCAGGACAGTCAACTTTGCTAATATGATGGACTCTTGTGCTATGATGGATTTGGGCTTTTTTGGTGGCAAATTTATCTAGCAACGCCCAGGTCCTGGTGGCCGTATGTACTATAGGAGATTAGATCGAGCCATGTCTGATCACACATGGAGATTAGCTTTCCCTGTTGAACATCTCTGTAGACTCCACTTAGACCATAACCTTCTCCTTCTAAGGTATGGTCCTCTCCATAGACATAATGGGCCTAGGCCCTTTCGCTTTGAAGCAATATGGACTACGCATCAGGATTACGAGTCGTTAATCTCCATTGCTTAGGAGTCAAATAGTGGTAATGCTATGTTGGATTTTAATAGATACAGGAGGATTCCATTCATTTTAACAAAGAGAGGTTTGGAAATGTTTTTGCTCGTAAAAGGAAAATTGCAAACCGTTTGAAAGGCATCCAACGAGATTTAGAAATGGTGGACTCAGTTGATCTTCTTCGTACCTAGACTCTTGTTCAACCTGAGTATGATCAAATTATTTTTCATGAAGAGGTTCTTTAGTTCCAAAAATCTAGGGAAAAGTGGGTTAAATTTGGAAATCGGAATACGACCTTTTTTATACCTAAACAATTGTCCACAGAAAGAGAAATTGTGTTCATGGGCACATCCCTTCTGGTGTGTGGTGCACTGATGATGACACTTTAAAGAAGGAAGCAGTGGATTTTTTCAAAAGTCTGTTTGGGACTAAGGGAGCTTTGAATATTCGCATTAACACACCTTCTATGCCTTCACTTAGCGAGGAGTGTATTAATCAGCTTCTGAAGCCAATAACCATAGACAAAGTTTATAGTGCTTTAAAGAGTATGAAATCATATAAGGCTCACGGACCAGATGGGTTTCAATTACCCATATTTTTCAAACTTTCCTGGCATATTATTGGCAATGATGTGTTGAGATTATTGGATGATGATTTTCAGACTGGTCACATAGATCCCAACTTGGCAGATACTCTCCTTATGTTGATACCAAAGATTGACCAACCCATGTCTTTCAAAGATTTTAGACCCATTAGTCTCTGCAATGTAATATATAAACTTATTACCAAGGTATTAGTTTTTAGACTCAGGCCTTTTTTGAATAACCTCATTAGTCCCCTTCAAAGAAGTTTCATTCCAGGATGAGGGACAACAAATAATGTGATTATCCTCCCGAAAGTATTGCATCACATGCACACATCCAAGAAGAAGGTAGGAGATTTGGTGTTCAAATTAGATTTTGAAAGAGCTTATGACAGGGTAGATTGGGACTTTCTTCGGCAAGTTCTTTTGGATTTTGGCTTCCTATCTTCAACGATGAATCTTATCATGTGTTGTGTTACATCTTCTAATTTTACTTTGTTGTGGAATGGTAGTAGAACTCCAACTTTCTTCCCGAGAAGATGTCTTCTCCACGGGGATCCTTTATTCTTGTACCTCTTTGTTCTTTGCATAGAGAAATTGGGGTTAATGATCTTGGAGGCAGTGGATCAAGGTAATTGGATTCCGGTGAAAATTGCTAAGGATGGACCTTCTATATATCCCATCTATTTTTTGCAGACGACCGTTTGTTGTTTCTAAAAGCAAGAAATTCCCAAGTTCGCTTCATGACAAATCTGGTCAAAACCTTTTGTGATGCATCAGGCTTAAAAGATTAATTTACATAAGTCTAGAGCTGTAGCTTCAAAATACGTGACAAATGCTAAAAAGGACAGGCTTTCGTAGATTTCAGCAATTCGTTTCACATCTAGCTTGGACCGTTATTTGGGATTTAATGTTTTCAAGGGAGACCCAGACGCAAATATTTCAATTCTGTTTTGGACCGAGTTACTACCTAGCTTGCTATGTGGAAACAAAATTTTTTGAATAAACCAGGGCGTTTGAATTTAGTAAACTCAGTGCTTGTGGCTGTGCAAACTTACACTATGCAGGCCTACTGGTTATCGCAAAGTGTCTGTAACAAACTGTATGCTATAGCTAGAAATTTTCTTTGGAAGGCTGACTGTCAGAAAGGTCTACACCTTGTGGGGTGGAATAAGATAACTCGACCAAAGAGACATGGAGGTCTAGGTGTTCGCATCGCTAGACTTCAGAACACATCACCGTTGGGAAAGCTGGTCTGAGATCTTTTGCATAGTAATAAATTATGGGTCCAACTCTTTCGGTCAAAGTACGCAAAGGACAATACCATTCTCGAAGCCCGGTTGTCTAGAGGCTCTTTCATATGGAATTGGACATTAAAAGCTAGGAATGACCTTCTTAATGGATTCCACTTGAAGCTTGGTAATGGGGACACTAGATTCTGGCACTCCAACTGGCTTGGAACGGGTCCTTTATCGGAGCAGTTGGCATATACTGACATCCATGATTTGGATTTGCGTATCAAAGATTTATGGATTAATGATGAATGAAGACTTGATAAATTGTGGACTCTCTTGTCTCTGGAGATCCAAGATTTATTAAGACCCATAAACCGTACCATTCCTTAGCGAGGCGGTGCGGGATACCATCATTTGGAATGAATCCATATCCGGCCAATATTCTACACTTGTGGGTTATTTTTTGTTGCTAAAGCAAGAAGGTGTTTTAAACGACACTTCCTGGAGCTGGATTTGGAGATTAAAAGTGAATCAGCCGTATAAACCAATGGATGCCTAATGCTCCAAATGCATGCCTAATGCTCCTAAACATAGCCTAATAAAACAAGAGAGCCTAATAGAACATAGAAGCATG
Organism: Sesbania bispinosa; assembly: GCA_026901365.1. Taxonomy (NCBI): domain Eukaryota; kingdom Viridiplantae; phylum Streptophyta; class Magnoliopsida; order Fabales; family Fabaceae; genus Sesbania; species Sesbania bispinosa. The sequence goes on from QLOH01000415.1 coordinate 100,689, forward strand.
CTAAAGCCACCATAATTTGTGGGCTACAAAATACACCTACTAGCTTAGCTTCCTTGCATTCACACTAGTCATCCCTCCTATAAATATGTACCAAGTTTATGTGTTTTGAATCATCAAATACAATTGAGTTTTCTTATACAAAGTGAGGGTTTTCTCTCTTTTCTTTAGGCTTCTGAGCCATTTTGGTAATCAGAGCAAGGTTCTGAATTTCGGTGTTGAGTTTAAGTGAGAAAGAGTGTCCGGAATTGGTGAAAATTTGGAGTTTTAAGAGGTGTTCACCACTGCCACCCTTAAAAGTCCAGTTTCCGGTCATCTTTTGAAGAAACTGACATTGCCATCGTGTTCAGAAGGTCGAAAAACCTTGGAATAGTGAGTTTCGCATTCGCCGGAAACCACTGTGTCGTCGCCGGAAACCACCGTGTCGCCCCCGGAAACCACCGTGCCGTCGCCGGAAAACTATTTTCCGATCACCGGAAAATCAGAGGTTGAAGACGACCACGTCAGCTGCCATGTCAGCACTGAGGTGTCAATTTTTGACACGTCAGCCCTATCACATCTTGCCACTTGTCCCACTTGCTACATCATCCAAACTCTTGGTAATTTCAATTATACCCCCATATTTCCAATAATTTCCATTTCAACCCATAACTTTTATGAAATTGCAGTTTGGCCGCTACACTTTCTGTAATTTCAATTTTTGCACCACAATTTTTTGGAAATCACAAAATTACCCCTAAACTTTTCAAAATTTCCTTTTAGCCCCTGAATTTTTGAAAATTTCCTTTTTGCCCCTAAATTTCCTAAATTTTATTTTACCCTTAAAACCCCAAATACATACCTAGCCTACTTTTAACCTACAAAATGCCACCCAGACAAAGACCTTACCATGAAATTGAGATGGAGGAATTGAAGTGTCAACTTCAACAACTTCAAGCCACTGTTGAAATTCAACAAGCCCAAATTGAAGAACAAAGAAAGTGTTTAGAAGGAGAATCTGATGAAAGTGATTCCCCATACGCTGACAACCATCACTCTCGGAAACAACAATTCCGAAGTAGTGACATTAAAGTGGAGATTCCAGATTTCGAAGGTAGACTCCAACCTGATGAGTTTGTTGATTGGCTTCAAACTGTTGAACGAGTGTTCGAATTTAAGGAAGTCCCTGAGGATCAAAAAGTCAAGATTGTTGCAGTTAAGCTGAAAAAGCATGCTTCCATATGGTGGGAAAATTTTAAGAAGAAGCGTGAGCGTGAAGGAAAGAGTAAGATCAAGACATGGGAGAAAATGCGTCGCGAGCTTACACATAAGTTCTTACCTGAACATTATTATCAAGATAATTTTATTCAATTGCAGAACTTGCGGCAAAAGACCCAGACTGTAGAAGAGTATACCAGGGAATTTGAAAAGCTCATGATGAAGTGTGACATCCAAGAAAAGGAAGAGCAAACAATAGCTCGTTACCTTGGAGGATTGAACACAGACATTGCCCACCAAGTCCAACTTCAGCAATACTTGACTTTAGATGATGTTATTCGTCTGGCCATCCGAATTGAAAAACAATTAACAAGAAAATCCTCATACCAACCTTCCTCCTCCTGGAACCCTACAAACACCCGTAAGTCACAAACCCAACAACCTATCCCATCCAACAAAACCCCTCCTAAGCCCACCAAAGAGACCAACCAAAAGGCAACCAAGTGTTTCAAATGTCAAGGATTTGGCCATATAGCTTCAGATTGTCCAAATCGCAAAATTGTCACTATTATTGAAGAATAAGTCCATGAAGCATCTGAAGAAGATGAAGAGTCGGTGTTTGATGAAAAAGAGCCGATATATGATGAAGAATTCACCTCCGCTGATCATGGTGAATCATTGGTGATTAGACGAAGTCTACACACCGCACCAGCAAAAGAAGAACCTTGGTTAAGGCACAACATCTTCCATATCTGTTTCACTACTCAAGGAAAAGCATGTGATATTATCATAGATAGTGGAAGTTGTGAGAATGTAGTATCAAACTACATGGTGGAGAAGTTGAAACTACCAACACAAAGTCATCCACACCCTTATAAGTTACAATGGCTCAACAAGGGAAGTGAGGTAAAAGTTTCTAAACGTTGCCTTGTGTCTTTTCAATAGGAAAGAAATATCAAGATGAAGTATGGTGTGATGTTATTCCTATGGATGCATGTCATCTTCTTCTTGGGAGGCCCTGGCAATATGATCGTCGTGCTTTGTATGATGGTCATACAAATACTTACTCCTTTGTGAAAGATGGAGCAAAGATCAAGTTAGCACCTCTGCCGCCCAATGAATTCAACCAAGGAAAGAAGGAAACAAAGCCATTGGTGTCTTTAGTCGCCAAGGAACAATTCAAGGTGTCGAAAGATGAAGCACAAGCCATGAGCCTCATACTACTACTTGAATCAACTGAGGGTACTATCCTTCCACCAGAGATTGAACAACTGCTCGTTAAATATCCAGATGGGATACCAGAAGAGATTCTGCATAGACTTCCTCCAATGCGAGACATCCAACATGCCATTGACTTCATTCCCGGAGCTGTAATTCCTAACAGACCAGTTTATCGGATGAGTCCACAAGAGCATGCTGAGATCCAACGTCAAGTTGAAGAGCTGTTGAAGAAAGGGTTGATCCAAGAAAGTATTAGCCCTTGTGTTGTACCAACTATTTTAGTACCGAAGAAGGATGGAAGTTGGCGAATGTGTGTTGATAGTCGAGCTGTTAACAAGATCACCATCAAGTATCGGTTTCCGATCCCAAGACTCGATGATCTGCTTGATCAGTTAAATGGAGTTGCAATCTTTTCCAAGATTGATCTTCGTAGCGGATATCATCAGATCAGAATTAGGCTAGGAGATGAATGGAAGACCGCTTTCAAAACCAGAGATGGCCTATATGAGTGGACTGTGATGCCCTTCGGGTTATCAAATGCCCCTAGCACATTCATGCACTTAATGAATCAGGTACTTCGACCCTTCATTGGTAAATTTGTTGTTGTTTACTTTGACGACATTTTGATCTTCAGCAAAAGCAAAGAGGAACACTTAGAGCACCTCCAACAAGTGCTACAGACTCTTCGTGAACAAAAACTCTATGCCAACCTGAAGAAATGCTCTTTCTTGACCAATGAAGTTATTTTTCTTGGGTACATCATTACTGCTGAAGGCATTCGAGTTGACCCAAGCAAAATTGAAGCCATTAACAATTGGCCCATTCCAAGATCTATCCAAGATGTAAGGAGTTTCCATGGATTAGCTTCCTTCTACAGGAGGTTCATTAGGAACTTTAGCTCCATTGTTGCCCCACTCACAGATTGCATGAAAGGAGACAAGTTCCAATGGACAAAGCAAGCTCAGAAAGTTTTTGAGGAGCTAAAGAAACGTTTGACTGAAGCACCTGTGCTAGCTCTTCCAAACTTTGACCAAGTGTTCGAAGTCAGTTGTGGCGCTTCCAACATTGGAATTGGTGCTGTTCTAAGTCAAGAAGGACATCCCATAGCCTTTTTCAGTGAGAAACTAAACGATGGCAAACTCAAGTACTCTACTTATGATAAGGAGTTCTACGCCATTGTTTGTGCACTACAACATTGGAGTCATTACTTGTTGAATAAAGAGTTTATTCTCTACTCCGATCATGAAGCCCTCAAACACTTGAACTCTCAACAAAAGATCAGTCGCAGACATACTGCTTGGATTGAGTTCCTACAGCCTTATCCATTCCTACTCAAACATAAGGCGGGAGTTCAAAATGCAGTAATTGATGCCTTAAGCTGTCGTCATGCCTTACTTTCAACTCTTTAAACCAAAGTTGTTGGATTTGAAATTATTAATGAGTTGTATCAAAATGATCCTGATTTTCATAACATCTGGAATTCTACAGGTGTTCAACCTTTCCAGAAGTACCACAGGCATGAAGGATTCTTAGGCAAAGTACTGTGCATTCCTCAATGTTCATTGAGAGAAGCAATTATTTGGGAAGCTCACGATGGAGGATTAGCAGGTCACTGTGGGCGAGACAAAACCATGGCTTTAGTCAAAGAACATTTCTATTGGCCAAAGCTTGAAAGAGATGTTAATAGGCATATTCAAAGATGTAGAATTTGCCACTTGGCCAAAACCAAAAGCCAGAATACAGGTTTATACTTACCTCTTCCTGTTCCAGAAGAACCTTGGGAAGATGTAAGCATGGACTTTGTCCTTGGACTACCGCGAACTCAGCGACAAAAAGATTCTATAATGGTAGTCGTAGATAGATTCTCGAAGATGGCTCATTTCATCCCCTGCCAGAAGACCAATGATGTTGTTCAAGTTGCAGACCTATACTTTAAGGAGATTGTTCGTCTTCATGGGATTCCAAAGACCATTACTTCTGACCAAGATGTCAAGTTTCTGAGTCATTTCTGGAGAACTCTATGGAAGAAGATGGGAACTAAGCTACAATTTAGTAGTGCTACTCATCCCCAGACAGATGGGCAAACCGAGGCAATTAACAGGCTTTTGGGAAATTTACTTCGAAGCTTTGTTGGGAAAAATTTAAAGCAGTGGGATCCCATCCTTGCCCAGGTTGAGTTCGCTTACAACAACTCTACCAATCAAGCTACTGGGAAATGCCCATTTGAAGTGGTCTATGGCAATCGTCCATTTAGTCCACTAGACTTGACCCCTTCATCTGATAGTCGTCAGTACAGTGCAGATGCAGAACAAAGAGCGAAAGAAATCAAAAAGTTGCATGAGCAAGTTCGTGAAAGGATTAAAAAACAAAACTCGAGGTACAAAGCTCAGCGTGATAAGCATAGAAGATTGCAAACTTTTAAAGTCGGAGATTTGGTATGGATTCACTTGCGAAAGGAACGATTTCCGAATCAACCAAATGCCAAGTTATCTCCTAGAGCTGATGGTCCATTCAAAGTTGTGCAGAAGATTAATGATAATGCTTACAAAGTAGAGCTACCAGGTTCCTATGGAGTTTCTGCCACTTTTAACATTGCAGACCTTTCGCCATACTTTGATGATGAAGAAGAACTTGACTCGAGGGCGAGTCCAATCCAACCCGGGGAGGATGAATCAGCCGTATAAACCAATGGATGCCTAATGCTAATGGATGGCTAATGCTCCCAATGCATGCCTAATGCTCCTAAACATAGCCTAATAAAACAAGAGAGCCTAATAGAACATAGAAGCATGCTAAAGCCACCATAATTTGTGGGCTACAAAATACACCTACTAGCTTAGCCTCATTGCATTCACACTAGCCATCCCTCCTATAAATATGTGCCAAGTTTGTGTGTTTTGAATCATCAAATACAATTTAGTTTTCTTATACAAAGTGAGAGTTTTCTCTCTTTTCTTTAGGTTTCTGAGCCAAAAAGCTTCCGAAAACGTTCGCTTCTTAGTGTGGCTGCTCTGTAACAACTCTCTACCAACAAGAATGATGCTTGCTCATCGTTGAATTCTTGTCACTGCAACATGCTCGAGATGTAATGCCTATGATGAAAGTAGTCTTTATTGCCTCAGGGATTGTGTAGCTATCCGTTCAGTTTGGGATTAATGACAACTGTCAGTGGACTTTTGAGCCGACAGTTGAGAGCTGTTGAGTGGTAAGTTTGGACCTATTTGGGATGTTTGGAGCTGAGTCAAGCCTTGGTCAACCATGATTTGGTCAACCCTCCCATGGTCAACATTTGACCAATTAGTCCAAGTCAGGATTTATTTGCATTAGGATTAATTTGTAATTTCCCCCTAATCCTCCTCTTAATGAGGGGCACTATTTTCTAAGTGGTTTTAGTGGCCAGTAGCTACTTGAGCTACTTTAGCCATAGGACATGGGTTCAATACCCAATTAGGATAGTTTTTACTCATCTTGTATTTTCCTTATTTTTTTCATCTCATTGGCCGCCCCTTTAGCTATAAATAGGAGGGGTCTCTCTTTCATTTGTAACTTTGATTTTGAAGTAAATGCATTGTGCCAAAATTCCTCCTCAACCTTCTGAGTAGAGAAGGCTTGGTGGTTCTTGCTCAAACCAACCAGAGACTTATCTGATTCTCCTGAATCAGTGGCGTCTAGCACCGATCTTATCTGCTGTGGGGTTGCCTGCATCAGTGGCGTTCATCACCATTCCTTTCCTTCTCCATTTTCTTTTTAATTTCTTCATTTTGTTCTTGTATAGGCCCTTGCTGCACCTATTTCTTCAATTTTAACCGATTCTCATTGTGTTTTTGTGCTACCTGACTTTAATTCTAGATCTGGGAAGGGATGCTATGGGCATTTCTTTTAGATTATTATTTTATGATTTCACTTCAGTGGAGGACTGGATTCTTGCCAATATTCAGAATGGGGCTACCTCTTTTCTTGCCACGCTATGGATTATTTGGATCATCAGGAACAAGGTAGTTTTTTATAACAAAGAAACTACCTTATGGGAAGTAATTTCTGGTAGCGTCTCACTGATTAACGTGTTCCAACATGTCTTTCATTCTGATGCCATCCTTGTGCAACATCATACTCACATGGTCAAATGGGAAGCTCCTTCAACTCACCAAATTGCCATTAACATTGATGGTAGTGTTGTGGAGGGAAACACTGGCTATGGGGGTATCCTTCGGTCCGCAAATAGAGTTTGGATTCACGGGTATTGTGGGTCCCTTGGTGAAAGGGGTATCTTGTATGCACAGCTTTTTGCTATTCTAAAGGGTCTTAACCTGTGTTAGGATCTTAATTTCAGAAGCGTGAAGCGTATGAGTGACTCACTCCTTACTGTTTCCTTGATTGAAAATGGCGTTCCTATTTTTCACCAGTAGTCATCTCAGAAATTAAAGCTTTGCTCTTGAGAGATTGGGAGATTTCAATTCATCATGTTTTCAGAGAAGAAAATCAAGCTGCAGATTTTCTTGCTAAGTTAGGGTCAAGCAATACCTCCTCTTTTGTTTCCATGTTGGAGCCCCCCCCGTTAGTATTTCAAATATCCTTCAGGCTGACTCTTTTGGCATTTTGTTCCCTAGGATGTAATCTGTTTTTGTTTCTTTTAGTTTTCCTTTTCACAAATTACAAAAAAAAAAAAAAAAAAAAAAACAATTGTTATCTAATTTATGATGATGCATGTGTGAGTCACAATTTTACAATATAAAAATTTTGAACATGAAAAATACAATAAGTAAATATTAATGAAGTTTTTTTACACGAGTTTAACAACTAGCTAGTAATGATACCAGTTTCAAACAATTCCTACATAAGACCTGTCGTACCAACCTATAATGGTTTCCACAAGACTATATATCTACTACTACGTTATCAAGCCACCATCAGTGATATTCCTGAAATCCACGTCAACATAGGCAATGAGCAGGAAAAATATACGAGAGATCAACTAAATCCATTATGCCTCAAGCTCGAGATCTCGAACAAACGTGCGTAGACAGCCATTAATGATACGAGGAGCTGCTCCGTCACAGAACCGCTTAGCGAGATCCACCGCCTTCAAAACAAACACGTTATGTTATTATTCATTTCAATAGTTATAAAATAATTATAGGTGGGTAATTAGTGATCGAGGGCTCCTCGATGAGTCTTTAGTCCCAAAACCTAGGAGAACGCATCTCACAGATTCAGCTATTTTGAGATAGGACTTAGATCAACACCTTGGAGTCCTAACTTGGCCTCAAAGTGCTTTACGTGAACAATACCTATATTTATATTTTAAAAGAAATTCTACTTCATCATCCAAATAAAATCAAATCTTCAAAATCTATTTTTTTTAACATCATTTTTTTTTTCAAAATCAATACTACAAAAATATAAACCAAGAGGAACCTTTAAGAAATGTTTGAACATGTGTTTGTGGTGGAAAATCTAAAACAAACACAACTTAAAGAAGCACCCTTTTATGGTTCATATTCTTTGTTTATTTTCATTAAGGGTATTTCTGTGAGTTGAGTTTTGGAGGGAAATGGAGGGAATGGGAGAGTTTATTTGAAGCCCTTCCCCCTTTATGTTTGGGAGTTTGATTCTTACAAATGCATTTCACAAAGTCTTCCTCTCCCCTACTCCCCCTCCATTTCCCCTCCAATCCTTTCCTTCCCCTCCCTTCTAAACTCACAAACACACCCTAAAAGCACGATTTAACATTTCCCTGATTCCCTGAATTATCTTGTTTTAAAACACAATAGACCTCGATAGTGAACAAATGGCACACATAAGAGGCAAAAAAATGAATTTGTCATATCAAAGTAAAATGATAGTCTTCCCCACAACCAAAAAAAGAAGCAATCATGACATTGGATTAAGTTGTACCTCATTGATGACGATTTGGTGTCTTGTTTCTAGCGCTGCCATTTCAGACATTGCCAAATGAAGAATAGAAAGCTCTAAAATCTTCCCTGCTGGTTCATCCTGCAATGTATCAATAGGCAAGATGCATACTACCAGCATTAGCAAACAAAGGGATATTTAAAAATTAGAATAATATATATGATAAAACAGAAATAAATAGTTTAAAGCCAAACTTGACATGACAAGATCTGCTACTGAAACCATAAAAATGGATAGGAATTAAAAGAATCTAAGTTGGAATTCTCCATGACTTGCACAGAAGTGGATACAATAAGCATCAATGCATCACTAAAAGATCATTAAACCATTAAAAATACAAAGCTATCTACATTGTGATCCATGATAACAATAAATGAAAAGATGAAAGATAAAGACAATTTGAGAAACCAGACTTAAATAAGGGTAGTGTAACAGCAATATGCAAGGGTTTCTAAATTCATTGTAAATGGTGCAGCCAAGATGTTGTGCAAGTGCAAGACATTTAGAGTCGGCAAAATGGGCTAGCCCGACCGGGCCGGACCGTAAGAACGTGGGGCTCGGACCTTTATTTTAAAAGTCCGAATAACTCCCAGGTTTTTAGCCCAGCTTGATAAAGCTCGCTACCTGAAAAAAAAAAACCTCGCAAAAGGCTGGTTAGCCTGCAAAACCTACAAAAAATGGGCTACCCATAAAAAAAACTGTAAACATATAGGGCTCGGGCCTTTATTTTAGAAGTCCGAATAACTCTCGGGTTTTTAGCTCGGCTCGCAAAAATCCGCTACCCACATCGGGTCGGACTAAGTAGCCCGAATTGCCAGGTCTAGAGGCATTGAGCGGTAATGAATTTATGAACTAAGTGATCAAATGGAAACTATCAGAATCTTGGGTTGAAAGAAAAATTAAAAATAGTAATCTGCCAAGGGTGACTGCTTGATTGATTTGCACTCAGCAGGCGGAATATATATACATCAGAATAAATACATCTTAAATTTACAGGAACAATATATAGGAATGAAACTATTCCCTGAGATCCCTAATTTCCAATGCTCTATTAACTCCTATTAATGTTATTCCTAACAGTAACTGTTTAATGATCTCAATATGTCCAACACAATACTCAACACTATTATTATTTTCAACACAATCAATACCAACAGATCAACACCTCCATCATCGATGTGAGATCTCACAACAGTTTTATATCTAACCCAACCAGTATAGGTGATGTAGATTGTTTTAGGATTTTATTTTAAAACTAAAGTTTTTTATTTGTTACTGTTCATTAGTTAGGAGAATTTTATCCTATTTTGAATTATCTTAATCCAGTATACAATAAGGTTATCTTGTTAAGGTGTTTGGTTATGTTGGGGCTATAAATAGACTATCAGTGCAAACATTTGATGCACTTTTTTTGCATAACAAGAAAGTATTGAGATTTCTTTTTATTCAGGGAGCACCTAAAATCCTAGTCAAAGGAGCAGTATAGGTTTATCATTCCACATCAATACATCATTGATACCTAGTAATATCTGTAATGGGATAAAAACCTCTTCACCACCTAGTGGGAAAAGGCTTTTGTTGTTGGAGAGAATATGGAATGAAAGAAGCATAACAGGTAACCATGCCTCTCTGAACTTGTAAGCTTAGGTTGAACTATTTTTGCCTGATATATTTTCTTCTTTTCGTTGCTCAAGTCATATAGGCATATTCTGCCTTTATAAACAGTTTAAAATGTTGAACTATTGCATTGCTCCCAAGGATATAAAATAGCAGGGGATAAATAAAACAAAGCAATTCGTTGATCTATTTGCTCGTTTTGTTAAGGAGGTTCAGCATGGTACATCATCGAATAAATTGAACAAGATTAGCAAAATTAATAGGGTAGAAGTATTCAAAGTTTCCAACTATAAGATGAAATCATGTCCATGACTTGCATGAATTTGCAAGGGAAGATAATAAATTGATTGCAAAAGCTACTGCATTTTTCATACCTTCCAATTTGGTGGGACAACTTTGTTAATAACCGGAACATGACTGTCCCATTTATCCCTGACTGCGACCAATAGTTTCCTTGTGAACCTGCAGATAGGTGCTAGGTTATAAACTTCCCTCACAAACTCCCACACACAAAAGCATTCAATCTTGTGGTGTTGGGTGCAAGGGGAAAAGGAGGAAAGGGCATGGAATGACAAGCTTTAGCTACCATTATAAGTTTGATGTATGCATTATATGTAAGGAGTCAGTCTACATTTACCTCAAAATCAATTTGTTATATACCAGCTTTGGAGGAGCTGCGAGGACTTCTGCTTCTGGCATGCAGAACATGACATGTTATAACAGTCCAGAGATGGGAGCATCAAAAGAAAATTGAAAACTGAGAAGATAAAGCTTTCCCTGGTCATACAAGTGACAACACACAGACTTCTACAGCAGAAACTAAACCTTTCCCCACTAGACGGGGTCAGCTAAACACAGAGACTTCTGTTATGTGACATAATCTCAAACAATAAGGAAGGCTGTACCAAATTTACAATACCTAGGATATAATACCATCATTGTAAAGGTTTTTCCCAGTGACAGATCATGCCTGAACTAAAAGCTGTTAAACTAAATCTGTTATAAATATGCAGACCAAAACAATTTTTAGAGGGGGAAAAAAGTTGCAGTGCTTAAGTAGCCATATTGTGACTTACCCTGGGTCATGTCTAACAGATCCTTAATAAATGAAGTACTATTTTAAGGCCAACTTACAATATCAGATTGCAAACTCTCCAAACCGCTGCAGTGACAAGCTAGGAAAAACTTACTATACAATTCTGCACTCAGGACTACTAAAGTAAAAAGTTTGATATTGCATTCCAAAGCAAGGATCTAAGATTCTAAATTTAAAACCACATCACATGATGCAGTCATGCAGCCATTGCATTCCAAAGCAAGGATCTAAGATTCTAAATTTAAAACCACATCACATGATGCAGTCATGCAGCCATAACATGTTGGATGCAGTGACCACAGCAACCGCATCAGGCCATCATTGCAGACCTCGGCAGCCACAAATGGCCCACATCAACCTCCTTTAGTTGCAACATAACCACAATTTAAAACCTTGTTCGTATGTTTATTGATGTGAACAAGTTAGAACTTCTAAGCTTGAATTATTAAGAAAACTCAATGAATTTCACTGAGAAATTTACTACTGATGCTTACTTTCAGGTTTCAATCCTAGTAGCAAATGAAACACCATATAAATAAATGATTGACCAAAAAATTAATTTGACCAATTTTATTTATGAATCATGAAAGTGCGCAGAAGAGAAATCAAATGTGCAATTTGAAAGAGGAATATACACACACACAGAGAGAGAGAGAGAGAGAGAGAGAGAGAAACTTGATTTACAATGCTTGTAACTGTAATTTAGAACTTGGAAATTATATCAGGGATGTATGTACATTTCTACACATACAATTTCAATGGAGCAGTAGAAAATCCAGTTAGCTATTGTGATTTTTTCCCCCTTTTTTTTTGGGACAAAGGCTTGAATAAAAGAAAAACAAAGATGTTGTGATTTAATTTGAGGCCATGTCAATTTTCTAGCAAACCTTCAACAATTTATTATTATTATTATTTTTTAAAAAAAGGTAAGGGGTTCTCTTTACCAATATCAGACTCCTTTTCAATGTTCCTTAGAAGTTCATTTGCTTCTTCATCCGATTCAACACTAACAGGTGGCCCTCCAAAACTCATATGATTATATTCCAACAATTTTCCCTTGTCAAATTCATAGCCGGCTTCTGAAAAACAGCAAATGGAAGCGTTCAATTCAATACAATACAACACAATACAGGCCTTTAACCACATAATTCAAAGCAGCATTGAACCGTTACCTCGCCGCGCATTCAACCGTTTCTCAAATAGCCGAACCGGGTCCACCCCCTCTAAGCACGCAGCATAAATCATGGACCTGCACAAACACAAACAAATTTTATTTAAAATTTTTAACTTCACTGCGAAAGAAAGCAACTACAGTGTAATAATGCAGTGTGTTTACAGAGCAAGTTCTCTGGCGGCTCTGGGACTGCAAAACCGGCCGGTTTTATCGATTTTGGGCAAAGCGGCTGAAGAGTTATCGGTTTTTCCTAAAACGGAAGCTTCGTCTCGGTCGATAGCGAAGGTGGAACCGCGGAGAGAGCATCGAGGAGAGAAGACTGATAACGTCTCGTTTTTGGGTTTGGAGAGGAATTTGGGGAAGTTTAAGTGACAATGATGGTTTAGTGCTGAAAACGGAAGAGAAAAGTGTTGGTTGGGTTTAGTAGGAGCTGCACAGGATGAAGGTGAAGGCAGAGGAAGCAAGGTTCCCTCCATTGCTGCTGTAGATAATAATAATTGCAGCGCAAATATCTACACATTCTTAGCTTAATATATAATATATAAATAATATAATATAACTATTTATTTCGCACACTAGCCAGTGGGTGCTGTTTATTTTTTATTTATTTTTTTTGTCAAACTGTTTATTTTCTTCCCAATCGCTTTTAGAAAACTAAAGGGAATATGGAAGAAGGAAAAAAAAAACATATTAGTTAGGGGCGTTCAAATCCAATCCAATCCAATTGGAACCGCAATAACCGATCCAAAAAATCGCAAACCAAACAAACCGCAAACCGCAAAAAACCGAAATTTTTTATTGGATTGGATTGGATTTCGGATCTACATGTGAGAACCAATCCAATCCAAACCGATCCAAACTTTTTTAAACATTTTGATATATTATCATTATTGATATTATTTTTCTGTGATAATGTAAAAAAATTATTATTATGCAACTATATTTAACAAATAACGTTCAATCATGTGATTGAAAGCCATCAAGTAATTTGTGTGTTATAAGATAGGATAAGATAATTGCATGTTTTTATCATATTGGGTTTACTATAAGTGAATATTGTTATATGGACAATGGAATTGGGATCCACCCTCATATCTAACTAAGTATTTAAAGTTACGTACAACTTATTTATTCAAGAAACATTAACAATTTGGTAAAGCATAACTTTTCGGCTTTAAATTGGTAAATGATTAACGATTTCAGAAACTAGTAATGATGTCATAGTTTTACTTTCATAACTTCATTTTTTTAGTTTATTTGAGAAACCGAAGTCCAATCCAATCCAAACCGATTAAAATTGGATTGGATTGGATTGGATTTGGAAAAAAATCAAAACCGATTGGATGATTAAATGAGAAAACCGAAATTATTGGATTGGATGATTTTTCCCTCAAAATCGATCCAATCCAATCCGCGAATACCCCTAATATTAGTAACCTACTTCTAGGGTGTCATAGTCTATGAGTTTTAGAAATGTCTTCATTAGTCCTTGACTTTAAAGTTCTATCATCCACTTTAGTTCAAATGCTTCACTTCCGTTAATTGTAGCTGATGTGTGACCTTAAATTGGTGAGTTGGATGCTAGAGAGGCCTAAACAACGCTATTTTGCTTCTTTTTTAAAGAATGACACCAACCCTAAAGGTCTTTTCTTGATCTTTTCCCTGTTCTTCTTCTTTCCTCTTCTTCACCGTTATAATGTGTCATTGTTATGTCGTCTTCTTCCTAGCTACTTTTCTTCTTCTTTCAACAATGATGGCCTTAATAGGTACATATCAAGTTATCAATTTCTTTGTTTTGTAAATCATTTATCAGTTATGTAACATATGTTATTGGATCTTTGTCAAATTATGAATACATGTTATGTTTTGGTTAAATTACGAAATTATGGAGTAAACTAGGAGACTATGGAGGAAAGCACAACCCTCTAAGGAATGAAAAATTTTTTAGTCCTCCAGTTGTACCAAAGTCTCAGTACGACGCCCACTAAAATATAACACTTGGTATCCTTGTCTGACGTGGATTTATTAACTTTTCATTTAATTTCGTTATCGTCAATATTTTGCAGGAAGGAAAAGAAACCCATTTCTCTCCACTTTGCGGAGGTGAATATTCGTTTCTCTTCAAGTTGCAAACTGCAGAACCCACAACTTGAAGGCAACATCCCACAAATTTTGAGACCATCATTTCTTCTCTTTTTATATCAATAAAGTCTCTGGTATCACAATCCACAACCTTTATTTGCCGAAATTTTAATCAGCTTGTAGGCATTCCCTCTTTTTTTTCCTTCAAACGAATTAAAGGAATCATAATCTTGTATGGTTTGTAAACAATCACCCATGCACAACTTCTTATCCTCCCACCTCACACACGACCTTTCACCGCACCACCATCCCACCCCCTCATTCAGTTTCGTCGTCCCGCCAGAGCTCACATCCACCATCAAAATCGTGAATCAGTGCCACTGCAATGCTGCAGCAGACCATCCCGCGCATGCACGATCTTTGTTCATCACCTTATTTCCGTGTCGTTATCCATGTAAAAAAGTGTTGTCGTTGTCGGTTAGCACCATCGTCTTCTGCAACTCACCGTCCATGACACTGTTGCCACCAAATCACCATCCCCCCTCTCTCTTATGTTTCTCTCATAGTCTATGTTTTTACTACTACCTTCCTATGTCCAAGCAAGATACTCAAGTTAATGGGTTTGGTCTCTATCAAGAAAAATTGAGGGAGCAAATCACTCTAAATTGTTGACGGTAACGACAATAAAATGAGAAAGAAAAAATTAATAAATCCACGTCAGATAAAAATACTCCACGTGTTATATTTTTAATGGGAGTAGTACTGAGAGCTCGGTACAATCGGAGGACTAAATTTTTTTCCTAAGGAACATTTCCACCTAAACATACTCCCAAAATCTGATAACAGTATCTCACCCAGTCTAATTTCTTTTGGATATTCCAAAGAAACCAGTGCTGAAATAAGACATGTCCTTGAGAATTAAACTCATGTGCTGCTGTCCAGGCGGTGATTGCCATCTGAATTACATTTTGCCATGTTGAAGTAGTCTCTGAAAGTAACTTAGCCATTATGAAATGGGGTAGAAAGTAATAATTGATTAGGGAGTGGGGTTGTTCAAGTAATTAGCAAGTTCATACTATTAACTTTTTTACTTATGGGATATCAAGTTATGAAGAACATATAGACAAACACAGTCCTCCCTTCCCTAGAGATAATTGTTTTGAAATATTAAAACTAATCTACCTATCACTTGTCATAATAGTGGATCTTTATAAAGTAATTATGTTAATAAGAAATAATGTAATCATTTAAAATCAAACTTTCAAACAACAGTACTGCACATTTTCAAGTTCACGCCTGCACAAGCACCCTCAAGGTTTTGCTTTATTTCCTTTATATTCAGATGATACCACACACTCTTCTCCCTCTTCTTATCATGATCTTTTTGGAGTCATCATTGTTTGTAACATCCGTTTCTCACCGTAACGGGAAATTTTGGGATCGGTAAAACTCATTTTAAATAGTGAATGTGTGTTTGATAAGAAATTTGAGTATAATTACCAAAATTTTGGGATCAGTAAAACCCGTTTTAATTTGATTATAAACGCGTTTTGTGCACTTTTCTGAAGTGGTTTTGGTATAATTACCAAAATGTCACTATCTATGAGTACTTGACAATAAAATTTCATATAAATTGAAGAAGAATTATAAAAATTTGGAAAAAAAATACGTTTTAAGCATAAACAGGAGCTGAGAATATAAAAATAATTTTTCTGAAATTTTTCAAATTTTTAAGAATTTTGCAAAAATGTCCCTGTATTTTTGAAAATTTCAAAGTGACCCCTACACCCTATCTATGTGAAGTTCAGCCATTGGATTAAAATGAAGAGAACCCAATTGATTGTTAACTTTTTCCCTTTAATCCAACCTTGAATATGTGGACATTCCTCAACCACAATTAAAGGAGGTAGGTGTGTCTCATTAAAAACCAATTATCCAACCTAACCTATTAATAACCATGAAGCCACATCACTCCTTTCTTCACCATTCGTTGCCACCAGCGGTCCACTCTTCCTCCTAAAAGGGGTCTTCACTCTTCCATTTCATTCCTTTGCCCTACATGAGAAACTTCTCCTATATTCACACTTAAAACTCACTCAAGAGAAATGCTACTCTCTTAAGCACCTAAAAACCCATCCAAACTCCAACCTTCTGCAAAATCAATTTTCACATTCCAATCTTTTTCTTTCTTGGTACATCTGTGAGGCACCACCTTTCCTCACCATGGATTCTTCTTTTTCATTCTTCTTTGATGGTGGAAGACCTAACTTGTATATTTTCATGGTTTGATTTTGAAGTGTTAGAAGCTTTGATTCTCACCACTTGAAGGAAGGCTCCTTTGGACAGTTTTCTTGGTCATCGCAAGGGCTTGCTTTGGCCGAAATCCCACCACTAGGTAAGGGGGAGGGAAATCTTGAAGAATCTTAGTGGGAAGTAATGAGGGTTAGGGTCTTTGAGGAAAACTCTTGCCTCTTGAAGTGGGTGACCAATTGTTGCCATGGATTTGAGAAGATACCATAATGGCCTCATTCTCTTTAGGTTTTGGATGGCAAAAATCTATTTTGAAATTATATTGAATTTTGTTGATGATTGATCTTGATATGAATTGTTAAGCCTCTAGACGTGACCATTGGTCCCCATGATTGGACGCAAGTAAAGACATTCTAAATTAAGTAATGGTGACTTTACAATTGTTAGTAGGAAAATTTTGTTGAAACACTAAAGATGGACCATGAAGACTTAGAACCATGATTTTCAAATTTAAAGAATTGGATAAATAAATCATAAGAGACCATAAAAGATTTTATAATCTAGAATAAAGAAGAATGATTGCATGTGAGGGAGAAAGGAATTTTATAAGACTTGAATATCCAAAAAAATGAGTTGTTATGGCAAGGTGAAAGAAAAATACAATGAACTTAGAATGATGTACTTAATTTGATCGAGGTCATACTCAATCAAATAAAAGAAATTAAAGTGCAGTAGGTTGATTAACCCAAAGTCGTCTCTCTTAAGGAATTCAATTACAAATTCAGTGTTTCAAATTCAAAGAAACTCACACACACATTCAGGGGGTTGTTTGTTCATGACAGTTTCCACTTTTTAAAACAGAATTAAATTTCCAGAAAATAATTCAAGAAAAAACGGATTGGTTCTCTACCTCATTTCACAATTGGATCTATCATTGGGTCATACAAAATTCCTCAAATCCTAGACAGAATCAAATTCGGATTAAGCATCCTTGATAGTTTTCACACTAGAATTAAGGAAACTAGCATGAATCCTAATTTCTAATCCTTGGAATTAAGCAAACCGTGAATTCATTTCAGATTTAAGCAACCTAAAATATGAGATTAGATTCAAATTAGAATTCGAATTTCATAAAGCATGTAACTCAATTTCAGATTCAACCCTAAGCATCAAGAAATTAGAAGAAGAAATCATAATTCTGTCAAGAAAATAAGAAATTGAAACCGAAAATGAAACCTCAATCTTCATTGTGAATTCAGTAGAGAAGCAATCCTTGAAGCTTATCCTTCCATTTCCATGGGGGAGGAATTCGAAAATTGAAGAGGAGGAAGAAGAAGAGCCAAAACCGAAAATGCAAGAAGAGTGAAAAAGTGAGGGAAAATGAAGAGTCTCTTTTCTAAATTCTGAAAAATGAGGGAAAAGTGTTTAAACTATTCAGCAACACACTTATTTATAATGCCTAAACCACTAACAATCTGATTAGGCCTTAATTGGGCCAAAATTAATTAAAACAGGCCCACAAACTAATTACAAAACTAAGCAAATTCGGATTTGCAACAGACAACATCAGTAGGAGATTTTGAAACAGCAACAACTCCTAATTCCTTCATGGGAATACCATCATATAATATATCAAATTAAATCCCTGGATGTTAGCTTTCCAATGCCACTTGAATCACCCAAAAATTCCACCTTCAACTCCATATATGAGCAAAACAAGACAAGTAGGCCAGTAGGCTTAAAAATCCGAATTTAAACAACATTTGCAGTTAAAGCCCAATTTGGTAAATTCCAATTAAAACAGTGGATTTAATCAAAATTGGAGTCCAAGAAAGCTAAGAATAATTATGCAAAGTGTGAATAAAAATTTGTTCATCAATGTACTTAAGACCCCAAAGTATAATTGCTTGCAAATTGTGTCCTTGATTGTTAAGGATTGTGGAAAACCCCAAAGTATAGGGGGAGTTTTGGCCAGATTCTCAAGAGAAACGGATTGTTATTTTGGGGCCTTGGTGCCTTTGTTGTTGTGGTCGTAATGCCTTGATTATTACGGCCTTAGTGCCTTTGATGTACTATGTTTCAAGACCCAAAAGTCTTAGACACCCCAACACTTAGTTTTGATGATTATGAACTTAATTAAACTTAGAATTTTATGCTTAATCAATATTTTCAAAGTTCTGTTATTTCAGAGATCTTCTGAAGAAAGTCTTTCTGAAGTCAAGCTAAGATCTGAAGTTGGTCAAGTTCCGAAGACTCAAGTTTTGGAGATCAAGGATCTGTCTGAAGTGAAAATGGTTCAGACGATGGTTCCCATTTGAAAGACGAAGTCTGTCTGAAGTACAAGGGTGTCTGACGTGGAAAGTCAAAGTCAGTACCAGAACTACACGCAACCGAAGTACATCAGAAAAGCAAAATAAAAGGCAACTTTTTGGATGCGATTCAAAATGGAAGCACAAAAGAAGAAATGATGCTCTGCAGTAGTCGTAGAAGTCAGAACAATATTGCAACCTAGTACGACAATAGTGGTTGTGTCTCAACAGGATAAAATGCATTTAATGCTATCTCATAACGGACTTCTCAACGAATTTCTTCAACCTGAGTGAAGCCTATATATACCAGAAGTCTCCTGAAGCTGAGAGATGCCGCTAGTGAATGGAAAAAATTTATAAGCCCAAGCTTCGCAAAACTCTGTAAAAATCTTTGAAGATTTACTTGTTGTAAAAACTCTTGTACAATCAACTTTCATATCCATAGTTAGATCTCTGTTATTTCTTGTACACCTAGAACGAAGAACTTGTGTTCTAAGTTCAAATTTCTATGTAAAAATACTTGTTGTTAGAGTCTGGAGTGGCTTGGTAGGACAAAGAATACTTGTTGTTAGAGCCAGGAGTGAACTTGGTAGGACAAAAAATACTTGTTGTTAGAGTCAGGAGTGGCTTGCTAGGACAAAGAATACTTGCTGTGTAGAGCCTGAAGAGGCTTGGTGAACAAAAGAATACTTGTAATCTTTGAGATTAAGAGAAAATTCAGTAGCTTGTTGGCACTATCCTTGTGTATAGATTTTTGTATGAAGTCACCTACTGACACACACCATCTACTTATAGTATCGGTTTATCCATTTCACTCCAATTTACTACCTTTAACTTTCTCTTTTTGTATATGGATTCTACCCCCTATGTAAAATTGTAATTATGATGACTATGTGTTACCATTATGGTATAACCAACTAATTTAAAAAAGAATAAAAAATGACGTCAATTAGGCTCTCTAGCATGCAAATCACTAATTTAACGCCACACGTCAACAACAGTTAGCAGAAGTTAAGCATTTAGACTAAAGGGAATGACAAAGCTAAGTCAGGGACTCACGAAGGCATTTTTAAAACTCATGAACTAAAGTGCATGACGCCCTAAAAGTCAGGGACTAATGTGCTAGTTTGCTAAAAAAAAACTAACCAACACCCCTTTCACGTGTACTGCATAAATAATGGAGTCAAGCTGAACTAACATTAATTACACCTTAAATTATATCCCATTAAATAAATTTTTAATTAATAATTGAATTACGAAATCTATCATTGGATTGAAAGTTATTATTATATAAATCATATTAATAAAAAATTCAAAACTAGTCATTGAGATATATTAAGATTAATGTCATATATATTTTTAAAATATATGAAAATAAGAAACATATGATTGTCAATGTGTTAGTGTTAAAAATTTTCAAGATTTAAGAAAAATTACCAAGATAATGAAAATTTATAATTCAACCGTTGGATGAACAAAAATCATATTTTATCTAAAGTTATTAATGATGTAACTTATGCTGGTGTACGTTTAACCCTTCTCTTTTATAAATTATATTTTATAAAAAATTGACTTTTTAAATAAATAAATACAGATATATTATTTGATTATTTTGTTTGTTGAAATAATGAAACAAAGGTACAAATAAAAAATGTATCAATATGATTAATTTATTCTTTAGTAAAAGTATGATTGAATGTTAATGGTTGAAAGAAGTTAATAGTACTTTATGTAATAATGGATTATACGAGTTAATATTTCCCTAATGATTATTTCATCAGGTTTACATCATTATTGATGATTGTTAAAAAGATGTTGATTTGAAATTTAATTATATCAACAAAAATTTAAAAGGAGATGATTAACCTAATATATTTATTGGTGTTTGAATCTAAACTTAAAATTAAATTATAAATAATTTTGACTTGATTTATCTATTGTTAATTTTTTTTGTAAGGGAAGTAGTGATACTTTTGAACCTAAGAAAGAACTCATGTAGTGTTATGAACCCGACTCAAACTAGTCGGTCGAACTGGTCTAACTGAGAATCGGTGATGTGGTTGGTCAAAGTTGCTATTTGGATCGGAAATGTATTAGACTTGGTGAGATCGGGTGAAACTCGACCGAGTTTTGGTAGAACCGGTGAACCCGATGAGATGAAGTTGGAATCATTTAAAATAAAAGGAAAAATGCTTAGAAAAGAAAATATTGCAGTCGCACTGCCATCGGTTCACCATCATCAAAACATGGCATCACAATCACACAACTATCACAAGTTTTCCATCTCTGACAGTGTTCATGCATCCCCTTTTAGTTGTCATTGCCCAGATCTAAGGAAGTGTGAAGTGAAGAAAAAAAAGAGAGAAGAGGAAGGCAGAAGTGAAAGAAAAATGAGAGAGAGGGAGAAGGAAAATAGGTGACACGAACACACAAGAGAATGAAAAAAATAAAACTAAGCATTTATTTGGCAGAGTTAATTTACCAGAGAAAGAAAGTGGGAGCGAAGAAAGTGCAGAGAACGTGGGAAAGCAGTGGGTCCCACTAATGATAACTACTTTGAAGAGGAGACTGAAGCTGAGATAGTGTGGGCTAGCAAGAGGCACAAGACCCGATAAGCCAATCCATGAGAAGTTGGCTTTCTTTGATTGGGTCAACTTTGACCTTGTCTACTTATGGGTCAAGGATTCATATTTCATAATTGATCGTACTAAATGTGATCATTCCTGGGTGTTCCAGGGTGGTCCGGGATGTAATCCGAGATAGGGATCCGAGATAGTGGAGGTTGAGATGTGGTGGTGGTTGCTCTGAACAGTAGCTCCAGTGGTGGAGGAGGGGGTGACCTGCAAAGACATTCCGACCCCCAAGTTAGAAGGGGTTTCAGACAGAGTGTGAGTAGGGGAAAATAAGCGTACCTGACCCTCCATAAAAGAGGGTATTTATAGCATGTGGTCTAACCAGAGCTGGCCTGTTATGTAGCCCAACCTACACCTAATTGCTTGTGTCAGTAAGTAAGTTGCTCAGTCTACGTGATGGGAAATGCCCTTTACTAGTCTCAGTCCGCGTAGGCGTAGGCAAGTGGCAGGGCGATTGAGGAGCTGGTTGGTGGTCCCGGGGTTGCACAGTTGTTAAGTGTCCATCCAGCCTAGATGGCTAGTAGGCCAACCGAGATGGCTGTAAGATAAGCGATCCTAGATGGGTATTAGGCCAGTCGAGATGGTTGTAAGATAAGCCGGCCTAGATGGCCAATAGGCCAGTTGAGATGGCTATAAGATAAGCCAGCCTAGATGGCTGGTAGGCCAGCCGAGATGGCTGTAAGATAAGCCAGCTTAGATAGCTGGTAAGCCGCTAAACCAGTCAAGCTAGTTTTGAGTTTACCTCCAGAGCAGATGCCCTCCAGCTCGATGCCATATCTAAGCATATGGGGTCGAGATGTCTAATACGATTTCAACGGCTGGTCTGACCTATTACGGGGTGAAAATCCATCTTGTCCTTTTCATACTCTTTACCCGAAATTTTATTTATCCGAGTTTATAAACTCGAATTTAGAAGTATTCCATGTTGTTCCCATGTGTGCTATCCGGGTTTTCACATCTCGGATTTAGTGTTGTTCCATGCTTTTCCCATGAAATTTTATCTTGTTTATGGAGTCGTGTTTAGAAGTGTTCCGGGCTTTACACATGAAATTTTTATGATTATGAACCCGAATTTGGATGTATTCCACGCTCTTCGTTTGAGAATTTTAATTATTCGAGTTTATGAACTCGAATTTAGAAGTATTCCACGCTCTGCATATGAAAAATTTATTTACATGAGTTTATGAACCCGAGTTTTACCGAGTTTTTAGACTTGGTTTCACATGTGCGTTTACATAAGCTCTAGCATCTTGTTTTAATGTCATGTGTTTCTAAACATCGTCTTTCACACCTCGGTTTAATTGTTTGGATTCTTAAGCGGGTTTATCGACTGGGATATGAGAACTGGTTGGTTGGACTCTGGAATTGTAAGGAGAAGACAATTAAGCTCTTCGTGTAAAGCTTTCCCCTTAAACAATTCATATTTTAATTCTTCAATTTTCATGTTGCATCTTCATAACTTCTCCATGTGCGCCATAAGGGTTTTCACACCTTGGATTTAGCAGTATTCCATGTTGTTCACATGTATGCCATCTAGATTTTCACACCTCGAATTTGGAGGTATATCATCCTCGCATGTACGTTATCCGGGTTTTCACACCTCGGATTTAGAAGTATGTCATCCCTGCATGTACGTTGCCCGGGTTTTTACACCTCGGATTTAGAAGTATACCATCCTTGCATGTATGCTATTCGGGTTTTCACACCTTGGATTTAGATGTATATCATGCTCTTCCCATGTACGCCATCTAGGTTTTCACACCTCGGATTTGGAGGTATACCATCCTCGCATGTACGCTACCCGGGTTTTCACACCTTAGATTTAGAAGTATGTCATGCTCTTCCCATCTAGGTTTTCACACCTCGGATTTGGAGGTATACCATCCTCGCATGTACGCTATCCGAGTTTTCACACCTCGGATTTAGGAGTATGTCATGCTCTTCCCATCTAGGTTTTCACACCTCGAATTTAGAGGTATACCATGCTTGCATGTACGCTATCCGGGTTTTGATTTAGAAGTATAACATCCGAAAGTATCTCCTCCCATACAGTGCAAAAAATAGCCATAAATCAAGAAACAAATTATCAGTACAAAAAACTAAGATGCGCTCATTTCCAATTCCTCCACTTTATATGGCTGATTGATAAGAAATAAGTTGATCCAAAAATGCAGGAAAGGAACTCCAACAAGTTACCAAGGTTGGCATAATCCAAATCTGGTTCTAGTTATTTCAAATAAAGGTCACTAGAATTATGCATGATGTTAGATGCTTTGCAAAAGGATGCATAACGCATTTCAAGCGCTAAACTGGGCAAGCCCAGATCTGAGTATTCATATACGCCAATGTGATGGTTTCTTTATAGATTGGGAAAAAAGGAAACAGATAAGAGGTTTCAACCAGAAGAGTTATTTGGTGCGATTTAATATTTACCCCTTCCCACAGATGACGTCAAATGATCGTACCAAAGAGTATGAAAAAGACGAGATGGAATCACCCCGTAATAGGCCAGACCAACCATTGAAATCGTATTTGACATCTCGACCCCATATACTTAGATATGGCATCGAGCTGGAGGGCATCTGTTTCGGAGGTTAACTCAAAACTAGTTCGGCTGGTCTAGCGACCATCTAGGCTGGCTTATCTTACAGCCATCTAGGCTGGCTTATCTTACAACCATCTCGGCTGGCCTACGAGCCATCTAGGCTGGCTTATTTTACAGCCATCTCGGCTGGCCTACCAGCCATCTAGGCTAGCTTATCTTATAGTCATCTCTACTGACCTACTAACCATCTAGGCTGGCTTATCTTACAACTATCTCGACTGGCCTACTAGCCATCTAGGTTGGCTTATCTTACAGTCATCTCGGCTGGCCTACCAGCCATCTAGGCTGCATGGACGCTTAACCATTGTGCAACCTGGGACCACCAACCAGCTCCTCAATCGCCCTGCCATTTGCCTATGCCTACGCGAACTGGCACTAGCAAAGGGCATTTCCCATCACGTAGACTGAGCAACTTACCTACTAACACAAACAATCAGGTGTAGGTTGGGCTACATCACAGGTACGCTCATTTTCCCCTGCTCACACTCTGTCTAAAACCCCTTATAACTTGGGCGTCAGAGTGTATTTACAGGTAACCCCCTCCTCCACCACCAGAGCTACTGTTCAGAGCAACCACCACCGCATCTCAACCCCCACCATCTTGGATCTCTATCTCGGATAACGCGCCTGAGACCATCTCGGATTACATCTCGGACCACCCTGGAACACCCAGGAATGATCATATTTAGTACGATCAATAATTTCTTTTAAATGTATTTTAATTTCCCTAAAAGAGGACCAACTAGTCATGGCCTTTAAACCTTAGTTTGATAGAATTTCTTTGCATTTTAATCAACTCTCTATATTATAATTTTGAGACCTCATCTTGGAGAGTGAGACACTCACTCTACTCTCCCTCTCAATGATTTTTGACATTCTATCTCTTTCTCTCTTTGGATGGTGAATTTCACTCATAATTGTGAGAGTGAGATTCTCCTTCTCAATCATTAATACTAATTTTCTCTCTCTTCCTATTTGAATTTTAAATGCTAATAAATGTTTATCTTAAATTTTGAAATTTATTATGATTCAAAATCTTATCCTATTTTTTCTATTTCAATATTTTTTTAATATATAAATCTTTATTCTTATCTTTATGAATTTAATTTTTTTATCATATATTTTTATCAAATAATACTTTAAATTAGATTTTAATAGTAAAATATAATATATTATTAAAGTTTAAAATTAAAAAGTTGTTCAAAATTATTTTTGGCTAAAATATGTTATTGGTCCCCCAAAATATCCCGATTTTCCCATTTGGTCCCCCAAATTTTTTTTCCCAAGTGGTCCCCCAAATTTTTTTTTCATTCCCATTATGTCCCTCTGTTAGTGTATCGTTTATTATCTCCGTTAATTGCTTGTGTGACTGCTTAACTGGACAAAATAATCATACATGGCATGCATATGTGTCTTCTTATGTGTCATACATGATAAAATAAGCCTATAGGTGGTGAATCAACGCCTTTTTGTGAGTCACATTGATGAACTCTATAATTGTTTTTTTCATGAAAGATGGTGATATAAGTCATGTAGGACACATAAGATGACACATATGCATGCCATGTATGCTTATTTTGTCCACCTAAGCTGCCACGCAAACATTTAACGGAGATAATAAACAATGCATTAACAGAGGGACCAAATGGGAATGAAAAAAATTTTGGGGGACCACTTGGAAAAAAAATTTTGGGGGACCACTTGGAAAAAAAAATTTGGGGGGACCAAATGGGAAAATCGGGATATTTTTGGGGACCAAAAACATAATTTAACCATTAGTTTTTTAATTTTAAAAATATTAATTTATTATAAATTCAATTTAATTAAAAAAATTATATTTATCCGCGTATTACGCAGGTTACTATACTATTTTTGATGTAATTTCCTCCCACATTAGGATAAGTAGGCGCTATTTAGTGGGTTTTATTAGTTAAATGTCTTACATACTACCTAGGTTGGGAGTCATGGGTTCAACTCTCACCTTAGGTTAGAATTAATCCTCTTTTCCTTTCTTAAGTAGCCGCCCCCAATAGCTATAAAAAGGGGAGCTCTCCTTCATGTAAAGGCTAATTGCATTTCTAATATAAAACTTAGCTTTATTTCCCTACTCTTGTTAGTGGAGAAGACTTGGTGGTTCCTGCTTAAACCATGATGGATCTTAGCTTACTCTAGGAGCTAGTTACGATTCTGCACTAAAAACTTATCTGCTGAAGGAGTTGCCTTTACCAATGACGTCTTCTCCATCTTCATTTTATTCTCTTAAAATTCTGCACCTACTTCCTTTATATATTCTGCATGTTACTTTGATTTCTAATGGGTTTTTGGGTCTAATTCTTGATTCGCGATCAAGTTACCTGTTATCACCCACACTTTTAACAATCTCTTCAAATTTGTGGAGAAAGTGAAAAGAGAGGGATTAACATTGTTGTTTCCTTATTTGTCCATGTGGCTTGTCGTATGTTAGATTTTCACCATTAAAATCACTTTGTGTTCAGTATATATATCAATCCAGAATCGATTTTATGTATTTAAAAATTGATTTTGAATGTATTTATACCGAAAAGTTAATTTCCATTTACTTTTGAAAGCCAATTATGGAGTGGGTGTGAAAAATTGATTATACATTTTTGTTAAGATAGTGATATGTTTCACAGTGACATTGTCATCTATTTGTAAAAAAAAAAAATACTTTCTTTCTTCTCACTCTCTCTCACACTTCTCTTATATCAAACAACCAATAAATCTACTCTATTTATAACCATTTTCTCTCTTCCCTCATTTTCTCATCAAACCAAACATAGCATAAAAAAAAAGAAGTTGAGACATTTAGAGTGAAAGGAATGTGTAGTTGGATTGTGTGTGGACAATATATGTTCAGTAATGGTTGTTAAAAGTTACTTTTATCGGGTTTAGAAATCAATAATACTTTTCAAATTTTGAGACCCAAGTACTAATTCATTTACATTCATATTTTCTTCATTTTTATGTTTTACCCTCATTTTTTTCATAATGAAATTAATAGTATTATTAATAAATATTTTTCATCCTAAATATCTTTTAAACTTAAATATATGTGTAGTCCCTCCAAAATACACTCGTTTTCATTTTAGTACTGTCTGTGGTGATAAAAGTTAATCTCGAAAGAATTATTTTTAATCACTTTGATTCTACGATCAATCTAGGAACTAGAATATGGTTCTCTAAAGGGATTCTTTTTAAAAGTAGGTTTATAGTGTCTTCACTTTGAAGAATTCAAAAGATCTCAATTCTGAGATTTCAGAATAAAGTTATCCAAAATTTTATCAAGTAAAATTTGGATTCAAAGTATTGAAAGTTAAGAAGAAAAGAACTACAAGAAAGTAAAACAAGATTTAAACAGAAAGAAAGAAAGAAATACAAAAAGTGTAAATGCAGGAACAAAGTAAAAAATAAAGAACAAAGAAGAACAATATAAAAAGTGTTTACATTAATGAAAAAGTGGGTGGAATCACATATTTGATCTCTTTGTAACCTGTTTGTTGCTGATAGAATGGACGTTAGGTGTTTCAGAGTTTCAGTATAAATGATTTTCCAACCCCTATTACATTACATGTTTGCCTATTTATAGGTTTCTAAGGCCTAACGACTAACTAATATACATGAGACACATCAACACTCTTCTATGTGTTGGGAGAGTGCATGGTTGCCACGTCTTAAACCAAACAGAAACTGCTTCTTCCTTTTTGAACTTTTGTAAATGTTCCATTAAGATTCTGACATCTGTCTTAGACAGTAGGTTTTCAATCAACTGCCAATAATTGCTTCCTTTGATCTTCAACTTGCTCGAATGCACTCTTTCTCCTTTGGAAATTACTTCTAAGTCTTTAATTAACTCGTTTCGATTCAACTTGATCTTTTCTTCGATTCTTCTAATTTACAAAATCGAATACTGCTTTCGATTTTACAAGAATTCATGTCTTCGATTTCTTTTCTTTATTAGTATCGAATACGCCTTCTAAAATTCTTCATCACTCAGTTTTCTTCTGAACATTTAACTTATGCTTTAGGAACTTATGAATGGGTAGTAATGCCTTTTGGTTTAAAAAATGATGGTGCAACTTATCAAAGGGCAATGAACACTATCTTTCATGATTTGGTTGGAGATTTTATGCAAGTCTATATGGATGATGTTGTAGTAAAATCGAAAATGAAACAAGATCATTTAACTCGCTTGAGGAAATCATTCGAAAGAATAAGGAAATTTGGTCTTAAAATAAATCTAATCAAATGTGTTTTTGGTGTTATGGCAGGGGAGTTTTTAGGTTTTTTGGTCCATCAGAAGGGAATCGAAATTGATCGAAATAAGGCCCAAGCCATATTCGATACAAAGCCACCTTCGACCAAGAAACAACTACAATCTTTGTTGGGTAAGATAAACTTTTTGAGATCGTTTATTTCTATTCTGTCAGGAAAAACTAAGGTTTTCTTTACCTTGTTAAGGTTAAAGAAAGAAGAAGAGTTCATATGTGAACCTAAGCATCAAGAAGCCTTCGAGGATATTAAGAAATACTTGGAAAATCCTCCTGTGATGACTCCTCTTGTTCGAGGAAAACCTCTCAAGTTGTATGTATCTACATCTAATGAGACTATTGTAAGCATGTTGGCTCAAGAAGATGAATATGGATTCGAAAAAGCTGTCTATTATTTGAGTCGAGTGTTAAATGATGCAGAAACAAGATATTGCGCAATAGAAAAGCTTTATTTATCTTTGTATTTTGCATGTACAAAGCTGAAATATTATATAAAACCTTTCGAGGTTGTTATATTCTCTCATTCTGATATAATAAAGCATATGTTATCGAAGCCAATTTTTCATAGTAGAGTGGGAAAGTGGGCATTAGCCTTAATTGAATATTCCTTAACCTATCAACCACTTAAAGTAATTAAAGGCCAAGTTGTTGCTGACTTCATGGCTGATCATTCGAATTTAGAGTTCGAAGAAATAAATTATGTGGGAACTAAACCCTGGGAACTATATTTCGATGGTTCGAAACACTCAGGGGGGTTAGGAATTGGTGTGTTGATAATTTCACCTGATAAAATTCCTACTAAGTTAATGATCGAAGTAAAATATACTTTGTCAAATAATGAAGTGGAATATAAGGCCTTGATAACAGGACTCGAAACTTTGTTATCATTGGGTGCTAAGAACGTTATTATTCGAGGAGATTCACAACTAGTTATTAAACAATTAACTAGGGAATACAGGTGTATTAATGAAAGATTAATGAAATATTTTGCTCAAGCAGCAAGATTACTGTATGAGTTTGATGAAGTAATTATTCATCATATACCTCGAATTGATAATGAAAAAGCTAATCGTTTAGCTCAGATAGCATCAGCATATAAGATTTCGAGTAGAAAACTTCACAAGTTGATTAAAATAAAAGAGCAACTTCCTCTCGAAGTTCAGATATATTATAATGGTCATGACTTGGATCCAAATTATTGGAGAAAAGAGATATTTGATTATCTGAAAAATCCAAGTGGCCAAGTAAATCGAAAGTTCAAGTATAGAACACTCCAATATATAATCTTAGGAGATGAGTTGTACAAAAAATCAGTAGATGGAAACCTTCTTCGATGTATAGGGAAGAAAGAAGCTTGCTTTGGTAGAAGTTCATGATGGACTTTGTGGAGCTCATCAATCTGGAGAAAAAATGAGATAGGTTCTAAGTAGGCAAAGACTATATTGGCCTACTATGATAAAAGACTGTTTAAAATATGCTAAGTCTTGTGAAGAATGCCAAAAACATGCTAACATTCAACATGTTCCAGCTAGTGAATTGCATTCGATTATAAAACCATGGTCATTTCGAGGATGAGCTTTAGATTTGATTGGACAAATGCATCCAACATCATCTAAATCTCATAAATACATACTTGTGGCCATAGATTATTTTTCGAAATGGGTCGAAGCAATTCCATTAAGAAATGTTGATCAGGAAGATGTTGTTAATTTCATTGAGGAAAACATAATTTTTCGATTTGGAGTTCCTGAGACATTAACAACTGATCAAGGTTCAGTTTTTACTGGAAGGAAAATGCAAAACTTTGCAGAGTCTATAAATATTGAGTTAATAAAATCAACTCCCTATTATGCTAAGGCTAATGGTCAAATTGATGTAGCTAACAAAATCATCATTGGTTTAATAAAGAAACACATTGGTAAAAAACCAAGAAGTTGGCATGAAACTCTAAATCAAATTCTATGGGCTTATCGAAATTCACTAAAAGAAACAACTAGAACTACTCCATATAAGTTAGTTTATGGACATGAAGCAGTTCTTCCAGTTGAAATTAATTTGCAATCTATTCGAATTCAAAGACAAGAAGAATTACCTTCAGAAGATTATTGGAACTTAATGTATGGTGAATTGAATAATCTTGATGAAGAAAGATTGGTTGCATTCGAAAATATTGTAAGACAACAAGAGAGAATTTTGAGATTGTACAACCGAAAAGCTAAGCTTAAGAATTTTAGAGTTGGTAACTTAGTTTGGAAAGTTATTTTACCTATTGATAAGAACAATCCTGATTATGGAAAATGGTCCCCAAATTGGGAAGGACCTTTCGAAATTGAAAATGTTCTTTCCAATAATGCTTATGTTATTTGAGAATTAGCATCAAATCGAGTAATTTCTATCAACAGTAAATATCTAAAAGAATATAAGCCCATAATGATGGAAGTAAAAATTCCATAAAGGATTGTAAACAAAGTCTTACAAAAGGTAACAAAAAATTAAAAATCAAAGATTCGAAACATGAAATATGAAAATTACAAAGCTGAATCAGTCCTAAGAGCCTAAAAAGATCTTTGCAAACATTGAAGCTTTGAATTAGCTGACTCTTTTTCAAGAACTACATGTTCTACTTGCTTCAGACTTCCCTTTATCTTGAAGTTCTTTGTTTTAATTTGAGCAAGAGTGTCATTCTGTTTGACAGTTCATTTTGTAACAACATTTTCGAAGTCAACTTTCTTCTTTCTTGATTCTTCAAGTTCAACTTCCAAAGACTTGATATGGGTATCCAACTCGTAATTTTAGTATTTCTAGTCGAAATACGTTCTGAAGCCTTATCATAAGTTTCCTTCAGAGTCCCAAGTTCAGCAAGACCAGTCTTATATGCTTCAATAAAATAGGTCTCTTCGAGTAAAGCATTTGAAAGTTGCATTATAGCAGACTTGGACTCCGTAATGAATGAACTCAATCGAAGAAAAGTCTTCGAGGAAGGAGAAGGGAGTTCATCAAACTTGGCTTCAATAGCAGTGATCAGTCTATCTAACTTCTTTCTAAATTCTTCCTTTTTTAAGTTCTCAAAGAAATCATCAGAAAGAACCAAGACCTTCAAGTCATGCAAAAAGGGAACATTGAAGGAATTTGGGTTTTCTTCTCGACTTTATTCAAAGATTGTTGAGACTTGGAAGAAATGGAAATTTCTTTGGACAAAAGTTTATCCATAGCAGCTAAAGGATCTTCATCAAAAAGCTTGTCCAAATCAACAGTTGCAGAAGGTTGATCAGATTCAACATTTGAAGTTGGATGAAATTGAGGATTCGAAGGTTGATAAGAAGAGGTACTACGCGAAGATTCACCCTGAGAGCCTTCAGACTTAGACTCTTCTTCATCTTCTTTATGTTGCACATTTTGTTGTTTTGTGTCAGCAAGAGTTTCTTGGATTTGAAGAACTAGGAGAAAGTGGCTGGAGGATTTCTCGAACAGGATCCGAGGTTTCAGTTAAAATCCTTTCTAAATCTTGAGCACTTTCATCAGAAGTATTATCAGAATTCGAAGCTGCTGCACCTTCAGTTTCAACTTGAATCTTGGTTTTTTCAGTTTCTTTATCCTTCGAACATGAAGGAGTTCCCTATAAAAAAGAAAGAATAATTCAAAAATTAGAAAGGAATAGAGTGGGGAAAGAAACGAAAAGTTCAAAAGACAATGAAAATATACCTTAGTGGTAACTGACTTGATTTTCTTGCCAGTATCATTTTTCTTCTTGCCCTTCGAGCCAGAAGCATCAAGAGTCTAAGAAAGGTTTGAAAAAATAAAGTTAAGGGTAAAAAGAAAAATTCAAGAGTCTATTCGAATTGAAATAAAGGAAAGCATTTACCTGAGATATTTTCAGAGGAGTAGAAGTGGAAATTTCCTTAGAAGAGGAATCAATATTAACATTCTTCGAAACCTATAAAAATTCGAATAGATTAGATATAGAATAAAATGAACTTTGAAGAGAAAAGTATACAAGATACTTATAGTAGATTTCTTCTAAGATTTTGAACCAAAACCACCTGTGGCAGCAATGGGTTGAGAATTTACAATTTTAATTCTTTTGACCTTTGGTTGAGAACCTTGGTCACTTTCCCAGTTTTCTTCCTCGTGAGGATTGGTGAAAATTTTTTCAGCAGTGGCTAAAATAGAAAACAAAGAAATATTAATTTCACCAAAGAGAATTAGTAAAAGAGAATTCGAAAATTACATGAAGAATACCTTGAGGAAAATTTACAACCCTTCCAACCACATAAACTATATCTTTTGGGAAACTAAAAGGATAGGCCAAGGTATTATATTTGGTTGAAGTGACTTGTTGCTTTAAAGGAGTTTTGTATAATTCGAAAATAAATACTAGTTTCAATCAAGAAGGAGATGGAATGGGTTTAGCTAAGGCAAAAGGAGCATTTGGTAAAGAAGGAAACTTTAGGCAAAATTTCAAAGGATCATTTCGATTCATAAAAGAATGAAGGTTAAAAAATTGTTGCTTTTTTATTCTTTCGATAATTTTTTCCTTCAAAACTAAGGCTGTCTCAGTAGCAGTTTCAGCTATTCGAGGAGGAGGTTTATAACTCACTTTAAAATACTTCTCAAATTTTTCAATTTCTCGAATATGCTTACCTTTTGTTTTCTTCTTGGAAATTTCTTTCTGCACATAAGGAACATTCCGAGTCATTCGAGATGTACAACTTTCCATAATGACTTGAAAACTGAAAAAATAAGCACTCCACCATTCTTTGAAACTAAGACTTGCATAAAAGGCAGGTTCAAATGGGAACAATGCCAAGTCTAACTTCTTTGATCTATTGAAATGTTTGAGAAGAGTTTGAACTTTATCTGAGTGAACATTCGAAAGACTGATTTCTTTCGAATCCTTGTACATGGGGCAAGGAAGAGTTTGGTAGATTCCAAATTGACAAGAAACCAAATTTGGTTGGTAGCCATAAATTCGAATATCCTTCTCGGTACTCAAACAGATAGCCTGACAACGAAAAACCTCATGCCAAATATCAAGGTTTTCTTGTTGAGCTCCTGGAGTCTCACAGATAAAGGGACGAGTGAACCAAGCAGGTCCATTCTTTCGAGAAGCAAAGGGAGAAAGATACTTAGAATGCTTCTGAGTTCTAAGAAAGAATTCAAAATACTTCTTGAAGTTGGATTCAAGATTAGATTTCGAATTTACAGGAGTGAGAAAAGAAAGTCTTATACCCTCAGGAGAAGAATGGATTCGGCCTGGAGCTCGAATGTTACTCTTTCCTTCGAAAATAGCATTAAGCCAGAATAGGAGTAGGCAAAAGGGACCGCAGAAGACCCCTATTGGTTTAGGTTGCCTTAAAGCAGAAACACCATCATCTAAGGCATGGTATAAACTGGCTAAGAGAAGTTTAGAAAAATTTATTTTTGTGCCCTCAGCAAGAAGTTGGGCCAAAGGAATTAGAGAGGTAGGAACTTGTACAGACCTCGAACAAAAGACAAAGGCAGAAATCCATAAGACCAAGAAGGTAACATACTCAGCATCAGTGATAGTATCAGAAAGAGACATGTTGTCTAGGATAAATTTATTATAAGTGGGTTTCTTCATGTTAGGCTTAATCTCAGGAAACATAGGCTTTAAATCAGGAGTATAAACTGAGCCTTGAGGAGTTAGACCAGTAATGGCTGCTAATTCAAAAAGTGTAGGAGTTATCATCCCATAAGGAGTGAAAAAGGTGTTGGTAGTCCTATTCCAAAAGAACATAGAGGCCATTAACATGGTATAATTGAAATTTAAATTATACCTACTGATTTGGATTAAGTCAAAAATACCAAGTTCTTTCCATTCAGTACTTTTCGCCTTTTCAATTCGATCAAGCCATGTAATATAAGAAGTCTTATTCGAAAAAGGGGCAGTTTTGAAGACCTTGTGAAGATCATCTAGGAAATCCATTCGAATGGAATTTTTGAAGGCTAAGATATGTTCATTCGAATGAGCAAGGAAAAAGGAGGAACAATTTCTAAGATGATAAGGATCATAAGGACCCATCAAAGCAAAAGTCTTTTCAGCAGTGTTAAAAGGGATGAGTACCTGAGATTTCCAAATCAGAAGCTTTTCTGATTCAGCCTGAGGATCAGAAACAAACTCCTCTTGATTTTGAGTAATGACCTCTCCAGAAGCAGAAATGATAGAAGGATTGACAAGATCCATGATTGAACAAATTCGAAAATAAAGAAGGAAAAACTTTGGAAAGAAGACACCTGAAGGATCTGAGAAACACTCGAAAAAAGCTAGAGAGAATTCACTGAGAGTAAAATTTGAGTGGTGAAAATTGAAGGTAAACATCAAGTATTTATACTGCTACAATAGAAGTTGAAAAGACTTAGAATGTGAAAGGTTGTTCTGAGTAAAAAGGCGTGTTGAAGAAGATAAAATCTAGTGGAAGGTGAATGGATAAAAGTTATCTTCTGTGAAAATTTTTGAAGATTTGAAATTTAAAATTTCTCGCCAAAAATCTTGGTAAAACATTCTATTTCTCAGAATTAAATTTCGAAATAAGAATATTTTTGGGGGCATCTGTTGGTGGTGGAAATTTCACTGAGTTTTTTCCTATAAAGATTCCCACAATGAATGAAAGATTCGAATGGATTGGGAAGCATAAGGATGATTTTAACTTAAGTTATTTTAAGTTAAGAAGAATTCGAATTAAAGTGGTCACTATTTGAGGAATATTTTCGAATAGCTCAGAAGATCGAAGTTATTTCCTTTATTAGTTAAACATTCAAATCCATGTCTGTTTGTGTTCGAATATTTCGAATAAATCTTAGCTGATTAATGACACAAAGATTTTGAATTATGTTGATATAGGGATAAAGAATAAAGACTTGTACAAAATAAAGTAATTTGAATTTAAACTTTTATTCCATGAAGACAATTACAAGAGAAATTTCGAATTATAATGGAACTCTTACAAGTTACAAGATAAATCTCGAATTGCAGAGAAAAATTACAAGTAAATTGATAATGAATTACAAGAAGGAAAGATTGTAGTTCGAAGCAGGAGCCTTCATCTCTTGATCTTCCGAAGATTGTGGAGTAATCAAATTTCCTTTCTTTCGATCCTCTTCGTATTCGAAAAGAAAGAAAGTTCTTCGGAGGACAAGGCTTCTGAGAAGGCCTTCTTCATCTCTAACCTTCTAATACATAATTCTTCTTTTCTCATTCGAGTAGGGGAATTAATCAGGTCAAAGGCAAAAAGACAGGCATTCCCTACAATTCTAAAAGAAGATAAATGTTAAGTGGAGATCTTCTAGGAAAATTCGAAGAATACATAAATATCTCCACCTAACAATTTAAATGAGGGAAATTATCCCCCATGTGTTGATTCTCCTTCTTCTTCTTCTTCTTCTTCTTCTTCTTCTTCTTCTTCTTCTTCTAGTTCCCAAAATTTGGGCATCAAGCAACGATAAGGAAGAAGTTGGAAGTGTCACAAAGGACATAGACACTTCCTAATAGAAGGAGAAATCAAGGGCATCATCAGGTAAGAATACCGATTAAATGCCCACTTTTGGCTACAACGTTCGACCCAAAGGCCATAAACTTAGAAACATTCCTAACATTGGTCATTACGTCGACCTAAATCGAATGAAACCACTCGAAACTTAGGTCGAACGTAATAGCCAATATTAGAAACCTCTCTATTTCGATACAGAAGCAGAAGAAAAGGAATTCGGGTGAAAGATACTCGAAAACAAGAAAAGAGAACAAAAGTCTTTACTTTCTAGAAAAGAAGAAGAGAGGTAACAAAATGAGAAAGGAAAATTACTTTTTGGTGAATGAAGGTAAATAAGGGAAGGTAACTCTATTTATAAAGGAAATTCATGAGTAGTAACATAAATATTCAGACATGAGAATCAGTGAACTGACAAATTAATTAAGAGTTTTTTTTTGCCTAAAATAAGTTTATGATAAAAAGTGTGAAGTAGGAAGCCAATCTTAGGCTGACACATGACATGTATTGAAAAAACATAAAAAATGATAAACGTTTCTGAAGTGAATTTCGAATTGACTGTTAACTTAGCACAAATGAGTTTCAAACTTAGAAGAATTTCTAAGGATTTATTCTAAAATCTCATAGGATTTCGAATCTCACATAATATGAGATCCTTGAAGATTTCGAAACCTACATGGACAAAATCACTGAAGATTTCGAATCCTACATGGTCAAAATCATTGAAGATTTCGAATCCAGCATGATCAGATCAACTCAAAATTTTGAATCTGACATAGTCAAATATTCTAAGGATTTTGAGATCAGACTTAACCAAGTATTATGACGATTTCAAGTCAAGACTTATCCATATTTCCTGAAGATTTCGAGTCAAGACAAAGTTAAAAGTCATGAAGATTTCAAATGAAGGTTGATCAAATATTTTGAAGATAATTTTGAATCAAGGTGCAACAGAGAAAGATGGACACATGGAATACATCTAATGAAGTTAAGACACCTGTTCAACCACAGATTAGGCAGTTAGAATTTTTGTCTTACGTGTCTGTTATAAATTAGTTGACCATTAGGGTCAAAAGTCTATAAATAGGGCAAAGTAGCAAGTCCTAGGGACGAATTTTTGTCCATTCTACATACTTAAGACTTACTCAAAAAAAGCATACTGTGTATCATTATCACGACTACTTGCTCATCCAAGAATACTCGAAAAGTATGTCAGTTTGAGGATTCATCAACTTTTAATATATTGTTCTTGAAATTTATTTTACTTTCTTTAATTGTCTTTTACTTTTTATTTACCTTGTTTCTAGTCATTTACTTTTCCTACTTCTTACTTCTTAAAAGTGCACTAAATAATTTTAGAATCCACCAAGACGACTTGATTCCGGTCCTAAATTGTTCATAGGAATCTTTAACTATATTTAACTAAAAATCACCGCAAACAAGTTGTTTTTTCGATTTTTGATTCTTTAATACATACTTCGATTTTTTATTCTTGTTGTGTTATCACTACTCAGGACAACTCTCCTTCTTTGAATGATTTCTCCTTTCAGAAAAAGCTTATGGAAAACACCTTAAGGAAGCTTTTGACCTTTGGTGAAAACGTATATGTACTGATCTAGAAGAATGGAGTAATGAGGTGGTGGTCCTAGAAGCGAGATTAGTCCAAGAAAGTTGGAAGGGAACAAAACAACTTGAAATTTTGGAGGGATGAAGCACCAATAAGCCATAATCTTCCATTGAAGAACCTTCGCAGCTTGAACTCAAACATCTATATTCTAATCTTAAATATGTTTTTCCATCTCCTCCATCTCCTCTTCCAATAATTATTTCTTCCCGTTTGACAAGTACAATGGAGAAAAAGTTGCTAAGGGTGTTGAGAGAAAACAATGAGGCATTTGGATGAACAATTCATGACATCAAGGGAATAATCCCCTCTATATGAACACAAAATTAATTTGGAGAAAGAATACAATCCTAAGGTGCAACCCAGAGAAGGCTCAACCCAAGCCTAAAGGATAGATTTGATGGTAATTTTGGGAGGAAATCAAGTGAGAATCAAATTAGGACACCTACAACTCTTATTGAAAAAGATGGAACACCACCAGGGCCGACCCAAGGGGGAGGCCACTAAAGTAATCGCTTTAGACTTTCCCTATTACAAGACCTCAAAATTTTTATAGATATATATCTTATATATTAAAATTATTAAAATCGTTATATCAAATATAAAATTATTACCAATTCTTAGTTAATGCATAGTAGTTAAAAATATTTTTTTTACTAAAATTAGTTTTCTCACTTTAACGTAACTTTCTTTTGTTAAAAATAGGCCCTCATATTTTTTTAAATAGATATGTTATCTAAGGTCTTTTATCTTCTAGAAATAGGTCATTTCCTTTAAGCGTACAAATATATTGGGTCGAAGATTTGAAAGCGTGCATATTCAACCCCTTAGGGTGTGTTTGTGAGTTTAGAGGGAGGGAAAAAGAAGGGTTAGAGGGAGAAGGGAGGGGGAGAAGAAGAAGGAAAGTCTGTACAATACTCAAACTTACAAACACAAAGGAGAAAGACTTCCAATAAACTCTTCCTTTCCCTCTTTTCTCCTCCAAAATTTAACTCACAAACATACCCTTAATGAAAAGGGTAAATGATTAATTTGCAAAAACTAATTTATTTTTTTAATAATATTCTCTAAAGAATTAATGATGAAAGTTTTTTTTAATAGGGATGTAAGATACACCATTTATGTAAGGGGTGTGTACTATTAAACAATAACTAATATTAAATAAGACTATAGTTAAAAAAAATATTAAATTGATTTTAAAATTTGAAAATAATAAAAATTTTGAAACATAAATAAAATTAAAAAAATAATATAATTTTGAGAAAAATATGTTTTTCGACTCTATAGTTTCGGTTAAGTTTGGTTTTCATTCCTGTACTTTAAATCCTTTGTTTTTTGTCCCTAAACTTTCTAAACCCCCAATCCATAGTCCCTGGTTGTTAGTGAATTCTATTAACCTGATAAACTGGATAACAAAAGTTACATGTTAGCCTCAATAGTAGGCCCCAAATAGCTGACTCATTTAATTAATAAATTTTTATTAATTTTTTAATTATTAAAATAACCATAATTATGAAATTAGATATTTTATCGGGTAAAATGGCTCAGGTGAAAATACTAATTTAGTAATTAGAGTTATTTTAATAATTAAAAATTAATAAAAAAAGTTAATTAAATGATCATTCAGTTATTTGGGACTCACTATGAGGCTAACATGTAACTTTTGTTAGTCAGCATCAGGTTAACAGATCTCACTGACGGACAGAGATCACAGTTTGAAGGTTTAGAAAGTTTAGGGATAAAAAAACACATGATTTAAAGTACAAGGACAAAGACTAAAATTGACCGAAACTATAAAGACGAAAAACATATTTTTCCTTATAATTTTTTATAATGAAAAACATGGTAAATTTTAATGAGTTTAATTACTATACAAGGTTAGTGCAAAAAAGTTTTACTTTGTCATCTAATAATATTTTGCCACATTAATTAATGAATATGATACATCATGTGTCATTAAACTCATTAAATAATATGTCAATACATCATTGGATGACTATGTAAAATTATTTTAAAGTGTATAGTTATTAAGTCCAATTTTATTTAAAAATCTTAACATTTCCCTTCCTTGTTAAGAATTTACTTATTAAATTTTCCCTTGAAAAAGTGTGTGTTTGATTTAACGTTCAAACTAACTAAACTCAAGTTTAGATTCCCTGACGCAACTATTTCTTGCGTTTGAAATGTGAGTTTATCACATTTGATAACTAAACCAAACACGTTAAAAGTAGGAGTGTTCACATCCAATCCAATCCAATGCAAATCACATAACCGAAAAAACTGAAAATCGAATCAAACTGAAATCTAAAAAACCGAAAACCGCAAAAATCGAATTTTTTATTGGATTGGATTGGTTATCGGATCCTATGTTGAAAGCCAATCCAATCCAATCCAAATCGAACTTATATATACGTATATTATTCCTTATAAAATAATCATATATTTATACTTGTATACGTATATATGGTGAAGACTAGGGTGAATCACCGCAACGGGTGATTCACACCATGAATCATAGTAATTACTTGCTATTGCAGGTTATGTTACCGGTAAAATAAATAAATTAAAATTTAATGACGTGTCCTCCAAATTTCAAAAATGTAAGCAAGTTCTTAAAATTTATTTGTTATAAACTAGCCATTTAAGGGGAAGGCTCCACCAAAATGCATTACAACCTCGCGAAGTCCTATGCTAATCATCACAACTCAACAATTACTGTCACAACCACAATAACTATTAATCATCATTCAACATTGGCAATTACCATCACGATCAAAGAGATTAATAACAAAGTAACAAATATATGATTGAAATTGTATACGCACTCTGAGAAAGAAACAAGTTGTGCAATAACTTATTATTTTAAAATAACTCATATATTCCTATTAAGTAATATAATTCAAGCCCCAAAATAATAAGGAAAAAAAAATGAGAAAAAGGCAAAAAAAAAAAAAAACACCTAGGATCTATGTTCATGTATTGCATTCCCTTGTGGAAAATAGGATAAACCTTTACCAACAAAAAGAAAACGTAAGCATGAGTCACCGAGTCAAGACTCAAGCAATGTCATCACCATAACAACCCAAAGATTTGAGAATGTAGAGCACAACTTCTTCATCAACAATCAGCATCATCGGGGGCCATTTTGGAATGGTTTGCAGAAGAAGATGGGATCGATATCGTCCCCTCAGCCAACATGCTTCCGCCGGCAAGTCCGAGAATACCAAATAACTCCCTCGTTCTTCCCTTCTCATTTTCTTCTTCTTATTTGGAGTTGCTATCTACACGGGGGGTCACACCATCGGAAGCGGGTCATAGCAGAACAACGTCGTCGGGTGCTGCCAGTTCCTGAACAATACCACCACCTCCTCCAGCTCGATGGTGCTGTTGTGGTGACGCTGCAGCAGCTCCTATAACGACTTCAACTCCTGTTATGGTGGCGGTGAGGAGGCCAATATGACCCATTTCAACAACCCCATAAAAAGTGATTGCTTTAGGTTGAAATCCAAATAGGATCATGGAGATAGTTTCAATCTACAAGGGGAAGCAAGAAAAATGACCTGAAAATCCTCACCGCCTTCGTCGTTGCCCAAATTGGATCCATGTTATTCATATGCGTAAATATCGCTCATTGTTGATGTCACTCTCGATCTTCGCAGAGTCGCTGAGAAGCAAACTGAGCCTAAACCTGAAGGTGGAATGAAGAAGAGCAACATCGATCGAGAGTGACTTCATTGATGGGAAAGGGAAGGAAATGGACGAGGAGGAAGTAGTAAAATAAAGTGTTGGAAGTGAGATCACTGATTTGTGACTCCAAACACGAAAGTAGGACCATGCTTGAAATTTGAGAGCACGAGGGATTATATGGATAAAATTGTGTACCTAGGTTTCTACCAGTTTCCTGTAAACAATCTCAACCATCCATTTAAATCTAACAGTGATTAGTGGTTATTTACCTTGTGAATCACCTATGAGATGATTCACCGTAGTCATGAGCCGTATATATTTATAAAAGTATTTACACAAATATATATTTTATGATTTTATTATCTAATATCATGTTAATATTTCTATAAATATATCAATTTAAAATTACTTTTAAATTACTTTTCAGGTCTCATGTCATTCTTTTCATATATTTTTATATTTATTTTAATAAATGTAAGTTCCAATACTATTATTTCATAATTTTATCACTTTTATATAATATTTATTGTCTCTTAAACAATCGAAAACCAATCCAATCCAATTTAAACTGGATCGGATTGGATGGAATTTGAAAAAATATCAAAAAAACCAATCCAATCCAATTTAAATTGGATCGAATTTGAAAAAATATAAAAAAAACAAACTGATCATATACTATCAAATCCAATTTAAACTGGATCGGATTGGATCAAATTTAAAAATCATCAAAACTGATCGGATTATAAAATGATAAAATCGCAATGATTAGATCGAGTGATTCTTTCTCAAAATTGATCCAAATCGAACTGATAACACCCCACTTTAAAAGCAGTTTGGGTTAGAACTTAGAACATGGTTCGTCTCAAAATGCTGTCTCAAATCTGATTTCACTTGTCACGAGTCACTAGCAGTCGCTAGAGTTTGGAACGGGACGGCACGGTCCTCTCTCCTTTGTTGTACTGGTACTCAGTCCTATTACACTCTCGTCCCCAGAACACTAGTTCTAGAAATTTCCATTTAACACTTAACAAACCGAGCTTGATCTAACTTATTATAATCGCTATTTATTTTTCAATTCTCAATTTACCCTTCGCTCGGTAGAAGATGAAGCTGGGGCTGGGAATCATCCTCATTTCTCTATTGCTCGTGTTGCGCGCCCCATTTTCTTCTTCTTCGAAACCCAAAGACCCATTCCTCGGAATCGCTCCTGAAGGTCCAGCTTACTTCACACAACACTTCGCATTATGATATATTTTTTTATTTTACATTATCGTGCTTATTTAAATCTAAATTAAAAAAATTAGGTGTT
Source organism: Sesbania bispinosa (assembly GCA_026901365.1). Lineage (NCBI taxonomy): Eukaryota > Viridiplantae > Streptophyta > Magnoliopsida > Fabales > Fabaceae > Sesbania > Sesbania bispinosa. Next base: position 143,197 of record QLOH01000415.1, read on the forward strand.
ACTCGTTCTCGCAGATGACAAATATTACAAGTCTTCCGATGTAATAAAATGCAAAGATGGATCCGGAAAATTCAGCAAAGCGCAACTCAATGACGACTTCTGCGACTGCCCTGATGGCACTGATGAGCCTGGTTTCTTTCTTTTTTATTTATTTTTTTATAAATAGTTCTAATTTATTTTTTGTTTCTTAATATTGGATCATTGGTTGTTCCTGAAATTCTTTGTTTATCTTTTGCAGGTACATCAGCATGTCCGCGTGGAAAATTTTTTTGTCGGAATGCAGGGCACGTTTCTACTTACCTGTTCTCATCTAGAGTCAATGATGGAATTTGCGGTGAGCAGAATGTGTAATAATTGTTTGCATAATTCCTATGTTATGGTTAGACTTAGAGCTTTAGCCTAGGAATCAAAACAAGAAAAGAGGGGGAAAATTGAAAGAAGAAAGCTATCCACACTGTATAAATATGCATGCACAAGATCCTATTCATACAGATTTAGAAGGATGTCTAAACAATGATTAAGCATTTATTGATTACTTTTTGGCATTCCTTTTGGTATATAAACTAAACATTTTTGGACATGGTGCATGCATTTTGGACTTTTTATCTTGTTATTCTCACTGGCAATATCCAAGTCTTCCATAACGTAGATATATATGACATAGGAGATGTCTGGTGAAAAGCTGGCACTTGATCTAGATGTAATTTTTTCCAGATATTGTTTGACATTGCAATAATTCCTTATATATTATATATGTTCAAGACCATTTTAGCTGTATCTAGAATTTTCCATTTTAAGTCTTGTCATGGTTGAACAAGATCAGAATGGTGAGCGTACCTCATGTTTGGATCCCTCATTGACATTGTGCATTTGTACAGAACCTCTAAAAGAATTTTTCTTAATTTTTAATAATGGAAAAAATTTTCTGTATCATAGTTAAAAATCATTGATATCCAATAAATTGCTAGTCTGTAGTTTGGATTGTTGCTAGACTCTTGTGTTTTGTTTGCTCTCTGAAGTAATTTATTTTACTTTACTGTCATATTATAGATTGCTGTGATGGAACCGATGAATATGATGGTAGAACAAAGTGCCCAAATACCTGCTGGGAGGCTGGGAAAGTTGCTCGAGATAAGCTGAAGAAAAAGATTGCCACATACCAAGAGGGTGTTAAATTGCGAAAGCAAGGAGCTGAACAAGCTAAATTAGCTCTGGAGAAGGATGAGGCAGAACTTTCAAAATTGAAAAAAGAAGAAAGTACACTTAAAGGGATTGTGCAACAGCTAAAGGGTATCAATTTTTTGTTCTACCCTGTTCTTGTAATGCTTTACTTAAATATATATAAACTAAGTTCATTTTTTGTTAAAGGATACTTAAATATACATAAACTTGGTTTATTTTGCATTGGTAGAATCAAGTGAATGTATAGAGAGATGTAATTAGGGATACAGGAATGCAGTTTTTGTTATGTTCAGTTTGAAGTGTTAAAACGCCTTTATTGGTTTAGCGAAAAGCCTTTAAAATGTATAAATTGAGTATAAATGAAGTGTGTGAGATATTCTGAACCAACTGTTTAATTACACATATGACCCACACTCCAACTACTTTCAATTGATGAACCACATCTGAATTAGGTCATCATTACTAGTCTGTTTAACATGGGGGTGAATTGTGAATTGAAGATGTTGCTTTTGGAAAATTGCCATTTTTCAATATGGGATGGCATTTTCCTTGTTTTGAAAAGCAAACATGATATAACATGTTCGACTGTTACATTTACAGATTTCATGTTGTCATAAAGGATATGGAATTTTGATTAGGGAAAAAAGGAATATACATTTTTTTTTTAAGATTTGTCATATGATAGCAATTTTCTATCCTATGAACGGAATTCTTTCTTTGACAAACTCCTTTTGACTCCATTGCAGAGCATAAAGAGCAAATAGAGAAGGCAGAGGAGAAGGAGCGTTTACGGAAGGAAAAAGAAGAGAAGCAGAAAAAGGAGGCTGAGGAGAAGGCTAATGAAAAACAAATTAAAGCTGATGAAGAAGATTTGGGACATAAAAATGAAGATGGGAAGCATTCACATGTTGAAGACAATGCTGTGGCAAGTGACCATGATAAAATTGAAATTCCAGAGGATTCTCCCACACAGCAGGTTTGATTGTATTTTCTATTTAAGTTGCAGAACTTGGCTGTACAATCGGAATGTGCCATGTTAAAGAGTTTTCTTCTAACTTTTGAACACATTAATCTGGTATTTAGTTGTTACTTGTTAATATATATGATTTTCCTTCTCTTAACATCCTTAGGTTAACTATGTTATAATAACAATAACAAAGTAATTCTCTGTCATGTTTCTTGATGAAATGAATTACCCTACCTCTTAATAACATGCAAATATTTTGTCATTAGAAGAAAGTGCAATTTTGTTGCTATTATTCTGTTTTCCTGTACTTGCAAATGCAGATAAAAAAATAACTAATAATGACTGTTTTCCACCATGCTTCAGTGAAGCAGATTACTTCTCTCCTACACTTTGTTCCTTCACTTTGTATGTGTGTAATCATGTTGCACTATCCCATTATGCAGTTAGTGGTCTAATTCTACTATTTTAACATAGAAAGCTTTCTTATAGGATGAAACAGAGGACAAGTTAGAAGACACACTTGATAATCATGGTGGAGCCACTGATAGTCCTGAAAGTGAAGGATCTCTGCTTAATAAAGTGGAAGAGGTGAATAAAATTTTGTGAATTGCAATTTTTCTTTTCTTCTGAATTTTTGTTAACTGAAGTGGCATTCCTTGCTATGAACATTTGATATAAAACTTGCTGAACATTTTTACTTGATTTTCCCACAATGTAGAATGCAAAAGAAGCTGAGGGAGAACCTGCTGTTAAATCAGAAACAGATCTTATGACTGGAAAGAAAGAGTCTTCTGATGGTGTCATCAATACGGTATGTCCATAGTCCATACTCTAATAGCATGATTGGTCATTGGAGTTTACTCATGTTTTGTATTTCTCTCATTGTTACATATTACAATTGATTTATACTGCTTGATTCACTATTTCAATATGGTTAGGCCATGAAGAGGTTTTGGTAGGCTCTTCCATTCCTGTTAGGTTATTGTCTCGTAACTTATCTAGAAAAAGTGTTATGACAATATATGGCACCCGTTAGTCCGTTACATATCATGAAAAAGAGTTGAAACAAGAAACAATGAATGGTTTCAACAAAATCATTTTATTGCAAAAACCTAAAACAGTTCCTCTTCCATTTATGTAGTTTTTTTTAGCCAATAGTTAGGATATCCAGGATATCTAGGATACACTAGTAACCAAAAAGAATTGGCTCTGGGGTTTATGCCCAAATAAGCATAGGAAGAATGAAGTTTGGTACCCAAATTCATAGCAGCCAAACCACTATTTAACCAAATGAAGCTTCAGACTATCATGAACCTATCTCTGTCTTCCTCCATGGAAGGAATGTTATCATTGTTATTACTTTCCTTTTTTATAAAAGAAGAAATTCATTAGGACTAGGGGAATATAATTTTGAAGAGTTAGGAGGATAAGAATCCTCCTTAAACTAGAGAGAAAGCAACAGAGAACAAAGAAAACATCAATGAAGCAAAGCTATCCAATTCCTCTTTTGGAGAGTCCCACATTGACTAGAGATAAGGCCAAATTATAGTATATAAGCATTGGGCAATCCTCACCTTTCAAGCTAGCTTTTGGAGTTGAGTTAGGCCTAGATCCAAAATCCAAGATCCTCAACGTATCTATGAGGGGAACCCCTTTATAAAGACCCTGTGCTTTACACCAAATAGAAGCCAATCCTCCAATCATATCCCAAAGCATTTTGTTATTTGTCATTGTGTTAGTGGGCTTTGGCTTGTGCTATTAATCCTAGACTAGTGCTTGACCTAATTATTAGTATAAATAAGAGTAATAGGCTAGGATATTGTATCAAATCCATCAATTACATCTTTAATATACTATGGTTAGCAAGTTTGTCAAACTTGAGATCCTACCTAATATTGGAAGAGGAGGGTAGATTAGACACACAACTGTGAGATTGTAACGTGAAATATAAGATCATACCCAAGTTAGAATTTAATGAATTATACTCAAAACGATGTGATGTGTTTGTGTATACATAACATATTTAAGCAAAATAACCTTAAAAGTTTAATTAAACTCCAATTGAAAATAAATAAACAAAGGTCACAAGTTCACAATAAAAAATGCTTAAATGAAGGCCACACATTCACAATAAAAAATGCATAAATGAAGGCCACACATTCACAATAAAAAATGCATAAATGAAGGCCACACAGCCCCACTAGTACACAGCCAACAGAGCCGAAGCAGAACACAAATAAATGCGGCACCCAAACTCAACAACAGAGTCACAGTCTCCCATTCCCCACCCACACCTAGAAATTACAGACCAGTAGACCACACACCCAACCACTTGAGAGAACGGCCACTCACAGGTTGCAGCACTTAAAGTATGCCAATAAAAATGTTGTAGAGCTCACAGATGCAGTATCAAGGTTTCAGACACACCAAACTTTCACTTGCAGCACCCACAAGTCACAGCACCATGGTTTCAGGTAGCAGGGGCATGGCCACTCACAGGTTACACACAGTTCTCACTCTACCACCAAGAAAATGGGGTAATAGTCTCATGTCTATCAGGTTTTGGATTAGGGATTTTGATTATCAAGTAATGTGCTGCTAGGTTTTTGTTATAACCTGCTCAGCAACTGGAAAATGGGACCCAAGCAGATGTGGTAGGAATAGGATCTCACAATCCCACCAATTCCTCAAGCTGGCACAATCCCACCTAATCCTGCCAAATGAGATCAGAGGTGGGAACGGGATTGTTCAGCCACCAAATGATCTTGACAACATTGATCCTTGCTCTTCTTTCTCTTTCTTCCTTCTCTTTACTCTACAGTTTTAACATTCATTGGCGCAATGGTGGTGGAAAACAATAGTTTCATTTTGAACCTACTCTAGTAGTTTTATTGAGATTTGTTAAATTTGAATTTTTGTGTCTAACTCAGACCACACAAGGCTGTATTTATAACATGTATGCAATAAATACAAATGATTATAATTGCTAAATCTAATCCTAATTAGCAGTTAATTAGGGATTGTACAACTTAGCTGTTACTAATTAAAAATAACATGTGATTAATTCTAACACTCCCCCTCAAGCTAAAGCTTACTAAGCTTTAAGCTTGTTACAAATATACCCATGTTAACAAAATTGAAGATAATGAATCGCGGGCCCAAATTGAGTACACTGGGAAAGCCGTGGAACCAGGTAAATTGCACTGGGAAGCTGTGGGGCCATGTAGATTGCACTGGGAAAGTCACGGGAACAGGAAGATTGCTCTGGGATAGCCATGGGGCTAGGTAGATTGCTCTGGATAGCCTCAAGATACATTTTCAGGTTTTGAAAAATCATGGGTAACAACAAAAAGGAGAGAGAAAATGCGTCAAAAATAGAAAGGACCCCAAGTACCAAACATGAACCAGATAAACGATGCCCAGATTGGGATAGAGGACGGCAAGGAGAGTTTGACGGCGGTAAGATCAGCCAGAAATGTGGCCGGATGCGCCACCAAGCGCGGTAGATGGCGGCTAGCAGCAGGAAACGCGCCGACGAAGATAGGGCGTGTCAGTACGCCGTTCGAGGCGGTTCTGGCAGCGTTGGACTCATCTCAGAGGGCGACTCCAGTGGTGCGGTCGCTGGTCGGAATCTTCATCGTCGCCGGCAGCGGCAGACCGTGGCAGCGGCTGAAGATAGAGGAAAACATCCAGAAAATGTCAATAACACGTCAGAAAAGACTACACGGTGGAGGATAGCGACTGACGACACTAGCATCAACTGGACAATGGTGTCAACGGCTGAAAAGGGTTTGAACCTGTACAAAGTTCATTACTTGGAACTCGGCTGCGGAAAAGCGATGAGACAGGTCACGGTGAATGGTACCGCTTTGATACCATGTTTAATTTGAACTTTTGTGTGTCTAACTCAGACCACACAAGGTTGTATTTATAATATGTATACAATAAATACAAATGATATAAATGCTAAATCTAATCCTAATTAGCAGCTAATAAGGGATTGTACAGCTTAGTTGTTACTAATTAAAAATAGCATGTGGTTAATTCTAACAAGATCCTTATCAACAACACTTGAAATCATTTGACATAGAATATCAGCCACTAAAGTAAGCAACAATGGGATTAAAGGGTCCCCTTGCCTAACTTCCCAGTTCCTACTTCTCATGAAATCAATAGTTTGGATCACCATTTACAATGTCATAAAAACTTGAAGTTAAGAGTGTTAGAGTCCCACATTGACTAGAGATATGGCCGAATAAGTCTATACAAATCTTGGAAAATCCTCATCCTATAAGCTAGCTTTTAAGGTGGAGTTAGGTCTAGTCCAAAATCTAAGATGATATCTGAGCCTATTATAGACACGTTATTGGGCCATCCGCACAGATGTCCGATCCTACAAACTTCACGCTCAAGATGTAGCCCAAGGGTGTTTGGGGGGGGCGCGGGGGGTGGTGGTGGTGTTAGAGTCCCACATTGACTATAGGCCAAATAAGTCTATATAAATCTAAGAAAGAGATAGTCTGCAACCCACCTCTATGTAGCACCAAAGTCCTTTCTAGTTTCTATTGATAACTTTAGCTAAGCAACCTAGGGTCAGCCAATCACGAGCTGTCTCAAAGTCCAACTTAAAAACTCAACCACATTTTCATCATAAACATATAACCACCTCATTCGCTATTTAGAGCTTATGAATATAGGAGTGATTTTGCATCAATGAAAATATGATGGCTAGAGTTCTTGGCTCTTCTTGCATATAAAAGTACTAGCTGCTGGGGTCATGGTCATTGGCGTTGAATATAATCAAGCTTTTAGTCTTGAACATTGTTATTTCTAACAACTTGCTGCATGTTTTGTGTCCTTTTGAACTCATCCTCAGTTCTTACTTCTGCTCTCAGGGTGTTCTTTTCTTTCTTATATGAACTGATATATTGGTTAAAGTTGTTGGTAAAATTTTAGTTCTGAAATATCTTATACTTTGCAATTTTCTTCCACTTTTCTTATCTGCTTGTTCTTTTCTCTTTGTGGGTATATCTTTAGGGGGAAGATGTATCTGAAAATACTGAGGGATTATCAAAGGAGGAATTGGGCAGGCTTGTTGCTTCTCGTTGGACTGGAGGAGATGTTAGTCAGAAAAGTGCTGAAGCTGATACCACATCAAACAATGAAGATCAGGAAGATCTTCCAAACGAGACAAATAACGAAGAATATGAAGGCTATGCTTCTGAAACTGATGATGACAATCACAAATATGACGAAGATGAAAATGATGAAGAATTTCAAGAGGATGAGCATGACCTTAGTTCCTCCTACAAATCTGACACTGATACTGAGCCAGACTTGTCAGGTTTGTTTTAGATATTAATGCAAATTTGTTATCTAAATTTGGTATATAAATGGACTTGTGATTCAAATGAACTCAGATGGTACCACAACAGATAATCCTTCTTGGTTAGAGAAAGTACAAAAGACTGTATGGAATATTTTTCAGGCTGTTAATATATTCCAGGCTCCAGTGAACCAGTCAGGTACACATTTAACGCTTTATTACCCGTATTTTTCATCCAGATAGATATAACTAATTCCCTTCTCTTGGGCTTCTTTAGATGCTGCTCGTGTACGCAAGGAATATGATGAATCAAGTACCAAATTGTCTAAAATACAGTCTAGAATATCGAGCCTGACGCAAAAGCTAAAACATGATTTTGGTTAGTATGATGCTAGTAATATTTGTCACTATTAGCATTTAAGTTTAGAGGTATGGGTTATGGAATTGGCTTGACTAAACTGAAGTAAAACTTAAATACTACAGGTCCAGAGAAGGAGTTCTATTCATTCTATGATCGTTGCTTTGAGGGCAAGCAGAACAAGTTACATTTTATCTCCTCTTCCATTTTACTTTCTGTTGTATTTGGTATTTTTCCAAATATGAAAGTTAGATAGTCCTGTTCATCTCACTTTCTGGTGATGGAAATTTTGGTTCAGGTACACTTACAAGGTCTGCCCCTATAAACAGGCTTCTCAAGAGGAGGGCCATTCCACCACCTGTTTGGGGTAAGGTTTTGGTAACTAGTTGATAATTTTTGTTAGACTGCTTTTCTCCAGTTCAAAAGAATGCAGGCATTATTACTTGGTGAAAACATAGTGTTTTTTCTCCTCTAAAAAGGACAATTAATTCAGTTTCCTTCTCTTTACAGTCGCTGGGACAAATTTGAGGATTCATACAAAATAATGGTGTTTTCTAATGGTGATAAATGCTGGAATGGTCCTGATAGGAGTTTGAAGGTATGTTTTTTAATTTTAACAATGATATGCAGTCTTTCTTACTGTTTTGACAGGACTATTCTGTATCTATTCTTACAGTCTTTCTTAAAAGTGTTTGGTAAAGTATGATATAAAATTCAATTTTTTTCCCATGAGTGTATTAATAAATATAGTAGCGCCTCCTGGGTTTTGGACGAACTTTCAGGGAGTTCTAGTTGGTGAACCTCTTGCAATGGTGGACAAGTCCAATTTCAGTTTCCACACATTGCCATAAAAAATAATAATAAAAAAAACTAGTCAGTCGGGTTGCCCAGGGAAATAAGAACTTGAAAACTGGTTCAGACCCTCTGATTAATAGCTTTGTGTTTTTAACAGGTCAAGCTGAAATGTGGGTTGAAGGATGAGATTACTGATGTAGATGAACCAAGCCGTTGCGAGTAAGGATTGCTATTTTGTTTTACTCTGCACCTATCACCGCTCCTCTTTCTTTTTGTCAACTTTTGCTATTTGATGCTTTCTCTTTTTCTCATTGTTTCCTCATGGGCCTCATGGCAGGTATGTAGCTTTACTAGCAACCCCAGCCCTTTGTCAGGAGGAAAAGCTGAAGGTACTTAACTGATTACCTGATTAAAATGTTGTCCTTACCTCGATATGATATTAACGGTAACTGTGGAACATAACAGGAGTTGCAACACAAGCTAGACGTACTTAATTCGGAACAACCAGAAAACCATGATGAATTGTGACCAACCGGAGTAGATTTTAACAGGTAAGTTTACTGGGCAGTGTGATTCCTTTTCTTTTGAGACTTGAGTCCTGAGATGACTTGGTTTTATTTTGAACAGCTAGTATGGAGATCATCGAGCAACTGAAGAAATGGTGCCCTTAAGTTTTGTATGTTAGAGCTTACCCAAATTTGATATTTATGGGGTTAGGGAGGGGCTAGGAGCGGGTTTGACTTGGGTTTGGTAATCCTTGTGGCTGGTCCAGGTTGGCAACATTCTAATATGACCAATCCCACTGCACATTTTAATTTTATTGAACTCAATGACTACCTGGTCTCCGTGGCTCGCCTTGAAATTGTCCGTTCCCATTTCCATAGGATGGATTTTTATACTATGCAAAATATTAGACAGACAGTTTCTTAAGCCAAATTTTGTTAGAATGTGTTGACATTATTATTAATTTTTAGATCGATATGTGGATCGAACAACCATCATTACTCTTATACCATACTGGTGTAGAATTTGCATATTTTGTTTGCGTGGTCTCATGAGGTGACTTGACTTATCAGAGATTTATTGTTTACGACACAAGAAACTCACTAGAGAAAAGAAAGCTGAGGATAAAATATTCTGTTAAAAAAGAGAGAGAGAGAGAGAGAAAAACAGCGTTAATTACGCAGAGTATGTCAATATCTCTCGTTATTCAATAAAGAAATGCATGTAAAATAGCGATCATTCGAGCATTACAAAGAAATGAAGACCACTAGTTCATTGTAAACTAGATTGCATTTGCGGATGAATAAATAATTTTATAAATGTTTTAAATTAAAAATTATAATATTAAATATATAAAATATTTTTTTGGTGTTAAATATAGGTATTTTTTATTATTAGGGGCTTGAATTCAAGCAGGACCGTATCTAGGAATTTCAGGGCCTTAGGCAAAAATTAAGACAGAGGCCCATGTTATACTAATAATTTTTACGTTATTTTTCTGACTTTTTGAGCTGTAAAATTATTTATTAATGTTTTATAATCAAGTAATTCTAACATCTCATTTTCAATAAATAATATAGCTAACCCATTCAATTTATCTCGTAACATAGTTGATCTTAAATATGATTTAATCAATTTTAATTTTGAAAAGCTTCTTTCAGCAATCGCGACAGTTACAGGTAATGTTAATAATATTCTATAAGCAATGTATGTATTTGGAAAAGAACCTAATCTTTTTATATAGCTCAATCTTTTTAATGGTGTGTTAATTTCATTTGTTAGAATTTCTCTTAATAACTTTAATTCTGAAAACAAGTCAAGACCATCAATATCAAAATGATCTTCAAAACTCAAAATCTTTTCAAGATTGATACAATATTTTTTCAAGTCATCTTCCTCTAAAGTTTTAAATTTATTTGAATCAAATAAAAAACCAAATATGTTTTCATATTCTAAAATTTGTTCAAATCAACTCTCAAGAGAAGAAATAGATCGATCTAATATATACAAAAAATAATCAATGCGAAACGAATTTTCAGCAGAATGAACTATCTCATCACTAATTGTGTCATCAAAATGTTTTTTCCTATGAATCTTACGTTTTTCATTGAACTTTGGCTCTATATCCATTTCAATAACCGTACAAGTAGCTAATAGATCATAAGTTCAACAATACTACCGATACAAGGAAACTCACTGTTAAGTCTTGAGTAACTTTTCATTTGCAAAAACTAATAAATGGGATATGGATTTTTAAGTAATTTAAATGATAAGAATAAAAAGATATAAAAAATATAAAATATGGATCTTATAAAATATTGGGCCCTATCTCGAACATTATTAAGTTTTTTAAAAATAATTTATATCAATAACACTACTATTAAAAAACAATTGGGGGCCTTATAAATTTGGGGCTCTAGGCAATTGCCTTAATTGTCTTATTGAATATCCGACCCTGAATTCAAGAGTTCTTTTCACAATAAACATATTAAATATAATAATAATAATATAATTCATGTTTTGATATTGAATTGAATAAAAAGAATGCATTGATAGAATAAATTTGTATGGAAATAAAATGCCTTTATTTTTATCGTAAACATGTGAAAATCACATAAAATGTCTAATTTTATTCTCTTATAAACTGCTATCCCTTTTTCATGAACCTGAATTTGAAATAGTGATTAACAGTATAATTTGCTTTCAGCAGAAAAAAGTACGAGAAATATATGAATAAAGTACTAAACTAATTCAACATAGTATTATGGCAACTTTCCTTAAACTAAAAACATTACGAGTTATTTTCTCAAATTTTAGTTACTCAATTTTTTTGCACCGGAACCAAAAGCTTTAATTCATATGCAGCTTGAAAAAAAGCTGCAACTTGCAATTGGAAAGGAAATAAAGGCTAGTTCCTATATGGTTGAGATTTAAGCAACATCCCTAACAGCTATGCACAACTATGGAATTGCAGATTAGTTTACCCTTAGTTTAAACAATCAATGCAAAAACTGTAGTAGTTCAACAATAAAAACCTGAGTAAGCTGGTTTCATTCAATAAGTAAATAAATATGTAGTTGAAAAGATGGAGTGATATTGAACAAATGGATTTTATAATACTCTTGTTACATTTCTATCTTTGTCAGCTTCTCTTTTGAAAAATTATAGTTTTGTTGAATTTACTTTCATTTTTTTTTTTGTTTACCTCACAAAATGCAATACAAGAAATAACAGAAGAGTTGATTGAGAAAGAAACACCTGATCTCCTATTGTGATGATACAAGAGTAATGCCACTTTTGCTAACTTTAAATTCATAAGCTCCTTGCAATGTTATGTGTTTGGATGAGGAGTAATAAAACACATTCATTTGATTAAATGGATAAACAAATAGTTTTTATAAGCAGTTTTCATAACCAAATGAATATATATCGTATTACTCTATCTATCTATAGTAGTAACATATTTCAATGTTCAAATTGCCTGCCCTGAAAATATAAACACAAAGATTAGCTTAACCAATAAATCACAACTACTTGCAAAACAAGATAGTCATTCAACAAAATTTATATATCCTCTGCTACATATAATGATATAAAGCCAATGAGCATGAATATAATTAATATCCTTTTAGCTTTATTTTTGGTCAAAATTCCTTTTAGCTTAGAACATTATTAATTGCACACCTTTACGCAATATGCCTATTTTAAACTTTACAAGGCTAACCGGCTGAGTAGCATTCATGCAATCACATGTTGTTATTCACACCTCCATGATATTTACAACTTTTAAAATTTCCATCCTACCCCTCCCCCACCCTCCCCCACCGCCACCACCACTAACACCTCCACCTCCCCAACCCATCTCCATCTCCCAACACCCCCACCACTACTTCATTCAAGTTTTCTTAAAAAAACACTTCCGGAACTTGATAAAATTGGTTTCCGAAAAATAATTTCCGGATAAATGGCTTCTGAATATATATTTTTGGAAATTTTCAGAAAATTTTTAAAAATTTTCAGAAAAATATATATATATATGTATATTTTATAAATTTTCAATTTTAGCAACGAAATATTTCCTGATGCATACATAGCGACAGATTTTTTCTGTCACTAAAGTTGAAAATTTATAAAAAAATTATATATTTCTGGAAGCCATTTTTATCATTTGATTTCTAGAAATTATTTCTGAGAGTGTTTTTTTCCATAAATAATTTACGAAAAGAGAAAATAATTGATTAGAGTGATGGTGGCGGTGTTGGGAGGTGGAGGTGGGTTATGGCAGTGGTCGTGGCCGGTGTGTAATCGATTACCAGAACCCAAAACTCTTCATCTTAACCTGAAATAGAATTCTAAGTTAATTCCCATAATCCCCACTCAACCTCTAATTACTAAACACAATAATCTTATTTCTAACCTAATGAGTTATTAAAACTTCTGGTTAAGGCTAACACTTGGTCTTATACTCGAGTTTTAAATCATAGCTCATCAATTAACCTTAATCTCTTAACTCATTTTCCTTTAATTACTAATACTTAACCCTCTTATTTTCAGCCTAATAAGTTGTTTAAAGTTTCTAATTTGCGGGATGTTACATTCTACCCCCCTTCTAGCAATTTTGCCCTCAAAATTTGCACAAGAAACAGGATTTAAATTTACCTCAACTAAAAAGTTCCAGAAATCGATCCCGTAACCTGGTGAAGGGCATCCCAGAACCTAGTGAACCTAGAATCCCTATTTGATATGAGGTTAGAGGAAATGCCATGGAGTCTGATGATCTCTCTAACATACAAACCTGCTAATTGCTAAGAGAAAAGGTACTCCTAACTGGTAGGAGGTGAGCTGGCTTGGCCAGTTGGTCCTCATTCACCCAGATGGCATCACCAACAGCTTGGACTTGGGGCAAACCTATCACAACGTCCCTAACTATACTCTCCCACTCCCACTCAGAGATTACTAATGGTAAAAGGGTTCTTAATGGTTTCGATGTTCTATATAGACCCGCTGAGACATAAAACACTCAAAAACCTAACCTACTATATTTCTTTTGGGTGATAGGAGGAGGGTAGTTTGAGAAAAAAGAATTTCAAAAAGGATAAGATGGGAGTGTGAATAGAAAAAAAGGGTGTTAAAAGTAACTCCTAATAACTCAATATAGTTACCACTAGCGTTGGACCATGCAATTTGTGTGTGACATGATATTTAGCTTTTGATAAAAATTTGAATACGTAACAAAATATTAATGCAGCTGGATAATTAATATGTAAAGGAAGGCGACCCATTATCATAGTTAGCGTGTTGGTATATTACATTAGCCTAAAGGCATGCCTAAGACACTCACCTAAATCTAAAAGTGCAAGTCTTGATTTACTAACATGATTAGTTATTACAACTGAAGCTATTTCGTCCTCTTTTTGTTTTAGAACCAAATAACTCCGGACTTTTTAGTCCAGTATAATAAAGCCTACAATCCGTAAAAATTAGGGGTGTTCATATTCAATCCAATCTAATGCAAACCGCATAAACTGAACTAAAAAATCAAAAACGAATCAAACTAAAATAAAAGAAATCACAAAAATCAAAATTTTTTTATTGGATTGGATTGGTTATCGGATCCTATGTTAAAAACTGATCAAATCCAATCCAAACCAAACTTATATATACATAAATTATTACTTATGAAATAATCTTATATTTATTCTTGTATATATATATATTTATGAAATTACTTATACTAATATATTTTTTATGATTTTATTATCTAATATCATGTTAATATTTTTATAAATATATCAATTTAAAAATAGTTTTAAATTAGTTTCCATGTTTCATGTCCTTATTTTTAATATAATTTTATATTTATTTAAATAAGTATAAGTACCAATAAAAAGATTTACTATTATTTCATAATCTTATCACTTTTATCTAATATTTATGGTCTCCTTAAAAAATCGAAAACCGATCCAATCCAATCCAATTTAAATTGGATCGGATTGAAAAAAATATCAAAACCGATAGGATAATGAAATAATAAAACCGCAATGATTGGATGGAATAATTTTTACCTCAAAATCGATCCAAACCAAACCGCGAACACCCCTAGTAAAAACTCGCAAAAGACCGGGTGGCGCGCAAAAACCCGTAAAAAACCTAGGCTACCAGCAAAAAGCCTGCTAAAAAGTAGGGCTCGGGCACCTATTTTAGAAGCCCAAATAACTTCTATGATTTTTAGCCAAGCCCGATAAAGCCTGCTACCCGCATCTGACTGGGTCGGGTAGCCCGATTTTCCAGCTCTACTTGACACATAGTACACAGACTAAGATGTATTGATTGGAGAAGGATCGGGGAAATGGTTCTATAAAGTCAATTGACCAATGATCAAACAACTCAACCTCTGATATGCTATTGAGTGGCATCTCAATAGCATGAAATGAAAAAAAATGACTAAATTAACATGTTATTTTACTAAATTACTATTAAAGAAAAGACTTAGGGTGTGTTTGATTCTATTTCGTTTTTTGGATAAATTTATGGTACACAACCAAAATTCTTGTGTACCGATACAAAAGGACTAAGGGCCACTGATATATTGTTATATTTAATGGACGATTGATATTGGTGACCTGAAAACTGATGAGAAATTTTTTCATATTTATTATTTAGTCCTTTATGTAAAAGTTGTAGTTTTATAATGAAACCCCTCTGTTATGAAAATTTGTAGCATTCATCTCACTTGTTTCTTTGCTACACTTAGCGGTATCTCACTTGTTTTATTGCTACACTCAGCGGTAGCTGCGGTTCCTTCTTCCTTAGTCTCCATGATTAAAACCATTCATCCCCTTCCATGTGTGTGACTCTGGCTCACTGAGGAAGACGATGGCTTCCTTTCCTTTTTATTTTTATTCGTTTTTATTAAATCATTGTTCAACTACTCTCTGGGAGACTGGCAGAGACTTGTTATGAGAGGGAAAGTTATTCTTACCGTTCATAATTTTTTTTTTGGAAACATGACGAGGAAAAAACACAAAAAGACAATCAATCTCACCGTTCATAAGTTGCATTGCATAAGCATTAGTATTTTTTATCGTAGTCGAGATCACAGGTGGTGGCCTGAGGTGTTTGGTGTAGGCTAGGGGTCGCTCCTATGATTGCTCCGGTGCGGTGGCGTGCGGCGGGGGTACCTGTAAAGGCACTCCAACGCCCAAGTTAGGAGAGAAATGAGGAGTA
Source organism: Sesbania bispinosa (assembly GCA_026901365.1). Lineage (NCBI taxonomy): Eukaryota > Viridiplantae > Streptophyta > Magnoliopsida > Fabales > Fabaceae > Sesbania > Sesbania bispinosa. The sequence continues at coordinate 159,055 of QLOH01000415.1, forward strand.
TCAAGTGGAGTAGATGTGTTACCTTTGTCTGTGAGAGGGAGTCCCCTTATATAGCCACTCTCTGTCCTGGTAGGAGGGGGCATAGGTGTCATAGGAAGGCGGTGCAGGCACGCCTACGCCGTAATCCCACTGCCGTGGCCGTAAATCACGGTTGCGTGTGTCAGTATCTTGTTGCTTTATCGGGGATGGTATGGGGCGCATTAAATGCGATGAGACTTGGTAGGTAGCCTATGTTTGGGGCACAGAGCTAGTTGATTTCGAGGTCGCCCGACACGGCCGACGGGCAGCCATAGGCGGTTGGTGCTCTTTGACTATCTCGTCGAGAGCTGACATCCCGGAGTATCTCGGATAGGCCCCCGGGACCTTGGATAGGTTCTCAGGACCTCTTCCAGGGTGAGCCTTGAAGGGCCCCCTTCGGACAAGCTTCTTCAGGCCTTGTCCAAATGATCAAACCGTAGGGGAACCTCGAATGGTTTTCCCAAGATCTCGTATTCGGTCGATATCTGAGGGGCATCTCGGATAGGTCCGGATCAGTTGCCCCCCAGCTTGATGGTTAGCTTGCTTGGCCATTAAGGTGGAGACGTGATGCTTCCTTACATGGGCCGACATGATGGGTGCGCTGGTCGGTCCGGATCAGTTGTCCCCCACCTCGGCGGCGGGTTTGTTGATAGCGGTTGAGGTGCTAATCATACTTCCGACATGTCCGGTGCTCAGTGTCTTGTTTTTTCATCTGCCATCAACTGTGGCCGTCTCGTCGTTGCGGCTTTAGTCGAATCGTTTCAATGGGTTGTGGGACACGTGACGTGCCCTGTTTGGCTAGCCGCTCTTGGATCGTGGGGCAATCAATTCCCATTATGGAAGAGATCGTGCGTTGTGCACGTTTGCTGTCCAGACGATTCTGCCCTCGCTTGATCTAGGGGAGATGTCATCTTTGCCCCTGAGAGCGTCATTTTTTACCTACTTACCCCCGCGTAGAATGTCGGTTCTACCCCTGGTTTTGCGCGGTGCCTTTTCATTTTTTCCTGTATGGACCCTTTTGACCCTGATTCTTTTTTAATTAAGGTGGTGGGGGGAAGTAACCGTCTCTCCCCACGATCATTTCTTCTTTTCCTTTCCTCTGAAAGAGCTCCTCTGATCTTCCTGTGCTCTCACGCTTCTCCGTCGTTCAACCACCGTGTGGAGTCCTCTTTCTTCCATTCTGCTCCAATTAAACTACTTCGCGCGCGTCAAGCTTCCTGTTGGTGTGCTCTGTTCCACTGTTGGAGGTTGCCTTTACTGCCAAGTTCTTTTCCGCCGGAAGCACACAATCCCTCCGCCGTAAATCATAAGGTACTGCCTCCTTCCTCCTCCATCTTCCCTTTCTTTTCTTCTTCTATCAATGGTGACCCTCCGCGAGAAAGGGGGAGTGAGGAGGAGAGTGGTGACTCTCTGGAGGTGCTACTCGCGCCTCCCCTCTTTCGGCCGACATCAAGGTCCAGGGGTGGTCCGAAATCTTCTCGTTCGGGTTCTTCCCGTTCGTTGACCATCCCTGCTATGGTGCGCTGCTATAACGATGCGGTGGCATCGGCCTGTGAGGGGATTCGCAGACTATCGTCGGCCCAAGTGTCGGCCTTAGTGAGAGAGTTTTGCGCGTCCTCTTCGGACTCCGACTTTGATTCGGTCGAGGAGGATGTCGACAGCTCTGACTCACTTGTTTCGTCCTCTTTTGTAGAGTTTTTATCTCTTCCGAGGGGCATGGACGCCACGAGTACGAGTGGACAAGAGGTTACAAGCCGAGAGATAGCAATGCAGGACCGATATTATTGGGTAGACTCTGAGGTCTTGGGTACGTCCTCTCGCTATGGTCCGGGGTCGAAGGCTGTTATACAAGGAAACCTGCAAATTTTTTAGGCAGGTTATGAGAAGTTATACTCTATCGTGGCTCCTAACGTCGGCGGTCGGGTTTATGAGACTGGGGAGACGTCGTCGGGATTTGTTTATTTGTACTCGTTCCTGGTCTCTCGGTTGAAGGTCCAGATTCCTTTTTCCCCTTTCGAGAAGGTTGTTCTGCTTCATCTGCAAGTAGCGCCGACCCAGCTACACCCCAATGCTTGGGCTTTCGTCAAGGCTTTTCAGATATTATGTCGTCATCCATCGGTCGCAGCAACTGTTCCCCGATTTTTCCATATTTTCGCTGTGCTCCCTCGGAAGGCCGAGGGGAAGACGTGGGTTAGTCTCCGAGGTCATCAATCCCAGAGCATCCTAACCTTTTACGTCGACTCGGCGAAGTTGTCTGGCGTCTCCTTTAAGTATGATTTTTCAAGGTGGTTCCGAAGGACGAGGTGTTTCCCTTTTGGAAGATTTCATGGGCCGAGGTGGAGCTATCCTTCAACATTTATTGGTGTAGTAGGCACTATGACCATCCTCCAAAGTCTTATAGTGTTCCCATAGAGCGCCTTTCTCCTGCTGAGAAGGCTTCCTTTGACATCTTGTAGAAGGCAGTGGAAAGTCGAGGTGGGAAGCGTTTCTCATCTCGTGTGTTGATAGATACCCTGGCCAACCAGCTTGTTGCGGCCCTAGGTATATGTGGTCCAAATGGTTATGGGTTTTCTGTTTAACCGAGTAGGTTCTGACCTCCTTCTTTTTGTTTTTGATGCAGAGGCCGAAGCGATGGACATTGCTGCTCTTCTGAAACAGGCCGTTGACGCCAGACTTAATGTTCCCGGTCAAGGGGACAAGAAAAGGAAGAATTCCAAACAAGGTGGTTCTTCGTCCGCCGACCCGGGTAGCCAAACTTCGGTTCCACCTAATCTGACAATCGACTTGACCGACTAGAATGATCCTCGGGTGGAGATGTCGGACCAGGCTCCTAGTGTTGAGAAGGAGGTGCCAGATCCGAAAAGAAGCCGTAGGGAGAAAGGGAAGAAGGCCGACGACCAAGGTGCTGGTGGGGGTACTTCAGCACTCCCTCAGCTCGGTCACCTTAACCCTTTTGCTACAGCGTTCAACCCTGATGTTCCCCAGCTGAATGAGCTCTTTTATTCCTCCGAGGTTCGGGATCGGTTTGTGACCCGTCAGAGTGAGATGGTTGCTACCATCCGGGATGCCCAACACACCCATCTTCAACAGGTTTCTTTTCTGAAGTACCTTGAGAAGTATTTGCTCCCAACAGCCGAGCGCGCCAAAGAGTGTTATGACAAGGCTCTTAAGGCTTCTATGGTTGCTGATGAAGAAAACACCAAGTTGAAGACTGAGAATAACGACTTGGTGGCTTAGTTGGGGGTCGCGGGTAAGGCCCAGAAAGATGCAGAGAAGAGGGCGACAGATGCTGAGACGAAGTTGGCCGATGCCTTGATCGAAATAGAGAATTTGAAAGCCACTCATAAGACCAAGGTGGAAAAATTGAAGACCGATCATAAGGCCGAGGTTGGGGAAGTGAAAGTTCAACTTGAGGCTGCCCTTGAGGGTAAAAAGAAGCTGTTGGGTGATACCTTAGGTTATGTTGAGAGGACGTTTGATCTTGCTATTGAGCAGGTGAAGGTTTGGAACCCGACTTACAACCTCGACCTTCGCAACCTTTCCTTTGCCTACCAAGTGGTTGATGGGATGATTGTGAAGGATGATGGTGAGGGGAACAAGGTCGAGGTGCCGGTGGAATCTGTCCCAGCGGCTTTGGATGCTCCTACCAGGACCGATGTTTAGGGTAGTTTCTTTCTTTTTACCTTTTGTTGCCGACTCTTTGGTGGCCGAGTTTACTTACTTGTTGAACAATTTTTAGCCTAATTTTTAAGTCTTTTAACTCGTATTACTATTTCTTTGTTGATGTCGTTGTATGTTTGGACGATTGCTTTCTTTGACGTTGGCTGATAGTTCATTCTTAATTGCTCATACTGAATGTTTTTACATCGTTCCGCGCTTGTCCTATATCAGTGTTCTGTTAATTGTTCTAGCCGATGTTACGTTTTCGGTTTTCAGGCCGATATTCGGTGGTTTGTACTTCGGTTTTCAGGTCGATGTTTCATTATCCATACTTATGACCAAAGCCGATATTGCGATACTCATGTATATTGGAATGTTCAACATTGATTAACTGTTGAAAGGTACATGAACTGGCATAGGTTGCCTTTAGCTATAATACTTTTTAAGATTGTGTACATTCTAGTGTCTAGGGATTTCACTCCCACTAAGAGTCTCTAATCGGTAGGTGCCCTTTCCGGTCGAGATGATGACCTGGTACGGGCCTTTCCAGTTAGGTGCTAGCTTCCCTTGCTGTGCATTTTTCCCTCCTATGTTGGCTCGTCAAAGGACGAGATCGCCGACTTCGAATTTCCTGCTAACGACTTTCTTGATGTACCTTGCTGCTGCTCTTTGCTTGGCGGCTTCTTCTCGAACATGGGCAACCGCCCGTCGTTCTTCCAGGAAGTCCAGTTTTTCTCGGATGAGGCCGTCATTGCTTGCCTCGTTAATGGTGTCGGTTCTCCAGCTCGGCTCCCCTATCTCGACGGGAATGACAGCTTTGGACCCATAAGTTAGCCGAAAAGGTGTTTCTCCAGTCGAGAAGTGAGGTGTTGTCCGATATGCCCACAGGACATGATCTAACTGCTCGACCCACTTTCCCTTTGCTTCTTCCAACCTCCTTTTTAATCCTCGTAAGATGACTCGGTTAGTTGCTTCAGCTTGCCCATTTGTTTGGGGATGCTCGACGGATGTGAAGTGTTGCTTGATTTGTAATCCTTCCAAAAGCTCTCTGAAGCCTTTATCGGCGAACTGGGTGCTGTTGTTCGTGACGATTGCCTTTGGGATGCCGTATCGGCTTATCACACTCTTGTAGAAGAATCTTTGGATTCTGGCCGAGGTTATGGTTGCCAAGGCCTCGACTTCAATCCACTTTGTGAAGTGGTCAATTGCAACAATTAAGAACTTAACCTGCCCAGGGGCCGGGGGAAAGGGACAAAGGATGTCCATTCCCCACCTAAAGAAGGGCCAGGGTATCGAGGTGGTTGACATTTCTTCTGCTGGGGCATTATGGAAATCGGTGTGCCGTTGGCAAGGATCACATTTCTGAACGTATTCTGCAGCATCCTTCTCTATGGTAGGTCAATAGTATCCTGCCCCAAGTGCCTTCTTGGCTAGTGCTCGTCCGCTGAGATGTTGACCACAACTTCCTTCATGTATCTCGGCCAGGACATAAGGGGTCTCGGTTGGGGATAGGAATTTGAGCATTGGGCATGAAAATCCTTTCTTGTATAGGCGCCCCCTACCAGAGAGTACCATGCCGAGATGTGTTTGATTCTTTTTGCTTCCTTTCCCTCGTCTGGTAGTGATTCGCTCTGTAGGTATGCTTTGATTGGGGTTATCCAGCATGAGCTTTCGTCGACTTCCATGACTTGTTCTCCTTGGAGAATGCTTGGTGACCCTAGCGTTTATTGAATCACAGACCTGTTGTTGCCCGGCTTCTTAGTGCTTGCTAATTGAGAGAGGATGTCGACCCTAGTGTTCTGCTCCCTTGGTACATGTTGAAATTCCACGGATTTGAATTTGGCGGAGATCTCTTTCACTTTGTTTAGGTATTGTTGTAATATCGGTTCGCGTGCCTGGTATTCTCCCTTAATCTGTGATACCATGAGTTGAGAGTCACTACACAGTGTAATCGTTTCGGCTCCGAGATCTTTAGCTAATGCCAGCCCTGCTAGGCACGCTTCATATTCTGCTTGATTATTCGATGTCTTAAACTCAAATTTTAAAGACTGTTCAATGGTGAGCCCTGTATTATCTTCCAACACCACTCCTGCTCCTGCTCCTTTGGTGTTTGATGACCCATCCACATAAATTGTCCAAGCATTGGCTGAGTTGGGTGGGCGGGGTTCTGTCATTTCTAGGACGAAATCAGCTAGAACATGTGCCTTAATGGCGGTCCGAGGCTCATAAGAGATGTCGTGTTCTGATAGCTCGATTGCCCAGGTGATCATTCGGCCCGCCAGGTCTGGCTTATGGAGGACCGACCAGATGGGGAGAGTGATGGGATGAGCTTGAAAGTATGGTCTCAACCGGCATGCAGACGTAATGATGGCAAAAGCTGCTTTCTCCAGCTTCTGGTATCTCTGTTCTGGGCCTTGTAGGGATTTGCTTGTGAAGTATACCGGGCCCTGATTGCCTTCCTTTTCTTTGACCAACACAGAGCTGATCACCTCCTCGCCTACTGAGATGTATAGGTACAACCTCTCCCCTGGGTCTGGCCTCACAATATCGGTGGATTGGTTAATGCCTCTTTGAAGCTTTGGAAAGCTTTCTCGCATTCTTCATTCCATTCAAATGTCTGTCCTTTTCGTAGCAATTGGTATAGCGGGAGAGATTTGTGGGCCGATCGGGCAAGGAAACGGGTTAGGTCCACTATCCTTCCCGTCAGCTGTTGGACTTCTTTCACCGAAGTCGGGCTCTTCATTTCCAGGATCACTTTGCATTTTTCTGGGTTGGCCTCTATTCCTCTGCTAGTCAGCATGTAGCCATGGAAATGGCGGGTGGCCGGCTGGTACACCAAATGTGCATTTTAGAAGGCTCAACCTCATGTTGTGCTTCCTCAGTCTGCTGAAGACTTTTTCCAAGTCGGCCACTGGGTCTCCTCCATCTGGAGTCTTGACGATGATGTCATCAACATAGACTTCTACAACCTCTCCGATTAGTCCTTCGAACACATTCGTCATCATCCTCTGGTACGTGGCTCCAGCATTCTTGAGGCCAAAGGGCATCATCATGTAGCAGAAGGTGCCTTGATCGGTGACGAAGGCGGTTTTTTCCTCGTCCTCAGCAAACATGGGGATTTGGTTATAACCGGAGTAAGCGTCCATGAATGAGAGAAAACGATAGCCAGAGTTGTCTACTAACCTGTCAATGTTAGGTAAAGGAAATGGGTCTTTTGGACACGCCTTGTTGAGGTCGGTGTAGTCGATGCACATCCTCCACTTGCCGCTCGACTTCTTTACTAAGACGACGTTAGCCAACCAAGTCACATATCAGATTTCTATGATGAACCCGGATTTTAGTAGCTTGGTTGTCTGCTCTTTGATTGCTTGTTGTCTTTCTAGACCCATCTTCCTCTTCTTTTGGGCGACCAGTTTTATCCGCGGATTTATGGATAGCTTATGGCAATAGAAATCTTGGTCTATTCCTGGCATGTCAGCCGCAGTCCATGCGAACAGATCTGCATTGTGTAGGAGAAAATTTTTCATCATTTCTTGGAACTCAGGGGGAGGTGTGAGCCGACTTTGGTGGTCTGCTCGTCTTCTCGCCCGACCTTCAATGGAGAGGTCTCGCCTCCTGGGGTGATTCTTTCTTGGCTTCGTCCTTCTTCTCCTGCGTCGATCCTAGGGTCGAGGTCCACCAATGAAACGTTATGCCTTGTCTGAGGGATCGAAGCTGATGTACTTGGGGGAAGGTTCTTCTTCAAGCTCATATTGTAGCAGTTTCTGGCTACTTGTTGGTCTCCTCTCACTGTTGCTACCTTCCCCTCCCTTGTGGGGAATTTCATTTCCAGGTGCAAGGTGGATACCACGACTCCAATTGCATTCAAGCTCGGTCTCCCCATGATCACATTATATGAACTTTTGCATGGGACTACGAGCAACTTAGTCTTTATTGTCTTGCTCCCTTCTTTTCCTGCCAAGGTGACCAACGCTTCTATGTAGCCGAGGGGTTGAATCCAGTCTCCGGAAAAGCTGACTAAGTCGCTATCATATGGTAGGAGGTCGCTGCGGCTGATCCCCATCTTCTCAAAGCAATTCTCATAAATGATGTCGGCCGAGCTTCCCTGGTCAATTAGTACGTGTTTTACCTCGGCGTTTGCAATGACCGTTGTTATCACCATCGGGTCATCATGACCGAGAATAGTGTCAGCGAAATCTCTGTTGTCGAAGGTGATGGTCGGGGTGGGGGGAGTTGGTGCTCGTCGATATGACTGTTTCTGCTCGTCCCCCACACTGAGTACTTCTTTCAGGGCCCTTTTCCTGGAATTGGAAGAAGACCCACCTCCTCCAAATCCTCCTGCTATCATGTTGATGGTGATCCGAGGCTGATCATCTCGCTCTTTGCATGGGGATGGTTCTCTACCTTTCTTCTGTGACGCGCCCCTGGATTTGGATGAGCAAGAGCGATGTCGTCCTCTATCTGATCTTGGGGGTGAACGGTGGTCCCGTCGCCGATAATCTCGGCTACGGCTTCCCCACTCTGGTTTATCCCTTTTTACGAATTGTCCGAGATTGCCTTCTCGGATGAGCTGCTCTATGGCGTCTTTAAGATGGTAACAATCATATGTGTCATGTCCATGGCCTTTTTGGAAAGCACAGTAACGGTTTTTGTCTCCCTGAGGTGACTTTATAGGAGGAGGTCTCTTTACTTCTGCTAACTCGGCGTTGTGCACGTCTTTCCAGATTCGGGAGACACTGTTGTTGAGTGGGGTATAGCTCCCTTCATATCGGCCTCTGAACTTTTTCTTTTCTTCCCTTCGCTCTTTCCTGCCTTTTCCTCCATCTCTTGGGTTGGGACCTCCTTCGTGGCTGATGGCTTGTTCACGTCTTCGAGGTGTATTTCCTCGTTGATGAACTATTCCGCCCGCTCCCTGAAGGCCGTCATGTTATGGACCCTAATCCTTCTGAGTGATATGTCTAGTGGCGTCCCTTTGCAAGCGCTTCCACTGCGCAATGCAACTGGACCTCATCGGCTACGTTGGGGGTGAGAGCCACTTCCTTGTAGAATCTGGCCAGGAAATCTTGTAAGGCCTCGGTCTCTCCTTGCCTGACTTTGGCTAAGGTGTGGGAATCCCTGGGGATCTGGTTAGCCATATTGAACCATTTGGCGAAGGCTGCGGCGAGGTCGTCCCATTTATCGACCGAGTTCTGCGGAAGGGTCTGGAACCAAGTGAGGGCTTCCTCGTCCAGAGTACGGGAGAAGCTCCTGCACATGATGTCTTCCTGGGCGCCTAGGAATAACATCTCATTGAAGAAACGATCGAGATGTCGGTCTGGGTTTGTTTCTCCTGTGTACAGGCTGATGGTGCTGAAGGGCCAAAGGAAACGATCCAGGATCTCGACTTTGGCCAATCGAGGTGTGAATGGATGTGTGAAGGGGCAATGCCGAGTATTAAGATTGGCTATCCCAGAAAGAGGAGCGGTCGATGTAGCAAGAGTGACGGGGGCTGCTGTCGTGGCAGCCGGGATTGGGGTGACCGGGGTGGTCTGATTTGTCGCCAGGACGGGCGTTGGGTTGATCTGGTTCCCAGTCGGTGTCTCCTGATCCTTCTAAGGGGTCGCCCCGGCGGCTGTTACCTAGACTTTGGGCGTATCTCCGGCCCCGCCCTTGGCCGGGGTCTGCTGCGCGTCGTCTTTAGCCGAGGGGGTGTGAGGGCGACTTCTCCCTCGGGTCTGGCTCATTTGCTCGGTTTGAAAGCTTGAGGAGGAAGATTCCTTCGGGGTGGTGTCCTCCTCGGACTGGAAAGTTAGTTCTCTAGAAGGGAGGTCCCGGGTATGAAGGGACCTCCTAGACGACGCGCTTCTTCTACTCTTCTCTCTTCGACTGGATCTCCGTCGTGGTATGGCCGAGATCAACGACTCCAGGTATCGAATCCTCTGCTCCAGTTCTCTGACTGATAGGCTCTTCTTTTTCTTCTTGCTTCTAGGGGTGGGGAGAGGGTTTTTTCCTCACCGTCGCCGGTGGAGGTGGTGTCCCTCTGCCGCCTGGTCCTAGTCGCAGATTTCCTCCTCCTCCTGGATATGCTGGCAGGGGGAGGAATGTAGAACTCTTCTGAGGAGGGGGTGGCTGTGTGGCCTGACGGAGATACTCTCCGCAAAGTGGTTCTCATGACTTGTTGTGGGTCTGTAATCTTTTCAGTTCCTCTAGCCAGACTAGTGACTCCAGTTGGTTGGGGTTGCTGGGTGTTTGCTGCTGTCTCCATTTCTAGTCTCCTCCGTGTCATACAAGTCCCTGTGTCTCAGCAAAGGGGTAAATATGATGGGGTTTTCTTTACAGAGTTCTGAAAGACGACGCCAAATGATCGTAGCCGAGATCACAGGTGGTGGCTCGAGGTGTTTGGTGTAGGCTAGGGGTCGCTCCTATGATTGCTCCGGTGCGGTGGCGCGCGGCGAGGGTACCTGCAAAGGCACTACGACGCCCAAGTTAGGAGAGAAATGGGGAGTATCAAGTGGAGTAGATGTGTTACCTTTGTCTGTGAGAGGGAGTCCCCTTATATAGCCACTCCCTGTCCTGGCAGGAGGGGAGCATAGGTGTCATAGGCAGGCGGTGCAGGCACGCCTACGCCGTAATCCCACTGCCGTGGTCGTAAATCACGGTTGTGTGTGTCAGTATCTTGTTGCTTTATCGGGGATGGTATGGGGCGCATTAAATGCGATGAGACTTGGTAGGTAGCCTATGTCTGGGGCACAGAGCTAGTTGATTTCGAGGTCGCCCGACACGGCCGACGGGCAGCCATAGGCGGTTGGTGCTCTTTGACTATCTCGTCGAGAGCTGACATCCCGGAGTATCTCGGATAGGCCCCCGGGACCTTGGATAGGTTCTCAGGACCTCTTCCAGGGTGAGCCTTGAAGGGCCCCCTTCGGACAAGCTTCTTCAGGCCTTGTCCAAATGATCAAACCGTAGGGGAACCTCGAATGGTTTTCCCAAGATCTCGTATTCGGTCGATATCTGAGGGGCATCTCGGATAGGTCCGGATCAATTTTAAATTTTAAGATAATAATTACAAAAAAATATAAATATTATCTTCAATTAGTATAACTTCTTTTAAAAAATAGTCACCGTTTTTTTTTTAAAAAAAATTTGAGATTCTTAGGGAGCCATAGATTCCGTACAGCCATCCACAAGCTGCAAGTGAACCCTATAGCTCTCACATGTGAAAAAGAATTTGTTCCAATAAACCGATATGTACTAAAATGTAGCCCAACACAGACTGCTACGTTGATTTGGCACGGCTTTCCCCCAATCATGAAAAGAATCATGGTGAAAAAGAAGAAAAACTAAATAGAGGGTTTACACTAACAGAAAATCTTCTGCCCCACGCGGCCTGCGACCTCGCCGTCATTGTTGAACCAGCGAACCGGATCCTCGCAACCAATCGCAGTCGTCCTCCCCCAAGCCACGCAGTCCTTGTCCACCTCGCGCCACCGTAGGTACGTCGTCGGGAGCCCCCTGCTATCGCACGCCATTCGGCCGTCACTGTCCCGACGCCACTTTCGCATATGGGGTTTAGAGATAAAAAGATGTGAGTGCGTCAGAGATCAGAAGTGAGATGGATACCAAGAAAACCTATTTAGAAATAAATAAAGCGGTTTCTTTGAAAATAGTTTTCAGCAAGAAATAAGAGAGGGGCAATTTGTAGGAGACCGTTTTAAATTACATGTGGCTGTATAAAAGCTTGTGTATTAGTACATAAAATTCAAATTTGTGTACCGTAAAGAGACCCTCATCTTTTAGTTTTTGAAAACTTTTTTGTAAAACAATTTTTAAGAACTATTTTTAATAAGTGAAATAATTTATTTACAATATTTCTACCACAAAAATAGAAAAATTAAAAAAAATGAAATGATCCTATATTGTAGTTTAAAAAAACAGTTAATGATGGTTATAGTTGGCTATCAAGTCACCAGAACCAGAGTTTAGATGGAAGGAAATGGAATTGGATTTGGAAGCTGCCATGTAGTGAGTCAATAAGATTTTTTGTTTGGCTTGCTGCTAATGAAAGACTACCTACAAAAACAATGCTTCAGCAAAGAAGGATAACAGCATCAGCTACATGTTTGCTTTGCCTTTGTGAGGAGGAGGATGAGCTACATTGCCTTAGGAATTGTCCAGTTGCATTATTCATTTGGGATCAGTTGGGTTGTACTAAAAACACCCAGTTTCTATCTACCTCTACCATCTTTGATTGGCTGAAATGGGCTTCTACTCAATTTAATACCTTGTTTCTCTCTGCTGTTTGGGAGATTTGGCTAACAAGGAACAAGTTTGTGTTTGAAGGAGTGAGAATTGTACCAGACAGCTTGGTTTGGAAGATTACAAATCAAAGTAATTTATTCAAGGACCTATTTCTGCAGAATTCTAAAACAGCAGGCTCAAATATCAGATTCATAAAGTAAATTGCTCCTCCTGCAGACACAGTGGCTGTTAATGTTGATGGCAGCTTCCTTGCAAGCATAGGAGTGGCTGGATTTGGTGGTATAATTAGAAATAATAATGGAGAATGCTTGAAAGCCTTTTATGGTTCTTTGACTAATTCATCTGTTTTACAAGCTGAGTTAAAAGCTATATTTCATGGTCTTCATCTTGCTTGGAGTTTAGGATATAAGAAGATTCATTGTTGGACAGATTCTTCATATGCCATTCATCTGATTAAAGGAGAACTTCCAAAATATCATCTTCTTGCTGGTTTGATATTGGATATCAAAAATTACATAACAAGAGATTGGGTAATTGTTATTCATCACATTCCTAGAGAAGGTAATCAATGGGCAGATGGACTTGCAAAGAAAGAAGCTCATGCCAACTCATCTTCATTAGTGTTTTTAGATGATTTAGTTGAGTTTCGAGATGTTTTATTAGCTGATGCTAGGGGGGATTATTTCCCTAGGGGTAGTGCTTGATTGGTCTGTATTTTTCTTTTCCTTTTGTTCTTTTATTTTCAACTGTACCAAAAAAAAAACAGTTACACTCGTTTTTAAAAATTGTCCATTTTGAAAACCACAAAAAGTAATTTTTAGTTTTCAATTTTGAGTTGTAAAAATTTAATTGAAATTATTACAGACACCTTGATTTTTAGTTTTTAAAATTAGAAAACAATTTTTTAAAATGGTAAACAAATTACTCTAGCCTTTTCTTCAATTATATTTTATTTTTATTTTTATCAACTTTTTCTTCAATTTTTGTGCTTTTTACTTACATAAAAGTATAAAACTCCTCTAGTAATGACACCTATGATGGTTGTTTCCCAACATAATAGCCGTCGAGGGGATTAAGGACCCGCACTAACTCGGCTACAGCAGCGTGATCCTGATACGCTCAAAACCTAGTTGTCCACCAAGTCTCAGGAAAATTGGTAAGTACTGAAAAACCAATTCAACTGCTTATTATGTTCGCTGCTCACTGACTTACAAATTTTGAGTTTTCTTTATGTTTTTAACTTTAATGCGCGTAATTTCAGCTTCAACGTTGTAAATTGTTCATATAGAATCGAATGATCTTCGGTATGTAATGTGGGTACGAGCGTTTCATGCCTTTACTGCAAAAATATGGAGCTTTCCCCTGCTATGGTGTGTTATAGCTGCCCTTGCTTTTATAATACTCTGATGTTTGATTTATTTTGGATAATGACTTTGAAAGGGGAAGCCGTTGTCTTTGTTTAATTGTCTTAAAGGGTTGTTTCTCATTTAAAAGAAAAGGCCGTCTGATGCTATAAAGCTCCTACAATGGTAGGGTTGAGGGAAGTGTTGAAGTTGAACCCATCATGGGTTTATTGTAGGCAACCTTTGTATTTTGTATTTGCAAGAGGCTGATTAGACTAATCAAATTTGTGATCTCCTTGTCACTTGGCAGCAATTCTAACCATTGTGTCTAGGCTTCCCCTCACTCATTTGTCACCAATATGGCTGTGCCAGACTGGGAAAATTAGGACCAAGATTCACTTTAGAGTTATTAATCATTAATTAATCATTAATAATTAGGGATAATTACACCACTCTCTCCTAAGATTAGCGTTAATTACACTGACACCTTTTTTTGTTTAAAAAATTGATTTACCTCTCTTGCTTTTTTTAGTTTGAAGTAGACTTTGTGTGTGGTCTGTAGTCAAAAGCAGGGTAAGTGTATATAATTTCTGTGAAAAACAAGATGTCAGAGTATAAGAACAGTACATAAAGTGAAGGATGTAAGTGTAATTTTTAAATCAAGAAGAGCGTTAGTGTGTCATTAATTAGTGTAATTATTCTTGATAATTATTGATTACAAGTTGAACGGTATAGATTTTGATAAAATACACAAGCACAGACATAACAAAGTTACACTTGCACTTTCTGACATGAATCTCTGATGCAGTGTTTGTACTTCATAGATTCCATCTCATCTCCCTAGATTGCAAGATGAGCTTAGACAGCACTATATCATCATACCTACCTTATTTTCTAACTATTTGTATGATCTGATAATTGAATTTCTAGTGGCAAAATATGTCATAGTTATGGCGTATAGCATGGTATGAAAGCTCTGTATCTCCCTTCTGTTCTTGGGGGATTTGTTAATTTGTTATGAGTCCTGTTGTTGGACTCTACTAAACGAAAACCAGCAGAAGAGAGCTTTTAGCCAATCTGCTTTGGAAACATATTTTGGAAATCTCAACGATTTTATGATTGTTTTACACTAATTATCTGATTATATATCTTATGTGATTAAATTGTAGGATGCCATGTGTTTGAATTTTAACCAATATTTGAGTCGGCATGGACCACATGGTACTGGACACAATTTTATTTTGCATGAATTGGAACTTTGACACACACTTTATATCATGTTATGTCTTCATACTCAAAAAGTAAAAAGAATAAAAAAACTAATATATATTAGTGATTAGGATATTTGGGCAATGTTCATATCTGATATCTATGAGTATGCATATGTGCACAATAACAAATAACTCCATCTCTACACACATGCATGCACAGACATTTTTATCCATTTATTAAGTTTGTGCTAATATATACAAGCTCTATCATATCCTTTATTTTCATATGAGTTCCTTTCCTTGCCTCTATCATCTCTCCAATTTGCACAATTCACCCATCATAAATTTTCTTTTTAAGTTCCTCTTTTGACTTGGGATTTTCACTTTTGTGCAACCTTGAATGATGGACAAACCAGTGAATTTCAATCACGTTTTCTTTAATTTGAATTTGTTCATTTCTTTTCCAATTCAAATAAGAAAGTTTGTACTTTAAATTCTTATGGTGCGGTGCCTTTTCTTTTAAATATTTCTTTCAATTTCTAACACACTCTCATCAAATTATCCTTTTGACAACCCCATTTGGGATTCCCGAAGCTCTTTCTAAGATCAAGTCTTTTGTTTGCACAGTCGTACTTAACGAGATCAATACAAATGACTTGTTACATATTCATAGGTCTCACACTGCACTCTCTACAGTTATGTGTGTAGTGTAAAAGTCTAGTTAAGAAGCAGTAGGTATCTTTACTCTTGCATTGTAAGGTGCTCATTTTACTCTTGAACAACCTTTCCAACATATTTTGTGGAGCAGTTTCTCATGGCTTTTGGTAAAAGATATCAGGCTAAAATTTTGTGGCAGTATGTAGTTGATAGTTCTTTTGTACATTTGCTTGGAGCTGAATGGTTGTGTTTAAGGGTATCATTTTCCCTCCTTAAATGGTTGCTTGGAGCCTTGTTTCACTCAAGATTGTTGTTATTCCATATTCTTGTTTTATTTTTTACTTTTTAGGAGGATATCTTATCTGCCCATTTGTACTTTCCTTGTTTTCTCCCATAACAAATTTTCTTTATCAATTCAGAGTATTTCTTATACATTTATTGCAAAAGGCTGTATATAGTATAATGGTAGTCTTTTTTGTTGCGCTGTATTCTTTTGATTTTTCTTTTAGATGGAAGAAGTTTGTCTGAATAATGAGCCACTTTTTGATGAAAGTGATGAGTTTGATGTTGAGGGGAACTCTTCTGTAGTAGAACATGATCTTGAATCTTTAAACTCACAACCAAAGAACTCTCCACTTCCAACTGTGGGTCTGGAGTTTGATTCCTTTGAAGACGTTTACAACTTCTACAATATCTATGCAAAGGAACAAGGCTTTGGCATTAGAGTGAGCAATTCATGGTTTAGATCAAAGAGAAAAGAGCGCTATAGGGCAAAACTTAGCTGCAGTAGTGCTGGTTTCAAGAAAAAGAGTGAGGCCAATAATCCAAGACCAGAAACAAGAACTGGTTGTCCTGCAATGATAGTGATTAAAATGGTTGACTCCAAGAGATGGAGGATAGTGGAAGTTGAGCTTCAACACAACCATCATGTGAGTCCACAGAGCAAACGGTTCTACAAGTCACATAAGAAAATGATCCTTGCAGCCAGAAAATCACAACCACTGCCAGAGCCTGTAACAGAAGTACATACCATCAAGTTATATCGAACAACTGTCATGGATGTTAGTCAGAATGGTTACTCTAACTTTGAAGAAAGTAATGACACCAATTTTGATAAGTTTAAATATTTGGAACTTAGAGAAGGGGATGCCAATGCTATGTATAATTATTTTTGCCGAATGAAGTTGACCAATCCAAATTTCTTTTACTTGTTTGATATTGATGATGATGGGGGCCTAAAAAATGTGTTCTGGGCTGATTCCAGGTCAAGGGTTTCTTATAATTACTTCAATGACACTATTACCATAGACACAACTTGTTTGGCAAACAAATATGAGATCCCTTTGATATCATTTGTGGGTGTAAACCATCATGGACATTCTGTTCTATTGGGCTGTGGCTTCCTTGGACATGAATCAGTGGATTATTTTGTGTGGACATTCAAGGCATGGCTTGAGTGTATGCTTGGTCGTCCTCCGCAAGTCATTATTACTGATCAGTGCAAGCCCTTGCAAATTGCAGTTGCTCAGGTTTTCCCTCATGCTCGTCATTGTTATTCTTCACAGTATATCATGCAAAGAGTTCCAGAAAAGTTGGGAGGGTTGCAAGGGTATGAAGCAATCAGAAAGCATCTGTATAGTGCTGTCTATCAGTCATTGAAGATAAGTGAGTTTGAAACTTCTTGGGCTGATATGATTAAATGTTATGGACTTGGAGAAAACAAGTGGCTTCAGACATTACATAAAGATAGGCATCTGTGGGTTCCAGTTTACCTAAAAGACACTATTTTTATAGGACTGATCCCAACTAAAGAAAATGAGGGCCTGACTGCATTTTTTGATGGATATGTGCATAAACATACATCTTTCAAGGAATTTCTTGATAAGTATGACTTAGCTCTGCACAGAAAGCACTTGAAAGAAGCCATGGCTGATTTGGAGTCTAGACAATCAAGCTTTGAATTGAACACCAGATGTAATTTTGAGGTGCAGCTTTCCAAGGTGTATACAAAAGAAATCTTCAAAAAGTTTCAATTTGAGGTTGAGGGCATGTACTCTTGCTTCAACACAAGACAGGTAAGTGTTAATGGATCTATAATAACATATGTTGTGAAAGAACGAGTTGAAGTTGAGGGAAATGAAAAGGGAGTTAAAAGTTTTGAAGTTTTATATGAGACCACAGGAATGGATATTCGTTGCATTTGCAGTTTGTTCAATTACAAAGGATATCTATGTAGACATGCATTGAATGTTCTCAATTATAATGGTATTGAGGAAGTCCCATCTCGATACATCCTGCAAAGGTGGAAGAGGGATTTCAAGCAAAGGTGTAATCAATACCATGTATCTGGTAATGATGATACCTATAATCCTATGTCCTGGTATACTCATCTGTTTACCAATGCCCTTCCAGTGTTAGAAGTAGGGGCACAGTCACAGGAGCATTATATGATTGCTTTAAAAGAACTTGAGGAGTTGTTAGAGAAGTTTGATATAGTGGATAGTAACTTGCTGTAAGCACTTGATATGAGAATCCCCATTCCCGTTATAATGATACTAGAAGTGACTGTTTATGCTCTCTCTCTTTCTTATGGTAGGTTTATCAAATTTATGTGCTGCTGGTGGATATATAAAATGAAATCCCGGTGGCAGTGACCCAGTGTCAATTGCGTATATGCCGGCAAGATGCCATCTCTCCTCAAGGCTAAAAATGCCAAATCAATTTCAGTGAGAGGAAAAAAAACCATGTTTACTTTAAGGTTATCCTTGGTCAGATTAAAGCTTGTAATAGCCTTTAGACAACGAGATTTGCTTGTTAAACGAATTTAGCCATCTCTATTGCACTAGCTCAGATAAATATGTTTTTAATCCCTGAAAATATAGTAAAATTTGGTTTTGGTCCCTTATTTATTTTTTTTTTAGATTTTTGTTAAATCACATGCTTTTAGTCTTCCACCACCGAGCACGTGGATCAGCTGGTAAGGGGCTATTCCCACTTAACCAGTGATCTCGAGTACGAGCCCTGGGTATGCAGCTGCGTTAAATACTCGGAGAAAGCTTTGTCGCCCATAGAGGTCCTACCCAACTCGAACAAGATTGTCTCCCGTGGAGGATACATTGGTATTACACCGAAAAAAATATGCTTTTAGTCTTCCTTGTTAACTATATTCCATTAAGTCACGTTTACAACTCAATTACGATCTTTTCGAGGTAAAAATTCATAGGAAATTTTTTGTGATTTTTTCTCTAGAAAAATAATTTATAGTAAATTTCCAAAAAAAAAAATACACATATTTTTTTTACATAAAAAATGCTGCTATGAGATTTCTCTGCTTTGCTGAAGAAACATGCATAGGAAATTTCCTGTTGTTAGAGTCCCACATTGCCTAGAGATAAGGCCAAATTGTGGTATATAAGCATTGGGCAATCCTCGCCCTATAAGCTAGCTTTTGGGGTTGAGTTAGGTTCGGGTCCAAAATTCTAATATGGTATCAGAGCCTATCCTAGATGATCTGCTGTTGTTGGGCCGCCACCCGTATAGTTGTCCACGCTCCAGATGTCCAGTTCTGGGCGTGAGGGGGTGTGTTAGAGTCCCACATTGCCTAGAGATAAGGCCAAATTGTGGTATATAAGCCTTGGGCAATCCTCACCCTATAAGCTAGCTTTTGGGGTTGAGTTAGGTTCGGGTCCAAAATTCTAATACCTGTAAATTTTAGAATCTAAATGATATTTTCTTTGAATATTGAAATCCATAAGAAAATTCATAGGAAATTTCATAAAAAAAATGTTTTGTACCGGGTACAAACCTACTTATTGTCACACAGGTAAGTCGGTACATGACAAACCATTTAATAGGAGGTTAATGGATCTGTATCAGCTGCATGGCCCATGCGGTCTCTTATGGGCTTAAGGGTTGCAAGGCCCGTGTTTGGTCTATAAAACTAAGGGGGGACTATAGGTCAAGGCATCTGGTACTCGTCTTGATGGCTAGGTTATCCCCCACTGGGATATCAACTCGATCATCTGGGGACTTTTCGAGAATAGATTGGCGTCCTCTGTGGGGCAGCGAGACAACTTTGCATGCCGACCACACGAGCAAAATGGATCGAAATGGTTAGACAGTCACGGAACAATGGAGGGGGACCAACGAGTAATGGTTCCCATGATGGCGATAATAACCTCGTGCTGCAACGATTGATGGAAGAGATGCATGAGTTAAGACGTCAAAATCAGGAACTACAACAAAGGGTTACGAACTTGGATCAGGATAGGCCCGATGACGAGCTAGAACACGAAATATGAGAGTTAAGGTCGCAGAATCAAGCCCTACAATAGAGGGTTACTGCATTGGATCATGGGAGGGTTGTATAAGATGAGATTGACGGTTTCGTGGATAACTTTTAGCCTTTCTCAGAAGAAATTCTCACGACGTCGTTCCCTGATAATTTCAAAGACCCTGTCTTATCAACTCATGATGGGACGACTGATCCCTCAATGCATGTAGTCGCCTTCCATACTCAGATGCTAAGTAGAGGGTTGGGAGATGCTCTGCAATGCAAGCTGTTTGCTAGAACTTTATCTGAGTCAGTGTTGATATGGTTTACCGAACTGCCAAGGAGGTCGATCACCAGGAAGCTCATGGCACGGTTCTCATCTCAGAGGCAGGAGAAGTGGACTGTTGGACAACTCTTTAGCGTAAGACAACAGTCAAGAGAGTCATTGAAGGATTACTTAGGAAGATTCAATAATGCTACACTCTTGGTCACCAATCCAAACCCAGAGGTGTTTGTTTCTTGCATTCGTCGAAGGACTCAAGCTCAAATCCTTCAACGAGTAAATAGCACAAAGACCTCCCACATCATTGGAGGAGGTGCGACTACGTGCCGAGTGTTATATCAAGGGAGAATAAAGTAATGCAGACGAGTGGGAAATGATGACGGAGGGTCGGGTTGTTAGGAGAATGCCACTGGGAGAAGACCAAAACAATCAAGCTCGGAGGGATATGAGGGCTATAAGATTCACTTTAACGGGAAGGAGGCCGAATATGGGATGACCAATAGTGTCACTGCGAAGGAGCGACACATAATTATCTGAGGGAAATTACACTCGTCTGGATACAAAGAGAGGGAGATTCTGAGAGAAGTTTATGATGCCAACTTGTTGGAACCCCTCCTCCTAGAAGAAGGCCTAAGGGTCCATACAAGGATAGGTGGTGTGAGTTCCACAAAATAAATGGGCATGAAATGGAAGAATGTTGGGATTTGATGAATTAAATTGAACAGCTCATAAAGGAGGGGTATCTCAAGAAGTACATGGTGGCCAGAGGAAGACAATGGGGTGTGGATAGTGAACTTTCCAAAGTCAAAAAGAGTGAATCTCCTTCACTGCAGATGTTGATCTCCGGATCCAAAGGTTGAAGACGATGGTGCAGGGGTACCTGCAAGGGACTCCGATGCTTAACGTAAGTATCAGTTTAAGCGACTGAATAAGGGTTTTGAAATGAACAGAATGCGTACCTTTTTTGGCTCTGAAGACATGTATTTATAGGACATTTTAGGCGGGAAAGTTAGTTACGCTTGTAACTGCTTCCGTAAATTGCGGGTTCACGCGCCACAGATAGAATAAGTTCACGCGCCAGGGGTAAACCTCGGAGACGAGATAGTCTCTATCGTTAATCTCGGGAAACCACCTCAACTTATTATCTCGAGATGTCGATTCTCGACATAATTCTCGGAATGTATATAAAAGCATCTCGACAGCAGTGTCAGGTGTGCCATATTTCTTATTGTCGCGTACGGAGCATGTCGTCACGCAGCGGTAGTTTACGACGGCACCTATTTGTCGTCAAGTCATGTCGACTTGGAGTATGATTTTACTCCAGAACAGTTGCCCCCAAAGTCGATTGATTCTCAAGGAATTATTCGACTTTTTGTTTCGAGATGATATTTTAAATTTTAACCTTGCCGGTAAATTTCATCAAGCGTCGAGATTGCGTCGTTTGATTTTCCGTTAATTTTTTGAAATTATTATTCTATGCCATGTGTCATGATCTTAGGTATTTGGGCCCTATGGGCCTTTCTAACTCAGAAGATCTGAACCGTTCGCTGAAATATAAAATGCGAACGGTTGGGGAATTCTTCATTTCCCGCAACTGTTCACCTTTTGTGCCAAAAGTCTAGAACTTTCGTTCACCTTTGCTGCTCCCAAGCTACTGCTTCTGCACAGATTTTTCACCCCTCTATTCTTGCGTTGCCGGTTCGTGCTTCCTTTGTATGAGCTTTGGAGTTGTTGAACTCCTCGAAAACTTCAGAGATTTACGAAAAAAAATTGTTCCAGGTAATCCCCTCCTCTTGTTACTTTGAGTATGGTGCTTACTAGGGCTAAGTCTAGGGCCCTTAGGTTAGAAAGAAAACGGGAATGCATTATTGTGTTTGATGATTTGGAGGATCCCAGTATCACCAATCTCATACTTAAAAGGAAAAGGATACCAAAAACTTCAAGTTTTTATCATTCCCGTGAGTTAGTTATTGGTACTGCTCACATCTTGAGGAGATATGGTATACCGGGGCATTCCGCGGGATCTTCCGTGATTAACTTAGTTGATCATGGAGTTGATTCATCATCTCAAGTCGATTTTAACTCAGGACTTTTGGACAGGTCCGAGATGGGAAAGCGGAAGATTTACACTTCCCCTGCTACCAACTTCCCGGTGTCGCAGGCTTTGTCGAGTATGACATGGGTGGATACGGAGGCGATTGGGACCTCCAGTATTTATACTTCCGAGGTTTCGTTGGAACTTGGGTTCAGAGACGTGGAATGGGTGGAAGAGGGCAACGAGGATAGCTGGGTTCTGTTGCCCCCAAGTGCTGATGATAGAATATGTTCTCAAGGAGACTTGGAAGAAAATCTTTTCGTTCCGATGTATAAGACGTTGTTTGAGGATCTCGGATTTTGACTACCTTTTCATTGGTTCGAGTTGGAGGTTCTTCATCATCTCGAAGTGGCTCCCTCCCAACTTCATCCAAATGCTTGGGCCTTCGTTCGGAGTTTTATGCTTCTATGTCACGGGTTGAATCTGGAGCTCAACTCGGATATATTTTTTTATTTCTTCCGCCCCCTCGTAGTTAAGGATGGTTCCACAAGATTTTCATGGCTTTCTCTTCGGGCCGGTAATGGGGGAAAGATTTTCGAAATCTTTCAAGAATCCTATCGCAACTTTAAGGACAAGTTTGTTTTTTGTAAACCTGTTGGAAAGGGTCAACGAAACATCCTCGACAAGGATGGTCGTGGAATTATCCGACCATATTGGAATCCAGACCATTTTGCTAAATCGTCCTCAGAGTATACTGTCGCATATAAAGAGTTTTCCACCGAGGAGCAAGGTGTGGTCGACAAAATCAAGAAATTCGTAAGAGATTTTGGGACCTTACCGAGCAGTGAGATAATTGAGATGGACAGCAACGTAACTCGAGAGTCATTGGGTAAATGTTCTATTTTCTTTTCTTCTTTCAGGAATTATGTTTTGTTCCTAATCATTTATTTTAATTTTTGCAGAGACTATGGCAGCAGCGCAGAGAGCCAAGCTTGCAGAGAAGCTATTGAAAAAGAAGGAGCTGGAGGCTCAGAAGAGAAAGAGCGAAGTCCCTGTCGTATCCAAGAAAAAGGAGGTCAAGGAGAGGGTCGAGGTTATCGACCCGACAAAAGCTAAGAAGGCGAGGTTGGAGAGCTCGAGTGGAGTCAACGTAAGCGAGATTCCTCTTTTCCAGCCCTCAGAAGGGAAGAAGATTGATGATGTCAAGAGGACTTCATCATGGTATTCCGAAGATGCCAACCGGGAGGATGGGTCGAGCTATAGCAGTCTGCCTCATCCAATATGAGCAAGGAGGAGGTCCGACGTTACTTGGCGATTCAGGCTCAGAGCCTGTTTAATAATAAGTCTGAGAACGAAATCGCCGAGTTCATGAACCATGCCTCGAGCTGGGCAATGCGATTCGCCATGATGTCACAGTATTTTGCCAGTTCGGTTCGTGATTTAAACGCTCTTCTGCCCCTGAAGGAGGAGTTAGAAAAGGTGAGGGGAAAACTCGAGGCTGATGAGCTAAGGATGCAGCAGGCTGTTAGCGAGGTTAAGCTGATAAGGGCAGAGAAGGAGAAACTTTATGAAGATAACCTTGCTCTTGAGTCTCAAGTGAAGAACTTGAGTGTCGAGAAGGAAGCTGCCGAGAGGAAAGTTGAATCGACTTCCTCTGAGCTTGCCGAGGTTAAAGAAGAAAGTAAAAAGGCGCAAGAAGCTGTTAAGTCCTTCCAAGCGGAGAATGCCGAGTTGAAAGAGAAGGTGAAGGAATTGGAAGCAAAGTTAGCTGAGGAGACTGCCGAGAAGATACAAACTGAAAAGTTATGGATTGATGCTTCGGCTTTGTACTTCTATGAGGCCATTAAGCAAATGAAGTTCCTTAACCCCGGGGTGGACCTGAACACTAGGGGAATGTCGACTGTTTGTACCGTGAAAGACGGGAAATGGTACAATGTTCTTCCGACTGGAGATGTTGAGGCGAACCCTGGGGATGAGGTACCGAGCACTCCGAAGCTCTGAGCGGACGAGGAAGAGGAGAGGTTGATCCAAAATGAAGATATTCCTGCTGCTGAGGACGACGCATGAATTGTAGGCCTACGTAGCTTTTGTAACAGTTTTCAATGAAAATCTACTTGTATTCTAAGACGTATGTTAACTTATGAATGGACAATTGTTTCTTTATTTTTGAAGTGTTAGTGGTGATAATTAATTTGCCAAGTATGTTTTCCTTACTTTATTGTTGAAATATTGTTGCTCGGGGTGTTCCCAACATAAAATGTGGAGTCGAGAGATTTAACCCGACATCTCGAGAAGCGTATTCTCGACACAAGGTGAGATTTCGAGGTCGAGGGACTTAGCCCGAAATTGCTCGAGAAGCGTATTCTCGATGCGGATTGAAATTTCGAAGTCGAGGGACTAAGCCCGAAATTGCTCGAGAAGCGTATTCTCGACGCGAGGTGAGATTTCGAGGTCGAGGGACTTAGCCCGAAATTGCTCGAGAAGCGTATTCTCGATGCGGATTGAAATTTCGAAGTCGAGGGACTAAGCCCGAAATTGCTCGAGAAGCGTATTCTCGACGCGGAGTGAAATTTCAAAGTCGAGAGACTAAGCCCGAAATTGCTCGAGAAGCGTATTCTCGACGCAACTTGCAATTCTTGTAATTTTGAAACTCCATGGTCAAAAGATTAATGAATCATTCATAGGCGATTACCATTAACTAAAATATTTTCGAAGTTTGTCTACATTCCATGTTCGAGGTATTGGAATTCCGGGTAAGGTTTCTAGTTGATATGCCCCCGTGCCCGTTTTGGAGACAACTCTATATGGGCCTTCCCAATTTTCCGCCAACTTTCCCTGTGCTGCATTTTTATTGCCGACATCGGCCCTTCTCAAGACTAAATCCCCGACTTCAAACGTGCGAGGAACAACAATTTTCTGTCGACGTCTTGCTGACTGTGACTTGATGACTACTTCTCTAATTGATGCCTTTTCTCAAACTTCATCGATCAGATCCAATTCTTCGCGCATCCTAGCTTCATTGAAATTTTGATTATAGGCGTGGAGTTGAAAGCTCTCCTCGCCGACTTCCACAGGGATCACTGCATCAGCCCCGTAAGCCAGCCTGAATGGGGTTTCCCCTGTTGTCGAATGTGGGGTAGTATGGTAAGCCCAGAGGACATTTGGTAGCTGGTCGGCCCAGAGTCCTTTTGCAGATTCAAGTCGTTTTTTCAACCCTTTGAGAATTACTTTATTAGAAGATTCTGCTTCCCGTTCGTTTGAGGATGTTCCACCGACGAGAATCTGTAAGTTATGTGAAAGTCCGACATTAGCTTTCGGAATCCTTTGTCGGTAAATTGAGTACCATTATCCGATACGACTGTGTTTGGGATTCCGAACCTACAAATGATGAACCGATATACAAATTTAGATAGATTCTTGGCGGTGATCTTTGCTAATGGTTGCGCCTCAATCCATTTAGTGAAATAGTCGACAGCTACGACGAGATATTTGAGTTGTCCAGGGGCTGTTGGGAAAGGACCTAGTATGTCGATTCCCCACCATGAGAATGGCCAAGGAGCAGAGATAGACCACAATGCTTCAGCAGGTGCTCGATGAACATCGGCGTGCCTTTGGAAAGAAGATCATTTTCTAACATACTGTAAGCAGTCGGCTTCCATAGTCGGCCAGTAGTATCCGACTCTCAATATTTTTCGTGACAGTGAATGCCCGCCGGGATGATGACCACAGATCCCTTCATGAACCTCTGCCATGACATAATCGATTAAGTCTCCTGAGATGCATTTCAAGAGTGGTTGGGCCAAACCCCTCCTATAGAGAACTCCATCAACCATACAGTATCTGGCGGCTTGTCTGAGAGTTCGTTTTGATTTTTCGGGATCATCTGATAGAGTTCCATGTTGTAAGTATTTATGAATTGCCGTGTACCAGCATTCTCCTTCTTCAATTGCCATAATAACAGTTGGGGTTGAAATAACGTCTTGGACCACATACTTGTTGTTTCCAGATGACCTTGTGCTAGCGAGCTTGGAGAGTATGTCGGCTCTTGCATTTCTTTCTCTCGGTATATGATTAACTTCGACTTCGAGAAAGCTGTTGCATAATTTTTTGACGACTTCTAAGTATTTTTCGAGCAGAGGGTCTTTAACTTGGTAATTGCCATTGATCTGTGATACCACCAACTGTGAGTCACTATTAACTCGTACTCGCCTTGCTCCCACTTCTGTAGCCATCCTTAATCCGGCTATCATAGCTTCATATTCGGTTTGATTATTCGATGTCGGGAACGATAGACTTAGAGAATGCTCCAAGATCACTCCTTCAGAATTTTCCAAGAGAATGCCAGCTCCACTTCCTTTTTTATTAGAGGACCCGTCGACGTGGATGTCCCACCAACCATCATCAAAAGTGGGTTGCGTCGGGGTTAATTCTGCTACAAAGTCAGATAAAGCTTGGGCCTTGATTGCTTGCCGAGGTTCATACATTATGCCAAATTCGGATAATTCAACCGCCCAAGATACCATCCTCCCTGCTAAATCTGGTCTATGAAGAATTTGTCTAATTGGTTGATTCGTCCTTACTACTATCTGATGAGCTTGAAAATAATGACAGAGTCTCCGAGCTGTTACGATCACTGTTAAAGCAACTTTTTCGACTTTCGGATACCTCAACTCTGGTCCCTGTAGAGCTTTGTTGACAAAGAATATCGGTAGCTGTAGTCCTTCAGTTTCTCGGATTAGAACTGCCGCAATTGCCTCGTTTGAGACCGACGTATACAAGTATAGAATTTATCCTACTGATGGTTTTGACAAAACTGGTGGCGATGTTAATATTGACTTTATACGCTTGAACGCTTCCTCGCATTCATCATCCCAAGCGAATGACTTTCCTTTCTTTAGAAGTCGAAAGAAAGGGAGTGCTCGAGATGCTGATCTCGAAATAAATCTTGTTAAGGCTGCGATCCTCCCGGTCAGCTGTTGGACTTCCTTCACCGAGGTTGGGCTTTTCATCTCAATAACTGCCCGACATTTGTCCAGGTTGGCTTCTACCCCGCGCTCTGTCAGCATGAATCCCAGAAATTTCCCGGCCCGAACCCCAAAAGTGCACATTTTGGGATTGAGCCTCATGTTATATCGACGAAGTTGGTCGAAAACTTCTTCGAGATCACGCACATGATTCTCGTCGGTTAGGCTTTTTGCTATCATGTCGTCGACATAAACTTCAACCGTTCGTCCGATTTGTTCTCGGAACACCATGTTCATTATCCGCTGGTACGTTGCCCCAGCATTCTTTAATCCGAAAGGCATCGTCTTGTAACAATAATTGGCTCCTTCTGTCATGAACACCGTTTTTTCTTGGTCGGATGGGTACATTGGTATTTGATTATACCCGGAATACGCATCCATAAAAGATAAAAGCTGGAATCCAGAAGATTTGTCGACCAGCTGGTCGATATTAGGCAAGGGATACGAATCTTTGGGACATGCTTTATTCAAGCTGGTATAATCTACACACATTCGCCATTTTCCATTGGATTTTTTGACTAGAACTACATTAGAGAGCCATGTCGTATACTTGACTTCTTTGATGAAACCAACATTAAGTAACTCTGTCACTTGTTGTTTTACAGCCTCAGCCCTTTCTGTCGACATGTTTCTCCTGCGTTGCTCGACCGGCTTAACTTTTGGATCAATGGAGAGTCGATGACATATGACATCGGGGTCTAAGCCCGGCATATCAGCGGCGGTCCAAGCAAACAAGTCAGCATTTCGGCGAATGAGTGTGCACAGTTCTTCTTCCACTTTTTCAGGTAGCCCACATCCAATCTGCACAGTCTGTTCCGGTACGGACCCAATCTGTAGCGTTTTAAATTCTCCGTCAGGAATGGGTCGAGCTTATTTAAAATCAGCACGGACATCCAGGTCGGTTAGCATTACTCCCGCGGATGATGGATGTTCTTCAATTTTTTCGGTTATCGGAAGTTTTTCGGGTTTCTTAATTTTCAAGGATTCCTAATAGCAGGAACGCGCCATGACTTGATCTCCCCGGATGCTGTTCACCTTCCCGTCGTCACTCCAGAACTTCATCATTAAATGATTGGTTGAAATTATGGCTTCGATAGTGTTGAGAGTTGGTCTCCCAAGAATGGCATTGTAGGTTGACGGGCAGTCGACTACGAGAAAGCGCACCCTGGTGATTTTGGTTAGATGTGGCTGTCCGAGAGTTACAAGGAGTTCGACGTAACCGTTCAACTGAACCTTATCCCCCGTGAATCCAATCAGATCAACACCCTTATAAGGTACGAGGTCCGTGTTTGGAATGTGAAGAAGGTGAAATGTCTTCAAGAATAACACATCAGCTGAACTCCCTTGATCAATAAATACTCTCCTGACTTCATGGTTTGCCATCATGACCTTGATAAGCATGGGATCATCATGACCTGGAATAACTGGACCGTAATCATCATCTGAGAAGGTTAAGGGGGGTAATTTCCGGCGGGGGGCCCCGCGAACAGGATGTGAAGAAGTGGAAGCTGATAATATTTCTTTCAGATGCCTTTTCTTGGAATTGCTAGATTCTCCTCCTCCAGCAAATCCTCCTGCTATAGATAAATTACTGGATGTTTAGATGAGGGCTCCTCTCTGGACGGGGTGTGATGCCGAGATGTACTCCTGTGTTCTTGCTGAGAGCTGCCGGCTAGGGACCTATCACGAGATGGCCTTCTTGAACTTGACCTCGTAGGTCGGGGTGATCTGGTTCGTGACCTACTTGGTTCGTGTCGATTAGAACCATGTCGCCTTTCATCTGTTCTATCATCACGTCGACTTTGTGAATCGTCACGTCTGGAATGAGATTCGTGATCTTTTTTGAATCTGCTGAGCTTCCCCCGCTGGATGAGTTCTTCTATGGAGTCCTTCAAATTAAGGCATTGATCTGTATCATGACCATGTGATCTATGGAACCTGCAATATTTCGTCTTGTCAGTATTTGGTCCTGCCTTCTGTGCCCGCGGTCTTCTCATCCCGGCTTCATACATCTCGACATGGAGAATCTCATTCATTATCTTACTTCTCGACTGGTTTAACGGGGTATAAGAGGTATAACGGCCTAAAGGTTCTTTATCACCCTTATTTTCTTTGTTCTTGTTTTTCTGTCTTTGCTCCTTTTGTGTCTGGTTAGAAGAAACAACATCTTTCAACTTCAAGGTCATTTCTTCGTCTTCCAGACTGATGTATCCTTCAGCTCGACTTAGAAATTCCTCCATGCTATTCAGCTTCTTTTTGGATAAGTCGATCCAAAAAGGCGAATGTGGAATGAGTCCATCCTTTGCCAGCATAAGCTGCACCCCAGGCTGAAGGCCTTGGACCAGCAAAGCTTCCTTCGTAAATCTACTGATATAGTCACGCAGAGATTCAGAAGGTCCTTGTCGAATTTGTTTCAACGATGCTTCCGTCTTTGGTTGAACCTTACTGGTAGTGAAGCTGGTGATAAACTTGGCTCGCAAGTCGGCTCAAGTATTAATAGATCTCAGCGGAAGAGTCTGAAACCACCTCAATGCAGTTTTCTTCAACGATAACGGAAATACTCTATACATGATTGGTCCAGATGCACTCCTAACCGACATTGACGACTCGTAGACATCCAAATGCTCCAGCGGATCTCCAGTGTCGTCATACAATTCCGGTACCAGAACTTTCTCGAATCTCTTATCAATAGGAAAAAGCATAATCCTTTCGGAAAAAGGGAGCACAACTTGAATTACTTCTTCATCTTGCACTTATCTTGATTCGTCATTCACTAAGTTGGTTCTGAGTGGCGGAGGAGAATTGGAATGAACTGATTGAACCGATACCCTAGGGGAAGGTTGAGTCGGTGCTGGAGTTGGAATTCTATCACGTCTTGAAACATGTTCAACTCTCTGTGATGAATGACGCTGTGCCATTCTTTGTCTCTCTGCTGTGAGGTCATGCGCAACACGATGGTTGAGGTTTTCTACTGCCCTGTTATGCTCCAGCTGGTTGAGACGTTGAGCATATTGCTGGAGCATTTCCCCTTGGCGACGAATGAGATCTAACAATTCCTCGTGTTGTGGTTGGCTCGGTGGTACTTCTCGGTTCACTTGAGGTGGTGAAGGAGGACTCCTCATGCGAGGGGAAATCGTCCTCGGAACTGGAATCGGCACACCGACTAGCGACGACACCATTCGGGCGATCGATGAAACCATAGCAGGAGCAGTTCCTCTTGCAGCTGTTTGAGATTGTCCGCTTCTAGTAGTCACCATTGTTTCGGGAGCTTAAATTGAGGATTAGATCGGGAGATCAGGTTGATTAGATGAAACTGAGAATCAAAGTCGATCCCCACAGACGGCGCCAATGAACTTTCCAAAGTCAAAAAGAGTGAATCTCCTTCACTGCAGATGTTGATCTCCGGATCCAAAGGTTGAAGACGATGGTGCAGGGGTACCTGCAAGGGACTCCGATGCTTAACGTAAGTATTAGTTTAAGCGACTGAATAAGGGTTTTGAAATGAACAGAATGCGTACCTTTTTTGGCTCTGAAGACATGTATTTATAGGACATTTTAGGCGGGAAAGTTAGTTACGCTTGTAACTGCTTCCGTAAATTGCGGGTTCACGCGCCACAGATAGAATAAGTTCACGCGCCAGGGGTAAACCTCGGAGACGAGATAGTCTCTATCGTTAATCTCGGGAAACCACCTCAACTTATTATCTCGAGATGTCGATTCTCGACATAATTCTCGGAATGTATATAAAAGCATCTCGATAGCAGTGTCAGGTGTGCCATATTTATTATTGTCGCGTACGGAGCATGTCGTCGCGCAGCGGTAGTTTACGACAGCACCTATTTGTCGTCAAGTCATGTCGACTTGGAGTATGATTTTACTCCAGAACAGATAGACCAGCTTAGGGAAGAGGTTATCCTAACCGACCAAGTACGCGGGAACCTCATGATGATCCTCAGGAGGATGAAGTCAGAAGTACGGTAGCTACGATTGTAGGAGGGATCATTGGGGGTGGACTGGCCAATTTGACAAGGAAGAGATATGTTTGGTCGGTGATGCACGTCAGCACTAGCCCTAAGCAAGAGCATGCTCGCCCAGACTTCCCGACAATCATGTTCTCCGATTTGGACTTTGATGGAATATAACCTCATGAATGCGAACCAATAGTAATCGAGGTTCGAATGGCAACCTATAACGTTCAAAGGGTTCTTATAGACCAAGGGAGCTCGACATATATTTTATACTGGAATGCGTTCAAGAAGCTTGGTTTGTCGCAAGATTGCCTTTTTCCCTTTGTAGGATCCCTGATTGGTTTCGCCGACAATTCAGTTGAGGTTCGAGGTTATGTAGATCTACTCATAACCTTTGGAACTAAACCGAAGACGAAGATCGTTCGAGTTAAATACCTGGTGGTCAATGTCCCATCATTGTATAACGTCATACTAGGGAGGGTATATTTGAATGTGTTGGGGGCAGCCGTCTCTACCCTACACCTAACTATGAAGTTCCCTTTAGCTGATGGAGAGATTGGAGTAGTCAAAGCAAACCAGAAGGAAACTGGCCGTTGTTATGAAGACAACTTGAAAGTTTGACGTCAGAATTGGTCAGAAACTTGTGACACTCGCCCCGTCGAGTTTTATTTGTTGAACTAGATCCCGAAGAAGATTTTAGGGAGGACTTAAAGGAGACATTTGAAGAGGAAAGAAAGCATAACATGCGCTTGAACCCTCAAAAATGCGAATTTGAGATACATTAAAGGAAGTTTTGTGGGTTCATGCTCACTAAGAGGGGAATCGAGGCAAATTAGGACAAATGTCAAGCTATATTGGAGATGAGAAGCCCAATGAATGTAGAAGAAGTTCAACAGCTCTCTCTAGGTTCTTATCTATGTTGGCCGACAAGGCATTACCATTCTTTAAGTTGAAAGAATTCTTGTCCAATTCGTCGATCCTGATTATGAAGTCAGTTCAACTCTAGTACAAGAAGAAAAAATGACTCAAAAGCCGATTTATTTCATCAGTCGAGTCTTACAGGGGGCTGAACAACGTTATCAAAAGATAGAAAAATTAGATTTGGCATTAGGAATCTCAGCGAGGAGGTTATGACCATACTTTCAAAGCCATGTGATAATTGTCAAGATTGATTAACTGATCAAGCAAGTTCTACAAAAACCAGACTTAGCAGGCAGGACGGTCGTATGGGCAGCCAAGTTATTTGAATATGGACTGACTTTCGAGCCTTGTGTCCCCGTTAAGGCTCAGACATTGTCCGATTTCTTGGTAGAGTTGTCATCTCTAATTTAGAGTGTTGATCAAGAAATGGAGAATAGCTAGGTATTATCCGTGGATGGGGCATCAAACATGAAGGGAAGCGGGACGTGAGTTATTTTAAAAGGATTGGATGACATGACATAGTGATTGAACAGTCATTGGGCTTTGAGTTTAAAGCGAGCAATAACCACGTAGAGATATCTTGCACCTGGAGTAGAGCATGAGGGATGTGAGATATTTTGATCATTCTGACTTTCTGTTTCAAGAATGATTTCCTTCTAAATATCATTCTATTACTTCTAGAAATTTTATTGTCCTTTTGGAAACAGTATTTTTAGATTTTGGAGGTTCTTTTATGTTCATATTACAACTTTCTACACAAATCAACTTAATTTAACTTTCTAATATGCAATTAATTTTCAATAATTGTTTGTAGAATTTTCCGTTCTTAATTCTGAACCTAGCCTTTTGCTTCTGCAGACAAGATACACCTTCTGAACTTTGACATAAATATATCAGACATTTTCTAACTATTGTACAATTCTAATTTTTTTAGAAGAAGAGTCTCTTCAGTTTGTAAATTAAGATTTAGGCTCTCTGTTTTTTCTGACGGGATGTTTCTGAAGGTTGCTTGTTATTTTTTTTGTATTCTTTTAGACAATCTTAAGTGCAACCATTAGTATCATAAACATTCAAAAATACTTTAAACTTGTTTTGAGAGTTTATTATCATGAAAACATCTCAATAGAGTCTTGAACCTTACATCATCCACAAACGTATAATACGAATTTGAAGTTTCCAATCAATTCTTCCCAAAATAATTTCGTTGATATAAGTAAACATGGTAGCCATTTAGAAAGTTGTATCATGAAAGGTTTTAAAATGATTTATAGGCTTTAAAATAGTAATAAACAAACCTAAATTAAATTAGTGTCAAGATTTTTAATGATATTTTTTTAAAAAAATATTTAATTAGAGGGATTTGATTGATGTGCTCAAACAATATATCGTATACACAAAATAATTGGTAAAAATTAAAATTTAAACTTGTAATCTTTTATTTAAAAAGTCTTATAAGATTCATCTTAGAAAGAATGAATTCCCAATTCTAAATTCTTGATAATCACATCATTCTTACTTGTTTTACCATTTCCCTTTTTAGACTGTGAATCTCACTATAGAAAATTCGTGTAACCTAGGAAAAATAAAATGAAATTGACATAAATGCTCGTAGGGTAACCCAAGTAAACATTACTTTTATATATAAAAAGATATATATTAATTGAGAAACATATATTACTAAATGATAATGATAAGAATTCAAATTTAAATTAAAAAAAGATTCAATATAAAAAAATGTTAAAGATTAGAATCATTAATATTTAGATTTCATACTATTAATTTTTTAAGTGACTGAAAAAAATTTGAGGGAATGTCAAAAAAAAATTATAAGGGAGGTGTGTGAAAGACATTCCACAAGGAAAACAATTAAAAAACACCAAAAGTGACACATGATTTTTCTAATTGATAGAGTACAGAAAGTCAAAACCTCTCGAGAACATGTTCGCAAAATTATTATATAGAAGTTGATTAAAAAATAAAAGTAAACTTGTTTTAACCTTTGACTCTCAGGGTTTTTTGTGTGTATATATATTTTACACTTTTGTCAAAAGGTAAAATAAATATTTATGTTGCATAATTAATTTATTTAGGGCCACCACTTTTCTTTTTGGAATAAACCATGAATATCCCCTGTTATCCGAAGCAGTCATGTTCGGAGTTTAGTTACATTCAAGACTCCCCACCCCTCCCTAAAAGTGTATTTAGTGGGGATCGAACTCAAAACTATTCCCACAATCTCAATCTGCATTGTCAACTGAATCACAATTTTTTTAGTTTAATTAGGACCACCACATTAAAGTAGGTGTATCTGGGGTGGTGTGAGATTTAGTGTGTATCCTTCTCCATATATACATAATTAATCTCCAAACATTGTTTTGAATCTTTTGATTTTAAAAACCACATCTTTTAGAATTTTCAATTTTTTCAGTATAATAAAATTAGTAACGACTTCCATTTTCTATAATTAATTAATTTTTGGGTCGCAATAACATTTTTTAAACTTATTCAATCCCCACTAAATACATTATTCGAGAGGTGTGATGAGCCTTAACTGTAACTAAACTCCGAATAGGATTGCTCCTGGTAATAGGGAATACCTATGGTTTAGAAAAAAAAAATTAATTATTTGCTTATGTTAATTTAATGTTATCTGTTTATTGGATCCAATCAAGTCATTAACACAAACAAATTGGGTATGAATTATTATTATATCTTAAATTAGTATTTAATAATATATAGATTCATTTCATTATTTTAAGTAATTTTCAACTATCCCATTAAGCATTATCATTAAATAATTTTAACAAATAATATTTTAATCATATATAAGATCATAATATTCAATATTTGATAATTTACAATGTCATTTAATATTTTGTGTATGTGTGTATGAAATTTATATTTAATAATTTGCAAATTAATTTTTATAAAGTAATGATTAATAATTAGTATTGTTATTAAGTAATTCTAATATTTAATATTTGAATTATATAATTTTATATTTGGTCAGTAATACTTGATACTTTATAGTATGATTTAATTATTTTTCAATAATTTTTAAATGGTAATTTATAACTAGTATTTTCGTCAAGAAATTTTAATAATTACTTTTTTAATTATATATACATAAATGAAATTTTATATTCGGTAGTTATATTTAATAATATATTATATTATTAAATACTTTAAAATATACATTATTAAATAATAATTAATTAAGATTGTTCAACCAAGAAAAACCTATTGATATAAAACTTGTGAGAATCAATATAGAATAAGTCAAACTAGTCCCAAACCAGTAAGGAAGAATCCGTTGAACCAATTTGATTCTATTTTTTAGATGTATTATCCATCATTCAATAAATATATAAGAAATTTCATACAAAACACATTTTTTTTCTCTTCATTACATCACGGATTATATCCCGCACTCACTCTTTTCTCTCTCTCATTATTATACATAATTGTTGTACAACCAAATTGTACGTTGTACAAATATGAATTTTCTTCTAATTTTATTTCAACATCAATTTACAAATGCTCATATACATACATTTTTATTATTTATCATTTTATTATTCTTTTCTTTATTTTATAAGACCAATAATATGATCATTTAATGTTAATCTAAAATTTGAGTTGACTTAATTTATTAACATTTTATGTTAGTTTATCTAATATAGATATTTAATTAATACTTATTCACAACAAATATGTTATTTAATTATTAAATTAAAATTACAATGAATATGTATGACAGTAATAAAAAAATATTATTTCTTTCTACTTTATTTTATTTGAATTTTTTAAAGTGAAAAATAACTAATAACTTAATTCAAATAAATATGTTTGACACTAAAATCACTAGAAAAGGAAGTTACAATTTATTTTAAGATTACCTTTGACTTCTTCAAATGATGCTTATTCTTGTTTAAAGACATCTAATATTTTACGTATTAATATAAACTTGATGAAATTTACAATATGATTACTATCATATAAAAAATATATATATTATATTATTATGCCTTTTTCACCAGTATATTTATGCTATCTTTAGAAAAATGAGGCTTTTAAACAAAAAGAATTCCGAAGGAAAAGGATTACCTTTCAAGGAATAAATCTGTCATAAAATTTTTCAAAAAATGAAAAAATAAATAGGTTGCAACACTGGTATTCTTTGTTTTACTGAATCACAACACAGGTAACAGCTCTTTTTGTGCATTTGTTAGAGAATCAGTGGCTTTTGTTTGTTTGAGAAACAGAGTCAGAGGCAGAGGAAAATCGTTGATCTAAGATGGCGACGGTGGTGGCAGAGAAGAAGCCGAAAACGAAGATCGTATGCACGCTTGGACCCGTATCGAGGTCTGTGCCTATGGTCGAGAAGCTTCTGCGAGCAGGTATGAACGTTGCTCGCTTCAACTTCTCTCATGGCTCCCACGAATACCATCAGGAAACCCTCAACAACCTTAGGGCTGCCATGGAAAATACCGGTATTCTTTGTGCCGTCATGCTTGACACCAAGGCATGAAACCTATTCCTTCTTTGATTTATATTCTCATCCTCGATTTTATTTTTGTTATTTATTTTATACATCTTACGATTTCTTTGATAATTGCTAATGTTTCTGATAGGGTAGAGTGTGTGTGTGATTAATGTGTCAGTTATACATGGAGCGTTCAAAGTGATAACGTGATCCACAAGAAATGGGATGTATTGAAAAATACTACATACAATACATTGGTAGCTTGAAAAACTGCAATTTCCAATAAATATTTCCTAATTTTAATTCCTTAATCGGTGAATTTAGGCATATTGTGGGCATTTATATCGGTGATCATGGAACCATCGGTGTTGGTTCAAGTGATATAGGTGAATTTAGGCATATTGTGCATTTATATCTGTGATCATGAATCCAAATGTGTTGGTTCAAGTGACACATGTTTGATTTCGTTTAGCAAGGTCTCTACTTGAGCCTTGTGTATGGAAAAAATCTGTTGGAAGAGTTAGCTTCACCATGACGTGGGATGTTCCCGACTCGAAAATGATAGCCTCCCGTGGAGGATACGTGTGATTTATACAAAAAAAATCCATGATCATGAAGAATAGTACAAGTGCGTTTATAATGTGATCCTTTCTGCATGTTGTATGTCCTATCTTGAATGTTGAATTGGTGTCAATCCAAGGCATTGTTATTGTTGGACTTAATAAAGTAAACCTGACATTGTCAAGTATCTCACTTATCTATCTTTCATTTTATGTCTATCTATATTGTTGTAGGGGCCTGAGATTCGAACTGGATTTCTCAAGGATGGCAAGCCTATTCAACTGACACAAGGTAATGAAATAACCATTACGACTGACTATAGCATAAAGGGAGATGAGAAGATGATCTGTATGAGCTACAAAAAGTTGGCTGAGGATTTGAAGCCTGGGAGTGTCATACTCTGCTCAGATGGCACCATAACATTTACAGTTTTATCATGTGACAAACAAAAGGGTTTGGTTCAATGCCGCTGTGAGAACTCAGCCGTTCTTGGTGAGAGAAAGAATGTTAATCTGCCTGGAGTCATAGTGGATCTCCCAACTTTGACTGAAAAAGACAAGGAAGATATCTTGAACTGGGGAGTTCCCAATAAAATTGATATGATTGCTCTTTCTTTTGTTCGAAAAGGTTCTGATCTGGTTGAAGTACGAAAAGTGCTGGGAAACCATGCTAAGAACATTATGCTCATGTCAAAGGTATGGTGTATTGTGGTTTAAAGATGTCTAAGTTCTGAATCAAGTATGATCATAGAGATGCCTATTGCATCCACGTTAATGTGTGTTATTGGATATCATCTAACAAACCTGTGAGCTTGTACTAATATTTTCTATCTCTATATGCATATTTAATTACTTATTTGTGGTCACTTTTTTCTCTCTGTTACTTCAAAAATATGTGGCAGGTTGAGAACCAAGAAGGGGTTGCAAATTTTGATGAAATCCTTGCAAATACAGATGCATTTATGGTGGCACGTGGTGACCTTGGAATGGAAATTCCAATTGAGAAGATATTTCTTGCACAAAAAGTGATGGTTTATAAGTGCAATATCCAAGGAAAACCGGTTGTTACTGCAACCCAGATGTTGGAGTCAATGATCAAATCTCCCAGGCCAACCAGAGCTGAAGCTACTGATGTTGCCAATGCTGTTCTGGATGGCACAGACTGTGTGATGCTTAGTGGTGAAACAGCTGCTGGAGCTTATCCAGAACTTGCTGTTCAAACTATGGCTAAAATATGTATTGAAGCAGAGAGCACCCTTGACTATGGAGATGTATTTAAAAGGGTAATGGAACACTCACCAGTACCCATGAGCCCATTGGAGAGTCTAGCTTCTTCTGCTGTTAGAACAGCTAACTCAGCAAAAGCTGCTCTTATATTGGTTTTAACTAGAGGAGGGAGTACTGCAAAATTAGTTGCTAAATACAGACCAGGCATGCCCATTCTTTCTGTAGTTGTTCCTGAGATCACGACTGATAACTTCGACTGGTCATGCAGTGATGAGGCCCCTGCAAGGCATAGCTTGATATTCCGAGGATTGATCCCAGTATTAAGTGAGGCTTCTGCTAGAGCTTCTCATTCAGAAACAACAGAAGAAGCAATAGACTTCGCCATTGAACATGCCAAGGCAAAGGGTCTCTGCAAAAACGGGGATTCTGTTGTGGCTCTCCATCGTGTGGGCGCTGCATCAGTCATCAAAATATTGACTGTGAAATGATCTCCTATTAAAAGGAGTTCTCTTCAGCTGCTTTTGGCAAAATTTTTGTATGGTGGGAAAGAGGTTTCATCATACCTTTTCTAGTCTTCATCAAATACAAAACATCAATTAGAAGCATTTATTAGGGTGAACCCCTCCTTTTCACTTATCCACATATCACTGTTTCTTTGTTATGTTTGCCTTTTTAGTTATTATTATCTTCATTGTGGCAAATGGTGGCCCTTTTTTCATTTTATAAGATTATGTTGATTGAAGCTTTTAGTAAACAAAAAAAAAAAAAAAAAAAAGTGGCCGATTTTTGGGTCTTGATTTTTTCATGGTTCAACTTTATTGGAGTACTCCAATATCTGTTTTGATTGAGAAGTGTATGGTTTCCTTATTTTAATTCTTCCACATTTTGATGATATGGAGTGTGTTTGGCTTGCCATTTCACCTAGTTGAAAGTTGAAAATAGTAGTCGAAACTATTTAAGCAGTGTTTGGGAAGGTAGCTTTTTTGGTAGCTACAATCTTTTCTTAAAAAGTTACTTGGGGTAGCTTTTTTAAAAAAGCTCCAATTTTCAGCTATTAGCTGAAAATTAATTACAAGTTTAACCCTCAACCACCCCCACTTATCATTATTTAATAATTAATGTTGTCCTTAAATGTCATTTTACCATTTTCAACTAGTTTTACCAAACACATTCAATAGCTTTCAACTTTTAGCTAGTTTTAAGCTTTCAACGAGCTTTCAGCTTTTTAGCTAGCTTTTCAGCTAGTTTTACCAAACACACTCATGATCTTTTTTACCAAACACACTCATGATCTTCTAAATTTTAGTAGAACAATGGAGCAAATGTTAAAAGTCATAACTTTGTTAAAATTTACCCGATTTTCTTAATTAGTAGGTGCTAATTGCATTTTATTTGTTTGTTTTGAAAGTGCATCCTATTATAAAAGAATCCAAATAACGTAAAAATGCAGAAAAAAAAAGTAAGGAATTAATTAGTATACACTCTCAGAGTAAAGAAATTTTAATGGTGTGTCGCCACATCATTTAATGAATGTTACACCTCATGTGTTATTCAATTTAATAAATGATGTGGTAGTAGGACGTCTATGTAAAATTTTTTTACACTGACGGTGTATATATATTAAACTTAAAAAAGTAATACGAGTAAAACAAAATGTTAAGACAAAAGCTACGTATGGGAAACAATAGCAGGATAGAAGGGACCAAAATGTACTAGTTTGACTTTATATATTGGTTTAGCTTGAAATTTTACTGGAGTTTCAGCTCATCAATTTGAATTATATAAACCAAATGTCATCATGAGATAGCGTGAAACCGGGGTATGTTGTTAGAAATTTTATTTCTAATAATTAATATGGGCAATATATATTATTTGTAGCATTTATATTAGTTATTTATAATTAGTTGGGTTCAATAAAAGTGATCTAATTTTAGTGAGTCTTTAGACTGCCAATAAGAAAAACCGATATGAGCTCAAATAAGTGGAAACCGGATTAGGCCCGTTAGGGGTTAATGGGAACCCTGACAGGTTTATAATCCTAAAGTTGGTCATGGTCCCCAATACGCCAAATCAGAATACGTCTCTCTGTCTCCCCATCAGAAAGAGAAATATCCAGTCCCATCTGAGGAATCCAGTGATTTGGCTGAGGAAGATCATTGCACCAAAGGGCTATTCCGCTGCAACCTCCAGTCAACGTCAATGGATACAGGTACGTATCACTAACCATAACTTTGTAATCTAGCACAACGGTTCTCGATTGATTAATGAAAAATTTCTATTTGGCTTAAGAAATTTATCCCAACAAGTGGTATCAGAGCCACCGTTGTTGTTAGGTTATGGGGTTCTACAACGTATCTTTACAATTCTTTTTTGTGATTGAGATTAAATGAATCATCTTTGATTTGTGTTTTATTTACATGATTTGATTCATAAATCAGATATAATTAGTTTAATTGGTTGTACGGATACAAGAATCAATCTTTGCATTTTTCCATATTTTTTTGGTCGTAGAAAACAATTCTTATATCTCTCTGCCATTCAAAATAAATGAATTTAAATCATTTTTTTTAATTCCAATGGCATACGTTATAAATTATTACATTTAAGATTATAATATTTAAAACTGATTCCTGTTGTTTTGATTGGGAATTATTATTATAACAGTAAGAATTGATTGGCAGCCACACGTTTTTTTTTTTATTGCGAATTATTATTATTATGAGCGCAATTATTGATTTGAGCCATTTTTTTGTTGGCTTTTTAAATTTTTCGTATCCGTGTCTTGTCCTCATTTCACGTTATGCCACAGGGGAGATTATGGGATATATCCGTT
This sequence comes from Sesbania bispinosa, assembly GCA_026901365.1. Classification (NCBI taxonomy): domain Eukaryota; kingdom Viridiplantae; phylum Streptophyta; class Magnoliopsida; order Fabales; family Fabaceae; genus Sesbania; species Sesbania bispinosa. Next base: position 199,792 of record QLOH01000415.1, read on the forward strand.
GTTTTGTTTCGGTTCCAAGTTCATATTTTTTTTTAAATACTGCATGAAATAATGAGAATATGGCTATCCATTCTTTCAAGTTTCCTTTGTTTGGTCTGAGAACATATTGTTATAGGTTTCCATGTCAGGTTTCAACAGATTATTATTTCCACATGAACCCGTGACTTGATAGTTTTAAGTTAACTAGATAACCGTTGCTCTATTTGTTGGTATTATGTTCAAACTTGATTTGATAAAAGTAAAATGCGTTAATACTGTTCATTAAAAAAAATTGCACGTTTATGCGTTTTATGCGAATTTTTTGTATCTTTTTTGAGTGCAAATTTTGGCAGATTATAGACCCTCTTTTAAATTAATTTGTCTAGTAATTTTTTTAATTAGATTAATTGATATAATATATTGCCAAAGCAGTCCCTATTATAGAAATTAGTTTAATTAAAATTACAATAGATGTTAGTATGTGATTATTTATGCAATTTGTGCTCATCCCAAAGGAAGACACAATTTGGCCAAATAATAACATGCCTGTGATGATAAATATGTGACGATTATAAAGTTATATTCATGTGAATAATAGTCGGTCCAAAGAAAGACTATTATTTGACAGAATTAATTGTCAATATTTGATCGTTGCATTGAGAGTACCACTTACAAATTAATTTGTATGTCCAAAGACTAAAAATTAATGTTGTGCTCGGTATCTTGTGATGGGTCTATCATGTAAATTATCTGCATAATTTTTTTTTATGAACATATTATTAATTGTATCAATATTCTCTTACAGTTGTTGTTGCTAGTGCTGTTAACTTGTCTGCTCAAATTAATTGTATCTCCATGCTAAACGGGACAAACTTTAAGGTCTGGAAGGAAGAAGTCGAGATAATTCTTGGCTGCATGGATCTTGATCTGGCACTTCGGGCTGAGAAACCCACTCCAACTCCGGAGAAGCCGGAGGAGGATAAGGTTGAAAAGTGGGAACGCTCAAACCGAATGTGTCTGATGATCATGAAGCGATCCGTTCCAGAAGCTTTTCGGGCTCTATTTCTGAGAGTCAGAGCGCTAAAGATTTCCTTGATGTTGTTGAGAAGTATTTCACTAGTAATGAGAAGGCTGATGCAAGCAATTTTCTTGCCAAGTTTATCTCTATGAGATACAAAGGCAAAGGAAACATAAGGGAGTACATTATGGAGATATCTAATCTCGCGTCAAAACTGAAAGCACTAAAGTTAGAGCTGTCTGATGACTTGCTCGTGCACCTAGTTTTGATTTCCCTTCCTACACACTTTGGGCAATTCAAGGTGAGTTATAATACTCAGAAAGATAAATGGACCTTGAATGAACTCATTTCTCATTGTGTGCAAGAGGAGGAAAGGCAGCAAAGAGAGAGGACTGAAAGTGCTCATTTGGCCTCAAACTTTCGGAATAGAAAGAGAAAGAGTAATAAGGATGTTGTAGAAAGGACTTCTCAGCAAAAGAAAGTCAAAAAGGATGAAAACACACCTACCTGCTTCTTCTGCAAGAAGCCTGGACACATGAAGAAAGAGTGTTCCAAGTACGCCTCCTGGTGTGTAAAGAAATGTGATTTTCTCTCTTTTGTTTGTTCTGAAGTTAATTTAGCTTTTGTACCACATGATACTTGGTGGGTAGATTCTGGTGCTACTACTCACATTAGTGTATCTATGCAGGGTTGCCTTTGGAGCCGACCGCCAAGTGATAATGAAAGATTTATCTATGTGGGCGATGGCAACAAGGTCACAGTGGAGGCTATTGGAACATTTAGATTACAGTTAAACATTGGATTTCATTTGGATTTATTTGAGACTTTTGTTGTACCGTCTTTTAGGCGAAATTTAATTTCTATTTCTAGTTTGGACAAATTTGGTTTTTCTTGTTCATTTGGAAATAATCAATTTAGTCTCTATCAAAATTCAAATGTTGTTGGTTCTGGTTCTTTAATTGATAATCTATACTTGCTAGATGTAGTTAGTTCCAATAAAGAAATTCTTCACATTGATTCTCGTGGTACAAAACGTAAATTAAATGAGAACTCAGCCACCTTATGACATTAGCGTTTAGGCCATATCTCTAAACAGAGAATTCAGAGGCTTGTGTCGGATGAGATTCTTGGACCCTTAGACTTGTCGGACTTTGAGGTCTGCGTTGAGTGTATTAAGGGTAAACAAACAAACTCTAGAAAATTAGGTGCCGAAAGGGCTAAGGACGTTTTGGAATTAATTCACACGGATATCTGTGGACCATTCCCTACGGCATCTTGGAATGGACAACAGTATTTCATTACGTTCATAGATGATTATTCAAGATATGGCTACCTATTTTTAATTCATGAGAAGTCCCAATCCCTAGACGTTTTCAAAACTTTTAAAGCTGAAGTTGAGCTTCAACTTGGAAAGAAAATTAAGGCCGTCAAATCTGACCGTAGAGGTGAATATTACGGCAGATATGATGGATCAGGTGAACAACGTCCAGGGCCTTTTGCGCTTTTCCTACGAGAATGTGGCATCGTTCCTCAGTATACTATGCCTGGGAAACCAAGCATGAACAGTGTTGCAGAACGTAGAAACAGGACTCTTAAGGATATGGTGAGAAGTATGATTAGTCATTCTTCCTTGCCAGAGTCATTGTGGGGAGAAGCGCTTAAGACTGCAGTTTACATCCTAAACAGGGTACCAAGTAAAGCAGTTAACAAAACTCCTTATGAACTATGGACCGGTAAAAGGCCAAGTATAAAGCATTTACACATTTGGGGTTGTCCAGCTGAGGCGCGTCCTTATAGGCCGCACGAAAGCAAGCCGGAATCAAGGACTGTTAGCTGTTATTTTGTTGGCCATCCTGAACGCTGTCGGGGCTATAAATTTTACAATCCCACTACCAGATCATTCTTTGAGACGGGGAATGCGAGATTCCTTGAGGATGTTGAGTTTGGGAAGGAAGAGAACATAAGGAATGTTGTCTTTGAGGAAGAACCTGTCATTGACAGTGATCAAGTCCTCGTGCCTATTACTATTCCAATACCTACCCCAGTAATAGATGACAATGATGGATTTATTCCTAACATTGTCCCAGCACAAGACAACAATGAGGTTCTCCCTCAACTACCCATAGAGCAAGCTCAACAACCTCAAGAAGTGCCATTAAGAAGATCCACTAGAGAAAGGAGAAGTGCAATTCCAGATGATTATATTGTATTTTTCCAAGAACATGAGGATGGAATTGGTTTAACAAAGGATGATCCAATCAACCTCTGTCAAGCTATGCGCAGTTCTAATTCTCAAAAGTGGATTGATGCGATGAAGGATGAGATGAAGTCTATGCATGACAATGATGTCTGGGATCTCGTTGAATTACCTGAAGGTGTGAAACCTATTGGTTGTAAATGGATATTTAAAACCAAGAGGGATTCAAAAGGTAATATCGAGAGATATAAGGCTCGTTTAGTTGCTAAAGGCTTCACTCAAAAGGAAGTCATTGATTACAAAGAAACCTTTTCTCCGGTTTCTTCAAAGGATTCTTTTAGAATAATAATGGCACTGGTAGCTCATTATGATTTAGAGCTCCATCAGATGGATGTTAAGAGTGAGTTTCTAAATGGTGACATTGAAGAAACAATTTATATGGTGCAACCAGAAAATTTTGTGTCTGGTGACTCAAAGTCTATGGTATGCAAACTAAAGAAATCCATCTATGGTCTCAAACAAGCTTCCCGTCAATGGTATCACAAGTTTCATCAAGTTATTACCTCATATGGTTTTGAGGCAAATACTGTTGATGATTGTGTTTATCATAAGTTCAGTGGGAGTAAATATATATTCTTAGTGTTATATGTCGATGATATACTGCTTGCTAGCAGCGATATAGGCTTATTGCATGAAACCAAGAGATTTCTGACAAAAAATTTTGAAATGAAAGATCTTGGTGAAGCCTCTTTTGTATTAGGTATTAAGATATTAAGAGATCGTTCTCATGGTATCTTAAGGTTATCACAAGAGAGCTATATCGATAAAGTTTTGGATAGATTCGGCATGAAAGAAAGTAAACCAGGAGATACCCCCATAGCCAAGGGAGATAAATTTAGCCTCAAACAATGCCCTAATAATGACCTTGAAAGAAATGAGATGCAAAATATTCCCTATGCTTCAGCTGTGGGAAGTCTAATGTACGCTCAAGTTTGTACTCGTCCCGATATTGCATTTGTGGTGGGAGTTTTGGGCAGATACTTAAGTAATCCTGGGATGTAGCATTGGAAGGCAGTAAAGCGTGTAATGTGCTATTTGAAGAAAACAAAAGGGTATATGCTCACTTATCAGAAGTCTGACGGTTTAGAGATCATTGGGTACTTTGACTCTGATTTTGCTGGGTGTCAAGACAGCAAACGCTCCACGTCAGGATACATCTTTATGTTGGCTGGAGGAGCTATCTCTTGGAAGTCTGTTAAATAGACTATTATAGCTTCTTCAACCATGGCTGCGGAGTTCATTGCTTGTTTTGAGGCGTCCAACCATGGGATATGGCTGCGAAATTTTGTCACTAATTTACGTGTGGTCGATGGCATTGAAAGACCATTGAAAATCTATTGTGACAATAACTCAGCAGTTCTTTATTCCAATAACAATAGGAGTACAACCAAGTCAAAATTTATTGATATCAAGTTTCTGGTTGTCAAGGAAAGAGTTCAGAATAAGCAAATTTCTATAGAACATATAGGGACTGACTTTATGCTAGCTGATCCACTTACTAAGGGTTTAGTGCCTAGAGTTTTTCATGAGCACGTTGCTCATATGGGTGTAATTCCTGATACCTTAGTTTAAGTGGGAGTCCCATTTATACTATATGTTCTGATTGTTTTTCTTATTTTCTAAAGAATAAGTTGATGTTTGTCATTCTGCTCTAGCTTGTTTTTTTTGTGCAATAATTATATTGTGTTTTGAATTGATCTCTATAAAGAATAAATTTTAGACCAGTTGGAAATAGACATGACTAAGATCACATTACATGTAATTTCCATGCCACTTATCCATATTTGATTTATGTCATTGAGTACATACAATTGTGGTGATCATTGTGGTTTAGTCACAGTGGGTTATGATGAAAGCTGCAGTGGTTCCCTGCTGTTGTATGAGATGGACCAGATTGTTTAAGGGTAGTCTAAAAGTAAATAGCATACGGTTGCGCGCCTAAAGAATTTTGTGATATAAATGCTTAAATGAATATTAAGCCCAAGTGGGAGATTGTTAGAAATTTTAATTCTAATAATTAATATAGGAAATATATATTACTTGTAGCATTTATATTAGTTATTTACAATTAGTTGGGCTCAATAAAAGTGATCTAATTTTAGTGAGCCTTTAGACTGCCAAGAAGAAAAACCGATATGGGCTCAAATAAGTGGATACCGGATTAGGCCCGTTAGGGGGTTAATAGGAACCCTGACATGTTTATAATCCTAAAATTGGTCATGGTCCCCAATACGCCAAATCAGAATACGTCTCTCTGTCTCCCCATCAGAAAGAGAAATATCCAGTCCCATATGAGGAATCCAGTGATTTGGTTGAGGAAGATCATTGCACCAAAGGGCTATTCCGCTGCAACCTCCAGTCAACGTCAATGGATACAGGTACGTATCACTAACCTTAACTCTGTAATCTAGCACAACGGTTCTCGATTTATTAATGAAAAATTTCTATTTGGCTTAAGAAATTTATCCCAACATGTGTCACTTAGTGAATTTTGATCATTAATTTGAAATTCAATGATCAAGATTTCACCATTAAATTTATGATAGAAAAATTATTTTGAACATATAACTATTGAATTTAAAACCAATGGTCCAAATTCACCTAAAGTCACGGTGATTTTCGTGCCACAAAGTCATCAAATATAAATTCCGACAACAAAAAAAGATTTCCTTCCTTGATTTTTTTTCCACTCCTTTTTTTTTTTATATTTGATTATTTCCTTAACCACCACCCCCACCCACTTCTCACTCTCCCCAACCCCCACCTCCACCCCACCCGTTTCGTGTCTCTCTCCCCCCCACCCCCTTCTCCCCCACTCCCCTCCCACCTCCACACCCTTCCTCTTCGCCCTTTTTCCTTTCTTTTTTTAATGTTATCTTCTTTGTTATGTTTTCAAGAAATACTCCATAAACTTAGTATTAAGAATTTAAGATTATTTTTAGATGGAATTTTATCTCTAAAGACTAAAAAATTTCATAATAAAATTTTACATTTCTGAAATCTAATTTTCAGAAGTAAATTTTTTAAACGTCGTTTCAAAAATTAATTTTCAGAAAGCATTTTTTTTACAATTTAGTCTCCAGAAATTAATTTCCGGAAGCATTTTAAGCCAATGCATTGTTGGAAATTAGTATTTAAAAGGAGAAAATTTTGGGTGTATTTTTTTAGAAAAAAAAACTAGAAAAAAGGATAGGGTGGAAAAAGAAAAGGGGATGGGAAAAGAAATTCGCACAAAAAGGTTCAATGCTTGGATTGTTGCAAGGGCTCATGAGAGACACAACAAGAAGGACATTGCAAGGGGTTTCTATATTGTTTTTAGGGTAAAATATGTTTTTGGTCCCTATGAAATTAGTGAGTTTTGCTTTTAGTCCCTATAAATTTTTTTTTTGTTAAAGCGTCCTTCAAAAATATTTTTTTTTTGCAATTAGTCTCTCCCCTCAAATGGCGTGTGTCATACGCTGATGTGGCACGTTTTCCCTCTCCTAAGTGTCAATTATTATTTTTCTAGCGGTCTTAAACCACCAGAAACTTATGCAAGCACTGCCACAACCTCCCCCACCATTCCCCACTCCTGTAACTCACCCCACCATTTCCCCACCCCATGTAACTCACTCACTCCCTTTTCTCCCCTCCAACCATGAAGCATCCACTACCCATAAAAACTCCCATCATCATGTTGAGTTCTATAACTGTGTGGAGCTCATAAAAAACACTCTTGCAATCGAAAACGGAAGAATCGTCTTCGTTGCTGACATGCTCCCTACCAAATCTTTTGTTCTTGTTGTTGAGGTGAAGCACCAAAACCGTTTTGAGGCAATGTTGGTTTCATAGTGCGTGTAATCTAAACCTTCGAAAAGGATCATGGTGTTTGTTTGTATATATATAAGAAGTACGTGTATGTGTTTATAAAGATGGAGAACTTAGCATGGAAGAAAGGAAGGGGTACTTGAATTGAAGTGAAAGCAGAGAGAGTGAGTTACTAATAATAGGATAAGATTGGAATTTAGATTAGTTTAGTAGTAGAAGTACATAAGATGAGTGGAACGTGGGAGTGAGTTAGTGAAGAGATATAATGTTAAAAATAGGAAAGAGGGTTGAGGGTCGGATTCATAAAACTGGGAACGGAGGCAACCGACAAATATGTGAAGTGAACGAAAATAAGTTTGCAATGGGCAGTGCAGAGAGAGAAGAAAAAGAAGTTTGCGCTGCTTGTTTTTTAATAGTGGGAGTGGGGGAGAAAGGGTGGGGGAATCTGTGTGGTGAATTAAAGGGGTGGGGGAGAAGAGGGAGTGAGTGAAATGGTGGGGGCAAGTTGTGGCGGTTTAAGCATAATATTCTGGCGGTTTAAGACCGCCAGAAATATAGTATTTGACATCTAGGAAAGAGAAAACGTGCCACATCAGCATATGGCACACGCCATTTAAGGGGAGGGACTATTTGCAAAAAAAAATATTTTGGGAGGACGCTTTAACAAAAAAAAATTTATAAGGACTAAAAGCAAAACTCGCTAATTTTATAAGGACCAAAAACATTTTTTACCCTTGTTTTTATAGCGGCTTAATATTTAGATGTCTAACTTAGTCTTCAATGCGGCCTTTCATTAGCAAGGATCGGATCATGCGACCTTTCATTTCTACTCGTTGGGGATCTCCAGGGAGGGAAGATAGATGGTGGTTTCGTGCCCTCCCTTGTCGCCCTAGATTTTAGGAAGCTTAGGTGCCGTTTGGGGTGGTTGTCAGTTTTTGGTTTTTGGTTTCGAAATCCAAATTTGAAAACAAAATGTGTTTGAGTAAAATGGAGTTGAAATGGTTTTTACACAACTTTCAAAACCAAATCACCTTACTTTTCAAAACAAAAAAAAAATGGTTTTACGTTTTACGTTTTTAGTTTTTATCACAAGCCCGACCTAACTCTACTACCTAACTCTGCGACTACCATTTCATTCTCTCAAGCTTCCATTCTCTCAAGCTTCCCATATCCGATCTCGATCTGACTATTTGTTCGACAAAACCACCGGTGAGTACTTTTCTTGTCTTTTTTTCGTTTTTCTGATTTGTGTTTTAGGGGTTAATAGCGGTGAGGGGCGCAAGTGAAGGGTTCTGGTGAGGGGTTCTGTGAGTCCGTGTGATGTAGGGTGCAGGTGATGAATGTGAGTGGATGTGGGGCTGATTTCCTTTATCTGTATGTAGGCAGAGAACGAAACAACGAAGAGACGAGCTTCTCACCACTTCAGGAAGAAGAAGAGATCACGGTAATTACTCATTTCTTCTATGCCCTCAATTCAATTCAATTCTCACAGTTCAACGAAAAAGAATAAATGATCAGTTGATATTCATTGTGTTCTTTGAAATGCCCTCTTTGAAAGGCCAAGAATGTTTTGATTGCCTGTTCCTAGAAATGTTTTGATTCCGAGAACTAAAGTGAAATATAATTTCTGATTTTTTTATTTGTCTCTTTCCTTCCCTTGCATTTCTTTCCATGGTTTGAAGTTATTATGCATGACTCTGATCTAAACCCTAAACCCTATATCAAGCTATTCTGCATGATAAAATAGCCAATTTGTTAGTTGGATTTGATAAGGAAATATGACAAGCTAACTGGTAGGTTGGTCTAAAACATCTTCAAATTCAAGATGATTCTGAACTCAGTATTTGATGTTTTAAATCATAAGAAAGAAATCTTTAAAGTTTTTTGTCACATTCTATTATAGAGGTGTCAGCCTTGTGCTTGAGGGACCCTTGGTCCCTAATTAATGACATTTCCTTCTCTTTGGTCCCTTGACAAAATTATCTAACTCTGCCCTATCACAAGATGGATATGATCAGTGGTATTGTTTTGATGTAGTGGTTATTATCCGTTGTAGTCTTGATATGATATCATATATTGACATCTTAAAAACCTGATATAAATTCCTTTTCCTTGATGGATGAGGTCCTGAAAGATCCTACTGAGATTGGATACCTCTATACCTTTTTTCTTTAGGCCTATCTTAGACGTGCCATCAAATGCTTTGCAGAAGTTGGTAGCTTTTGATCTTGAAAATCGAATTAGTTTTACATCATCTCTTCTTGAAAAATTTGTAAAACTTGTTTGATTCATTGAAAAACCAAAATTGGATTATTGGTGATCTATTAACATTAGTCCATTACCAAGGCTTTACTCTTCCAGAATTTATTTTGAACATGCTATCCATGCTTGTTGCTTGTAACTAATTATTACGTTTCTGTCAAGCCAATAATTAGATACCAGCTTGATATGATATATTACAAACATTATATGTGAATCTTTTAATATTATTCAAAATGCTCTTCAAAACAAAAGCCTAATAATTAAGTACCGCGTATGTATATAATTATTAAAATTAGTTACATTATTTAAGCCATGTTTTGAATGACGTGTAATTTCCTAACTTGTTGAACCATATGTTGAACAAACATAGCCTAATTGAGATTGAAGCGTGCTTTCCAATTTGTTTTCTAAATTTTAAAACGGTCTTGCCCGATTCATTTGTATGCAATAAATTGAAGTAGTATAGAACTGCCTATGAAATTCCATATCGTGGGAGAAAATGATGTGATGTGTCGTTGCTCTTTTGATATGAAGTTCATATTTGCCATGGTTGGATGGGAGGGAACAACAAATGATTCAAGAATTTTTTTAGAAATCATTCATAATGCAGAGAATCATTTCCCTATTCCTCCTGAGGGTAAATATTATCTAGTAGACTCTGGATATGCTAATATGACTGGATTTCTTTCACCATATCGTGGAGAATGATATCATTTGCGTGATTATAAAGGCCAAAGGGAACCCCAAGGTCCAGAAGAGTTATTCAATTATATGCATTCTTCTTTACGTAATGTCATTGAAAGATGTTTTGGTGTTTTAAAAGCACGTTTTCCTATTCTCAAGTCCATGTTGCCATATGCTGTGAAAGGCAAAAATATATACCACTTGCATGTTGTGTTGTTCACAATTTCATTAAAATGGACATGCAAGATGATCCTTTATTTACACGGTATGCTGATGAAAATGTTGAATTAGAAGCTGAAGAAACAAATCAAAATCATGCTACAGAGGAATATGTACTTCCACAGGTGACTACGGCAGATATCCGTCGAATGACTACATTTCGAGATTGATTGGCTCAATGCTTATGGAATGCAACTAATAGGACATAAACTTTTTTTTACAATTGTCTTTTTTTTAATTTCTATCTTTATTAATATTTCTCATTTGTAATGTCTACTTATTATGGAGTGGAAAAATATGGATTATGGAATTATTATTAATGTTGCTATTATTGTTATTAATTTTAATTTTATTTTTTATTATTAGTGCTAATGTAAAAAAAATTTCACATGATTTATGAAAAAATTATTCATGTAATGCATAGAACTGAAAATCAAAATTAAAAACTGAAATTGAAAATCATAAAACTGAAACTGAAAACTGGTTTTAATTTTTAAAATTTTTAAAACTGAAAACCACCCCAAACTGGCCGTAAATTCAGTAGATTCTTGTTGTACCTGTTGCGTACTTGAGCTAATTTGTATATCTAGCTGTACCGCTGTGTCATTCTGTATTGGGCCTTGGTGCTCTGCACCTTTCTTTTGTTTCGTTTGACCTTTGGCCGCAAATCAATGACCAAGAAAAAAACTTAGTCTTCAATGTAAAACCTTATACTTCAAATATCCCCACCTCCATCATCACCAACTACACATTTCTCAACCAAATTCTTGTCAACAACATAAACACCCCCAGTTCATCCTCCATAAACAATGCACCAGTTCCTTCCTCACCATTTTCATTGATTAAACGTTCCTCATTATTATCAGAACACAGATCCATACCTCCAATCCCTAGGCCATAAAAAAAGACAACCAATATTCCTCAAAAAACTTCACTGCAACTACGCTACCTATAACAATCGCCCATAAATCTAACAAAAAAAATACACTACATCACCCTCTCCACGACAAAACTTCTAATTGCATACTTCCAAACCAATCATAATAACAAACCTAAAAACAACATACAAATAAAATGCATTACTTACCTCTGCGCAGATTCAGGGAACACAAATCCAAATTCTAGCTACCAATAAGATCTCCAAGTAGATCCGCCAAAAAAATAACCACAAAACGCGTCGGGATTCTCTCTAAACGAACAGATCGCCTCGCAACTCCTACCCTGCTGCTCTAACAGAAGCTTCGTCACGTTCCCTCGCCTAAAGCCGGAAATAATGGTACAATCGGGTCGAAGATGGGGGGCCTGCTGCTGTGAAGGAAGCTTCTTCACGTTCTCAAACTTGTTTTTTGCCAGCATATTACCGCCAGCCGTAACATGTTTCTTCCTTCTCTTTACTTTTTGCCGTCTTCAACTCATTGCAATCTCCAAATTCAAGACCTTTTACGCATGCAATTTACAGTCCATAAATTCAATTCCTTTTCCTTTGTCGAAAACAACTCTCTGTATCCTTACACAAATTGTTGCAACTCATCTTCGAATACCATGGCCCTGTTTCATCACAAATAAATTCCACTTATAATTTATCTAAGACATACATGATAATCTCTTCCTGATGCTTACCTTATTCATTCCTCTTCTCATCTTGTATTCTTCTTGAAAAATCTCTAACTTCTCATCCATCTACCACACTCACCTTTTCACTTTCATATGAATCTGAATATCTGATACAGTTCATGGGTCCAGCACTTTGAAAATTAGAAAACTTAAGGGTTTACTCTGCAAAACTTAAACTTAAGCTCCCAAGGACCACTGCTAAAATTTAAACACGTAACAACTTCCATGTAATAAGGTTCCAGGTGCGCAATATCAATCGTACGTGTTTTAAAACATTAAATCAACGGTCAAACTTATTCATATATTGGTACAAGTTTTCTCTACTTGTATACCGTAAATTTTACTTACAAATTTTTTTCATATCTAAAGACTGAAAAATTTCATAATAAATTTTACACTTCCAAAAACTAAAAACTAATTTTTAAAATTAAGCTTTTTAAACATGGTACCGGAAATTAAGTATCTTTTATAATTTAGCTTCCAGAAGTTAATTTTAAAAAGTAATTTCAATAAGTACACTTCTATTAATTAGTTTTCAAAGGAAGAAAAATTTTAATTAAACTTGCTTCTAGAAAGTATATTCTAGAAGTGGATGAGGTATTTTTGAAACAAAAATAAAAAAGGGAAGGGTATGAAAAGAAAAAGGGAGTGGGAAAAGAAATTCTCACAAAAGGTTTAATGTTTAGATGTTTGTAATGGGCTTGTCAGAGACCCATTAAAAAGGACATTGTAAAGGGTTTTCTTATTACTTTTATAGGTGCTTAGCGTTTAGATGTCTAATTTAGTCTTCAATGTAAGACCTCACTTCCAGCGCCTTTGGAAAACCCTAGTTGCAGTGAGAGCGCCTCCAAGGCTCCAACAAGTAGTGCCTTCTCCCCCTCCCTCATAGGGGATGGGGGGTCCTCCCCCTTATGGGGCTTTCTCTTCCATCTTGGATGGATTATCTCTCATTTTAGATGAGTTTCCTCTCTTCGATTTTTTATTCCCCTTCTCATTCATCACTACCAGCACCACTCCTCCACCTTCTATTTCGTCTTCCTATCTACCACCCCTTTCAGTTCTTTTTTTTTTCCTTTTTTTCCTGATTCTATTTATTGCATTTCCCCCTTTTTCTCTATTGTTGTGTTCAACCATTATTTGGAGGCTTAGTTTTCACCTGAGACATCAACTGGTTTTCCTGTTAGTTATGGCATAGCCATTTGAACTGAATAGAGAAACAAAAAAAAAAAAAGAAGTGAATCGCCTAGCAAGAACCTCCAACAATATGGATGACCAACATAGGAGCTTTGTTATTTATCTTTAGTTGTTTTGATATTTTGGTTGAACTGGTCTATGAGAAAGCATGATTTGTATTGTAAAGTCTATTTATTTAGCATTACAATATCGCTCTATTATCGGTGTAAATGTCGTATGGCTACCCTTAGGGGCTTAATGAATTATAATATTGGACAAAAAAAGACCACATACTTCAAATCAATGTTTTAAAAACTTAACTGCTCATTAAACTAGTAAAAGCACTAGTCCACAATTTATTGATTCAAACGTGTTTAAACTGTGAACAAACTGGTGATAATTATATATATATAATATCATATAATATATTAAATAATAAATTCAGAAAGTAAATCAAGTTTTTTTTGTAAGCAGAAAGTAAATCAAGCTAAATATTAATATAAAATTATCATATTATTTGTCTTGTAAGATAATAGAAAACAATAATAAAAGAATAACAAAAATAATAATTCATGTGCATGGAATTTTTAACTTAGCATTGGACCTTTATATGGCTAAAAAGAAAATTGCTATTTTACACACAGGATTGTACAGAAACTCAGTAAGAATGGTAGTGTGGCCTGTGAGGGAAATCTTGGTAGGTAACTAATTGAAATAAAAATAACATTGCTGTCAAAACTCTAAATTAGCATTAGCATTCATACATGATCTTCTAGCAATCTTTAGGTTGAACTCAGCAAAGAACGACGGCGCGAGCGGCTGATCCACGGAGGAGCAGGGTGTACCTGCAGGGACTCCGATGCTTAACGTAAGTAAGGGTTTTGGCAGAGTAACAGTATATGGATATTAAGCGTACCTGAAATGGTGAAACTCTGTGGTATTTATATGCGATTTTGGGCGGGAAAGTCCGTTACGGAGTTATAATAGACTCCGCAATTTCCGGCGTAACGCGCCTGCAAGAGAGTGGTTTCACGTGCCATAATGAATATCAGATCCGTGTGTCAGAATGCCGACATACTATAACGGAAACTCTACGTCGGTGGTACTTCAGCGATTAGCTTTAAGGTAAAGGCGGTGTAAGACGTCGGATTACTCACAGGTGACCGTCGGATGATACCATCACGGATATACCTTTAGTATGTCGGATCTTCATCCGGTGACTGCATATTATGTCGGTCAATGACGGCCCATTGTCCATGATGCCGGTCCTGGGTATGATAATACTCCAGAACAGTTGCCCCCCAAGTCGGTTAGTCCATCGTGGAGTGATTGACTTTGCTTATCTGGCATCGATGGCGGAACATCAAGGTTGACTCTGATGGGCGTTCCGAGATCAAACTCCCGCGTGAAATCCGGGGTTACTTCCGGGGTCACAACGTTTGGCCTTCCTGAGCAACGGTTATTATTTTTTAAATTAATATCTTTTCAATTGTTGTGACACATGTCCCAATCTGGTGATTTGGGCCTATGGGCCTCATTAGCTGGCTCAATCTGGATCGTTAGTTCAGAATATATATATATATAGAACGAACCTGGGGACGGTTTCACTTTCCCTTTTCTTCTTCTTCTTCTTCTGCCTCTGTTCTCTTGCGGTGCCCCTATTGCCTCCAAAGTCATTGCAACCTCCTCGTCTCTGTCACCCTCACAAGTATTCAGTTTCTGTTGCCTCGTATCCTTCGAGCTCGAGGCATTGCATGAACTTTGGTGTCGCGGATTTCTTCGAACGGTTCAAAGGAGTTTCAGCAAAAATATTCCAAGGTATCATCTTGTCTTCCCCCTTTTAGCCATTTATATTTTCATTAGATGGTGCTTACAAGAGCTAGGGCTAGAGCACTTGCTGTTGAGAATAAACGGCGGTGTATCATAATAACTGAAGAGCCCGAAGATCCGGGCATCCCAGCTCTAGTTATGAGGAGAAGACGCGAGCCTGGGATGGTTGGTATGGGGAGTTTACAGCGAATATCAGTTGAAAAAACTGCTCGCATTCTTCAGAACTGGGGCTATCCCGAGGTGTTTTCCGCTGGATCCTCTGAGGTTGGCCCCGACCATCCCGGGGTAGATTCACCATCTCACCAATTTAACATGTCTTCTGGACTTTTGGACAGGTCCGAGATGGGGAGGCGGAAAATACATACCTCGCCGGCCACCAACTACCCCGTCCCGGCGGCGTTGGCAGGGATGACCTGGGTGGATACGGAGGCACTTGGGACCTCAAGCATGTATAGTTCTCTTGAATCGCTGGAGTTAGGGTTCCGTGACGTTGAATGGGTGGAACCGAGCAAGGAAAAAGAATGGGATATGGTGGTTCCCGACGAGGATGACAAGATCTGCTCCTAAGGTGATCATGGGGAGAATTTGTTCGTTCCCATGTATAAGACGGTCTTCAATGACCTCGGCTTCTGGCTTCCATTTCATTGGTTTGAGCAGGAGATTCTACATCATTTGGAGGTTGCCCCTTCTCAGTTACACCCCAACGGGTGGGCGTTCATCCGGAGTTTCACGATCTTATGCAACGGGTTAAACCTCGAGCTTAACTCCGATATATTCTTCTACTTCTTCCAACCATTGGTGGTGAAGGATGGTCCGAACAGATACTCCTGGTTGGCCCTCCGAGCTGGTATCGGGGGAAAATCTTCGAAACCTTCGAGGAATCTTACAAAAATTTTAAGGACAAGTTCGTCTTCGTGGTACCCAAAGGCGAGGGAAGGCAGAACATCTTGACCGAGGATGGCCGACCAATCATTAATCCGTACTGGAACGCCGACCACTTTCAACGGCCTTCAAAAGAGTATACAGTGGATTATAACGAACTGTCTCAAGGAGAAAGAGACGTGGCGGATGCCATCAAGAAGTTCGTTAAGGATTTTGGTATATTGGACAGTCAGGCCGTGATTGCTGAAGGAGGTTGTGCGACCCGGCAATCCCTGGGTGTGTTTTCATCTTCTATTTGTCATAAGTGTAAATCGTTTCTTGCTAACCGACTTATCTTTCTTGCAGAAAATATGGTGACAAAACAAAAAAATAAGTTGGCAGAAAAACTGATGAAGAAACAGGCTCTGGAGGTGAAGAGAAAAGAGGGGGCTGCCGTGGTGGAAGGCGGCCTAGGGGCAGAGAAATCAAAGACTAAACGTCAAAGGCTGGGCATGCCGATTCCACAAGCCACCCTGGTTGCGCCTTCCGAAGTGAAGCAGCCAGCGAGAGTACCTTCTAAGGGTTCCTCCTCGGTGCCTCCTCCACCGAGCGACAAAGGAAAAGGCGCGACGGAAGAATTCCGCCTCCCAAATCTACCGCCGCTGCCGCTCCAGGTTCAAACATGATGGCGGAGGAAGTGCGGAAATATGTGGCGGCTCAGGCCCAATTACTATTCAACGGAAAAACGGAGGCCGACTTGACGGAATTCCTGAATCGTGCAACCAGCTGGGGCCTGAGGTTTGCCATGATGTCTCAATATTTCTTGGGTGCTACCCGGGATCTCGCGACCTTTCTCCCCATGAAGCAGGAGTTGGAGAGGGTGATTGCTAAATTAGAATCGGATGAGTTTCTGATGCAGAATGCTCTAGCCGACGTGAAGTTGCTCACCACGGAAAGAGATAAACTTCAAGAAAACAACTCCACTCTCACCGAGCAGGTCGAAACCCTTTCCACCGCCAAGAAGGACGCTGAGGCCCTTGCGAAGGCCGCTGCTGACAAGGCCAAGGCGACTAAGGAGGAAGCCAAGACGGCCAAAGAGGAGCCCAAGGCAGCTCAACTTGCGCAGACTGAGATTGCCCAGTTACAAGAGAAGGTGAAGGAGCTGGAGGCTCAGGTCGAAGAAGAGAAGGCGGAGAGGGAGAGCGCGGAAAAGCTTTGGATTGACGCCTCTGCCATTTACTTTTATGTCGCAATCAAGCAGATGAAGTGTTTAAATCCCGGGGTAGAGTTGAATACCCGGGGAATGTCAACATTGTGCACAGTTGAAAACGGTAAGTGGTATGACGTATTGCCGACTGGCACTGTGGAGGGGGTTCCTGGGGATATTGTGCCTACAACGCCAAAAATCCATGATGATCATGATGATGATGAAGACGAAGAGGAGAAGGATGGCAGAAAGGCGTCTGAGGATCTTCAGGAAGTTCCAACTAAAGACACTCCACCTTCTGGAGCCGCGGATGAAGCACAGTAAAAAGGGGGTTGGAATGCCAGTCATACTTGTAGCCTTCTCTTTCTTTAATTTTGGGACCGTTTCCCTATTTCGAACATGTATTGGATGCTTGCAGTGAAAGTTTAATCTCTATTTACAACTTGATTGCGAACTGATTTTACCTGTCCCGTGATGTGCTTTGTCGAAGCTTTATCTATTTAACTTTTGCGTTGTTAGCCGGGGTTGTATCCCGATTGTGCTTTAATCTTTTTCGTATCAGCAATGTTTAGTTTAAAACAATCGAGGGACTATGCCCGAGGTGTCGAGGGACTAAGCCCGATATGCTCAAGGGACAAGCCCGAGATTGCTCGAGGAGCGTATCCTCAATCGTCGAGGGACTAAGCCCGAGGTGTCAAGGGACTAAGCCTGCTATGCTCAAGGGACAAGCCCGAGATTGCTCGAGGAGCGTATTCGCGATCGCCGAGGGACTAAGCCCGATATGCTCAAGGGACAAGCCCGAGATTGCTCGAGGAGCATATCCGCGATCATCGAGGGACTAAGCCTGAGGTGTCGAGGGACTAAGCCCGATATAACGATGTTGGCAAAACAATTTACTTTCGAATTTATTTATTCTGTGATAATCAGAGACGTTACATGGCGATTATTACAATCAATGAATCAACTAAAATTCTTGCGGAGTTTATCTGCATTCCACGTCCGAGGTATGGGCTGTCCGGGCAATGTTTCCAATCGGTAGGCACCGGTGCCAGTATTGGAGACAACCCGATATGGTCCTTCCCGATTTTCGGCAAACTTACCCTGGGATGCATTCTTGTTACCGACATTTGCTCTCCTCAAGACCAGATCTCCGACGTTGAAAGAACGCGGAACCACGGCTTTGTCGTGACGTCTTGCCGACTGTAATTTGATCGCGGCTTCCCGGACCGAGGCCCTTTCACGAATTTCTTCGACCAAGTCCAACTCCTCGCGCATTCGCTCGTCATTGAATCACAGATCGTATGCACGAAGCCTGAAGCTTTGTTCTCCGACCTCAACCGGTATGACTGCATCTACCCCGTATGCCAAGCGGAAGGGTGTTTCCCTCATTGTGGAGTGAGGGGTAGTGTGATAGGCCCAGAGGACGTTGGGGAGCTGTTCTACCCATAGTCCTTTGGCTGTCTCAAGTCTCTTCTTGAGGCCCTTCAGTATCACCTTTTTGGTGGCCTCTGCTTGCCCATTGGTCTGCGGGTGCTCCATGGATGAAAATCTATGAGTGTGTGGAAGTCCGCCATCATTTCTCGGAATCCCTTGTCTATGAATTGAGTACCGTTATCGGTGACCACGGTATTTGGGATCCCAAATCTGCAGATGACAAACCGGTAAATGAACTTGGACAGATTCTTTCCCGTGATCTTTGCCAGCGGCTGTGCTTCGATCCATTTGGTAAAGTAATCAACGACCACTGCTAGGTACTTAAGCTGTCCCGGGGCTTGGGGAAACGGTCCAAGGATATCAACTCCCCACCAGGAGAAGGGCCATGGGGCCGATATTGACCACAAGGCCTCGGTTGGCGCTCGATGTATGTCGACATGTCTCTGGCATGACGGGCACTTCTTTACATAGCTGACGCAATCAGCCTCCATCGTGGGCCAATAATACCCAGCCCTGAGTATTTTCCAGGCTAAAGAATGTCTACCAGGGTGGTGACCACAGACACCTTCATGGACCTCGGCCATGACATAATCGGTTAAATTCCCCGAGATGCATTTCATCAGTGGTTGTGCTAGCCCTCTCCTGTAGAGATTCCCGTCGACGAAGCAGTATCGTGCTGCTTGTCTCTGAATCCGTTTTGCTTCCTCGAGGTCGCTTAGGAGGGAACCGTCTTCAAGGTACTTTTGGATGCCCGTATACCAACACTCTTCAGAGTCTATTGACATCATCACGGTGGGGGCTGATACGACCCCTTGGATTACAGACTTATTATTCCCGTACGATCTAGTGCTTGCCAGCTTCGAGAGTACGTCGACTCTGGCGTTCCTCTCTCTTGGAATATGGTTAATTTCGACCTCGGCAAAACTGCCACATAAACCTCTGACTATCTGAAAATACTTGAGGAGTAGAGGATCTCTAACCTGGTAATCTCCCTTCACTTGAGAAACCACCAACTAAGAGTCACTGTTAACTCGGACCCGAGATGCCCCAACCTCATATGCCATTTGTAACCCAGCGATTACGGCCTCGTACTCGGCTTGGTTGTTGGATGTTAAGAATGAAAAGCTGAGGGAATGTTCCAATATGACCCCTTGTGGGCTTTCCAAGGTATGCCGGCTCTGCATCCCTTCGGATTCGAGGAGCCGTCGACATGTAACTCCCACCAATCATCTGAAGCTGGCAGTGTCGGGGTTAATTCTGCTATGAAATCGGAGAGAGCTTGAGCCTTGATGGCTTGCCGTGGTTCGTAGGTTATCCCGAACTCGGATAATTCTACGGCCAAGGATACCATTCTTCCGGCTAGATCTGGCCGATGCAGGACTTTCCTGATAGGTTGAATTGTTCGCACCACGACCTGGTGGGCTTGGAAATATTGACGAAGTTGGCGAGCGTCCGTAATTAGAGATAATGCAATCTTCTCAACCTTCGGGTACCTTAGTTCTGGCCCCTGTAAAGCTTTGCTGACGAAGAACACGGGGTATTAAGTGCCTTCAGCTTCACGCACCAAGACAGCGGCGATTGCTTCGTCGGCCACTGATAAGTACAAATATAGTGTCTCTCCGGGTATGGGCTTGGTCAGAATGGGTGGTGATGCCAATAAGATTTTAATCTGTTGGAAAGCCTCTTCGCATTCATTGTCCCAATCAAATGATTTTCCTTTCTTCAGAAGACGGAAGAAGGGTAGTGCTTGGGATGCGGATCTCGAAATAAATCTTGTCAGGGCGGCAATCCTTCCCGTTAACTGCTGGACCTCTTTCACCGATGTTGGACTCTTCATGTCCAGGACAGCCCGACATTTATCCGGGTTAGCCTCTACTTCGCGCTAGGTAAGCATGAAGCCGAGGAACTTCCCAGCCCGGACTCCAAAGGTGCATTTCTTTGGGTTTAGACGCATGTTATAGCGTCGAAGTTTATTGAAGACCTCACCGAGATCACGGACGTGGTGGTCGTCGGTGGTACTCTTCGCTATCATATCATCGACATACACCTCGATGACCCTTCCTATCTGATCCCGAAATAACGTATTCATCATCCTCTGATAGGTGGCGCTGACATTTTCAAGCTCGAACGGCATCATTCAGTAACAGTAATTGGCCCCTTCTGTCATAAATGCAGTCTTTTCCTGGTCGGGAGGGTACATCGGAATTTGATTGTAACCGGAGTACGCATCCATAAAAGATAAAAGGCGAAATCCAGAAGATTGATCGACCAAGCGATCAATATTAGGCAGCGGGTAAGAATCCTTGGGGCATGCTTTATTCAGATTCGTGTAATCTACACACATTCTCCATTTGCCATTAGGCTTTTTGACTAAGACTACATTGGACAACCAGGTGGTATATTTAACTTCTCTGATGAATCCGGCGTCCACGAGCTCCGTCACCTATGCCTTGGATGCTTCTGCTCTATCGGCCGACATCTTGCGGCGTCTTTGCTTCACCGGCTTGATCTTAGGGTCGACCGAGAGACGGTGGCAGATTACATCGGGGTCCAATCCGGGCATGTCAACGGCTGTCCACGCAAACCAGTCGGCATTCTGCTATATGAGGGCACAAAGGGCCCCTTCGTCTTCCGGGGTCATCCCGCTTTCGATCTGCACCACATGGTCCGAGGTTGGTCCAATCTGAAGGGGACGAAAGTCGCCTTCCGGGATTGGTCTGGTCTCCGTAAAATCTTCGCGGACGTCAAGATCTGCGAGCAGTACCCCGGTCGCTGATGGGTGCTCCTCATCCTTTTCTTCTTTCAGCTCAGTCTTCTCCGGCTTGGTGATTTTTAATGACTCCTTGTAGCAGGATCGCGCCATTACTTGGTCGCCTCGGACACTGATGACTTCACCTTCATCACTCCAGAATTTCATCATCAAATGATTAGTGGAGATTATCGCCCCGATGGCGTTGAGAGTGGGCCTTCCCAATATGGCATTGTATGTGGAGGGGCAGTCGACTACCAGGAAGCGAACCTTGGTTGTTTTAGAGAGCGGCGACTGGCCAAAGGTGACCAAAAGCTCAACATATCCCGCAGGCTGGATTTTGTCTCCGGTGAAGCCAATAAGATCTGCGTCCTTGTACAGCTGCAAGTCTGACTCGAGAATATGAAGAAGATGAAAGGTCTTAAGAAACAACACGTCGGTCGAGCTCCCTTGGTCTATAAATACCCTCCGGACCTCGTGGTTGGCCATGAACACCGTAATCAATAGCGGATCATCATGTCCCGGGATGACTGGGTCGTAGTCATCCTCGGAAAAGGTGAGTGAAGGCAGCTTCCGCCTCTGCCCTCGATGGGTGGTTCTAGTCGATGTGGATGCCGACAACACCTCCTTCATATGCCTTTTCCTCGAATTGTCGGACTCTCCTTCTCCAGCAAATCTGCCGGCGATAACATAAATCACGGGGTGCTTAGGCGACGATGGCTCTTCGCGAGCTGGAGTCCTTTGTTTGGAGGAAGTGGGGCGCTCCCGACGTTCTCTACGGGCGTTGGAAGGTGGAGAGTGTTCTCGCGATGGTTTTCTCGAGCTGGACCTCTCACACCTTGGTGACCTTGTCCTAGACCGACTACGCTCTCTTCGACTTGACTCATGTCGGCGCTCTTCACGCCGATATTCACTTCTTCGTGCATCATTGTCGGGGCGTCGAGATGAGCCCCCTCGGTCTTTTTTGAATCTATCAAGCTTGCCACGTCGGATTAACTCCTCGATAGCATCTTTTAGATTTAGACATTGATCAGTGTCGTGCCCCTGAGATTTGTGATATTGGCAGTACTTTGATTTATCTGTTTCGGGTCCGGCCTTCTGAGGGCGGGGTCGGCGCATCCCGGCCTCATACATTTCAATATTGAGAATCTCATTGAGGATCTTCCCCCTTGGCTGATTCAGAGAGGTATAAGAAGTATAACGGCCCAAGAGCTCCTTATCGCCCTTGTTTTCCTGTCGATTATTTTTGTTTTTCTGCCCCTGTTCCTTCTGCCCTTGACCGGGGTTGGAATCCTTAACCTTGAGGGCAAGCTCTTCTTCGTCAAGGTTGATGTATTCTTCAGCACGGCTCAACAGCTCCTCCATGCTGGTAGGTTTCCTTTTGAACAGATCAATCCAAAAGGGGGAATGAGGGATGGGGTCGTCCTTGGCCAACATCAACTGGACCCCCGGCTGGAGTCCCTGGACTAACAACGCTTCCTTGGTAAATCAGCTGATGTAATCTCGGAGAGATTCCGTGGGTCCCTGCCGGATCTGCTTCAGGGAGGCTTCAGTCTTCGGCTGAACTTTACTGGTTGTGAAGCTGGTAATAAATTTAGCCCTCAAATCGGCCCAGGTGTTTATGGACCTCGGAGGGAGAGTTTGGAACCATCTAAGAGCGGTTTTTTTCAAAGATAGAGGAAATACACGACACATGATTGGGCCTGATTCATTACGGATTGACATCGCTGATTCGTAAATGTCCAAGTGTTCCAAAGGATCACCCATCCCGTCATAGAGCTCGGGAACCGGAATCTTCTCAAATCGCTTGTCAATGGGGAATAACATGACACGCTCAGAAAAAGGGAGGACCACTTGAATGACTTCATCATCAGTGGCATGTCGCGATTCGCCGACTGCCGGAGTGTTTCGTTCTCGCGGACGAGAGTTGGAGTGCACTGACTGCACCGACAGTTGAGGTGAATGCGGGGTGGGCCAAGATGACGAAATGTGCTGATCATGTGGTGGTGGCGTGTGACGCTCCCGAGGTGGCGAGATCTCGGTTGTTCGGCGAGGGGAAGGGCGACGCCCGACGGCAGCGTCTTCGCGAGTGATGTGGCGGTGCATGTTTTCTGCTTGGCGCTCAGTCTCCACCTTCTCGAGGCGACGCGCATATTGTTCCAGCATTTCATTTTGACGGCGGATGAAATCCAGAAGCTCTCCTCGCGATGGCTGGTCCTGGGGAGAGGACGGCGAACCTAGGTTTCCGGGCGTGGGTGGAGCGGTGGCTCGAGCATGCGTAGTGCCTGGGTGCGGTGGAGGAATGCCGGCAGTCACTGAAGCGACGCCGGCAGTCACTGAAGCGACATCAGCAGTTGCAGAGAAAATAGCTGGAGAAGTTCCAGAGATCACGAGAGGGGTGGTTCCCTCTCCTCCAGCGGCCGTAGAGCTGCTTCTGGTTCCTACCATGGTTGATGCAAGATTTTGGAAAAGAACGTTAGAGAGTTCAAGAACCGAAATTAGAAGATCCAAGAATGAAAATATTTGTTTCCCACAGACGGCGCCAATGATCTTCTAGCAATCTTCAGGTTGAACTCAGCAAAGAACGACGGTGGAGAACGGCGGTGTGAGCGGCTGATCCACGGCGGAGCAGGGTGTACCTGCAGGGACTCTGATGCTTAACGTAAGTAAGGGCTTTGGCAGAGTAACAGTATATGGATATTAAGCGTACCTGAAATGGTGAAACCCTGTGGTATTTATAGGCGATTTTGGGCGAGAAAATCTGTTAATGAGTTATAACAGACTCCGCAATTTCCGGCGTGACGCACCTGCAAGAGAGTGGTTTCACTCGCCATAATGAATACCGGATCCGTGTGTCAGAATGTCGGCATACTATAACGGAAACTCTACGTCAGTGGTACTTCAGCGATTAGCTTTAAGGTAGAGGCGGTGTAAGACGTCGGATTACTCACAGGTGACCGTCGGATGATACCATCACGGATATACCTTTAGTGTGTCGGATCTTCATCCGATGACTGCATATTATGTCGGCCAATGACGGCCCATTGTCCATGATGTCGATCCGGGGTATAATAATACTCCAAAACAATACCTTATTTCGTAAAATATTTTCGCAAGAAAAGTATTTCTCGGCTAAAATATGTTTAGTTAAATTTTAAAAAAAAAAAATTCACTAGTTTTGAACCAATTTGACCAATTCTCATTGATTTTGAAATTAATCGATTTTTTTTAAGATAAATAGACTAGACATTTGACTTATTCCTGGTCCAACTGGTCTGACAGACCGATTTGATCCGATTTTAACAACTATACTTCAAAAAGCACCACATGTGACTTAACTAATATAACTAAGTACTAACAACACAACCACATCTTGAAGCAAGAAAAGATTCAAAATCTCAAGTAGCTATGCGATATTGTCTAATATCAAAGCTTCCTGGAAACGAAATCTACCAAGTAATATTAAGTTAAAGGATTCGGGGTTTGTCAATCTAAACTCTATATCTCCCTCCTCCCCACCCCAAAAAATATCAATATGAGAATCGATAATCACATACAACTTGTTATTTAATTCAAGGGTCATTTTAGAGTGAACCCTTTTAAATTTGAGTCATTTTAGGGGTGTCCACCCTACACTTCTAGTTTCATTACTAAAGGTAAATATTTAATTTTATAATATATATTATCAATTTTTTAATATTAAATCTAAACTTACTATAATAAAAATTTATCTTATAACACTTTTTTAGGATCCATATTATACTACCCCTCAATTCAACATGAATTCTGAATTGATTTCGTAACATATTTAATACCGTATATATCTATATGGTCTAGTTTCAAGAAAGAATTAAATGGAAAAAATTATTTTGCCTCCCTTTCCTTCGTAACTACAGATTCACTAACTGCAACTGGCCCCCTAATCAATCACTGAAAAAAAAAAAAAACAAAAAAACCCGGAACAAAATATTACATTCCAGGCATCTTTTACACCTAGATGCAGCATCATGCAAAGCTAGTGTGCAGTGTGCCAAACTGCATGCCCATATGCAGATCTGTCACTAGAATGGCTTCCTTAGCTCAATTTCACAGACATATTCAGGTACTGCTTCAAGGAAAAACTGGATATCATTTTTGTCAGAATGCACCAGTCACGCACCTCTCCTTTCCCCCAACATTTACAATGAGAAAGTTGCCAACAAATGCACATGGTACAAGACCCACTCCCATACAGGCTGCTGGATAATGAAAAAGAAACTAATACCGATACAGGAGCGAGAAATTGCTTTTCGGGCTCTAATTTTAAACGGGTTCCATCTTAATTTACGCATTCTCTTCCTGCAAAGGAACAAAGCATACTAGGAGTGAAGTGACCAAGACATGCCATGCAACGGGAAAACAACTAATAAGTCTAACATATAAATGCAAAATCATTAGGATTTGAAAGATAACCAGATCATATTTATAATAAGGAATTCAAATATCAACTAGACAGATTTTGGTGGGCCAAGATGCCATTAGACATTGCATCAACTCCTTTCTATGAAGTAAGATAACAACCCGAGAAATATCAAGTGCCATGACCAAATTCAATTGAAACTGTATTTGCGTAGAGAAAAAATATATGTGCAGTACTGGCAAACAAATACTAGAAAGGGTTGAATAATGTTGCTTCAATTGTTCAATGCTGACTGATCATTCCCTGTTATGAAACTTATGATATGTCATCAATTTGTTGATGGGTGACAATATAAGACAGAATGATCAGCTTCAGTACAAGTCATGTCAAAGGCTTAAACAACGGTGATAAAGAAGCCAAACCAAGCTCAAGGGAGTTGTTTTAAGAAAGACAAAGATTTAGAAAATTTGCGCATCAATTCAAACTCCCAATAACAAAACCAAGCGGTTGTCCATATAAACTTCATCCTATAAATCACCATGTAAAGAAGACATTTTTATGTCAAGTTGATAAAAGTGGTGAGGAAGTGACCAACAAATAGCAACTAGAGAATAAGTGCCACTATAGTCAAGAAAAAAGATTATGGTCTAGAAATAGAACCATGTAAATACCCATTAGCAGCCAATAGTAGAATACCAGCCAGTTTGGAAACCAAATCCCACAAATTATTAGAGTTGTTACTTGTTAGTGTTGAAGAAGTTATAGGGTTTTAGACGAGAAAGAATAGACTTTGAATTATGATTATGGTTTGGTGATATGGTATGATTATGATGATTACAAAAGACTAAGCACTAACCTTATTTATACTAATACGAGACTCCTAAACTTAACTAGATAAGGAAACTGATCATGATAATTACTAAACTCCTAATCCAGATTAGAAAGCAAATCATGAAAATAAAGAAATATAGAAATTAATCCTAAGAGATAATCCAAGATACTCTAAGATATTATAAGATATTTTTCATATAATCTAACGGTTAGGTTTGGAGAGAGAGCCCAAAACACCGGGAGATCTCCTTTCATCAACATAGCAAGGAACTGTATTGATGGGTTTGACACCACAATTAACCCAAAATCTTCAAGAATTAGGTCTATAGGTCATTTTGAGATTCGTAGGCGCTCCTAGAGCAAGAGAAATCTCTTGCATTGTACCATTCAGAGTGTACTACTTCAACCATGTGGGCCATTATTGTGTCCCACTTTAACTATATTTTAAGGCTATAGCTGAGGTGCTACATAGCAAGAGAATTCTTTTGCACACCTAAGAAAATCAGGATCATTACATTCATATTATCTTGGTTTACTTCATTCCTTTCCAATTTGATATTTCATTCTCAACTGAACCAACAAGAGCTGAAGGCAGACATCCAAGCAATCATAGTCTGACACCAACCAAGATAGGAAAGAGTTTCGCATGTGATCTCAGAAATGGAAACATAGGATAAACACAAAACAAAAGTAAAATGTTTATAATATATATAGAATTAAGTTATGGGTAGACAATTTACTTTTCTGAAGAGCAATGTTAGGGCCAAGGTAGAGGGAATGTGGTGAGAAAATTGCAACATACTTCACAGACCAGGCTAGCACAAGTCTGCAGTCATTGTCATCATTGAAGAGTAATAACAAGTGGAGAAGCAAAGGCATCTGAAAGCCTTGGGAGGGAAAGAATAGACTTTGAAAACAAATACATTGAAAAATATAACGAGACAAAGAATAGACAGGAGTATCAGGTAACAAAATAGAATAGGGAACTTGATCCTATAACTCATGAGGGAATGAACCTAATTAAATAATAAGATTTAACAATATCAATCCAATAGCAAAATGGAACATTCATATGCAAGAATAAAGTCTGCATTGTTTTAACTAAATAATTTTTATATTCAGCCTTTCCATTTTGTTGTGGAGTATGTAGAAAAGTTGTCTAGTGTAAGATTCCCTGTCTGGTCGTGAATTCTTGTAAAGGAATAGAATTCTTTTACATTGTCATTAAGAAAAAATAATAAATGTTGTACTGAATTAAGGACTAATTTCAGCGAATAAAATTTTGAAATGTAGAAAATCATGAAAAATGATTATGGATGAAAAATAGTACAACAGGAATAATTGTCAATAAAAGTTACAAAATACTGAAATACAAAACTAAAATCGACACAACTCAGCCACCTATGTAGTCAGCTCTATAAGTTAGAAGACAAGAAAAGGATACAAAATTGTGCTTTCCTTTTTGACAAGACTCAGAATCTAAAAACAGTAGAGTGAACAAGTGAGAAATCATTTTTCAAGTTTGCAGTTTGGACAGACAGGGATATCAAAGACAACCATGAATAAGACAATGAAAAAACCTTGCTGAAAATTGAGGTACAGAAGGAAGACTAGCAGAAATTTGAGGTACTGCAAGGAAGGGAATTGCCAGAATTGAGATAACTCAGGGAAGGCCCTACAGGTCAGTGGGCATAGTGGATTTGGAATATAGGGTCTGTTCTGTTAGAAGAGAAACGGATCAAAATTCACTCTGATACTAACTTGATTCTGATACCGATTTGAAAGCAGAGACTGTATTGGACCTGTTTATCTAACACAGACAACACAAGGATGTATCATACTAGTATGGTATTAATTACAATCATTATTAAATTAGTAATCAACTCCTGATATCACCCCTTAGTTAGAGCACTCATTGACTGGACAATGACAACTTTGCTTTTAAGGAACAAACAAAGAGCAACAGTTGCTGCAACCAGTGGAAAACATTGGATGAAAAAGTAACTAGAGTTTACAAGATGGATAGGGTGATCTACAAGAGGAATACCTTTAATCAGTTTATGAGGATGTTGTAATGTGAGACTAATTATTTAAAAAGTTCACAAATTGTAGGATGCCAGAAAAAGGAAAAGAATTTGTGAGATTTGAAACAATAACAAAGTATCAATTTGTTAATAGTATTTGTTTTACTGAATTTATTCAAACATGTTATACTTTTGCAAAGTTGTATTCTCCATTCCTATAGAAAAAATCTCAAACGAATAGGAAAAAAATCCATATTAACAACCACAGAGCATATTCAAAGCTGCTAAAAACCTAAATATGAAAAAATGGCATCAAGTCTTTTTGTTTCAACAATACATTACAAGCTAGAGCTTTACATCGCCTTCTTATTGATTAAGTTTAGTAGACCAAACAAACTTCTCGACAATTCCATCTTAGACAGAGCCTTAACCTCTCCCATAGAGAATTAGCAGTACCAAACTTTAATTAGCATAAGACTGCTTCAAAGTTTATACCAGTAAATAAACCACAGGACTCCAATTCTCCTATCCATATATATTGAACTAAAAAAAATTAATAATATAATAAAATATAAGCATAAAAAAGAAATAAGACCAACTCTGAAATCTCCCTATTATTCAGGTCCATGAATATTCCAAGAATGGAACCTTTAAAACAACTACTATCAAAGAAAAATAAATGTAACTGAAATTACCCCCTTACGAAGACCATAAACTTCACACCAAGTAGAGGCCAATTGCCTAATCTTATCCCAAGTTAACTATTGATCCAAAGAAATCTCCTTAAATATGTGACCTAGAATCTGCTAGGTAGAAGCTCCGGAATAAACCAGGACACAAGGAAAATTCCAGGAATAAATTCATGACTGAAAATATAAGTTGTTTAACAATTTATACATAGCGGGCTCTTTTACAGGCATGATGAAACTGGACTCAGGTAAACTATTATTCTGAAAGTTTCCTAATATCACCCTAATCTTACTATAGTTAAATTAAATCACTGTTAAAGTTATTTAAAAACCTATAATAATTAATAAAACATTACAACTAACACCCATCTGCAACATTTAGTATAATGCTTACCTGTACGAAATTCTCAGTAAACTGTGGTAAATCTAGGTCCTTGCAAATACAAGAGATCAGGGTAAAAAAAGGTTCTAATTTCTAAACAAAGTAATACAGATTGATGATGTTGCAAGAAGTTTATAGACTACTAAAGGGCATATAATAATCAGATACTTACACCCACAGCCTGTAAAGATCTGCCCATGGATGACTTCTGAGAAGCTTCGTTTGATGTTGACTCATTCTGAGTAATGTTCTCATGATTGTACATCTACAGACAATCACCCAAATGAAATGAGATAGATAGCCTATTGAGGTTTATCCAAATAGAGAATTGAATAGTAAGAATATGATAATAAAATAATAAATCAAAGCTTTCCCTATAATTAAGGTTCCTGGAAAAAAATGAAAAATTCAAGAGATATGAAACTCTTCGACAGCATGAAAACTTGATAAAATGCTACAGTGTAGATAAAATTGTTTCTCTATTGAATAGTAAGAATATGATAATAAAATATTAAATCAGAGCCTTCCCTATAATTAAGGTTCCTGGAAGAAAAAAAGAAAAATTCAAGAGATATGAAACTCTTCGACAGCATGAACACTTGATAAAATGCTACAGTGTAGATAAATATGTTTCTCTATGGAAGTACTGGTGCAGATAAAATAGCAAAGCAAAGGCCAAAGTGCCTAACCAATACTAACTGAAGTGAAAACATTGAAGCAAACACAAACAGATATATGGTTCTGAGAAAATTTAGCCTACCCCATATGTATATTTGTTTTCTTGACCATCTTCAAACAGGGATGAGTAGTATGCTGGATCATAGATAGACCCTCCAAGTATCTCATTGGAATTAGAGCATTGCCTAGCCACTGCAGGTGTTACAGGACTCAAAAAACTATTCCTTAAGTCATCCGCTGTTCGAGAAGTTGTTTCCAAATAGGAAGCGCCTAACCTATAAATTTGAATCCATAACAATGAGGATGATAGCCTCACTATAAAACCAACAATTTGCATAGCCAGAGTAAGTTTCACTGAAAATATGAAAAACGCTGCATAATCCTCAGTAGAAATATTCCTGCAAACACATATAATGATTTACATCAGATATGAATGATAAACACAGTATGATCACTTGTTTGATTCATTCAGGCATAGAAATTTTGTTCATATGAATATGTATACTATACTCTGTTCATGACATACAGCAGTGATGACTTCATATTGATAAATAATACTGGACTTACTAATTTAGGATAAATGTTGTTGACATTAAAGTGTTTAGGTAAGGAAAGGAGGGAAAGAAATAATAAAGACTCTAAATATTAGATTGTTATGGTGTGTAATGATGTGATATGAAATACTAACTCAGTTGTTCTATTAATACTAATAACTAGGTCAAGTACTACTGTAGCATGACGAGCACAAGCCTAAGCCCACTAATACAGTAACACAACTAATGCTAATTAAATAAGGAAATAAATCAATAATTATAATGAAATCAGGAATTAACTCCAGAGATTGCTCCCCTATTAGATGACTAATTGATTCCACATCATATTCTAAGATATTACAAATATATTAAGAAGAAATGCTATATACTCCAAAATACTCTCAAGATATTCAAACATTCCCCCCTCAAGTTAAAGTTTACTAAGCTTTAAGCTTGCTGCAAATGAACAATTGGAAAAAGAAAATAACAAGAACATACTGTGGGCTCCAATAAAATGGCTAGAAAAATAGCTCATAGATGCAGCACAGGAGATGCTGGAGAGATGGGCATTGAAAGAAAGATGACTTAGCAAGATGGCTGAGATGATCATCAACTTGAAGGGTTGGTTGTAATATTGCATTGACCAAGAAAGAAGACACTTTGCTCGGAAGTTGCTCAACGGAAATTTTCTAGCAAGAAGTTATACTTCATAAGGACTAAAATTTGTCCAAGTTCAAGAAACAGCATTCAAAAGCTTCAGACAAGAAGAAAACATAGGAGACCCAATAAACTTGGAAATTAAATTTGGGAATTAAATCTAGGACTGGTGCAAGTCACACTCACCACCAACATAAGTCACCATCGAAATGATCACCAACAAGAATGGAAGCAAGTCAAGCAACCACTGGTATGATCATCAGTGGGTAGAAAAGTCAATGTTGGAATTATATGTCACTGCCACAATTAGGAACACCATGAAACAACAGCAAATAGAAGGAAAAACTAGAATTTTGATTGGGGTCAAGTGCAGAACCAATGGGAAGAAAAGAATCACAGAGATAAAGGCAAGGTTGTGGTGAAGTTCTGGATTTTAGGGAATTCTGGCAAGGGATTAATGACAGGATTAGATAATGAAGGATGAAACCACTCTAACACCATGTTGAAATTACAGTTTTTAGGTGATGAAAGAAGGGAATGAGAGGATAAAGACTGAATATTTTATTAGACGAATAGACTTAAGTCACTTAACCTTTAGAGGGAAGATTGACTATCCAAAGGAGCTTTCCTAGAGAGAAATTCTCACTGTTTAGTTCGGAATTGAAAAAAGGGCAAATGAAATGAGTCTAATATGTGCAAGTGGTTCCAAATTCAGTTGCTTGCCTTCATTCAGATTATGAGAGAAATGAGGGTCCCAAGAAATGTTGGCACCTTGTGTTGTTTGCGAAAACCCTTGGAAAAGGGTATAACCCCTATCCAAAGGTCTTCCATAAAATCCGATACAAGAGCCATCACTCTGTACTAACAAGCCACGAAGCCCTTGGAAATCATTTTCCAGGGGCTCGAGTGTGTTTCAGTGATTCACATCCCTATAGTCCAACTATAGTCCAAGTTTCGTGAGGGAAGAGTTATATTATATCGAATTAAAAAAAGAAAAAAGAAAAGAAATTATACTATATCGAATTATATGAGAAAAAAGAAAGAAAAGAGGAAAAGAGGAAAAGAATAGAAAGAAAATGCAGGACGCACCAAATTTCGTGAGTGAAGAGAATGAACCAACAAATATCGAGCAATATGGCGCAGAAGAGAAGGAATGCATAGGTGCGACCGAGGCTCTGACTGCTACTCTCAATTGCAACCAAAGCGAACAACGCGATTGCCAGATTTATGAGCGACACACCATTGTACAATGCTCCCAACGATCCAATTAACGCGCACCCAATCTTGCATTTTCGATTTTGACACACGCATTAATATGAAATTGCAAATAACGACGTTTTCACGAGTGAGTAAGAGGCAAGGTAGGTACCTGAATGTAAATGAGGATGACAGCGAAATACTGGAGCCTATCGTAATCGCGTAGCCATGGCTGTATTCGATCTCTCAAATTCAAACAGAATGCACCACAAAGCATCATAAAGATTGTGAGTGTTCAATCTAAATCAATCGGAGGAAAAAGCATGACGTTCTGAGTGTATCTTTCGCACTTTCTTTTTCTTTTTCTTTTCTTCTGTTCTTGCTGTGGTGGCGACTAACGAGGAATTGCCAATTTTGGGGAGAAAATCGGCATAGGACAGCAATAGTTGGGGGTTGTAGTTGCAGCCCCAGAGAGATTGCACCTTCCCCTTTTCTCTCCACCTGTAAGTCTGTCTGTAACCAACTTTTCCTCTCCTGCTCTCGCTCCCAGAGCAATTGAATTATTTTCCCTTGTTTCTCTAGTAGCAACAAAAATTTGGTTAAGATATATGACTTTTTACCTCATCATTTTCTCAGTCGTTTTTATTTTATGATGATTTTAGAGGAGTTTTCATTTTCATATTTCCATATAATAATTCATATAATACATTATTTTATCTATAGATTATTGTACAATAATAATGTGCAAATATAATTTCTCTTATATTAGTGCAAGACTTAACCGTTGTTGTATGTTATTTAATAATTTTAATTAAAATTATTTATTTAATGGTTGAATTAATATTCGTTAATGTCTAAGTTATTTGTTAAATCTGATAAAAATTAAACAATAATAAAAATATAGAATTTAATTATTATATACTGTTACTCAGTGTAAAAAGTTTTACACTAACATTCAATAATGTGTTGTTATGTTATTAATAAATATGACAACTTATGTATTACTAATTCTAAAAATATAAACTGATTATTTTTATTTTTACATATTTCAAAAGTATTAAGATGTCAACTTTTAAGAATATTAATGAAATATTAAATAATTTTAAATGAATATAAATTATTATAGATCTATCATTTAATAATAGAAACTTTTAATCTAACAATAAACTTTTTTATAAAATAAAAAACTATTTAATTGTGTAAAAGTAAATTATATTAGTGTGGAGTATAGAGTAGTATCTCCTCTACATGTTTATTATGGCAAACAAATAGTAAAGGATTGTTACCAAATAAAAAAAAAAACAAATAGTAAAGGATAAGTCATTTTATTTTTTGTCACAGCTTCGTGGTGTGGGATCATGACATGTCACGTGGGTCGTGGGGTATATGAACCCGGGTTTAGGAAAGATTATTTTTAAGAAAATAAATATTTTTAAAGTTATTCTATAAAATGATTTTAATTATTATTCACTATCAATGTAAAAAATTTTATACAAATACTCAATAATGTGCTGTCACATCATTTAATGAATTTAATAGTACATAAGGTGTTATATTCATTAAATGATGTAACAACACACTATTAAATATTTATGTAAAAAAAATTTATATTGATAGTGTATAATTATTAAATTCTTATAAAATAAAGAAATTCAAAAATAAGATAATCAATGTAATTCGGTTGTTTGTTTAACAATCATATGAAAGTGATACTATTATCATTTAATAAAATATTATTACCCATAGAACCCAAAATAAATACACTCTAAAGTAAAAGGCATTTAAATAATACTAATCGTCAGTTTGGTTTATAGATGGATAGAATTGATTTTGATAGATTTATAGAATTAATATAAGAAAATTAATGATATACGATTTACGAAACATGTTGGACAAAAGTGATTTAAAAGTGTATTACATACCACCTGATGCAAATCTAACAAAGAGTTGAATTGGATAGAGATGGATTTGATTCAAACGTAACAGATACATAAATACTCCATTTGATTAAGAATTTAATAAGTATACAATGTGAGTCTAAAAGAGTTTTACACTAGCATTTAATAATGTATTGTCACATTATTTATTGAATTTAATGATATATGAGATGTCATACTCATTCAATGATGTGGCAATACATTATTGAATATTTGTGTAAATTTTTTTTACAATGTATAGTAATTTGAACTCTAAAATTAAAAAGGGGAACAAATAAGAAAATGATATATTCTTACGGACAACATATATTAAATATTTATTTATCAAGGAAGTACTAGTCTTAGCCATTTTTATAAAATTTAAAGATTAAATTACTCCAACATTCCCTCTATTTTGCACTTTCAACACAAAACTCCCCTTCATTTTTATAACCTACACAAAACCCCTTCTATTTCTATTTTATAAATAAATGACACTTAAACCCTTTTTTTTACAATACACTTAATGGAACTGTTGATCAACAGTCAATAGTTATTTTTGTATTAGAATGACAAAAATGTCCTTATTAACTATAGTTTTTCCTTATTACATAATCATCCCTTTATTTTTCAAATTTTACATAAAATTATGATAAATATATTATACTTAAATCTATATTACAACAAAATTTTAAAATTATTAAATATTGATACAATTTTTTTAAATAACATTATTTAAAAATAACAAAAGTTGTAGTATCATTTTACAAAATAAAGGAAATTATTTAAAAATTTGTCATAATTAAACTACTCTAAACACCAAGCAGACAAGACGTTGAGACACGTTCAACGTCCTTTATAGGTAATTGATTCAGGTATGCCTCTTCAACTTGAATTGTGATACATTATTATAAACTTAGCTTCACTTCGCTGAGAATGAGCAAAAGAAGGATTTACTCAATGCCAACACAATGATATTAACAGCTAACTAGTCGTGACAAGCCAACGTCTTTAGATGATTGAATGAATCTCAAAAAGAAAAAAAGGCACCTCACACCGATAAAGAAGCACAAAAAACAGCTTGAAGCAACTCAACACACGAATTGCACAAGGGGGCAACATATACAAGAGGGCAACAAACAAATACACTAAAGAAACCAAGAAACACATAATTGATGGCCATCATGCTTGTAAAAAGCCAAGAAGCATACTTCCTGAGTATAACAGGTACAAGAAACAATAAAATTTGACAAAGCAAGCCAGGAACCAGTTAATAGAAGCATTTACATGAAGGTGCACATTGAACAAAGTTTTTCTTTTGCACCTTGGGAGAAGGTTAAGGGGTCAAATGTTATGGATCAACTTTCAATTAAACATGTTATGCATCAATTTTTAATTAAAGTATGCCTTGTTGAAATACGCCCAACCATGACGCCTTACTTTGACATGCCCAACACTTTACCGTTCTGACACGCCAGTTTGGACGCCTAATGCCTCTACTGGCACATGTTGTCCAAGGTTGGTTTGGTCTCCAAGACACTCTTACTTGACAGCCAAGGCGTAAAGTTGTCACCATGTACACCATCCACTCTACAAAGTTGTCACTCTACACATTTGCGCTCTGTTTGTCATCGCTCTTAGGCATGGCAACGGGGCGGGGTGGAGCGGGGGCGAGTTTTGCTTTCCCTGTCCCCGCCCCCGTAAAATTCGAAGCGGGTTTGGGTTCAGATTTAAAAAGAGCGAGTGTGAAATTATGAAACTCAACCTCAGCCCTGCGGGTCCCCATTGGGTTCGGGAAAACATACGGGTATTTCACCTTCTCTATTTTTCATTTTTTTCTCTATTTTTTATAACTTAAATACATGTTTTTAAATAAGTCATATATATCTAATATATTATAATTCAAAAAATAGGTAAATATAGACATTGGTAATTCTAAAAAATAAGAAATTTAAATAACTATATTATATTTTAAGGAAAATATATAAGTTTAATCATTATTTAACTATTAGTATATCAAAATTATTTAATTATTCTATCGGGGCAAGTTCGCGGTCGGGGTCGGGTTATACTTAAACCTGGTCAAAGTGAGTTCTCCTCGTCAAAGTCAAGGCGGGAGTGGGACAGTACCCACGGCTTCGGGTTTGATTGTCATGCCTAGTCGCTCTGCAAAGGTTTCAATTTGCACATCTACGCTCTGTACGACTATCATTCTGCTAAACCGTCGCCCTGCGCGCCTGTCTCTCTACAAAGATTTCGCTTTGCGCACCTGGGCCATCGTGCATTACCACCCATCAGTTTCTTTGTCCTACTTGAGTGCTTATAAATAATCCAAGTTGGTATCATTTCAAAGGACGAGATTCAAGCATCCAGAGACTATGGAAAATAGAAAACCACCAAACACCATCATAAGGCGAAATACGCTTAATCGAGAACGCAAGGCATACTCTATAAATCCCATAATCCTTTATAAAGAATAATGGTGCCCATCCATTGAGGACCAAGCCTCAAGAACCAAAGTCTCCCATCAACCTTTCATCAACTTACACCTCCCAAGCATACGAATCTTATTCCATTTCTTTGTATTTATCTTCCATTACTTCTCACTTTGTAATGATCAACCCCTCACAATATTGATGTATATCATTTGAAATTCCACTGAAACAATTGATTTAATTAATTTGGTTTTGTTTGCTTAATTACATTTTCCCTAATTCTGTAATTTAGAGATTATGATTGCATGAGTTGTTTAATCTTGCACGAGTTTAGTTGAACTTCAGTTCTTATAATTAAATTAGAATTTAATGGTGCTTGATCACTAATTTGATTTAATGAATATATGCATGCTTTATGTATTCGACAAATTCATGAATTAATTAATGCTTATTGGTTAATTGAAGATCGAACTAGGATTAATACATAAATTAGAATTATATTTAGATACCAATGATAAATTCAGTTATGAACTAGCTAAAGGATTAACCCACTTTCTGAATACTGATTTCTTTTCTTCAATTTCTGTTAATTTCAATTCAAATAGTCAACAAAACTCCCCCATGTGTTTGTGATTGTTTTAGTACCTAGTTAATTTATTGGGTTCCTTGAGATATGACCTAGGTTGACCCTAAAGGTTTGGTACCTAAAGTATTTCATAAGCATGTTGTTCACATGGGTGTAATTCCTGATAGTACCTTAGTTTAGTGGGAGTCCTATTTGTATTAATTTTATGCACTTTTTGGATTTTCTGCATAATGATATCAACGTCTATTTTTTTTTATTATTCTGAACTCATTTAGTGAAATATATTTATACTGCTTTATTTGACCTCTATAAAGATTAAATTTTGGATCAGTTGAAAATAAGCATGTATTAGATCACACAACATGCAATTTCTATACCATTCATTCATATTTGATCTATGTTGTTAAGTATATTGGTTGCGGTGATCATCAGGGTTTAGTCGCACTACAGAGTGGCAAAAGTCGTGGTGGTTTTTAGTTAATGTATGAGATGGACTAGATTGTTAAGGGGTAGTCTAAAAGTAAATATCGTACAATTGTGCGCCTGAAGTTTTTTCTGTGATATAAATGCCTACGGTTTAATATGAAGCCCAAGTGGGAGATTATTAGAAATTTTTAATTTCTAATAATTATTTTTGTGGGCTACATATTAAATATTAAAATATTTATATTATCTATTTACGTTAATTGGGCTGGTTGCTAGTGACCTACATTAGGTGATCCCATTCAGACTACTGTAGGCATTGATGTGGGTCCATATGAGTAGATATCGAGCTTGACCTATTTTGGCATAGTGGGAAGCCTAATAGGTTGGTTAAAATAAGCTCCTTTAATTTAGAGTAGAGCCAGCTGGCCAGAGAAAAAAAAAAGCAGAGGAAAGTTGCAAGGGAGAAGAGTGGTTTGGACAACAAGGCTGTTCACATTAAAAGGGAGTTTTTTTTTCTGGTTTGTATGTTTTATTGTATGTATCTTGAGCCAGCATGCTATGTTTTGTACAGTTTTATTTATTGATGAATTGTAGAGTTGCTCTCATGGGTTTATGATCCCATTTATATGATGTAAGTGTCGTTAGGTTGTCCTAGGGCTTTAATCTAATCATATTTGACCAAAAAACATAATAAGACAATTTAGAGGTGTTGGTCCCCAAGACACCAAATCATCCACCGCCTCCATACTCCTTCCCATAGGGATTCTTGGCACTTTAGTCCCAATTTCGGGAATTCAAGAGATTTGGTTGAGGAATGCCACAACACCATATTTTCTCTAACCCTTTGTTTTGTTTTGTGCTCTTCCGTTCAACATTCAATTCATAATAGGATGGTCTTGACGACATTCTTTACCTACTGAAAGGTTCCTGCTGCATTTTTTACAAACCTTATGGATCCAGGTATTCCTTGAAACTCATAGTTCTCAATAATCTGATGTAATGAATTTATAATTAGATTTAAAATTCCTAGCAATTACCTCTTGTCAGTCCTTATTGATAAAAAAATTATAGCAAATCTATAGCAAAATCTATAGCCAAGGGCATACCTTCTTAGTGACCGGTGGGAGCCATGACTCCCCCAAACTTTTTCAAAACCATATATATATATATTAAAAATTTTCTATGTTTTCCTTCCAACTAATTGGATTTTTCATAATATTTAAAAACTCTGTACTATCATTTAAAGATATGTTATCATATTATGTAATGAGCATGTTACCTCATGTGTTATTAAACTCGGTAATAACACTCTCCATTCCAAAATTTTTGTTATTATTATAATATTTTACTTATAGTTAAATAGGAACAGAGGTAGTGCATTCAGTCTTTATTATACATCATCTCTCTTTATGTTTCCAATGCTCTTCAATGAAATAGATGAAGTATAAATGAGGTATTTTAATAAAAATTGTATAAATTTAGACACATTTAAAATTTTCTTAATGTGTGTACATAATCTTAAATAATACTACCTCCGGTCCTAATTATAAGAACTTTTTAACCACTTCACAAGGATTAAGGAAGTTGGTTAATTTAGTTTATCACAATAAATTTGTCATGAATATGTATCATATTTACATAATTACCCTTGAATTTATTGAGACTCATTATCTTTCTCTCTCCATTTATTACTTTATTGTGTCATTTTTTCTCTATTCATTAATTGTTTACCTATCTCCGCTAATGGGGTATTTTTGTTAAAAAATAATTAATGTAAGGGACAATATAAAAAGGTTCTTATAATAAGAACCAAGAGCAACTCTCTAAAAAAATTTTATAAATAGGACTTGAGGTAGTATAAGAGTCTTCGAATGAAGGGAATAAAACAATACATTATTGAATGCCAATATAAAATTTTACACCGACAGTACATAACTATTAAACTTGTAATAATAATTTAATTTATATATGCATTATACTATTATTTTGGTGCCCCTAATATTTTTGTTCTAGTTCCGCCACTATCTGTAGCAAAAGTGTATAATAAGGATGAAATTGATGTATTTTTAATTTTTGAAGCACCAAAACCACTGATTTTAAATTATAGGGATTAAAATTAAATCTTAACTATAATTTAGGAACTAAAAATATATTTAATCCAAATTAAAATATTAATACGGATCCGACGGGGTCAAGAGACAGGTACACAAAAATTCTTAACGAATTTTCATTTGGAGCATATCCTGATTACTAATGGGAGTTGATTCTTACATGCACCTTATTGAGAAATACACTTCCACAATTTTTTTAATTATTTATTATTACACACACACATATATATATACTTAGATATTTTATCCACACATTAATTTGTTTTCTTTTCATTTTTTTACACTATTTTGCTCCACACACCTCCATCACATGATACCATTGATATGTGATAACGTTGCTGTTATATTGATAGCCAAGGAACTACCTCCAACTCTCCAAGCAAATATCTGATATACCATACGTGCAGATTACATAAAATTTCCTCATCTTTTAGTCTTATATCATATCATGATCGACTCATGAATTTTGTAATGATTAAAATATTATTATTAAGATAGAAAAAATTTCGCAATAATTGTGACTATAAGATAATTGTAATTCCAGTTTTTCATTTTTAAAGTAAAAAATTCTAACTGATATTCCATAAGTAGTTATGTATTCTTCCATAATTTATGTATTTGTGTTTATATCAGAGTTTATCGACAAATTTAATATTAATTTAGTAATAAGACTTAATCAAATAGATTAATTTAAAAAAAAAATAAATTCAGACATAATCAAATAGGTTAAAAAAACATTTTAATAGTGATTTGTCTTGAATAAATTAAAAAATTCAGAAAAATACATTTATCATTATAAATAAAAAAATTAACAAAACCATTATTTGGATATGGAGCGTGGAATTTCTTGGGATATCCATTGTAAAAGGACTTCTTCCCAACAAATACTACTGAGTTGAAGTTCATTTATTGTAATGATGTTACAGAGCTAACTACAATGAGTATCTTAGAGAATGTACAGTAGTATGTTGTTACAACGTAGCATACATTATTGAGCCTGGGATGAATGATTCATCTATGCTGGATCGAGACATTGGTGCTGAGATTTTTTATCAATTTTCAGATGATATGCAGGGAAGTGGTGACACCATCTACACTTATGAGCATGAAGATCATCAATGTGGAATGCTGTCCAAATTTGGTTTTCTTCTTTATAAAATTTTGAACTACATTTTATTAGTGATGTGATAAATTAAAAAAGTGTATAATAAAGATTAATGCTTACGCGACAAGTTCTTAGTTTGTCATGTTTCTAGTAAATATGTTTTTTCAAAATTTTAGAGGTTAGAAGTATGCTAGTGCAAAAATTCATATTAAATTTATTTTAATTTTAACTTTAGATTTGACTATTCTAAAGTGAAGTGAGACTGAGAGATTCATTTGAGAAGGTAAAATAAAAATCAGTAAAATAACATTTTAGTTCCAATAAAATACCCGAGATTTGAGTTTTGTCCCTGAAAATTTTTTCTTTTTTATTTCATCATTATAAAATATTTATGCTATTTTTTAGTCCCGAATGTTGATTCTACTGTTAATTGTGGATGTGTCGAACGCTCATAATAGTCAACAATACTTCAGAAATACCCTAATAGATTATATAAGAGTGTTAGCTTCCTTAAATTCATTTAGAAAGTCAAATTTCATGGTCAATTTAAACTGAAATTCTTTGTACATTTCCTCCTTCATATAAATCACAAACAATCTTTGAATGTGTTTAAGGAGGCTAACACTATTGTATAATGTGTCAGGGTACAATACATATGATTACTAATTATGATGGGCGGTCGACACATTCGTAATTAATAGTAGAATCAACAGTAGAGACTAAAAAAATAGCTTAAATATTTTACAAGGATCAAATAATAAAAAAATATTCCAGGAAAAAAAATCAAAACTCAGGTATTTTATAGGGACTAAAATGTTATTTTACCCTTTTAATTTTTATAATCCTCCACCACCATTTTAAGTTAATTGCTCTCCTTTTCTTTTTTCATAATTGTATGAAAATTTATCAATCTATAATCTATCTATAAAAATTTATAATGAAAATGCCCTAAGTTTGATGTCCATTTTTTCATTTCAATTATATTTCTGACTTTATTACATGTATAAAAATTAAATTTATGAAAATTTTAATTAAAAAAATACATTTATGTCTTTCAAAAAATAAAAAATGTAGATAGATAAGCATGTGTCAAGAGCTTATTTGTAATGTGATGTATGAAGAATTGACAAAAATCATTTTAAGGTAAACAACTATTCAATTTAATTTCTATTTTATTTTAATACTATGTTTCTTATGGGTTAACTATAAATACTGACATGCTAATTTTCCATCTAATTTTTTTTTTGGTAAGCAAAATAATTAAATTAAAAAGAGTACAAAGAGTACTTTAACCCTTTACACAATACAAGGTCAGCTTACTAACATCATCAACACATTACCTAGACAGAGGAGACAAGCCACCTATACACCTCCTACACTACCAAAAGATAGGTCCACAAAGTGCAATAAAATAATACCTAAACCAAGGCAAGCAAACTAAGCTAATAAAGATAGCTTCTCCAACGTGAAAGCTACTGTTGTTGCTGTTGGAAACGAATGCCCCAAGAGAAAAGTCAGAATAAAGGAGCTGAAATACAACAAAAAAAAAGAATAATAATATATTCTTTTCCACTTTGCCAAGGTCCTGCACAGTTACAAGTTTTAACATGTCCAAGCTCCACCATTTCGGTCTTCAAGATATAACAGTCCAGGATAAGGAAAACAGCAACAAGAGTGACACCGTGAACCTGAGTCAACGCACCAAAACAGAGTGTATAGAAAGGACAACACACACTTAACAAGGACTGTCATTATAAAAACATAAGCACGTATGTGGTTCAGCACACCAAAGCACAAAAGGGTACTTGAACAGGGGATCTTTTGCTTTTATATAACTCCAGGACCTATATTTAATTAACTCCACAATGTCAGCAACATCGAGATATTTATTAGAGAATAGGACATCATTTCTGGTCAACCACAGAGACCAAATCACCACCAACCAGAGTAAGGACCATCTCTTTCTATTTTCAGCACTACAAGCTGGGAGTCCCACAAAATGGATAAAATTCTGCAAGCATTTGTTGGATAAAACAGAAATGAACCCACACCACTTCAGACATTGCATCCACACATTATAAGCAAATGTGCATTCAAAAAACAAATGATTAGTTGTTTCAATCACTTGTCCACACCAAACACATCCTCCCTCAAACTCTTGTAACACCTTCCTTTTAATTAAATTATGCTTAGAAGGAATCCTATGAAGTAGTACTTTCCAAACAAAAGCAGAAACCTTAGTCGGGACAAGGTTAGACTAGAGAAAATTATGCATTGGTAAAGTTGCATAAATTTCCTCATTAACAATAACTTTGTATGCAGACTTTACAGAGTACCGCCCTTCAGGATCTGCATTCCACCGCCAAAAATCTAGTTTACCTTCGGGCAACACCACCTGCTGCAAATCAAGTATAAGATGCTCTAGAAGATCCCTCTCCCACTGGAAAAGATCCCGGCGCCAACTCAAATCCCAAACTATTCCAGACTCAGTGAATGGCCATCTTAGCTATAGACAAGTCTTTATTATTGGCAATTGAGAATAACCTAGAATATCTAACACACAACGCCTCCCCCCCCCCCCACACCACACATTCTTCCAAAACAGAGTATCACACCCATTCCCCATCACCTTGTCACAACTTCTAGAAAACCAGTCCACAAATATATTACTGCAATTATCCAATGACCATAAATCCGCCCACCAGGTAGAACTTTTAACACGCCCCCCACCCACCACAATCGACCTATCACTATATATGGAAGTTACCACATTATGCCAAAACCTACACTTTTCCACTAATAACCTCCATCTCCACTTCCCTAAGAGGGCGAAATTAAAAGCCCTCAAATCTCGAATACCCAAACCCCCATTTATTTTTTCCTACACACATCCTCCCAAGCAACCCAAGAAATTTTATTTTTCTCCAAAGAAACACCCAAAAGGAAAGAAATATATTATTAATAATCCATGCATTTTCCATCTAAAATGCATGGAGGAAAATGTTCCTGAAATATATTCACTATTTGGTTTCCCAATTAAAGACATAAATAGAGTTGATAAATGAACATGTGATGGAGAGACAACACCGCAGTAGATGATTCATACTCATTTAATCATATGTGAAATAAACTAACATAAAATGAAAAAAAAAAGTATAAAATATTTTAATTTTACTAATAAAACCTTGACAAAAAATATATGTAA
Organism: Sesbania bispinosa; assembly: GCA_026901365.1. NCBI lineage: Eukaryota > Viridiplantae > Streptophyta > Magnoliopsida > Fabales > Fabaceae > Sesbania > Sesbania bispinosa. The sequence goes on from QLOH01000415.1 coordinate 244,060, forward strand.
ATCTATATTTATATAAATCTTCTTTTATAATTATATTTAGGGTTAAATATGTTTTTGGTCCCTGTAAAATTAGCGAATTTCTCTTTTGGTCCCTCTAAACTTTTTTTTTAAATCGTCCCTCCAAAATTTTTTTGTTTGGAAATGGTCCTCCCCCCTTAATTAAGTGATTAAGAAGCTGAGTTGGCACATTAACTTGTCCTACGTGTCAATTTAATTATCTTACGTGGATTTAAACTTTTCTTCTAAACATTAAACCTTATAAAATTATGAATTGAATCAGGGTCCCCCTATTCTTCTTCTTCATTCGTTCTCTTCGTGCCCTAACTTCTCTACTCCCTCCATTTACGTTTGCGAAGCACTACCAGTGGGAGAGATCGAGTCGCCCATCACGTGTGAAAGTGATCACTTGTGCTCCAGAGATGAGGAGTGGTGTCTGCAAATCGTCGTCCTCGTCCGCGATTTCACGAAGGCAGATTTGTGCGTGCGGTGACGAAGTTGCTCTTTTGAAGTCCAGCACCAAAAAGAATCCTGGAAGGATGTTTTTGAGGTGCCCAAACTAGGGTGTAAGTAGGTTGTTTGCTGATTTTGCTTTGATTTCTGTTATCTTGTTGTTGGGAATATTGTGTGTAACCTTTGTTTTTGGTTTTATCTGGTTTTTGCAGAAACAAATGACCTGCAATTATTTTCGTTGGGCAGATGATGAAATCATGGACAATAAGGGGAGGATTGATGAACTTCAGTGTTATGTGGAGGAAATTGAAGACTTGAAAAAAAAAAAGCTTGCAAAGCTGAAGAGGAAATTGAGTGGTGAAAGATTTAAGGTCAAGGCCAGTGTTTGTTTGATGGCTATTTCGATGGTCATCACAATTATAGTTTGTATGTGGGCTGTGATGAATTCTGGAGGGGTTAGGAAGAGGACTGTGGTTCAAAATTGATGTAATGTACTTAAGGAAGAAAGTGGTCCATTTTGTATTAAGGGAAATTGGGAAGGTTGACTTTTGTTTATGTAAAATTCAAAAGCTATAGCCATGTCTGGCCATATTGTAATTCTGAAAACATTTCAATGAATGAGTATGGTTTTTAGTCAGATTGAATTGTGACATTTAAAATGAATTTGACTGTCATATCTAATTGATAATTGATAGAATTCTAAAGCAAAAGTAGGATAGAGTTGGAAAGCTAAAATCTGTCATTGATAATTGATCATTTGGATCCAGTACATAGATATGAACCAAAAAGACTCCAAATTTGATCAGCAACATTGAAACTGAAATTGACATTGTCTAAAACTGAAACTAAAGGTGTATTCTTGTCCATGAATCACACCAACCAAAATACAATCCAAAATTAACCATCAATGTGCCCAGTTACTATACTATAATAAAAGCTATGAAATCTCCTAAATAGTAGAGCATCTAATTGGTAGGTCCCTTGTGCCTTTTGATCCCCATCTGTGTTGATCCCACCTCTGAATGTTGGGTTCCTACATCAGCAGCAGCAACATCAGGTTGAGGTGTGTCATTGGCTGCAGCAGGTTGAGCAGGATCATTGGTTGCAGCAAGCTGAGCAGGGTCAGTGGTTGCACAATATTTTTTAGCTTCATCCTAAAACAAACAGACACAATTACAAATGTATATAAACAATGTAATTTTATAATGCAAAATGTAAACAAGACCAGTTTGTGAGCACTTACAATTTGCTGCATGAAATTCATATACCCTTCAATTTGTGTTAGGCCTAACTGCTGTGCAACAAACTTCCAGTCATATTCTTTCCCATATGTGACTTTGTTAGCAACTACCAGAAGATCCCTTAAGATATTGTTTGTCTCTACCATGCTAGGTGGCAAGTCTTGACCAGTACCTTGTTGTATAAACTGGAATGTATTGTGGGTGTTCTGCAAAATCTTAATTTGTTCATTTGCTGTTGACTGACTTGGAACACTGGGAAAAGTTGTTGATGTGGTAGGAACTGATTGACTTGGGACAGTGGCAGCAGGATTGGCACAGTTTGGTGGTACAGCAGCAACATTGCTTGGGCCAGTTTTTTTCTTCCCTATGCCCTTCTTACCAGAAGCAACATTGCTTGGGGCAACTGCCTTTGACTTTCCCTAAACATCATAGGTGAGAATCAGAATTGTTTCAAATTTTAAACCCTAAAAACAATTTTCAATTATATCATTACCTTGGACATAACTTGTGATGGTTGAGCAACAGGCTTTGCAGTCATTGAAGGGTTATCCTGTGGTGCAAGAAAGTTAGGTAATATGAGTTTGACATCATTAACAAGGTTTTTTGGAAACTGAATAGTATGATAGCATACCTGTGTTGGCTGAGAGGATGTTGCAATAGGATTTGGCCCAGAAGGTTGAGTGGAAGTAGCAGGTGGAACTGTCCCAGAAGGCTGAGTGGATGCTGCAGGTGGAGCTGTCCCAGAAGGCTGAGTGGATGTTGCAGGTTCTGTTTGCACTTTAGGCCTCTTTGGACATTTTCTTGCATTATGCCCAATCTGCTTGCAGTGTCCACATACATATTTAGTATGGGACCTCCTCAACCTTGTGGGGTTGGGATCCTCATCAGGCTCCCTCCTTCTTAACTTCTTTGGTCTCCCAGGACCTTGCTTGTAGGTAGGTGGCAGTATGTATGGTTGACAGACTTTGGGCCACATGTCTTGTCCATTAATAGGAGAGATTGTTTGGCCATAGGTTAGCTCATAAGCCTCTCTCTTATAATACCTATGCACATAGGTTTCTGGCCTCTCCCTATTATAACTTATAGCACTAACTGCATGTCTACAAGGAATACCAACTAACTCCCAAAAGTTACATGTGCATGTTTTTTTTGCTAAATCAACAACAAATTTCTGTGGTTGCATGGTATGAGTGACTTCAAATTTTAAACCCCCTGCCCAAGTGGGAAACCAATTTGCAGAATACTCAATTTCCCTATTCAATCTTCTTCTAGGCTTAGGTAAAACATCACCCTGATACTTTTCTAATTTTTCCTTAAGCACTGCAAATCTAGTCATGATGTAGCATCTAATCCACTCAAAAAGGGTAATAATAGGCTTATCCCTAGCAATTAGAATTGTAGCATTAAAAGACTCACATATGTTATTCATCAACACATCACACCTAGGATAGTATGAAAAGGCATGCTTACACCAACTTTTGGTAGGGATTGCTTGAAGCCACTCATATGCTTTATGATCAATTTGCTTGATTTGGTCCATCTTCTCATTAAAAGCCTCCACATATGTTGACTTTTTCCCCCATCATGAGATCCCTTAGCATGGTTCCACCTCCAAATTTCTTTTTAAAATTGGCATACAAGTGCCTTAGGCAGAATCTGTGCTCTACACCTTCCAACATCTCCTCAAAGGTAGGAATTAGCCCCTAAAACAATAAAACACAAGAGGTTCAGTCAAAGTTAACAGATTTGTAATTTTAAGGCACAATGCTAGTGAACAATAAAAGTTAAAAGTTTTGTACCTTTTGCTGGTCTGAAATAAAGACCCATCTATTTCGGGCCACATCCCCAATGTCTTCCAACAAGAGAGTTAAAAACCACCTCCAACTCTCCTTGGTCTCAGTTTCCACTACAGCAAATGCTAGTGGAAAGTACTGATCATTTGGGTCCCTACCCACTGCAATAAGAAGCTGTCCCCCATACTTGGTTTTTAGGTGGCACCCATCCACACCTATAAATGGCCTACAACCTCTTACAAAACCACTTTTGTAGCCTTCAAGACAAAAGTAGAAGCTTCCAAATTTTGGTATCAGAGGGGGATGTGGGCAATCTATTTGCATTTTGCATGTGTTCCTACTGCATGCTTTCCTCAACTCTTCACTATAGGACCATAACATGTTGTACTGTTTCTCAGCATCTCCATCCACTAACTTTTTAGCTATCTTCTTAGCCCTCCAAGCAACAGCCACAGAAATTCCAACTGCATAAGTAGACCTTATATCTCCAATAACATAAGCCAACCTAACATTCTGCCCAGACCTAAATTTATCTGCAATAGCCTTTGCCACCCACTTAGATTTTGCATTTTTGTTGTTAAAAACCCTCCCACATGTATGGTTGTCAACTAGAGTCTTCACCCTATAGGTAGCACTCCCTCCAACCTTACTCACCAATGCCAAGAAATCACATTCTTGCTTGCATCTCACCCTACACCTGATCTTGTCATTTTTTTCAAACTTGATCTCCCTTCCAGTAAGTACAGAGTGCTCCAAAATGGCATCCTTGAACTCCATAAGTGAACCAAATTCCATGCCTAACTTGAATTTAAATTTCCTGCTCATTTCTTCTTCTCTATACCTTACATACCTTGGTCTGCTCCCATCTTCACTCCCAGAGCTGTCATAATCTGTCTCCAGCTCTTCACTAACATACTCATTTTCCATTTCATGCCCTTCTCCATGAGGTTATGTTCCAATCAATAATGGAGTGGAATTTACATCAAATCCTACTCCAACAGGCTCTGCAATGTGTATGCCATCATGACTCATAGGAGCTGTCTTCTTTCTTCCTTTCCCAATTGGTCTCTTTGCTGGTACAGACTTCTTCCTCATTCCCTTTGGTGAACCATATGTAGCAGTCTGGACAGATTCCACTGTAGGAATCTCAAAGCCATCATCCATGTTAACCATCCTTTCCTCCTCACTATCAGAGAAATGCACATCACCTACACTGTCATCACTTGCTTCACTATCACTGTGTACATCCCTTTCCTCCACTACTTCTTCTTCTATAATCCTTTTTTTCTTGCTTCCTACCCCTATTGTTTTCTTCTTCCCTTTGCCACTTGAGGAACCAGGGACATTTTCAGAAGGCCCAACACCACTTCCTCCTTGTACATCAGCTTCCACATAAATGTCAACAGCACAATGATTATTAACAACATACTTAGCCACTGTGTTAGCATCCTTGTCATCTCTTATCCTCTTCAAACCATCTTCGAAGCATTCCTCTTTCTCTTTCCACCACAGAGTCAGCTTTCCAGACAGCCCCAAGTCCTCTTTCAAAATTCCACTTGCCTCAAAATATGACCATTTGTCCTCATCTAGCTTGTGGAAAACATGTACCTCACCACCCTTGTAATAATGTCTCGGTTGACTCACAAAGCAACCCTTCACGTGAAAAGCTACAGAGAACGGCATCCCTACAACATAAAACATGCATTTTTCAATTAAAAAAACCTCTGTCTATAATACAAAGCCATTTAAATATTGTAAACCACATTGAATACAACACAAATGAGTTAAAAATTGATGACAGGTTCCAACAGATTAAACAACACCACAACACAACATTCCAAAAACCCATGGTCCCCACCCCACTACTTTACCCACATGACAAACTGACGAGAGAATCTGAGAACAGTGAAGCCTTACCAAAACGCTCTGAAGGAAGCTCGAAACCACACACGCTTCACCAACACGAACGCTTTCTTCGTTTTCACTTTCACGCGTCTCACTGAGATTGTGCCTCGTTCGTCACTCTCCTTCTACACTTCGAACGGGTGAAAATGAGAGTGAATACAGAGGGAGAGACTAGGGTTAATAACTTGGCGTAATTTCTAGGGTTGAGTTTAGTTAATTAACCACTTAATTAGGATTTAGGCTTAAATACATGTTTAATTAGTTAATTACATGTTTAATAAGTTTAAACACTCCACGTATTAATAATGACTAGGACAGAGGGTGTGCCACATCAGCTCCAGATGGCTAGAAGGACCATTTCCAAACAAAAAAATTTTGGAGGGACGATTTAAAAAAAAATTTAGAGGGACCAAAAGAGAAATTCGCTAATTTTACAGGGACCAAAAACATATTTAACCCTTATATTTATATAATTCTATTAAGTGAATATTTATAATATTTACATGACGCGAATTTAAATTAGTGAAATTTACAAGACAATATTATAAAATTAGTGAAAATATTGTTTATTATTAATAAAATGGCACTCCCTATTATAAGGAATTTAAATTTGCGTTCTGTTAGTTTATTAATTTGATGGATTTAAATGTTTAATTTTTAAAATTTCACAAGATTTGATTCTGTAAGCACTGATTCTTTTCGTGAGTTGATCTTCCTAAATGCACAATTTAGTTAATATATTCCTAAATTTTTTGGTATTCAATTTCTTCCTGCTTGAATTATTAGTTGTTATCATGGGTTTTCTCTTTTATTATAAATTCTGAAATTTTCAACTAAAATGTTAGGAATACAAAAAATTTACCGGAATTATATTTATTATTTGGTCTCCTAATTAATGTAGAAATAAAGATGATAAAATAATAAAAATTATAAATAAACAATACATTTTAGATTGTTATTAATTTTATTTAATTTTATATATTGTGTATTATTTTAACTAATTATATAAACTAAATTAATAACAATGTGAACTAAGATAGAAACAAAGATGATAAAAGAATAAGAATGATAAATAAACAATACTATTTTAGATTGTCTTAAATGCATATATCATTCATCATTTTAGTTTAATTCTTTATATTTAGTTAACTATTGAACATAAATTATATTTATTTACCTTTAAATGCATACAAACTGCATTTACATTTTATATTTTGATTAATTTAGTTTAATTTATAATATTGAATATAATTTTAATTTATTCATACAAATTTATATGAGTTATTTGAAAATATAAATAAATAAATTTTACGTCTTTTTCCCAAATAAAATGCTGATAGGCAGGCACGACAATGCCGGTCTTGTCAGCACCCAATTTTGTCCGGGAATTTCATTTACTTTTTCTTATGTATATATTTGTAGTATTTATCTTTTTCTTCTTATTTTATTAAAAAATACAAAAAAATCATTAATTAATTATTTGATTAATTAATTCTTGATAGTTAATTAATTAATTGATTAATTAAACATTTTGTGAAAAATTATCAATTTTTTTCTTCTTAATTGGGTTGGCTGGGCCCATTGCCAAACTTCCAATATGTTTTTTTTTAAAAAGAAAAAAGAAAAAAAATCTTTTGGGACCAATTAGGCCCATTGCTAGTTAATCTTTTAAAAAAATTGGGACAAGTAGACCCATTTTCTTCACTTATTTAGCAAATTCATCAAAAAAGAGGGAAAATAGTTTGAATACAGAAAGCAGCAGGCAAGTTGAGCAACTTGTCCTGCCTGGGCGGCCAAAGCAGGGCAAGTTGCATTGAATCTGAAACCAGTAGCATGGGCAAAAGCGAATTTTGCAGTGCAATTTGCACTTTAATACTTGCAAATTTTGTCTATAAAGGGGTTCTATTTGGTTAAAAGGGGGGACCGATTTCTGGAGGGAGATTCCTCTTTTTTTCACACAACCAATTTCAGAGAGATTTGGGGAGGGACACACATTGAGAGCATAGAGAAAAAAAACTAAGAGCTAAGCATTTGAATCCTAAACCCTTTTGAAGAAAGCAATCAGAGAGATTTGAGAGAGGCCATTGGAGCCGTTTCAAAGGAACCATTTTTCAGAAAATTTGGAGGAATACACAAAATACAGAGAACACACAAAGATACAAAAGAGTTAAACAGAAAAAACAGAAATAGAGAAGAGAAAAGAAAGTGAAGGCAACGGAGTAATCTGATACTTGGTACCATTTTTTTCCACTTCTTCACTTCTTGCTTTGAATCCTATTGTTGTATTTTGTTATTTATGCATTTCCTAGGTGTAATCTAAATACAATCATATGTGGGGTAATGTTAAAATGCTAGATCAGTAGCAAAAATCACATGAAAAAAGAGTTCCAACCCATCAATTTAAATGTCCATTACAGTCCCAATACATCGGAATATTTAACAAAGAATGAGAAAATAAACAAACCAAAAATCCCAGTCACTGCCATCAGCCACCCAAGGTCTCTGTAAAAAAAAAAAACAAGAACACAGAAGGATTCAAACAGAGAGAGAAAAGTGGAAGGGAAACCAGAAAAATCCAATCGCTGTGAACCCCCACCATTACTGGCTGCACCGCCGTGTCGCCCTCCTTTGCGGCCGGAGTTGGCCATTGTCTCCGTCGGCCACCGCGCGGCCGCGTCCTCCCCTGCATACAGTGGCGCCGCTGCGCCATGGTTTCCCCTCCATCTCGCAGCCACGTCGCGCGCAGCGGCGCGTCCTCTTTGGCCGCCGCTGTTGCGCAGCCTCTCCACCCCCTTGTCCGTCAGTCGCCGTCTCGGCCAGAGGCGATCTCCGTTCGCGATCGTCCATCTCCTCCTGCGCGCACAGCCGCACATCTCTGCGGCAACCACCGCGTCGCAGCGCCTCGGTCCAGCCACCACCGCGGCCAGCCACTGCAGCGCCGCTACCTCTCCCTCTCTCTCTGCCGCGTCTCTCTCGTTCACCATGGCACCCCCTTTTTGCTCTCCCCATTTTCCCAAATAGAAAGTAGAAACCCTAGCAGAGACACTTTGTCTCTAGAATGAGCTTATGGCTCTTTCACCCCTTGCCTCACTTGTAACGCCCGCGTTTTACCGTTTTTGCCATTTTTGCCGTTTTTGCTGTTTTGAGTGTTTTATTGAATTTTGAGTGATTAAAATTATTTTTAATCATCAAAATTTATATTTCTGGGTTTAGAATTGAATTTCCTATTTTTAGGAATTTTCTGGGAATTTTTTGGATTTTCCTGAAAAAAATGATCTTTTTGCCCCTCTTGCCCCTGACCCGGGCCCGAATTCTCTTGATCCGGGCCAGAAAAATTGCACAAGCCTTCTTTTTTTTTCTCCTTAAAGACCGTGCAACCAGCCTTGATGCATGGGAGACACTTGTCTTCCCATCTCTTCCATTCCACCAATAGCTTGAAAAGGTGAGTTATGTCATATAAAGGCACTTTTTCTCCTTTTTCATTCATTTGTTACATGCAAGCAAGGAGAACCTTCATTTTTCTCTCATCTTCTCTCTTCCTTGGCCGCGGCTTCCTCCCCCTTTTCTCCCTCAAAAACTTCAATCCCTCCATAAACACCACCAAGCTTAGGTTCCATTTTTGAGCCTAAGCTTAGAAACACTAGCTTTCTAGCCTTTAGATCCATGTTGGAGACTTGAAGGAGGACCTTTGAGGGGCTGTCTTTGGCTGTTTTTGGAGCAAGAATTCTGCACTTTTTCTCTTGAAGATTGAGGTAAAGGGGGGAGAACTTAAACTCTAGTAGGCTTTGTAACTAGAGTCAAGGATTTACCCTTGAATCCTTGCTTTTCTAACCTTGTTTTTACTTGAAAAATCATCTTTTTGGAACTTCTTTTGAATGTATATTTTCGGATCTGTTGAGCTGGGTTGTGATTGATGTTTGCATGTTTGTTTTGATGCTTGAAATGTGTTTAATTGATGGATTGGATGCATGCAAGCCAAGCTAAAATTTTTGCAAAATTTCTCCCTTTTTCCTTGATGCTCTCGGCCAAGAGAGTGAAAATGGGGCTGCATGTATTCTAAAATTGTTTTGATGATTGTAATGTGTTTAGATGATGATTTGATGAACATGCATGTGGTTGGATGGATTTACAAAATTGTTTTGATGATTGATCTTGAAAAAAAATGGTGTTTTGAGGTTGAAAATGGAAGCATGTTCTTGGTGTTCATGAGAGTTCTTAATAAAACTCATCAAGAATGTCCTTTTGATCCTAAAAGGACATTTAAAACATGTTTTTGGGCTAAATTGGCCCAAAAGGACTAAAGAATAAATTTGTAACTAAAAGGACTAAATTGCAAATAAGATAAGTTTTTAAATGAAGTAATTAAATTCGGATTTTTATTTTAACTAAAATAAAAATCTATTTAAAAGTCACATTTTTGATTTATTATGAATAAAAATGGGCTCTCATGGGTCCAATAACCTTTAGGCTTTTGTTTAGGCCCAAAGCCTTCAAAAAGAAAGTCAAAACTCAATTCAAAAGACAACTAAAAATAATTCATGGGCTTGGGCTTAGGCTTAGATTAGGATTGAACTTCAACACTAATCTAAGTTGTGAAAATTAAACTTAGGATTAATTAGTAGGCTTAACTAATTTAATCACCTAAGTTGATTAGCCTAAATTACTTAGGTTAATTAATAATTAATTAAGTCTAAAGATAATTAATATTAATATAAGTGTTAATTAAGTAATTAATCTCTAAGACGGTCAAAAACTAATTAATTATAATTTAACCTTAATCAAGCATAATTAAAAACCCTAATCCAAGATTAAGGAAGAGATTAAGGGATAATTAGAAATTAATTAGGATCTTAAGTAAGGATTAAGACTTAATTAAAGAAGGATAAGATTAATTGAAATTCGATTAATGAAGACTAGTTATGATTAAATGTTAAGCCTAATCTTAATTAGTCATACAAATAGAATTAGGATTAGTAATGCCTTTCATAAGACATATCCATAAGCCTTAGTAAATTGTAGGACTTAAGTGAATATGATTATCAATAAAGCTAGCACAAGCTACCTTAAAAGATTATAACCAACACTTTCTCTCTACGTAAAACTTGAGAAGCTTGGCAAGAGAGTGTGATTTGGTTTTCCTTAAAAGAAAGACCTTGAATCTACGAGGTTGCACCACGGTAAAGTGGTGACGTAAAAAGATTCAATGGGCTTGTCTGTAAGGATGTAATATTGTAAGTGTTTGCGGTGTGACATACATCATGTGCATCAATAATGATTAAGGTTCAAAAGCCTTACGACCTATATGGCAATACCACTCTAGTACAGTGTGAAACTGGATGGGACGGGTGCACTGGGTTTTGCAAAGAACACCAGCGGTCCGGTAAAGGAGACCATCCCTGAGGATAAGTCGGGTCCCGAAATGGCACAAGTGACGTAGGCTCGCCCCCTACTATCGTGTAAGCGGGGTACAGGCTTGACTATCCTGTCGCTCTCAAGTTTTCATAATCAGTGAGTTTGTCTGGAAGTCGGAAAATCGTCTTGGCCAGAGATTGAGCAATGCTCCTCGTAATATTTGCTAGTACAGACTATACTCCTGATATATTGTAAATATATGGTCGAGCAGTTGCTGTGTGCTCTGCTTTTGGTGATGTTTTCCCGGGCCCTCATGCATTAGTTATGTACATCATGATAGCATCAAGTGCACACTTGTGATTGAGATTATGTGAATGTCTGTGAATATTTTATGGATGCTCTAGTTACTGTGTTCTACTTGACATGAGTTTATGTGATGTTCTCACCCTCCCTTTTCTACTTCTGTTTTCTGTCGTCGTGCTTTTTCGCTACGTCGACAGTTGGGTTCGGAGAGCTTCAAGATGAAAACCATGAGGGTAGCACTGAGATGGGAGCCACGGGGGCAGTGGTGAGTTACGGACGTTCCTAGACGCTGTGTGTTTACAGGGGAAGTACGCGTCACCATCTCTCACCCCAGCCTTCCCCTTGTACCGGAGGTCGTTTTCACTGTGCCTGTGATCCTTGAGTTTGAGACTCCACCCGGACTCCGTCGCTACACTACTTTTCTCAACCGTCTTCGTCGCCCCTCTCCATCGACATCGTCACAGTCCTCACGGATGGCGACCATGGGCGAGCCATATTCCCCTCGTCTTGGCCAGAGATTGAGCAATGCTCCTCGTAGACATACACGAGTGTTAACATTCCTTTGAGTGTAAACACTTAGTTGAGTGGAAAGGTCCTTAAAATTTTTAACATAAAATCAATTAGGAGAATGGAAGGAAGGAGGCAAGGGGAAAGGGCAACCATGTTGTTTAGGAAAGCCTTAGAAACACCTTTGGGTGAAGAAGAGAGCCAAAGAGAGAACCTATTCCACACTAGGTGCCAATATGAAGATAAGGTATGTTTAGTGATCATAGATGGAGGAAGTAGTAGCAACTTAGCTAGCCTTAGGTTAGTTAACAAGCTAAACTTACTTACTACCCCACATCCAGAACCTTATACACTTCAATGGGTGAGTGATGAGGAAGAATTTAAGGTGGATAGGCAAGTGAGCTTAAGGTTCAAAATTGGGGATTACCAAGATGAAATAACCTTTGATGTCATACCCTTAGAAGCCTCTCACATCCTTTTAGGAAGACCATGGCAATATGAGAGAAGGGTGAAGCATGATGGGTATTCCAACACCTATAGGTTCCGCCACCAAGGGGTTAAATTCACCTTAATGCCTATGACCTCTAGTGAAATTAGAGAAGACCAAATCCAACTTAAAGAGATCATAGACAAGGAAAAAGAGGAAGAGTCTAGAAAAATAGAAAAGGAATTAGAAAAAGAGATTAATAGGATTCACGTAATAAAGAAAAGTAAGATAAAAAAGGAAGCAACCAAAGAAGAACCTTGGTTCCTACTACTTAGTAAGGAAACCAATGGAGAAGAAGAAGAAGATCCCTTGATCGCTCTTGATCTTCCTCCAAACATAAGAGATCTCTTAGCAGAATTTGGAGACATTTTCCCAAAAGATATCCCAAGTGGATTACCACCTCTTAGAGGAATTGAGCACCAAATAGATCTCATACCCGGTGCTGTTCTACCCAATAGACCAGCATACATGACAAATCCAGTTGAAACCCAGGAAATACAAAGACAAGTAGGAGAACTAATTAGTAAGGGTTGGGTCAAGGAATCTCTCAGTCCTTGTGCTGGTCCTGTTATCATTGTACCAAAAAAAGATGGTACATGGAGAATGTGTACTGACTGTCGTGCTGTTAACAACATAACAGTCAAATACCGGCATCCCATTCCAAGATTGGATGATTTACTTGATGAATTACATGGAGCCTGCATCTTTTCAAAAATTGATTTAAAAAGTGGCTACCATCAAATTCGAATCAAGGAAGGGGATGAATGGAAAACGGCATTCAAAACAAAATATGGGTTGTATGAATGGCTAGTTATGCCTTTTGGCTTAACTAATGCACCAAGTACGTTCATGAGATTAATGAATCATGTGCTTCGAGCTTTCTTAGGCAAGTTCGTGGTTGTTTATTTTGATGATATACTTGTCTATAGCAAAAGCTGTGAAGATCACATCAATCATCTTAGAGATGTACTTGAGGCACTAAGAAAGGAACACTTATTTGCTAATCTTGGAAAATGTATTTTTTATAAAGAAAGTGTCACTTTCCTAGGCTATGTCATTAAATCTCAAGGGGTTCAAGTAGATGAAGAGAAAATCAAAGCCATCAAAGAATGGCCCACCCCAAAATCCGTGGGAGATGTAAGGAGCTTCCATGGATTGGCAAGCTTCTATAGAAGGTTTGTCAAGAACTTTAGCACAATAGTTGCTCCCCTCAATGAAGTGGTTAAGAAAAATGTGGGTTTTAAGTGGGAGAAAGCACAAGAGGATGCTTTCAAAGAACTCAAAGAAAAACTTATGCAAGCTCCCATCTTAAGACTACCAGATTTTTCTAAATCCTTTGAAATCGAGTGTGATGCATCTAATGTAGGAATAGGAGCTGTCTTAATGCAAGATGGACATCCTGTAGCCTATTTTAGTGAAAAACTCAAGGGTGCAATGTTGAATTACCCCACCTATGACAAAGAATTTTATGCTTTGGTGAGGGCACTTCAAACATGGCAACATTACCTCCTACCTAAAGAATTTGTGATACATACTGATCATGAATCCTTAAGGTACATTAAGGGACAAGGGGAACTTAACAAAAGACATGCAAAATGGGTTGAATTTCTTGAACAATTTCCCTATGTCATCAAGTATAAGAAAGGAAAAGCCAACATAGTGGCCGATGCTCTTTCAAGGAGGTATAGTTTGTTAGCTACCTTAGATGCAAAACTACTTGGTTTCGAAAACTTAAAGGGATTATATGAGCATGATTCCTTCTTTGCCGAAAAGTACCAAGCTTGTGAAACAATGGCAAAAGATGGATTCTATAGGCATGAAGGGTTCCTCTTCAAAGGGGATAAGTTGTGCATTCCCCATTGCTCCATTAGAGAGCTTTTGGTTAAGGAAGCCCATGAGGGAGGGCTTATGGGACACTTTGGTGTACCCAAAACCTTAGGGATTTTACAAGAACACTTTTATTGGCCACATATGAGCACACACGTTAAAGCACATTGTGATAGGTGTATAAAATGTAAAAGTGCCAAATCAAAGGTAAATCCCTATGGCCTCTACACTCCTCTCCCTATTCCTGAAGGACCTTGGTTAGACCTAACCATGGATTTTATTGTAGGATTACCTAGGACCCAAAGAGGAAAGGATTCAATCTTTGTGGTAGTGGATCGCTTTTCAAAGATGTCACATTTCATTCCATGCCAAAAGGTAAATGATGCACAAGAAATTGCTGATCTTTTCTTTAGAGAAATAGTACGCTTACATGGCATACCTAGAAGCATAGTGTCTGATAGAGATACTAAGTTCCTTAGTCATTTCTGGCGCACACTATGGCACAAGCTAGGCACCAAATTACTGTTCTCTACCACATGCCACACACAAACTGATGGACAAACAGAGGTTGTCAATAGGACAATAGGCACATTATTAAGGGCTATGGTTCAAAAGAGTTTAAAATCATGGGACTTATATTTACCTCATATAGAGTTTGCATATAATAGGAGCAAGCATTCTACTACTTTGCATACTCCATTTGAGATTGTTTATGGTTTTAACCCTTTAACTCCTCTTGACATTTTGCCTATCCCTAACTCTTCTTTTGTGGAGCACAAAGATGGTAAAGCTAAGGTCGAGTTTATTAAGAAACTTCATGCTAGAGTAAAGGCTAATATTGAGCGCAGATTGGCTTCCCAAACAAAGGCCGCTAACAAAGGGCGTAGGCGGATGATATTTGAACCTGGGGATTGGGTTTGGGTTCATTTCCGCAAGGAAAGATTCCCAAATGAAAGGAAATCCAAACTCTCTCTTAGGGGTGATGGACCCTTTCAAGTCTTGGAGCGCTTAAATGATAACGCCTACAAAATTGATCTTCCTGGTGAGTATGGTGTAAGTGCTACTTTCAATGTTTCTGATCTCTCTCTCTTTGATGTAGGAGATGACTATCCAGATTTGAGGTCAAATCCTCCGCAAGGGGGAGGGGATGATGACATAGCACAACAGCAGCCTCCTACTGAAGTAGTCAAGGATATCACTGGACCAATGAACAGAGGACGAGCTAAGAAGATTAAGGAAGAGATGGGAAAGTTGGTGACCTACATTTTTAGGGATACTACCCTACAGAAGGACACCATTGCCCTACAGAAGGACAGCCTTGACCCAGGAATAGGACACATGGTCCTATGCACCACCCTAGACTAGGACATTTCTATTTTGATGTAATTTCTCCTACCTTGGGCGCCCCTACCTTTGGGTTTAATGGTTAGTGGGTCACCTTGCTACAAGGTATAGGAGGTCATGGGATCAATTCCCATGTAGGATGAATTTTAATTCATCTCTCCCATTTTATGGAGAGTAGGGCGCATAAGTGAGTGGATTAGTGGCTAAAAGCTTAGCTTAGCTTAATGCCTTAGGTGAGTGGGTTCAAATCCCACCTTGGATGAGTATTCACTCATCTTTTTATTTCTTTCTTTTTCCTTGAAGTCCCACATCGCCCAAGATGGTTGCCCCCTCCCCCTCCTTCTCCTATATAAAGGAGCTCTCCCTCATGTAACAAAACAATTGAATTTTGAAGTAAAGGCATTATGCCCATTTTTCTCCTCTTTGTGAGTTGAGAATCTCCTCCCTTGTGAGTTGAGTGTGCTTGGTGGTTGTTGCTTAAACCATGGATGAGTCTTATCTAATTCTCCTGAATTAGTGGCGACTGGCGATTGATCTTATCTGCTGCAAGAAAGGACTTGCATCAGTGGCGATCTTCCACTTCTTTTCCTCTCCATTTTTCTTTCATTTTCCTTCACTTTCTTTTATTTTCCACATGAATATAGCTGCTGTTCCAGCACCTATATTTGCATTTTAATTGCTTAATTTTGGTTCTAATTGGTTTGCTTTGCTCAATTCTAGGTCCTTGGCAATTCCTGTCATCACTCCATAAACACCATCAAGCTTAGGTTCCATTTTTGAGCCTAAGCTTAGAAACACTAGCTTTCAAGCCTTTAGATCCTTGTTGGAGACTTGAAGGAGGACCTTTGAGGGGCTGTCTTTGGCTGTTTTTGGAGCAAGAATTTTGCACTTTTTCTCTTGAAGATTGAGGGTAAAGGGGGGGAGAACTTAAACTCTAGTAGGCTTTGTAACTAGAGTCAAGGATTTACCCTTGAATCCTTGCTTTTCTAACCTTGTTTTTACTTGAAAAATCATCTTTTTGGAACTTCTTTTGAATGTATATTTTCGGATCTGTTGAGCTGGGTTGTGATTGATGTTTGCATGTTTGTTTTGATGCTTGAAATGTGTTTAATTGATGGATTTGGATGCATGCAAGCCAAGCTAAAATTTTTGCAAAATTTCTCCCTTTTTCCTTGATGCTCTCGGCCAAGAGAGTGAAAATGGGGCTGCATGTATTCTAAAATTGTTTTGATGATTGTAATGTGTTTAGATGATGATTTGATGAACATGCATGTGGTTGGATGGATTTACAAAATTGTTTGATGATTGATCTTGAAAAAAAATGGTGTTTTGAGGTTGAAAATGGAAGCATGTTCTTGGTGTTCATGAGAGTTCTTAATAAAACTCATCAAGAATGTCCTTTTGATCCTAAAAGGACATTTAAAACATGTTTTTGGGCTAAATTGGCCCAAAAGGACTAAAGAATAAATTTGTAACTAAAAGGACTAAATTGCAAATAAGATAAGTTTTTAAATGAAGTAATTAAATTCGGATTTTTATTTTAACTAAAATAAAAATCTATTTAAAAGTCACATTTTTGATTTATTATGAATAAAAATGGGCTCTCATGGGTCCAATAACCTTTAGGCTTTTGTTTAGGCCCAAAGCCTTCAAAAAGAAAGTCAAAACTCAATTCAAAAGACAACTAAAAATAATTCATGGGCTTGGGCTTAGGCTTAGATTAGGATTGAACTTCAACACTAATCTAAGTTGTGAAAATTAAACTTAGGATTAATTAGTAGGCTTAACTAATTTAATCACCTAAGTTGATTAGCCTAAATTACTTAGGTTAATTAATAATTAATTAAGTCTAAAGATAATTAATATTAATATAAGTGTTAATTAAGTAATTAATCTCTAAGACGGTCAAAAACTAATTAATTATAATTTAACCTTAATCAAGCATAATTAAAAACCCTAATCCAAGATTAAGGAAGAGATTAAGGGATAATTAGAAATTAATTAGGATCTTAAGTAAGGATTAAGACTTAATTAAAGAAGGATAAGATTAATTGAAATTCGATTAATGAAGACTAGTTATGATTAAATGTTAAGCCTAATCTTAATTAGTCATACAAATAGAATTAGGATTAGTAATGCCTTTCATAAGACATATCCATAAGCCTTAGTAAATTGTAGGACTTAAGTGAATATGATTATCAATAAAGCTAGCACAAGCTACCTTAAAAGATTATAACCAACACTTTCTCTCTACGTAAAACTTGAGAAGCTTGGCAAGAGAGTGTGATTTGGTTTTCCTTAAAAGAAAGACCTTGAATCTACGAGGTTGCACCACGGTAAAGTGGTGACGTAAAAAGATTCAATGGGCTTGTCTGTAAGGATGTAATATTGTAAGTGTTTGCGGTGTGACATACATCATGTGCATCAATAATGATTAAGGTTCAAAAGCCTTACGACCTATATGGCAATACCACTCTAGTACAGTGTGAAACTGGATGGGACGGGTGCACTGGGTTTTGCAAAGAACACCAGCGGTCCGGTAAAGGAGACCATCCCTGAGGATAAGTCGGGTCCCGAAATGGCACAAGTGACGTAGGCTCGCCCCCTACTATCGTGTAAGCGGGGTACAGGCTTGACTATCCTGTCGCTCTCAAGTTTTCATAATCAGTGAGTTTGTCTGGAAGTCGGAAAATCGTCTTGGCCAGAGATTGAGCAATGCTCCTCGTAATATTTGCTAGTACAGACTATACTCCTGATATATTGTAAATATATGGTCGAGCAGTTGCTGTGTGCTCTGCTTTTGGTGATGTTTTCCCGGGCCCTCATGCATTAGTTATGTACATCATGATAGCATCAAGTGCACACTTGTGATTGAGATTATGTGAATGTCTGTGAATATTTTATGGATGCTCTAGTTACTGTGTTCTACTTGACATGAGTTTATGTGATGTTCTCACCCTCCCTTTTCTACTTCTGTTTTCTGTCGTCGTGCTTTTTCGCTACGTCGACAGTTGGGTTCGGAGAGCTTCAAGATGAAAACCATGAGGGTAGCACTGAGATGGGAGCCACGGGGGCAGTGGTGAGTTACGGACGTTCCTAGACGCTGTGTGTTTACAGGGGAAGTACGCGTCACCATCTCTCACCCCAGCCTTCCCCTTGTACCGGAGGTCGTTTTCACTGTGCCTGTGATCCTTGAGTTTGAGACTCCACCCGGACTCCGTCGCTACACTACTTTTCTCAACCGTCTTCGTCGCCCCTCTCCATCGACATCGTCACAGTCCTCACGGATGGCGACCATGGGCGAGCCATATTCCCCTCGTTACTCTCCCGGTCCAGAGGTGTCACCTCCACAGCCCGCATATCCTGATGCATTTGGTCGTTCCCTCCTGAGCAAGCCAGACATGATTGTGATTGATGACACTACATCTGAGGAGGAGGACCCAGAGGAAGACCCGAAGGATGACTCTGAGGATGAGGAGCCGGAAGAGGATTCTTCCAGTGACGACCCCTCAGAAGACTTTGGGATGATCAACCTCGGGGGTACTGGAGGGAGGAGTTGTGGGTGGATTCCTGCTGAGATGGATGACGATGAGTAGGATAGCGTAACTGGGGGTAGTTATGAGTCTAGTTAGTAGCAGCTCTGATTTAGTGGCCTCTTGTTTTGTTCCGTTTTGGCTGAGGTCTTAATTATTATAGTCTACTACTAGAACTCTTGTTTTGTATGGTGGTATTGTTTACTCCGAGATTACTTTGACACTATGGTTCTGTATATACGTTATGATGTTTTTTCCCATGATCCCCTTTATATCTGCGTGTATGTTGTGTATGTATGCGGAATGATTGAATCGTCTAGATGTTTTTAGAAAATGAATTTCAGACTTAAGATAAGGACATTTTCATGAATACTAAAAAAAAAAATTTTTGTATTTTCTAAGTTTTAAAAACAGTAAGTCGACGGTTACGTTTCGTAATGTGATACTCTTAGCGGTATAACTAAGGGTGTCGCATTTAGTGGTATCAAAGCTGGTCTTTCCTTTTGGCCTCGGGTATGGCCTATAATACTCTTCCCTCTGTGTTTACTCTGTGAGGATTGCTTGTTGTTGTGTAGATTGATTGCCTTGTGTTGATTGTTTGCTCTTATATTACCCCCTTCGTAATGTAAGAAATTGTGTGTAGAATTATTTGTTCTTGCTTAAATGGTCCTACATGAAACAGAAGGACTAACGTACCCTGTGAATGTAGGATTCCATGGCAGGGAGGAATAATCCTGTAATGAACGACATCCTGGGCAGGATCGCGGATGTCCTGGAAAACCAACAGACCATAAACGAGATGCACCAAGCCCGCCAGCAGAACAACGTCCCCGATGCCTATCGCAGACTATCTACCTTTAAGAAGAATAACCCACCACAGTTCAAAGGAGGTCACGGCCCCGATGGATCTCAACTATCGTTGGAGGAATTGGAGAAGATTTTCCTAGCTATGGGATGCCCGGATGAACAGAAGGTAACCTTTGTTGCGTTTATGATGGTTGGAGAGGCGCAACATTGGTGGGAGTACGCAAGACGTCAATTAGAAGCTGTTGTGAGACTGGTCACCTGGAGACTGTTCAAGGAGACTTTTCTCCAAAAGTATTTTCCCACGGATCTGAGAAAATGCAAAGAAATAGAATTCTTGAAGTTGGAGCAAGGAAACATGACTGTCGGCGAATATGCGACAAAGTTTGAGGAACTGTCCAAGTTTTGCCCCTACTTCCAGAACACCATAGATGAAGAGTCTAAGTGTTCCAAGTTTGAAAGTGGACTGAGGCTAGAAATTAAACAGGTTGTTGGATACCAACAAGTTACTGAGTTCTCGAAGATGGTGAATATGTGTCGGATTTTTGAGGATGACACTAAAGCAAGGCAAGCTCAATGGAAGAATTCTGGCCCACAGAGGAATAAACCTAAATTCTCACAAGAAAGGAGGAAGCCATATTTTGCCCCAAGAAACAACTCTTGTTCATCATCAGGAAGCGCCGAAAGACTGCAATCGGTGGTTGCTAGCAGAGCAAGCCCGGCAAGCAGTACTGGCAACAACTCTGTCAGTTGTCCACGCTGCAAGAAGAATCATCTCTTGAGGGATTGCCCCATATAAGAATCAACCTGGCAACCTATCCAACGGAAGGGTTTGTTTCCATTGCGGACAAAGTGGCCATATTAAGAGAGACTGCCCAGTTTGGAAGGGAAGCGGTAATGGTAGTGGTAGTAGTGCTGCGAGCGCCCCTGTCTCGAACCTGAATGCACAAGCTGGGAGGCCCAGAACCAGAGGCAGAGTGTTTACCATGAGCGGTGCTGAGGCTGCGAAATCCGAGGATCTGATCCAAGGTAAGTGCGTCATAAGTGGAATTCCTTTAATTGTATTATATGATTCGGGTGCGACGCATTCTTTTATTTCTCTGGAGTGTGTGAAACAATTGAAATTGCTTGTGGTTAGATTACCCTATGACCTGGTTGTTTCTACTCCTATTGCTAAGCCTATTATTACTTCATCAGCTTGTTTGAACTGTCCAATCACTATTGATGATAAAACCTTCTCTGCCGATTTGATCTGTTTACCTCTTTCTCAGCTTGATATTGTTTTGGGAATGGACTGGTTATCTTCCAACCGAGTCCAACTTGATTGTTATAATAAAACTGTTGTGTTCGATTCTTTTTCTCCCTCTACTCTTGATTCTGTAAGTACGAGATTCTTGTCCGCCAACCAAGTGAATGCTTCTTTGAGAGGAGGAGCTCAAATCTACATGATACTTTCTTCTTTGGAGGAAGAGCGGGAATCTGACATTAGCAAACTGCCTGTGGTGAGAGAATTTCTTGAAGTATTCCCTGACGATATCCCTGGTTTGCTGCCAGAGCGAGAGGAAGAGTTTAACATAGAGCTAGTACCCGGAACCGGACCTATTTCTATAGCTCCGTATAGGATGTCCCCTTTAGAGTTAGCTGAGTTGAAGAAACAGCTGGAAGAGTTGTTAGAAAAACAGTTTGTTAGGCCTAGCGTGTCCCCTTGGGGAGCACCAGTGTTATTAGTGAAGAAGAAAGATGGTAGCATGAGGCTATGTGTAGATTATCGTCAGCTTAATAAGGTGACGATAAAGAATAGGTATCCTTTGCCTAGGATAGACGACTTGATGGATCAGTTAAGAGGAGCAACAGTGTTCTCGAAAATTGACCTTAAGTCAGGTTACCACCAAATACGTGTTAAGTCTGAGGATATTCCGAAGACAACTTTCAGAACACGCTACGGGCATTACGAATATTTAGTGATGTCGTTTGGTGTAACCAATGCACCTGCAGTTTTCATGGATTATATGAACCGAGTTTTCCATCCTTACTTGGACAAATTCGTTGTGGTCTTCATAGACGACATTCTCATATATTCCAAGAGTGAGGAAGAGCATGCGGAACACCTTAGGATAGCTTTACAGACCCTGAGAGATAAAAAGTTATATGCTAAGTTATCTAAGTGTGAGTTCTGGTTGAAGGAAGTGAACTTCCTAGGTCACGTAATCTCTAGTGGGGGAGTTAGCGTAGACCCAGCTAAAGTAGAGATTGTGTTACAGTGGGAAGCACCAAAGTCTGTGACGGAGATAAGGAGCTTTTTGGGGTTAGCCGGTTACTACCGTAAGTTCATTGAGAATTTTTCTAGGATAGCAACTCCGTTAACCCGTCTGATTAGAAAGGATCAACCCTTCATTTGGAACCAGAAATGTGAGGATAGTTTCCAAGAGTTGAAAAGGAGGTTAACTTCGGCACCAGTTTTAGTTTTGCCTGACCCACAGGAGAGTTTTGAAGTATATTGTGATGCTTCGAAACAAGGATTAGGCTGTGTGTTGATGCAAAAAGGGAAGGTAGTGGCTTATGCCTCTAGGCAACTGAGAACACACGAAGTAAACTATCCCACGCATGATCTAGAGTTGGCAGCTATAGTTTTTGCTCTGAAGATTTGGAGGCATCATCTGTATGGCGCTAGGTTTGAAGTCTTTAGTGACCATAAGAGCTTGAAATATCTGTTTGATCAGAAGGATTTGAATATGAGGCAAAGGAGATGGATGGGGTTTTTAAAGGATTATGATTTTAGTTTACAATACCACCCTGGGAAAGCCAATGTAGTGGCTGATGCCTTGAGTAGGAAATCCTTGCATATGGCAGCAATGATGGTTAAGGAACTAGAATTGATAGAAGGATTTAGAGACCTGAACCTGGATGTTGGGTTTAGTCCTAAGAGTGTCATTCTAGGAACCTTGAAGATTTCGAGTGATTTCTTGGAACAAGTTCGTATAGCACAGGGAAAGGATCAACCTTTACAAGACTTGGAGGATCTAGTTCCTAAGAAAGGAGAATCAGAGTTCCATAAAGGTACTGATGGCATTGTTAGATTCAGAAATAGGATATGTGTACCTGATGATAAGGAATTAAGGAAACTGATCTTAGAGGAAGCTCATAAGAGTAGGCTGAGTATTCACCCTGGAGCGACTAAGATGTACCAAGATCTGAGAAAAATGTTTTGGTGGTCTGGGATGAAGAAGGAAGTAGCAGACTATGTAGCATCTTGTTTGGTTTGTCAGAAAGCTAAGATTGAACATCAGCGACCATCAGGAGGGTTACAACCCTTGGATATCCCTGAATGGAAATAGGATGGCATATCTATGGATTTTGTAGTAGGTTTACCTAGAACCCCGGCAGGTTTTGATGCTATATGGGTAATCGTTGATAGGTTAACAAAATCTTCCCATTTCCTACCCATCAATATTAAGTCTTCTTTAGAAATGTTAACCCAGCTGTACATTAGGGAAGTAGTAAGACTGCATGGGGTTCCATCTAGCATTGTGTCAGATAGAGATCCTAGGTTTACATCCAGATTTTGGGGTAGTCTGCAACAAGCTCTAGGAACTAAGTTGAGGCTCAGTTCGGCCTATCATCCCCAAACCGATGGTCAGTCTGAACGAACTATCCAATCCCTAGAGGATTTGCTGAGGGCGTGTGTGTTAGAACACCAAGGGAGTTGGGATCAGTTGTTGGCACTGATCGAGTTCGCCTTCAACAACAATTTTCATTCTAGTATTGAAATGGCACCTTATGAAGCCCTGTATGGTAGAAAGTGTAGGACACCCTTGTGTTGGTTCGAGTCTGGCGACGACCTAGTCTTGGGGCCTGAGATAATTCAGCAAACCACGGAAAAGATCAAGATGATTCAGGAAAAGATGAAAATATCACAGAGCAGGCAGAAGAGTTACTATGATCAGAGGAGGAAACCCCTTGAATTCAAGGAAGGAGATCACGTATTTTTGAGAGTTACACCAACAACTGGGGTTGGCAGGGCAATGCGATCTCGAAAGCTTATGCCTAAATTCATTGGTCCCTACCAAATTTTCAAAAGAATTGGTCTTGTCGCTTACCAAATTGCTTTGCCACCTTTCCTTTCAAACCTGCATAATGTGTTTCATGTGTCACAACTCCGAAAGTATATTCCTGACCCTTCACACGTCATAGAGCTCGACATGATATAATTAAAAGAAAACCTGACTTATGAAGCGTTACCTGTACGAATCGGGGACCGAAGAATAAAGCAGCTGAGAGGTAAGGAAATTCCGTTGGTAAAGGTTATTTGGAGTACAACCGATGAAGGCAAATGCAACTTGGGAAGTGGAAGAACAGATGAAAAAGTCCCACCCTCAATTATTTCAAGAAGGTACGCACAATTTCGAGGACGAAATTTCTTTTTAGAGGGGGAGAGTTGTAACGCCCGCGTTTTACCGTTTTTGCCATTTTTGCCGTTTTTGCTGTTTTGAGTGTTTTATTGAATTTTGAGTGATTAAAATTATTTTTAATCATCAAAATTTATATTTTTGGGTTTAGAATTTAATTTCCTATTTTTAGGAATTTTCTGGGAATTTTTGGGTTTTTCCTGAAAAAAAATGACCTTTTTGCCCCTCCTGCCCCTGACCCGGGCCCGAATTCTCTTGATCAGGGCCAGAAAAATTGCACAAGCCTTCTTTTTTTTCTCCTTAAAGACCGTGCAACCAGCCTTGATGCATGGGGACACTTGTCTTCCCATCTCTTCCATTCCACCAATAGCTTGAAAAGGTGAGTTATGTCATATAAAGGCACTTTTTCTCCTTTTTCATTCATTTGTTACATGCAAGCAAGGAGAACCTTCATTTTTCTCTCATCTTCTCTCTTCCTTGGCCGCGGCTTCCTCCCCCTTTTCTCCCTCAAAAACTTCAATCCCTCCATGATGACATAGCACAACAGCAGCCTCCTACTGAAGCAGTCAAGGATATCACTGGACCAATGACTAGAAGACGAGCTAAGAAAATTAAGGAAGAGATGGGAAAGTTGGTGACCTACATTTTTAGGGATACTACCCTACAGAAGGACACCACTGCCCTACAGAAGGACAGCCTTGACCCAGGAATAGGACACATGGTCCTATGCACCACCCTAGACTAGGACATTTCTATTTTGATGTAATTTCTCCTACCTTGGGCGCCCCTACCCTTGGGTTTAATGGTTAGTGGGTCACCTTGCTACAAGGTATAGGAGGTCATGGGATCAATTCCCATGAAGGATGAATTTTAATTCATCTTTCCCATTTTATGGAGAGTGGGGCGCATAAGTGAGTGGATTAGTGGCTAAAAGCTTAGCTTAGCTTAATGCCTTAGGTGAGTGGGTTCAAATCCCACCTTGGATGAGTATTCATTCATCTTTTTATTTCTTTCTTTTTCCTTGAAGTCCCACATCGCCCAAGATGGCCGCCCCCTCCCCCTCCTTCTCCTATATAAAGGAGCTCTCCCTCATGTAACAAAACAATTGAATTTTGAAGTAAAGGCATTATGCCCATTTTTCTCCTCTTTGTGAGTTGAGAATCTCCTCCCTTGTGAGTTGAGTGTGCTTGGTAGTTGTTGCTTAAACCATGGATGAGTCTTATCTAATTCTCCTGAATTAGTGGCGACTGGCGATTGATCTTATCTGCTGCAAGAAAGGACTTGCATCAGTGGCGAACTTCCACTTCTTTTCCTCTCCATTTTTCTTTCATTTTCCTTCACTTTCTTTTATTTTCCACGTGAATATAGCTGCTGTTCCAGCACCTATATTTGCATTTTAATTGCTTAATTTTGGTTCTAATTGGTTTGCTTTGCTCAATTCTAGGTCCTTGGCAATTCCTGTCATCAATTGGTAATCAGAGCTTGATGGATTGAGCAACTTTGGGGCTGATTTTGTGGTTGTTTGGAGCGACCTTGCTGCACCTCTTTTGTGCAGAATTTTGCTTCAATTTAGTGTAATTCTATCCCTCTTTCAATTGTAATTTGGACTTGGACTGTTTCCCGGGCTCGAGGTGCCTTTCTGCTGCTATCAGCACTTGTCTGTCTTGATTGATTTGCTTGAATTCTTGCTAGTTGGGGGCTATTTTGGGCCGCTAATTCCCACCCCCTAGGTGTTTGTTTAAATGCCTCTTTAATTGCTCATACTTGTTCTTGAGTGATTCTTGCAAATTAATTGATATAACTGCTTGTTTGTGGTGAAGTGTGGTAAGAGGAGGCATTGTTGTCTTCATTTTTCCAAAGATCGTTCACCTACATTTTCTCTCAATCACCTTTACATTGTCATCCCCCATATTCATCTCTTTACTTTCCGCTTTTAATTTTCCGCCATTTACTTTCAGCTCTCCCCATTCTTTTAATTTCAGCTTCCCCCTTTTACTTTCAGTCATTTTAATTTCAGTACCTCCCCATCCTTTTACTTTCAGCTATTCCCCTTTACATTCTGCCATTTACATTTCTGTCCTCCCCGTCCTTTTAATTTCAGCTTTCCCCCTTTATTTTCTGCCATTTATTTTGCGCAATTTATCTTGCTTTATTTTGCCATTTATGCACATTTTTGGGCTTCTGTTTCTTTCATATTCTACTCTCGTGTTGTCTGTTTTGATTGGTATTCTGATTGCAAACTTGAATTGGCTGCTATCTACTTTGAACTTTCCTGCTTGATTGTGCAAAAACGCTCACTGATTAGGATCTTTTTGGAGTTCACATTAACTCCCAACTTAAAATTGAACCAAGCGCGTTTATGTGACCACATTGGTCTTGTATAATCAACAAGGAAGTGCCAAGCAATTTTTTTTGGCCATTTTTGAAATCAGTTGCCAATTACGTTTTTCAGTGTAGAAATCAGTTTATTCATTATTTTCTTAATTTTCGGGGCCACTTGGACCAATTTTAGTGTCAGAAAATTCCAAAAATATTTCAGTAGGTTCATTGTATTTTCTTTTCATTGTATACCAATTTCTGTAATTTTCTGTTGGGGAAAAAGACAAAAAAGAAAGAAAAGGCGAAAAAAATACAAAGGTACGTACGTGCCAAAATAGAAAAAGAGATGTAAAAAGCAAAAAAGGGAGCAAAAGTCAACAATAAGGAAGAAAAAGTCAAAAGACACCCAAAAAGAGTCAAAAATTCAAAAAAAAATTCAGAAAAATAGAAAATTCAAAACAAAGAAGTATCACAACAATACAGTGACAGTTTTACTGTATTTTTCTGTTTCATTTCCCTGTATACTGTAATTGAGTTGTATTCGCTGTTTTTCTTAAAAACGACAATTTTGGCAACTCTTTTCAAAAATCACCAAAAACAATTCTCTTTGCAATTTCTTCCGTCATGTCTTTGTTTGCTGTCTGCTCTTGTGTATAAGCTTGTTTGAGTGCCAGTTTTTCTTGTTTGTCATATCAATTCTTTGTTTTGTCTTAGGTATTCTTTCTTTCTTCCGGTAGTATTTTCTTTTGTTAGTGCGCTTCTATTTGGGTAAGGGTTAAGACAACGGAGTAATCTGATACTTGGTACCATTTTTTTCCACTTCTTCACTTCTTGCTTTGAATCCTATTGTTGTATTTTGTTATTTATGCATTTCCTAGGTGTAATCTAAATACAATCATATGTGGGGGTAATGTTAAAATGCTAGATCAGTAGCAAAAATCACATGAAAAAAGAGTTCCAACCCATCAATTTAAATGTCCATTACAGTCCCAATACATCGGAATATTTAACAAAGAATGAGAAAATAAACAAACCAAAAATCCCAGTCACTGCCATCAGCCACCCAAGGTCTCTGTAAAAAAAAAAACAAGAACACAGAAGGATTCAAACAGAGAGAGAAAAGTGGAAGGGAAACCAGAAAAATCCAATCGCTGTGAACCCCCACCATTACTGGCTGCACCGCCGTGTCGCCCTCCTTTGCGGCCGGAGTTGGCCATTGTCTCCGTCGGCCACCGCGCGGCCGCGTCCTCCCCTGCATACAGTGGCGCCGCTGCGCCATGGTTTCCCCTCCATCTCGCAGCCACGTCGCGCGCAGCGGCGCGTCCTCTTTGGCCGCCGCTGTTGCGCAGCCTCTCCACCCCCTTGTCCGTCAGCCGCCGTCTCGGCCAGAGGCGATCTCCGTTCGCGATCGTCCATCTCCTCCTGCGCGCACAGCCGCACATCTCTGCGGCAACCACCGCGTCGCAGCGCCTCGGTCCAGCCACCACCGCGGCCAGCCACTGCAGCGCCGCTACCTCTCCCTCTCTCTCTGCCGCGTCTCTCTCGTTCACCATGGCACCCCCTTTTTGCTCTTCCCCATTTTCCCAAATAGAAAGTAGAAACCCTAGCAGAGACACTTTGTCTCTAGAATGAGCTTATGGCTCTTTCACCCCTTGCCTCACTTGTAACGCCCGCGTTTTACCGTTTTTGCCATTTTTGCCGTTTTTGCTGTTTTGAGTGTTTTATTGAATTTTGAGTGATTAAAATTATTTTTAATCATCAAAATTTATATTTCTGGGTTTAGAATTGAATTTCCTATTTTTAGGAATTTTCTGGGAATTTTTTGGATTTTCCTGAAAAAATGATCTTTTTGCCCCTCTTGCCCCTGACCCGGGCCCGAATTCTCTTGATCCGGGCCAGAAAAATTGCACAAGCCTTCTTTTTTTTTCTCCTTAAAGACCGTGCAACCAGCCTTGATGCATGGGAGACACTTGTCTTCCCATCTCTTCCATTCCACCAATAGCTTGAAAAGGTGAGTTATGTCATATAAAGGCACTTTTTCTCCTTTTTCATTCATTTGTTACATGCAAGCAAGGAGAACCTTCATTTTTCTCTCATCTTCTCTCTTCCTTGGCCGCGGCTTCCTCCCCCTTTTCTCCCTCAAAAACTTCAATCCCTCCATAAACACCACCAAGCTTAGGTTCCATTTTTGAGCCTAAGCTTAGAAACACTAGCTTTCTAGCCTTTAGATCCATGTTGGAGACTTGAAGGAGGACCTTTGAGGGGCTGTCTTTGGCTGTTTTTGGAGCAAGAATTCTGCACTTTTTCTCTTGAAGATTGAGGTAAAGGGGGGAGAACTTAAACTCTAGTAGGCTTTGTAACTAGAGTCAAGGATTTACCCTTGAATCCTTGCTTTTCTAACCTTGTTTTTACTTGAAAAATCATCTTTTTGGAACTTCTTTTGAATGTATATTTTCGGATCTGTTGAGCTGGGTTGTGATTGATGTTTGCATGTTTGTTTTGATGCTTGAAATGTGTTTAATTGATGGATTTGGATGCATGCAAGCCAAGCTAAAATTTTTGCAAAATTTCTCCCTTTTTCCTTGATGCTCTCGGCCAAGAGAGTGAAAATGGGGCTGCATGTATTCTAAAATTGTTTTGATGATTGTAATGTGTTTAGATGATGATTTGATGAACATGCATGTGGTTGGATGGATTTACAAAATTGTTTTGATGATTGATCTTGAAAAAAAATGGTGTTTTGAGGTTGAAAATGGAAGCATGTTCTTGGTGTTCATGAGAGTTCTTAATAAAACTCATCAAGAATGTCCTTTTGATCCTAAAAGGACATTTAAAACATGTTTTTGGGCTAAATTGGCCCAAAAGGACTAAAGAATAAATTTGTAACTAAAAGGACTAAATTGCAAATAAGATAAGTTTTTAAATGAAGTAATTAAATTCGGATTTTTATTTTAACTAAAATAAAAATCTATTTAAAAGTCACATTTTTGATTTATTATGAATAAAAATGGGCTCTCATGGGTCCAATAACCTTTAGGCTTTTGTTTAGGCCCAAAGCCTTCAAAAAGAAAGTCAAAACTCAATTCAAAAGACAACTAAAAATAATTCATGGGCTTGGGCTTAGGCTTAGATTAGGATTGAACTTCAACACTAATCTAAGTTGTGAAAATTAAACTTAGGATTAATTAGTAGGCTTAACTAATTTAATCACCTAAGTTGATTAGCCTAAATTACTTAGGTTAATTAATAATTAATTAAGTCTAAAGATAATTAATATTAATATAAGTGTTAATTAAGTAATTAATCTCTAAGACGGTCAAAAACTAATTAATTATAATTTAACCTTAATCAAGCATAATTAAAAACCCTAATCCAAGATTAAGGAAGAGATTAAGGGATAATTAGAAATTAATTAGGATCTTAAGTAAGGATTAAGACTTAATTAAAGAAGGATAAGATTAATTGAAATTCGATTAATGAAGACTAGTTATGATTAAATGTTAAGCCTAATCTTAATTAGTCATACAAATAGAATTAGGATTAGTAATGCCTTTCATAAGACATATCCATAAGCCTTAGTAAATTGTAGGACTTAAGTGAATATGATTATCAATAAAGCTAGCACAAGCTACCTTAAAAGATTATAACCAACACTTTCTCTCTACGTAAAACTTGAGAAGCTTGGCAAGAGAGTGTGATTTGGTTTTCCTTAAAAGAAAGACCTTGAATCTACGAGGTTGCACCACGGTAAAGTGGTGACGTAAAAAGATTCAATGGGCTTGTCTGTAAGGATGTAATATTGTAAGTGTTTGCGGTGTGACATACATCATGTGCATCAATAATGATTAAGGTTCAAAAGCCTTACGACCTATATGGCAATACCACTCTAGTACAGTGTGAAACTGGATGGGACGGGTGCACTGGGTTTTGCAAAGAACACCAGCGGTCCGGTAAAGGAGACCATCCCTGAGGATAAGTCGGGTCCCGAAATGGCACAAGTGACGTAGGCTCGCCCCCTACTATCGTGTAAGCGGGGTACAGGCTTGACTATCCTGTCGCTCTCAAGTTTTCATAATCAGTGAGTTTGTCTGGAAGTCGGAAAATCGTCTTGGCCAGAGATTGAGCAATGCTCCTCGTAATATTTGCTAGTACAGACTATACTCCTGATATATTGTAAATATATGGTCGAGCAGTTGCTGTGTGCTCTGCTTTTGGTGATTTTTTCCCGGGCCCTCATGCATTAGTTATGTACATCATGATAGCATCAAGTGCACACTTGTGATTGAGATTATGTGAATGTCTGTGAATATTTTATGGATGCTCTAGTTACTGTGTTCTACTTGACATGAGTTTATGTGATGTTCTCACCCTCCCTTTTCTACTTCTGTTTTCTGTCGTCGTGCTTTTTCGCTACGTCGACAGTTGGGTTCGGAGAGCTTCAACATGACAACCATGAGGGTAGCACTGAGATGGGAGCCACGGGGGCAGTGGTGAGTTATGGACGTTCCTAGACGTTGCGTGTTTACAGGGGAAGTACGCGTCACCATCTCTCACCCCAGCCTTCCCCTTGTACCGGAGGTCGTTTTCACTGTGCCTGTGATCCTTGAGTTTGAGACTCCACCCGGACTCCGTCGCTACACTACTTTTCTCAACCGTCTTCGTCGCCCCTCTCCATCGACATCGTCACAGTCCTCACGGATGGCGACCATGGGCGAGCCAGATTCCCCTCGTTACTCTCCCGGTCCAGAGGTGTCACCTCCACAGCCCGCATATCCTGATGCATTTGGCCGTTCCCTCCTGAGCAAGCCAGACATGATTGTGATTGATGACACTACATCTGAGGAGGAGGACCCAGAGGAAGACCCGAAGGATGACTCTGAGGATGAGGAGCCGGAAGAGGATTCTTCCAGTGACGACCCCTCAGAAGACTTTGGGATGATCAACCTCGGGGGTACTGGAGGGAGGAGTTGTGGGTGGATTCCTGCTGAGACGGATGACGATGAGTAGGATAGCGTAACTGGGGGTAGTTATGAGTCTAGTTAGTAGCAGCTCTGATTTAGTGACCTCTTATTTTGT
Source organism: Sesbania bispinosa (assembly GCA_026901365.1). Lineage (NCBI taxonomy): Eukaryota > Viridiplantae > Streptophyta > Magnoliopsida > Fabales > Fabaceae > Sesbania > Sesbania bispinosa. The sequence continues at coordinate 275,407 of QLOH01000415.1, forward strand.
TCGTTTTGGCTGAGGTCTTAATTATTGTAGTCTACTACTAGAACTCTTGTTTTGTATGGTGGTATTGTTTACTCCGAGATTACTTTGACACTATGGTTCTGTATATACGTTATGGTGTTTTTTTCCCATGATCCCCTTTATATCTGCGTGTATGTTGTGTATGTATGCGGAATGATTGAATCGTCTAGATGTTTTTAGAAAATGAATTTCAGACTTAAGATAAGGACATTTTCATGAATACTAAAAAAATAAATTCGTATTTTCTAAGTTTTAAAAACAGTAAGTCGACGATTACGTTTCGTAATGTGATACTCTTAGCGGTATAACTAAGGGTGTCGCATCACTCAATGAATGTAGCCTAAGTGAGTAATGGGTCGTGAGATGCAGCCCACTTTTTGCTTCTGGTGCCTTTTTTTTATTATTAATTTATTGGCCAATTCTTTGTATTGCATTTGGGCCAGTTTCATTTTTTGAGCCCAATTCATTCTGTTGGCACTTCTTTGCCTCACCTTTTTGGGAGGGATGGGCCAATGATGTGAACTGAGGCCCAATTTATTTTTCTCCTCTTTTATTTTGTGTTATTTGTTTTCACCAAAAACTTGTGTTATTTATTTTAATATGTGTTGTTTCTTTATTATTAATAATCTCTTTTTTTGTAAATTCTTTTAGATCCACCATCTTGTATTTCTTTTAAGTGTTTAGAATTATTTATTTAACATTTGTGGATGTAAATATTTGTTTATTTCTTTCTCTGTAAATAATTGATTATTTGTAATTTTAATTCTGTGTTCATGTAAATATTAATTGATTCAATTTATCCTCTTTCATCTTTGACGTTAATAGAATAGCATTTATATCTTTTAACGTCGTTCAAATAAAAAATAATTGAGCATAGTCATTTACTAGCTCAATAATTTACCCGTTTGTAAATAAAAGAAAACATTTTTAAATTGGTTATCAAATCCATTACATTGATGGAATAGCATTTCTATCCTTTAACGTATATTTTTGAGAGAGAAGGAAATATTGAGTATAGTCATTTACTAGCTCAATAATGCGTGAAATTTCAAATTCCTTTTCAAAAAATAATTCTTTTCAGAAAATACGTTAATTGAATAGCATTTCTATCAATAACGTAAAAGAGGAAAATATTGAGTATAGTCATTTGCTAACTCAATAATGCAGAACTTCAAATCTTTTCTCAAAAATGTTTCATTCTCAAAATAAATGACGTTTATTGAATAACATTTCTATCAATAATGTCGTCGGAACAATTTCAAGGGTTCGTTGTATAGCCATTTGCTAGCATCAACTCTACTAAAAAATAAATTCCTTTTTTTCTTTGAATTAAAAACAATTCCAAAATCAATTTCCTCATTTTTCTTTATTTTCAAAATTAAAAATCATTTTCTTTTCAAAACTAAAACCAATCTTTTTAAACACATTTTAGAACTATGTGGCTTTGATTTCTCCATTGCATCTGGGGATACATAGGAGTGGGATTTCCCCGTCGAGCCAAAATAAAACTTTCAAATTTTTGTCCCATTGATTTCAAATTATCTTTTTCATCATTCTTTAATTTAAAGAATGTAAATAAATTTTATTTTTTAGAGGGGTAAAATAAACATTTTCAAGAGTTAATAAATTTTGCACAATTAATTAAGGGTAACCGTTTTTAACGGATGTTGTAGGGTGCTAATACCTTCCCTACACATAATCGACTCCCGAATTTGGATCTCTTGTTCGCAGACCAGGTTTTCATTTTAAAATCATTTTTGGGTTTTCCAATTTCCCCGAACAAAATAAATTGGTGGCGACTCCCCAAAAATTATCATTTTTCAATATTTTTTCTCACGGGCTCGCCAACCCCGTCGTGGCCCCGGTCGCGACAGCTGGTGACTCCACTGGGGATTTCGAGAGTCAAGCCTATTAATTAATTGTGCAAAATTATTAACTTTTTATGTTCATTGTACCCTCTTTCCCTTTGTTGTATATATCTTATTGTAAATACATTTTCTTGTTTTTCATATCTCTTTGTGAATTCCTTTGTACATATTATTGCTGTTGTAAATATTTTGCTTCAACCTTAGGTTAGAGGACTATTATTTTTTGTACATATTTGTTACCTGTCTCTCCTGCAGGTGGGGTAGTTTTGTAGGTTTCTATGCTCTAAGCAGGCACTTCACTGTCAGTCTCCTCGCACAACTTTGGCTCTATACCCGAGCTCGTGCAAGCTAAGGCATAGGAGGTGTTTCAACAAATGTTTTGAGGGGCTTGATGCCCACGTAACATTAGTTGACTCACCACTCAGATTGTTACCGATATCCTGGATTTGTTATATTGAGAGGGATTATCCCTACGTATGACTAATCCACGAACTGGATCCTTATCAATGTGATGAGGGAAATCTGGGAACCATGGTCTCTATAGGTCTAGATTCATCTCAAAACCTGTGCACCGGTAGTTTATCTATAATTGCCAAACCTAAATAGGGATTTTTGTCCGACTATACAATTATCCAATGCCAGGATTCGCCCTTGTAGGACAACAGGAGCATTAATCTTTTTCTTATTTCTTTTTCCTCAAATTTTTAATCTCCGCATTTTTGTACAAAATTTTAGTATCTCATCCTTGCACAAAAAAATATTTTGCATCTATAAACTTTGTGAATAGTTTGTCTTTTCTTTCTGCTTTTTCAATTTCTTGAAAAACACGTGTCTTCTTTTGTATATAATTCAAGCAAATTTTTTTTTTAAAAAATAATATTGAAATGATTCCAATTTTGAAATAACATTCCCCTGAGTTAATTCTTTCCAAATTTTTATCAGATTTCACCATTGCGCCAAAGCACAAGTTCATACGCAGTCCTATCCAAACCTGTTCCCGTTCCTAGATAGTTCCTCACCACTCAACAATTGCCGAGATCCATGTGTCAAATGAGAACCCTCTCACTATGGAACAAAGAATGGAAAGGCTAGAAGGGAGCTTCAGCCAAATTTTAGACTTGCTAAAAACGGTGATCCCTGCAAAGGAGGTAGTTAATGACAATTTAAATAATGATGGAAATGGTGATGGAGGTCCATCAAATAAGACCAACGGCGAAAATTCCCACAAGGTCGTGATTGTTACCGAATCATCTGGCCCTAATGTGAAGGTTAGGGAGGAAGAAGCCAAAATGATGGACAAAATGGAAATGTTGGAAGAAAAGATGAGAGCGTTGCAGGGGGTGGATGTTTATGGGAAGCTGGATGTGCAGGATTTTTACTTGTTCCCCGACATGGAGATTCCTACAAAATTCAAAGTTCCAGACTTTAAGAAGTTTGAGGGGAAAATTGACCCGTTGATTCACTTGACCATGTACACCAGAAGCATGGCTGCACATTACAACAATGAAAAGCTGATGATTCATTGTTTCCAGCACAGCTTGGTTGGAGGTGCTCTGACCTGGTTTTTACAGCTTGATAAGAAGCAAATCAGGAGTTAGCGTAATCTGGCGGAATTATTTATCAAACAGTACCAGTTTGTAACCGACATTGCCCCTGACCGATTTGAGCTTCAGAGGATGAAGAAGGCCAAGACGGAGACATTTAGGGAGTATGCTCAAAGGTGGAGAGAGAAAGCTTCTCAGGTTCAGCCCCCTCTGAATGAAAAAGAAATTGTTAGACTTTTTGTGAAAACTCTTGATGGGGCATACTTTGAGAAATTGCTGGGATGTGTCACCAACCGATTTTCAGACGTGGTCATTGCTGGAGAACAGGTGGAAGATGCTATTAGAGAAGGGAAATTACATGGGATGAATGCTCCTCATGACAAGCCCAAGAAGCCGAACTTTCAAAAGAAGGAAGGAGAGGTCCATGCAGTTGGCACTGGAAACTACCCATCCAAAACCATATCCCATCAGCCCGTCCAACAATCCTCACCATACTCCCGACCACCCTTTTATCCATACCCCTACCCATCCTATCCTCCAAACTTCCACAATCCTTACCAGGGAGGATCATTCCAAGTTGGGAACTCCGCACCTCCACAAGTTAACAATGTTTCCTTCCCCAACAATCCACCGACCTTCCAAAATCCACCCTATCAGCCAAGAAAAGAAAGAGTGAAAATAGACCCTGTGCCAATCCCTTATTCTGACCTCTACGATACTTTGTTGCAGCAACATTTGGTGGCCCCAGAAGTGCCACAACCTGTGTCCAATCCTCCCCCAAAATGGTACAATCCATCCGAAATGTGCAAATACCATATGGGAGCCCCGGGTCACTCGATTGAAAAATGTTGGACCTTTAAGCTCCGAGTGCAAAAATTGAGAGATGCATGTCAATTGTTTTTTAAAGAAGGAGAAGGAAATTCCACAGGGGCGAGTGTTGACAATGATCCCCTACTTAAGCATTAAGAATGAAGTTTGACTGATGCATTTTGGGTTGTCGCTAGTATTGGATGGCTTTCAATTTCTTGCTTTTGATCTTGTTTCTTTTGTTTAAGTGTAATGGTTAACTTTTTGCTTCTACTACAATGATGTACTCGTCATATTGTGAGCAATGAAATTATCTTTTGTTCATGTTGTTATTCCAAAAGAAATAAGGAGTGAAAAATGAGTAAATGCATCTTATATGAAGCCTTGTCTCTAAATTAAACTTTTTGAAAATAAGCAGTCAAGATTTGAAATGAAGTTTGGCCTTGTTTCTTTATCTAACGGTTGAATAATATCCCTTGCTACCCACTTTGAGCCTAAAAAAGAATTTTTCTTCAATTAACCCTGGACAAGGATCACCTCTACACCGGAGGCTGTCACGATGTGTTTGTATAAATCTCTTGAATTGTTCGCGGAATCACTTATACAAGTCATATTCCATTTTCACAAGTTAGTCATTCAAAAAGAAAAGAAGAGTTAAAGATATGAAAAGAATGAAAATGAAAAAAGAAAGATGAAAGTGATTAAGAAATGAAAGAAATAAGTGAAAAATTGAAATCTTGAAGAAAGTGAAATGGAAATGATTGAGAACATCACTTTGATTGAATTATCCGTTTCAAAATGTATCGTTGTGCAGCAGATCCTTTGTCCCAATGAACCCGTAAACACTCATTTTGGGCCTTAATATCCTTTTCTTTCATAACCATTTAACCCTTGGCCACGTTACAAGCCCAATAAAGTCCATCTTGATCAAAGATTGATTGTTTTTTTATTTTCTTAATCTTTAATTTTAAGACAAAGTGACTTGATTAAGCTGCATTTGCTTGTACATTTGACTCCTAAGAAGAAGAAAAAAGAAAAAAAGGAAAAAAGAAAAATACAAAAGATGAAGGAAAATCGCACTTGCAACGGGAGCAAATGTTAATTTTATTCATTAAGCACTTGAAGCAAGAATCATCAAAAGGATTTGAGTGCCATAGATATCTTGAAGCTAAAATCTAGGGGCTCATCTCATCAGGAGTATTTGACTGTCATGGGTGTTTGAACCTTAAATTGGGGGCTCATTATTCCTCCTCGCCAGAATAGTGCAAGTTTCCATCTCCTTGAGAAATCGTGCTTTCATGCTTAACTTGGGGGCTAGATCCATATTGCACTCTTACTTCCATATTAGAGCGGAAAATTATTTGCCATTCCCATGCCCCTTCTCTTTGATCTCAAAAACCTTGAAAAGATTCTTTGCTTTTCCCTTACACCATAATACCACCCTTTGTCCATAAACAATTGAATGAGTGTTCTGACTCAATGGTGAAAAGAAAATTCATATCATTTTTGGGAATGTTGTTTCTCCTGGAATTTTTCATATTTGATTTGAAATTCATGCCAAGTTTCTATGGAAGAATCAAGTTTTGAAATCCAGATTGTTGTCAAAATTTCCAACTTCATTTTTTGCAAGCATTTTGCACCGACTGTTGAGCATTGTCATAACCTTTGTTCTAGATGTTGAGTGGTTGAGTTATCATTTTTAGGTAGTGAGAGGCCCATGTTTTCATTCTAGGTATTGTGACGCCTAGTTCTTTTCTTTAGGGTATTGTGAAGCCCGCTAGACATTGTGACATCTAGTGTCTTCTATTTTCATCAAACTACCTGCGATTTTATGGGTATTTTCCTTTTCCTCTTGATGTTGGTTCCGGGAGTTTTATCAGTTTGACCTGATGCTTTTCCAGGTCTTTTCCCTTTCTCCTGATGTTGGTTCCGGGAGTTTTATCAGTTTGACCTGATGCTTTTCCAGGTCTTTTCTCTTTCTCCTGATGTTGGTTCCGGGAGTTTTATTAGTTTGACCTGATGCTTTTCCAGGTCTTTTCTCTTTCTCCTGATGTTGGTTCCGGGAGTTTTATCAGTTTGACCTGATGCTTTTCCAGGACTTTTCCCTTTTCTCCTGATGTTGGTTCTGGGAGTTTTATCAGTTTGACCTGATGCTTTTCCAGGTCTTTTCCCTTTCTCCTGATGTTGGTTCCGGGAGTTTTATCAGTTTGACCTGATGCTTTTCCAGGTCTTTTCTCTTTCTCCTGATGTTGGTTCCGGGAGTTTTATCAGTTTGACCTGATGCTTTTCCATGTCTTTTCCCTTTCTCCTGATGTTGGTTCCGGGAGTCTTATCAGTTTGACCTGATGATTTTCCAGGTCTTTTCCTTTCCTCCTAATGTTGGTTCCGGGAGTCTTATCAGTTTGACCTGATGTTTGGTCCGGGTCTTTTCTCTTTGTCTCCTGATGTTGGTTCCGGGAGTTTTATCAGTTTGACCTGATGATTTTCCAGGTCTTTTCCCTTTGTTTCCTGATGTTGGTTCCGGGAGTCTTATCAGTTTGACCTGATGGTTTTCCAGGTCTTTTTCCTTTCCTCCTGATGGTTTTCCAGGAGTTTATCAGTTTGACCTGATGGTTTTCCAGGTCGTTTCTCTTTCCTCCTGATGGTTTTCCAGGAGTTTATCAGTTTGACCTGATGGTTTTCCAGGTCATTTCCCTTTCCTCCTGATGGTTTTCTAGGAGTCTTATCAGTTTGACCTGATGGTTTTCCAGGTCTTTTCCCTTTCCTCCTGATGGTTTTCCAGGAGTTTATCAGTTTGACCTGATGGTTTTCCAGGTCTTTTCCTTTTCCTCCTGTTGGTTTTCCAGGAGTCTTATCAGTTTGACCTGATGGTTTTCCAGGTCTTTTCCCTTTCTTCCTCACTTTCTCATTGTCGCGCCTGTGATTTTCTGGGCTGCGTTTTCCAAAATTACCTTGTGATTTCCCAAGGATTTTCATTCCCACTGTACTGGGAGGACTTTCATCAAGTTGCCTATGATTTTCTAGGCCTCCCTTCTCTTTTTTCCTAATCGTGTTTTGTCCGAAACAAAATTGGTTGCTTCTTTATTTTTGCTTGCTATTTCGGTTGAAAGAACAAGTAAAGGGGGCTGCTGTCAGCACCAATTTTCGTCCGGGAATTTCATTTACTTTTTCATATGTATATATTTGTAGTATTTATCTTTTTCTTCTTATTTTATTAAAAATCCAAAAAAATCATTAATTAATTATTTGATTAATTAATTCTTGATAGTTAATTAATTAATTGATTAATTAAACATTTTGTGAAAAATTATCAATTTTTTTTTCTTCTTAATTGGGCTGGTCGGGCCCATTGCCAAACTTCCAATATGTTTTTTTAAAAAAAAAAAAAGAAAAAAATCTTTTGGGACCAATTAGGCCCATTGCTAGTTAATCTTTTAAAAAAAATTGGGACAAGTAGGCCCATTTTCTTCACTTAATTTAGCAAATTCATCAAAAAAGAGGGAAAATAGTTTGAATACAGAAACTAGCAGGCAAGTTGAGCAACTTGCCCTGCCTGGGCGGCCACAGCAGGGCAAGTTGCATTGAATCTGAAACCAGCAACATGGGCAAAAGCGAATTTTGCAGTGCAATTTGCACTTTAATACTTGCAAATTTTGTCTATAAAGGGGTTCTATTTGGTTAAAAGGGGGGACCGATTTTTGGAGGGAGATTCCTTTTTTTTTCACACAACCAATTTTAGAGAGATTTGGGGAGGGACACACATTGAGAGCATAGAGAAAAAAAACTGAGAGCTAAGTATTTGAATCCTAAACCCTTTTGAAGAAAGCAATCAGAGAGATTTGAGAGAGGCCATTGGAGCCGTTTCAAAGGAACCATTTTTCAGAAAATTTGGAGGAATACACAAAATACAGAGGAGAACACACAAAGATACAAAAGAGTTAAACAGAAAAAACAGAAACAGAGAAGAGAAAAGAAAATGAAGGCAACGGAGTAATCTGATACTTGGTACCATTTTTTTCCTCTTCTTCACTTCTTGCTTTGAATCCTATTGTTGTATTTTGTTATTTATGCATTTCCTAGGTGTAATCTAAATACAATCATATGTGGGGTAATGTTAAAATGCTAGATGAGTAGCAAAAATCACATGAAAAAAGAGTTCCAACCCATCAATTTAAATGTCCATTACAGTCCCAATACATCGGAATATTTAACAAAGAATGAGAAAATAAACAAACCAAAAGTCTCAGTCACTGCCATCAGCCACCCAAGGTCTCTGTAAAAAAAAACAAGAACACAGAAGGATTCAAACAGAGAGAGAAAAGTGGAAGGGAAACCAGAAAAATCCAATCGTTGTGAACCCCCACCATTACTGGCTGCACCGCCGTGTCGCCCTCCTCTGTGGCCGGAGTTGGCCATTGTCTCCGTCGGCCGCCGCGCGGCCGCGTCCTCCCCTGCATATAGTGGCGCCGCCGCGCCATGGTTTCCCCTCCATCTCGCAGCCACGCCGCGCGCAACGGCGCATCCTCTTTGGCCACCGCTGTTGCGCGGCCTCTCCACCCCCTTGTTCGTTAGCCGCCGTCTCGGCCAGAGGCGATCTCCGTTCGCGATCGTCTGTCTCCTCCTGCGCGCACAGCCGCGCATCTCTGCGGCAACCACTGCGTCGCAGCGCCTCGGTCCAGCCACCACCGCGGCCAACCACTGCAGCGCCGCCACCGCTCCCTCTCTCTGCCGCGTCTCTCTCCTTCACCATGGCACCCCTTTTTTGCTCTTCCCCATTTTCCCAAATAGAAATTAAAAACCCTAGCAGAGACACTTTGTCTCTAGAATGAGCTGATGGCTCTTTCACCCCTTGCCTCACTCAATGAATGTAGCCTAAGTGAGTAATGGGCCGTGAGATGCAACCCACTTTTTGCTTCTGGTGCCTTTTTTTTATTATTAATTCATTGGTCAATTCTTTGTATTGCATTTGGGCCGGTTTCATTTTTTGAGCACAATTCATTCTGTTGGCACTTCTTTGCCTCACCTTTTTGGGAGGGATGGGCCAATGATGTGAACTGAGGCCCAATTTATTTTTCTCCTCTTTTATTTTGTGTTATTTGTTTTCACCAAAAAATTGTGTGTTATTTATTTTGAATATGTGTTGTTTCTTTATTATTAATAATCTCTTTTTTGTAAATTCTTTTAGATCCACCATCTTGTATTTCTTTTCAGTGTTTAGAATTATTTATTTAACATTTGTGGATGTAAATATTTCTTTATTTCTTTCTCTGTAAATAATTGATTATTTGTAATTTTAATTCTGTGTTCATGTAAATATTAATTGATTCAATTTATCCTCTTTCATCTTTGACGTTAATAGAATAACATTTCTATCTTTTAACGTCGTTCAAATAAAAAATAATTGAGCATAGTCATTTACTAGCTCAATAATTTACCCGTTTGTAAATAAAAGAAAACATTTTTAAATTGGTTATCAAATCCATTACGTTGATGGAATAACATTTCTATCCTTTAACGTATATTTTTGAGAGAGAAGGAAATATTGAGTATAGTCATTTACTAGCTCAATAATGCGTGAAATTTCAAATTCTTTTTCAAAAAATAATTCTTTTCGGAAAATACGTTAATTGAATAGCATTTCTATCAATAACGTAAAAGAGGAAAATATTGAGTATAGCCATTTGCTAACTCAATAATGCAGAATTTTAAATATTTTCTCAAAAATGTTTCATTCTCAAAATAAATGACGTTTATTGAATAACATTTCTATCAATAATGTCGTCGGAACAATTTCAAGGGTTCGTTGTATAGCCATTTGCTAGCATCAACTCTACTAAAAAATAAATTCCTTTTTTTCTTTGAATTAAAAACAATTCCAAAATCAATTTCCTCATTTTTCTTTATTTTCAAAAATTAAAAATCATTTTCTTTTCAAAACTAAAACCGATCTTTTTAAACACATTTTAGAACTACGTGGCTTTGATTTCTCCATTGCATCTGGGGATACGTAGGAGCAGGATTTCCCCGTCGAGCCAAAATAAAACTTTCAAATTTTTGTCCCATTGATTTCAAATTATCTTTTTCATCATTCTTTAATTTAAAGAATGTAAATAAATTTTATTTTTTAGAGGGGTAAAATAAACATTTTCAAGAGTTAATAAATTTTGCACAATTAATTAAGGGTAACCGTTTTTAACGGATGTTGTAGGGTGCTAATACCTTCCCTACACATAATCGAATCCCGAATTTGGATCTCTTGTTCGCAGACCAGGTTTTCATTTTAAAATCATTTTTGGGTTTTCCAATTTCCCCGAACAAAATAAATTGGTGGCGACTCCCCAAAAATTATCATTTTTCAATATTTTTTCTCACGGGCTCGCCAACCCCGTCGTGGCCCCGGTCGCGACAGGTCTTTAATAGATGTTATTGACGCTGTTTCATTCGGTTTTATTTTTTAATTTTTAGAAATTATTTTATAAAATTATTTTTTTATAAATGAAATGATTTATTATAGAATTTTTAATGAAAAATAGAAAAACTTAAACTAGTTTTAGAATTTTAATTTTTAAAAATTAAAAACAATCACACTTTTAAAAATTATTTTTAAAAATAAACAATCAAAGGGGAGTTTGTTTCAAGGGAAAAAAAATCCTGGGAATGTTGGGGTGAGAATATAATATTACAATGTCTGGTATAAGTTTTATAAATTTATTCCCGGATATCTTTTTTTCCAGGAATGTTATATTCCCATGTTTATGCAATTTTTATTCCCATGGGAGGGGGGTGAGAAAGTTTTATTCCCAAGAGGTGGGAATATATTTTGGTAGGTGAATATCCTCTTGTACCCCCACTACTTTCTCCACTGCACTATCTTCTCCTACCCACGTATTTTTCTCTCACCCACTTATTCTTTCCCTTTTAAATTTTTTGAGTAAACCCCCACTTTAGTCCCTGACTTTTTCCTGGTCGGGCAATTTAGTCCCTGACTTTTATAAATCAACACGTTAGTCCCTGACTTTTATCACCGTCAGTCAGTTTAGTCCAAAACCCCAAACTCCGTTAACAGATAGGTGACATGTCACTTTAAGTGACATGTAAGACTCCAGCTGGGCTCAAAATGTTGTCCTTTTATAGGACTCCATGTATAGGTTCTTTGCAGCGTATGATTCTCGCCCTGATTTAATGTTTGTCTATCATATGCTAGATGGATTAAACCTGCACTTGAAGATGGTTAACTAATTGTTGTAGAAGTTGCTTTTGATTAATTCTACTTGGTGAGTTGGAGTTGAACTTGCAAATTGCAATTAGAATAGATTGTTGACATGTTGACACCACAACCTGTGCGCTTCAAGATTTATATATATATATATATATAAATTATAAATTTTTTTTTCTTTTATTGAGGATAACCAAAGTTGATTTGGGTATCAGTGGATAGAAGGTTGGGTCATAAAATTGCATGCAACATCAGACAAAAATATTAAAAAGTTGACTTGATCCCTTGATTTAGCTAGCAGATGTTAAGTTTGAAAAGATTATGTGTGTTAAGCTTCTTACCTCTGTAAATGAAGAGCTGAAAAGCAGGAATTATCCTCGAAGTACCTGACTCCATACACGTGTGGGATTGTAATGCAATAATTAACTGAATTGGAGTTTTAGAAGTAAATAAAAAGAACCAGATACTAGAACAAGGTTCACTTTGAATTAGAGTCATATTCTTCTATAGTGATCCATACTCCATACAGATAGTTATTCAATGAATATTGAATATCTGAATCAAGATCAAGATTCAAGAATACCAGTTTACTAATACCAACCCCTAGATTTTCTAGAAGTTCATTTTCCCTTATATCTATTTCTCCAAAATTTGATTAATTTGTTCCGGAAAGGAACTAGAGTATGGGAAATTCAATCATTGAAGCACACTGGATATGTAGCTAGAAGCCCAGAACAAGTACTTGGGCGTGTAGCTTCTGGCTTTGAGGGCATCATTGTCATCCTTGAGTGCTTCAGTTCAAACTGCTTCTTGAGAACTTCATATCCTTTCTAGAATAGAGAATGCATTCATGGTTATAACAAAAAAACATTATTTAATCGTATAACATTGAGCTTACAGTTGAAATACAATTGTACAGATTAACCAAAGTCCAAATGAAAACTCTGGAGGAGTTTATGGATGAGACAAGTTTACAACAATAGGCTTCTAGTAACATCATCCCAGATAATGAAAAATGCAGGGTTCGACCCAGAGACAGCGAATTGTAAGCGGACAGGAGACAAACTTGCACTCTCCAAGAAAGTTGTATCCAATTTCTTAGAGTCCACAGTCCACACAAGACTTGACCAATGCCATGACATTTGGGTAAGCGCAGTCAATGAGGCTAAGCATCAAAATGTAAGTTTACAGTTGTTGCAGTGAAGCCAAGCCTGAGAATAAAAGCATGAACAACGAGCATCTAACTCTCAGTCACAAAACATCATACAAGTTCAGGTTCTGATACATCTTTGTGAGAAACAAACTTGCATTTATCTCTGTGAAATAAATAGCGTTAGTGACATGTCACGTTAAGTGCTGGCCATTAATAAGCTGCTACGGAAGAACGATGAGAAGAAGACAACAAGAAAGGAGAAGAAGAAACAGTCAGAAGCTAGAGTGAGGGGAATGTAATTAGGGTTCAACAAATTTCCCTTTAAATTTAGAACCAGATTCAATTTGTTTTTGTTTTTAATTTTTCCATGGACTATTTGACCAATATTTTGAGCACAGTTGGAGTCCTGCATGTCACTTAACGTGACATGTCACCTATATATTAACGGAGTTTGGGGTTTTGGACTAAACTGACCGACGGTGATAAAAGTCGGGTATTAACGTGTGGATTTATAAAAGTCAGGGACTAAACTGCCCGACCAGGAAAAAGTCAGGGACTAAAGTGAGGGTTTACTCTAAATTTTTTCCCGTCTTCTTTCCTACAAGTACAACAATGTCGGATCCATTTTATATAGCAGGAGCCGATATATTTCCATATCATCATTCACACCACTGTTTGTTTGTTATCATTATTATAGAGCTAAACATTAATTATATGTCAAGAAAGACAATAAAAAAAATAAAGGATAAAGAAGAAAATAAGGCTAATAAGTTAGTGGTCAAATTCATCAAAATGCATAAAAGCCTTAACCATTGTAGTATTGCCAGGGTAAAGTCAATTTATTTTATACATGGTTAGCATTTTATTGTTGTCATAAAGCCACCATCATTTTAGCCGTGGCAAGCAATTTGAAAGAAAGAAAAATGAAAAAAAAAAAGATTAATAGTCATTTAAAAATTAGGCATATCTCATTTAATATTCATTTATTTTTATATAAAAGGTATTTTGATAATTATAATATTTATTACTGGGAATAGACATTGTAAAACAAACATACTATTGAATTATTCCTAGGAATTTAAAAAAAGATTACCAGGAATTTCAGAAGTTAACCAAACAATATTTTAATAAATGGCTTTATTTACGATGGACCAACAAAAATATGGTGTACCGATACACTAAATAGTATATTCCATAAATAATGGAATTTAAACTATTAAAGGTATAATACAGAGATATCAAGACATCTGTAGATATTATAATAAAATTGCAACGTAATCCTTGCATTTAATATTATCTTTTAATGTATTTTTATTAATTTATAGAGTATTTTAAATGAAAAAGTTTAAATCTTTAAATCATAAATGAATATATATATATATATTAATATCTAATATACCATAAATAAAATTTACATTATATAATGATAAATATTTTGCATGATAACTTATTAAACAAATATATTTTTTAACAAATTATTAGGTAAAATATCTTAAACAATTTTTTCTTCAAATCTTTTTACAAACATTTTTATTATTTTTTAATTAATTAACCTTTTTTTATTACATAAGAGAGAAAAGAAAAAAAGAAGAAGGAAAAAGACTAAACTAAGCCCCTAGGGAAACAAACTCCCCTAGCATCGGTAACCACTAAATGAGCTATCCCATTAGGGAACTCTGAAACTAAAGACAAAGTAGAAGATGATTTAGCACCCAACTTAGCTAGAAAATCTGCACATTGATTGCCTTCACGAATCACGATGTATGTGATTGAAACTCAAAGTCCAATTTCTTGTAAGTAATTTTTTAATATCATTTATGATTCCAGCATACTTATGCTCCTTGTGTAAAACCCCCTTGATTAGATCAATTGCAATTCTAGAATCTGACCAACAATCTACTAACTTGTAACCATCTTCCCAAGCAATATTGAGCCCATTTAATATACCCAACAACTCAGCCTTCAAAATTTTAGAACAACCAATAGAACCATAAAAACCTTTTATCCAATTCCCATAATGATCCCTCAACAAACCACCAAAACCTGCACTACAAGGATTACCAAAGGAGCTGTCATCCACATTTAATGCAATGAATCCTTAATTAGGAGGCTTCCAATTAATATATACTGCTGAAACTGGTGACTGTAATGCTGTCAGATTATGAAAGATAGAAGATAAGTCTTTAGTTCTCACTAACAATTGATCCACCATTGTATTTTTGCCTTCAAAAGTCTTAAGATTTCTAGCTGTCCAGATCTGCCATAGACCAGCTGAGAAGAGAGGACCAAGATTATGACAACTCAAGAACAACCAATCAAAAGAGTTACTAAAACTGTTAAATTCAGATATAGCAAAAAATCCCAAAGATGACCATAATCTTGAAGCATTTGAACACTCCTTCAAACAATGCATGGTAGTTTCAGTAATTTCCTGACAACACATACACAAATATGAATTTGTAACATGTCTTCTATGTAGCAAACCTTTAGTAGGAAAAATATCATTTGTAGCAAACCATATCAGTAGCCTAATTGATTTAGAAGTTTGAAGTTTCCATATCCATGCTCATGACCTGTCAGAATTTAAATTCATAGAGTCTCTCCTTTGTTGTAATAACCAATCATAACCTGCTTTGGCTGTATAGATACCAACAATAGAACTGTCCCAGACCAGAGAATCATCAATGCCTGCAGAAATATAAGGGATAATCCTTCTAATTTCCTCCACACAAGATTCTGGAATGTTACTCCATAGTTGGTTTAAATTCCACTCACTCCCATTCCAAACATCTCTAACCCTTAAATTCAAATCATGAGAATTAATGAATTCTATTTTTTTCACATAAAGGACCTGAAGGAAGCCAAAAATAAATAAGAAACTAGAATTTCCATCCCCAATTCTAGTAGAATAACCTGACTGAAGTACCTTAGCAGCTTTTTGAATAGATCTGTAAATAAAAGAGGCACCTTCAGCCTCACTCTCCCACCAGAATTGCATCTCCAGCTGATGCACCAGAAGGTCAGCACATCTCTGCAGGAGGAAAGGAAATGCAGAAGGAAGAAATCCAAAAGGAGGACACTCAGTCAGCTCCTTCTGCTGGAACCTTTGGAACAGATATGGTAAATCAGTTCCTAGCTTCTCAAATTCTAGATTCTATGATTCCTGCTGCTGCACCTATTAGGGACAATATTCCAGTGATCTCTTCTCATCTCTCTTCAATGAATACATTTCTTCAGCAGCTAAGCTCAGAGAAGGTTCCTTCTCCTCCTTCTGACCCTACAGAAAAGCATGACCCTGCTTCTAAACCTTCTGGTGGAACCTCTGATCAACCTGCTTCTTCAAATTATGTTGAGAAACATGTTCACAAGCTTAAGGCTGACATGAAGAAGTTGTTCTCAAATGTGAACACCCTGCAAATCACTGTAAATGAGATGATTGAGAGGTTCACCTAACATCAGTTCCGGTTTAATAATTTTGTGCTTCCAGTTATTGCACCTCAAGCTCCCCCATGCCTTTCACACCGTTCCAGCCTCCTCAGAACATATTGCAGCCTACTACCTCTCATCATCCAATTGTTGCTAAAATTTCTGCTGCATCATGCTCATTACATCATGCTTGATTATATCAATCATTAATTATGTTTTGTCACATTTTGAATTTAACACCTGACCCCTCAAAATACTGCAAGAATTAAGGGGGAGTTTTCTACAAAAAATCAGAATTAATTAAGTGATGTTTGAAAAGGTTGTCATCATAAAAAAGAGGGAGATTGTAAGGTCCAAGAATCCTCCCACTGTGGTTTTAATTTTGACAACCCATCAAAGATCACTTAACATAATTCTGATTCTTAAGGGACTAATTATTTCACTTGAGAATGTGTCCAGAAGATACAGGGAAATTCTTTCAGAAGATGAAAGTTCAAGAGACGGAACTATGTATGACTACTTCAAATCTCTAAGAATGACAAATCTATGAATGAAAGCAAAAATATGTTAACTCAATAAAAAAGAATCTCCTGTTAAATTAACCGATCCTCCAGAAGGAGTAATCAGCAGCCCTACAAAAATAGACATCACTTTAGAAGGAAGATTCATTGTTCATCAAGCAAAAGAAGCCTTCCCATGGTTTTTGAAAGATCAAAATTAATCAGATGAAGTACTGGAATATCACAGAATGCTTGGAGTACACCTGAAGAAGCAACAAAATGACTCTGCAGAAGCATACATCCTGCAGAAGATACAAACTCCTTCTTATTCTTTGAAAAGGATATTCATAAAAATAGCTGAGTTAAAAATACTGGAAATACATCAATAATCATCCAGAAATGATTCTCAGCATGTTCACAGAAGAATGTGTCACAGAATGAACCAGATTTTCTCTCTGCAGAAGATGAATCTGCAAAAGATGGAATCCAGTCAAACTGACAGCTGTACCTGTAGAAGGTAGCAGCTGTTTGACAGTGACAACACATGAAAGGAAAGCTGGACATGCTTGGAGCCAATGGGCTGATATATTCACTAACCCACTCGCTAAAGATAGATTCAAATTTATCAGAGAAAATTTGCACATTCTCACACTTTCTGAAACTTAAAATTTTTGAACTGTGTTTACTGAAAGTGTTGATCTGTACAAGTGATATCCTGAATCTTCTCACTTCTTCAGAGTGCTTTGTCCACCCTTTTGATTGATCACAAAAGGGGGAGTAATATAAAACTAACAAAATCTAAAGTGAAGTGTCTTTCAGAAAAGAAATATTAGATTCAGGGGGAGTTGAGCAAAGCAAAAGCAAGTACCCGAAAATTGAGGAGAACTCAGATTTGCTCAAGTATTTGAAAAGGGGGGAGATTTCTTTAAACTTTATTTCTTTCTGTATTTTCCTTCAAATATTTGATAGTTTAAGCAAATTTGTCATCATTCAAAAGGGGGAGAATGTTGAGTCTCAAATTATTATTAAATGGATAATAATATTTAAGAGCCTCTTAACCCTGAGTTTTAATGAATAACAAATTTGGTTAAAATTCCTCTTGAGAAAGAACAATTTTCTGCTTAAGGTAATCTCCGTATTTCAGAAGGTATTTGATACAACAACCCTCTGAAAATATGCAACCCTCTCATAAGGTGCAACCTGCTGAAGAAGAGGAACCTGCTGATAGATCAAGACCCACTGAAGTCAGAGAATCTCCTGAAGTTGTGAGACGTTGTACTGAGTCTATACTTTTTGAAAAAGAACTTCTCTGCTTATTGTCCTTGAAGACTTAAGTCAACCATAACTGTTTCAGTTGCTTGTGCTTCTCATTCTTCTGGAAAGTCAGAACACTTGCTTTTTGGCATATTTCAAATTTCTCTCACAAAAAAGGCAATGTCTGCTGTGAAGTACATTTTGCTCAGAAAAGTGTAGTCTGTGTCCAAACAATACTTGGGTTTTTAGCCTGGAGAGGCTGCATGTTCAAATAATACTTGGGTGTTTAGCCTGAAGAGGCTGGGGTCAAAGAATACTTGTATTTGATCAGTTAGTGGAAAATCCAGTGGTGTGTTTGCCCTGGGATGGGACGTAGCTCACTGTGTTAGTGGGTGAACCAGGATAAATTGCTTAGCTAAGTTTTCTCAACCCTTATCTCTTTACTTCCTGTTTTAACTAACCAAAGAGGATTATGAAAAGTGGAATTATAAATCTGTGCAGTAAAACAACTTTGGTTTTTCACGTAAAACTATTTCAAAAACAATCTTATTAAACCTGCTGAAGCATTTCAGCTAGTCCCTGAAAAACCCAGTTTCAGCAAGTTGCACAAATCTTTTGATAATCACTTTGCTTGTGAAAAGGTTTTCATAAAATCTGTAAAGAATTATAAAACACTATTCAACCCCCCTTCTAGTGTTTCTTGTGGTTCTAACATGTACCAGATCAGATTTGCTTATAAACTGGTCATGACATCATCAACTTGGTCTCGAACCAATGAAAATAGTCTAAATCGACCAGTTCACAGGTTCTGCTTTTGTTGAATTGAAAGTTAGAATAATACATGAATTCAAAAATACCTTCCGCTGGAATCAAATGCATGAACACATGCAGGACCAACGTGCTACAAACGAGCTCAGTAGTAATTCATTGAGTTGCTCTTTGTAACTTTAGGACAAATGAAACATGAACACACAACTAAAATATATTTCATATTATAAAATATAAATTTCAATGTATAATTTATATTATTAAGCATGAATATATTTTCATAATTATGATCGCATATTATTTTATTTATATATTTTTATATAAAATTTAAAAATATATTAAATTATTAATAAACTGTGAACTAATATTCAAAGGTGTATTGTGTTAAAATATACCACGTTCATCCCTATTTAACAGTCCATTTATAAACTCAATGCAATAATAATTACATCTTTCTTTATTGTATCTTTATGTAAATAAATGACTCACTATTAAAAAATAATGAGACCCAATTGTATTAAGAGAGATAAAGGGTAAAACTAAATTTTTAAAATTTATTTGCATGAAAATAAGAGTAATAATTGTATTCCTTAATATGTGTGTTTTTATTCAAGTATACAGTTAAACAGGAACGAAAATAGTAATTTTTATGAGAAGTATTAAATAATTAAAAGAATTAATTTAATATTTCTTTAAGAAGGAAAGTATAATAAATTTTTGTCTATTTTAATTAAAAAATAATTTAAAAGTATCAAATAAATATTATTCATTAAAGAATTTTTTTTTTATCGGACAACAATCTTAAAAAATATATTGTATTGGATTATTTTATAAATATATCTACCGGATTATTTCATAAATGTTATAACTTTTATTCTCTTTCATTTATACCCTATTGATTCTTGGTCCATCGGTGGACAAATATTAGTTTAGACCACCGTAAAAGCCACCTTAATAAATACTTTAGAATAGGATTCCCACCTTTCTATTATTGGGAATAACATTTCCGAGAATAAATTTACGGGTCATTCTAGGGTGTTTCATCTCACGGGTGAAACACCGGTGTTTCATCTCACGGGTGAAACACCGGTGTTTCACTTTTTTTTAAGAAAATGACCTATTACTATAGGTCACATGACCTGTTTGTTATATTTTATCTCATATTTTAATATTTACTTATAAGATCCTACTTTTATTTATTTTAAAAGAATTGAATAAACTTTTATTAATTTGTTGTATATCTATTGAACAAATATGATATATTAATTAAAATATATCAAAATATTTATATATATTTAAAAAATAAATATATGATTTTTACAAAATCATGTAAAATATACTTTTATTTAATAACAATGAAAAGCCTACCCCCGTACTCTTTTTTGTTTGAGCTTATAGGGTAATTTAGAAATAATATAATAGTCCAAGGGTAAAGTGAAATTAAAATAAATGATTGTGCCACATTAAAAATGTAATATAAATATTATTTAACAAAATTAAAATGATATTAGTTTTCAGAAAAATTTTAAATTATAGATACTAAAATAAAATTTTAATAGAATTATAAAAATTTAAAAATAAATTAATTAAAAAATTATATGTTTTTCTGCTTAAAATAATATTATATTATTAAAAAATATCATATATTATTTTTCTTTGGTATAACCAGCTTTTGTAAAAATTTGTGTTGTAAAAACCGGACCAGACCGGCCGGTTCGACCGGTCAGACCGGCAACCGGTGGGGAGAGCGGTTCGGTTGGCCCAGGAAACCAGATGGGCAGAAAACCGGTGAAGAACCGGTAAAACCGGTCCCAAACCGGTGAACCGGACCAAAACCGGTGGTTCACCGGTTTTGACCGGTTTTGGGAGAAAAACTCAAAACTATGTTGTTTTATTTAAAAAATTGCAAAAAAAAAAATTAAACTGAACAATGCTGCCGTGCGTTTTATGAGCTGAGCTGAGAGTAAAAAAACACCTATTATTAGCCTATTACATATTTACCCCTAATTGGAAACATAACAAAAGCATAGCAACAGAGTGAGAGAACAAAGAACTCTTTCTAGTTTCTTCTCCTTCTCAGTTCGCGGCCGAGAACCCTACAACCCGTCCGCCGCCTGTCCAATCGCCGTCCGCTGCCGTTC
The DNA here is from genome assembly GCA_026901365.1 of Sesbania bispinosa. Classification (NCBI taxonomy): domain Eukaryota; kingdom Viridiplantae; phylum Streptophyta; class Magnoliopsida; order Fabales; family Fabaceae; genus Sesbania; species Sesbania bispinosa. Next base: position 296,102 of record QLOH01000415.1, read on the forward strand.
CTCCTTCTTCCGTCGCGCGCGTCCCGGCTGTTCGTTCCTGTTTCCGTCAGCGCGCGTCCCAGCTAGTGCGATTCCGATCTGCTTCCTCCCAGCCGCGATCAGCTGCCTCCAGCCGTGCCTCATGGCTACCGGAGATGAAGCACAACAACAGCTTGCGCATGTTCTAGTATATACATCCTATCTTTCAATTACTGTTGGTGGAAATGCAGCCACAACCCTATCTTAAAATTAGTGTTGCTGAATATGTGAGAACATGTCCAACCTGAATATTAAAATTAGTGTGAGAACAACATATATATTAAAATTGTTGTGCTTTATTAAAATTAGTGGGTTTTAATTTTAAATGTTTTGAAGTCATGGTTATCAATTTTTTGCTATTTAAATTTTAATTTACTAGGTAGAAATATAAAAAATTATTATTTTATTTACTATCGGTCCGACCACGGTCCGACCATTGAACCTTGAACCGGTGACCAGGCCGGTTCAATGACCGGTCCAGTTTTAAAAACATTGGTAAAAATAAAACTGGTAGTTGAAAATTAAAATGATAAAATAAGGTGAAAGATCAAATTTAAAAATCAAATAATTAATTAAAAATCTGGATGATTCTAAACTTAGTCTCGGTTGGATAAAATATTATTTAATAAATCCATATGTGAACATTGCATCCATATTAACTTTAATAAGAAAATTTTCTTAACAAATATTTAGTATTTTGAAATATTACAAAGTTCAATATCTTTACCAAAAAGTGGGACCTCATTGGGTGCAGCATCTAATATAATCCCTTTAATTAGCAAGCTTCAAGTTAGCAAGCCAATTCAGTTGTAAACTTGGACTTTTTTCATTATCAAACGTTAACTAGCGAATTATTCCAAAAAAAAATGATGGAGATAATGGGTCTCTTAATAAATTCAACATTTTTTTTATAAAATATATAGGGACCAATTAACAATATTTATAAGTTAATATCAATAAGTTGTAGGTAATAAATCTGGACCCTACATTAAAAAGTTAGTAAATCTAATGATAAAGAAAGGGTGAAACACCGATGTTTCACCCGTGAAGTGAAACACCCTAGACAAAGCTTAAATTTACATATCTTGAAATAAACTTGCCCTAAAGGTTGTCCATTTTCTGCTTTAAAAAAAAGAAACAGTTTTTAGAAACCGTAAATAAACTAGGGGTGTTTATGGGACGGGTTTCACGTGTCCCTAACCCAGCCCTAATTTTTGACCGGGCCAATTCTATGGACCCGAACCCGTCCATAGACCCGAAGGTGATGTGCGTGTCTAAGTAAGACCGGGTCTGAGTAGGACAGGACCGGGTTGACCCGATATATAAGCTAAATATAATCATGAAATGATTATATAACAATGTTCAAAAGAAAATAGTTTATACCATTAATAAATATATTGCATACAATAAAATATCTCTTAATGTATGCAATATTTTTTACTTTTTAAAGGTTGGGATATTACTAAACCAAGAATAACATTATATTCACTATATAATTTTATGTATAGTATGTATTTTTAAAGGTAAATAGAGGAAACTTAGACTCAAAAACCCCATCTAAAATGAAAGAAATAAGGTTAGGATTTTACATAATAAAAAATCATAAGTAATAAATATTATATTTATATATAAAGGACGAGCCGGGTAACCCGAATCCGTCATCAATCCGATGCAGGGTCAAAAATTGAGACCGATGAGACCCGGTATGGTTCTATTCTTTTTCGTAGGATAGGAACAAACCCGGCCCAAATAAGACGGGTTGGGATGGGTCAAAGGGACGGACCGGAACACCTCTAAAATAAACCGGCTAATAGACATTGTATACTTATACAAAAGCTGGGTGTGCCAACCCACTCCTCGTCAGAAAATGGCACCAACGGATTCGTCGTCTTCAGATGGAGATGCTTCCTCTCCGCCAACATCGGAAACCGCAGCATCGTTGGCGTCGATTGCAGAGAATCTTCAGCGTTCTGCTATTCAATCTGCTCGTACTATGCAACAAAACTCCTCCACACATTTCCGTACCTTTCAGGTTTCCTCATCCTCTTCTCACTTTTCCCCCTATCTCTATGCATCACCGTCTGTCTGGATTCTGTATATTCTTTGAGCTATAGGCAATGTAGATAAGATAGCTTCATTTTCCCTATTTGCTGATTTTCATTTTAAATCGGTTAGAAAGTGGAATACTGAATAGAGGGTTTCCGTTCCCCTCTTCTTTATTAACCGAAATCAAAGAGAAGAAGGGGACGGAGAGAAACAAAAGGAAGCCATTCACTCAAGTCCTATGTGCAATGGCTAACCTGGACCATAGAATAAAATAGAATTAAATACTGCTGATGTCAAGTGTACTCCCCTTAAGGGGTGGGAGACTGGGAGCCAAGCAATTTTTTTTTGGTGTGTGTGTGGTTTGGGTTTTTGAAGGGATCAAGTTATAGTTTACAAAAAATTTATCGAAATTTCATGGATCTTTATAAGATTCTAAGAAGTTTGGGGCTGCAATTGGCACCCTTGACTTATATATGTAGTTCTATCCCTGCCTCTTTATATGATATTAATTCTATCTTTAACACCCTTTTTCAAACAATGGTCAAGACTCAAGTAAAATGTGTATAGATTGCTTGCAATTCAACAATACTTCATGATGGAAGAGAAGAGAGCATCTGCAAGTTGTTCTGCTGATGCTGCAAGCTCATGTTTGATTTCTTTCTGGATGAGTGAGTGTCAAATATTGTAAGGCACCAACCAAACTTCCATGACTCATATTCCCTCTAGCTCTTCCACAACAATTAAAAAAATATTCTTCCTCTGGTACATCTGCAGCAATGTATAGTACATCATAACAGGCATATTCTTACCATATGCGCTGCCACTTTCTTTAGTTTTTAGTGCAAGATCAAAGAACAGTTCATGAGAAGTAATGAGGAACCAAGTTTAAAATAGCTAGTTGATGGAGTTTTGACAGTATAATTATAGGAAAACATCTTATATTCATCTCACAAACTTCTTAAGACGTAATGAACCTGTTAGAATATTAGGAATTATTGTGTTAGGATTCATATTGCTCTAGAAGTGTTATTGAGCTAGGTTTGAACCTGTTGTATTATACTTATACTGGACCTATAATATCAACATAAACAAATAAGAGTATTAAATTAGTGTGTTATATTATATATTATATCATAACATCGTGATTATTCAGAGTCTTAGTTCAATCAGTCTTGTCAATAGGAGTGGCCACAATTGCGGTGGAGCAAACCTCTGTCACTCCCTAGCCTAGTCACAGCCAACTTTGGCGTAGCAGCACAGCCATAATGGCTGCTATATCACAGGGTATTCAAATATCTATTTTCTGTATTCTTGAATGAAATTTCTGTTTTTCCATCACTTAGTCTAATGAATTTCTGTTTTATCCTAAATATAAGAAATCTCTGTTTTCCCCTCATCAAATCACTAATTTCCATTGATTTAGGGGGGTTTTCTGTCTCCCATGATCAATCACACTTACAAACCAAATTTTTCAGAAATATCTGTTTTCCCCTCACTTAAATCACTAGCTTCCATTGGTTTAGGGAGTTTTTGGTCTCCCATGATCCATCACACATATAAATGAATTTTAAGGTTTGTAGCAGCTGCCTTTTGCACCAAATTGCACTCATTGAGGGAGTTGCAGCCTCTTTTTGCAAAAAAGAAAAAAAGATTTGACACTAGCCTGCCCCTGTTTGACTAGCTTCATACTAGTTCTCCCATGTTTGGCATTCTCACACCTTCCTGCAGCTTTCAGTCTTATCATGTGGCTTCAAACTCCAGAGGGGGAGTTAATTGAGTTTAAAAAGTACACAATCTTCACGAAAGCTTTGAAAGATATTTCCTTTGATGAAGCTATTAATTCCAAAAGGTGAATAAACTACGAAGAAAGTATCCCATACTCATGTTTTTAAGACACAAATGGAGGTAAAGTATGCAAGATGTCTGATAGATATGAAATAATGCAGAAAGGTAAATAAGTTGAGGGACAAGAGAACAAACTCAAGTCTTTTATATTGGTTCGACTACTCCTTTGTGACCAACATCTAGTCACCAAGCCATTCACCTGAGATTTTCACTAAGTCTTCTAGCTATAATTTGGTGCTTGATACCTTCACTACACTGAGCACTTTTCACACTCTTAGGATACCCCACCTTTAGTGTTTGGACCTCAAAGCTCAAGGGATGCCTCACCCTTACAATCTTTGAGGGATTTCTCATCTTCTTTACAAGAAATTGAAAATGAACGAAAGAAAGAAACACCCTCATAGTGTGGATGACAGAAAATTACAAATAGAAACAATGTTATCAGTATTGAATGAATCACGATTCAATTCATGTGATTCAAAACGATACTAGCTTCCAGCAATGTGAATTGTGGGTGAAATCGTTTTTGGTGTTGAATCACACCTTGAATCGCGATGAATCATCCTAAATTGCGAACCAACACGTATCGTGATTCTTGTTGCTGAGTTGTGCGCAAAAATGGGTCCGGGTCATGCGCGACCTGATTTTGAAAAACCCTGAAAAAACTTCTTTCTCTATCTCTTTTTTTAAAAAAGCAGAATATGGAAGGAAAGGGTCGATAACTTCCCTACAAAGTGACCCACTGTTCCATTCAATAAAAAAGGTGCAACCCTCTTGTTTTCTCTCTCCCTCCCCTAATAACATGTGCGACCATCTTCTCTCTTCTCTTCTCTGCATTCTGACTCTCTCCTACTAATGGTCCCTTCCCCTATTTTCTGTTTTTTATCTCTTGTCGGTCCTAGTGGTTCCCTCCCCTGTTTTGGTGCTCTTTCTTGCTGGCTCCATTCCTTTTATAAGTGTTGCTGCTCTATTGTGTTTTGTGTTGTTTGGTTGAAGAATGAGTCAAACAAAAAAGGAGGTTGATATAACGTGACAATATTGTGAAAGCATCCCCCACATGGACTTCAAGTGAAATGGAAGTTTTGTTGCCATGTTTGTAAGGGTGGGATAGCAAGAATGAAGCATCATCTTGCTGAAACAAGAGAAAATGTAAGTGTTTGTACAAATGTTCTAGATGAGGTTGGAGAAATATTTATCAAACTATTAGAGAGAATAGAAGAGAAAAGAAGAAAGATCACAACAACCTTGTTGGTAAAGGAAAGTCTTAGATTTTGGACCGGGCCTAACTCAACCCCAAAAGCTAGCTTGTAGGGTGAGAATTGCCTAAGACTTATAAACTATTATTTGACTTGTTCAATGTGGGACTCTCCAACACACCCCCTCACGCCCAGGGCTGGACATCTGGAGCGTGGACATCTACGGGTGAGGGTCCAATAACGGATCTAGGATCGACTCTGATACTATCTTAGATTTTGGACTGGATCTAACTCAACCCCAAAAGATAGCTTATAGGGTGAGGATTGCCCAAGACTTATAAATTATTATTTGGCTTATCTCTAGTCAATGTGGGACTCTCCAACAGAAAGGAAGGGGACTCTAAAGTTTCAAACAAAAGGCAATGAATGCAATGTTGAAAGATAGGGATGTTATCATTCAAGAAATTTTCAACTGCATATATGGCAATGCCTTACCATTCAATTTGCTAAGGAGACCACTTTTTTATCCAAATGTTAAAAGTTGTTGGGGGGTTTGAAGCTCCTACTTATCATGAGGTGAGGGTTTTGTTTTTGAAGAAAACAGTTGATAACATCTGAAAAAGCCTAAAGAAATATAAAGAGTGAATGGGGAGTAATGGGGCTACACTTTGATGTGTGATGGTTGGATCGATGGAAAAAGGAGGTCACTAACTAATTTTCTTGTTAACAGTCGAAGTTGGATTTTTTTTTTTTTAAATCTGTTTATACTAGTGATGTATTCAAAGATGCCAAGCAAATGTTTGAATTATTGGACAACATGGTGGAAGAAATTGGGGAGGACAATGTGATGCAAGTTTTGACGGATGATACCTCTAACCTTGTGGCAGAAGGAAAAATGTTAGAAGACAAGAGGACTAAATTATTTGGGTCCCTTTCCGCAGCTCACTGCCTTGATCCTAATCGTTGAGGACATTGGAGAGCTTCTGGTGTTCTATACCATTACAAATGCAAAGAAAATCACAAGTCACATTTATAGGCATACTTGGGTTCTTAATTTGTATAGAAAGCATTCCAAGGGAAGGGAATTAGCAAGACCAGTTGTAACAAAATTTGCAACTTCTTTTCTTCCATCAAATTGGATTATGCAACAAAAGAATGTCATTAGATCTATGTTTGCTTTAGAGGAATGGGCTTCTAGTTCATATGCTAGTAAATGTGAGGCTAAGGTAGTGATGAACCTAGTGATATTAGATTTTGGAGATCGATCAAATATTGCCTAAAGTGTGTTATTCCACTTGTAAAAGTACTAAGACTTGTGTAAGATTCATGAGAAAGTGGAATCACACACTTTAATATCAGTGTTATCAGTATCGCATGAATCACGGTTTGATATGAAAATCAGAGAAATATAAGAATGAATGGGAGAAAAGGGGTTGCACTTTGATGTGTGATGGTTGGACCGATGGGAGAAATATAAGTTTTTTATTCCACTTTCTTACATGGCTTACAAGTCGTAGTGCTTTTACAAGTGGAATCACAAGTCTTAGGCAATATTTGATTGACCTTAGCCCCACTTTTACTAGCATATGTCTTGGAAGCACATTCCTTTGAAGCAAACATAGATTTAATATCATTTTTCAGTTGCACAGTGCAATTTAATGTAAGATAAGAAGTTGCAAACGTTGTTATAACTGGTCTTGCTAATTCCCTTCCCTTGGAATGCTTTCTATACAAATTAAGAACCCAAGTATGCCCATAAATGTAAGTTGTATTTTCTTTGCATTTGTAATGGTAGTATTGAACACCGAAAGCTCTCCAATGTCCTCAAGGATTAGATCAAGGCAGTGAGCTGCCCAAGGGGCCCAAAATAATTTAGTTCTCTTGTATTCTAACAATTCTCCTTTTGCCATAAGGTTAGAGGCACCATCCGTCACAACTTGCACTGCATTGTCCTCCCCAATTTCTTCCACCATGTTGTCCAATAATACAAACATTTACTTGACATCTTTGATTACATCACTTGTGTCAATAGATTTAAAAAAAAAAAGTCCTACTTGGACTGTTAACAAGAAAATTAGTGGGTGACCTCCCTTCTATCGGTCCAACCATCACACATCAAAGTGCATCTCTCTAGGCTTTTTTGGATGTTATCAACCGCTTTTTCAAAAAAAAAAAGTAACTCTCACCTCATGATAAGTAGGAGGCTTCAAACCCTACCATATTCTCCAACAACTTTCAACATCTGGATAAAAAGTGGACTCCTTACCGAATTAAATGGTAATGCATTACCTTATATGCAGTTGCAAATTTCGTGCATAACAATGTCCCTATCTTTCTACATTGCATTCATTGTTTTTTGTTTGAAAACTTTAGTGTCCCTTTCCTTTACCGACAAATGAGTCCATTGTTCCCTTCTTTGCACCATCATCTTCATTTCTTATTGCTTCAAATCACTCAAGGTTGTTGTGATCTTTCTTCTTTTCTCTGCTTTCTAATAGTTTGATAAATATTTCCATTCCCTAACCTCATCTGGAACACTTGTACAAGCACCTACGTTTTCTCTTGTTCCAGCAAGATGATGCTTCATTCTTGCTATCCCACCCCAACAAACATGAGAGCAAAACTTGCATTTCACTTGAAGTTTATGTGGATTGTGGAGGGATAGTATTAGTGGGATACTTTCACAATATTGCCATGTGATATCAACCTCCTTTTTCGCTTGACTCATTCTTCAACTAGGCTGCACAAAACACAATATGGGGCTAGCAAGAAAGAGCACCAAAATAAAGGAGGGGACCACTTGGACCAGCAAATAGGGGAGGGGACCACTAGTGGGAGGAAGTCAAAACGCAAAGAAGAGAAGATGGTTGCACATGTTGTCGGGGGAGGAAGAGAAAAAACAAGAGGGTTGCAGGTTGCAACTTTTATTGAATAGAACAATGGTCCACTTTGGAGGGAAGTTATCAACCCCATCCCTCCCTGTTTAGCACATTTTTTAAAAAGAAGTTTCTTTAACCGGGTCATGCATGACCTAAACCCATTTTTTGTGCACGACCTGACAACAAGAATTGCGCAATACAAGATAGTTCACGATTTGGGACGATTTAGATTGATTCATCGTGATTCAAGGTGTGATTCAACACTGAAAACGATTTCACACATGATTCTCATCGCTGGTATCGCATGAATTGAGTTGTGATTAATGTGATACCGATAACTTTTTCATATCTCCGTTTCATTAAATTTAATGCACACATGTATTAATTTTGCCTTTTTTGTTAAACATATGATTGTTGCAAAGTGTTCCATGAAGTTGATGCAGAAAAGGAAATAATTACGTTAGCCAAACTTTTAGTGACAAAATACAATTGGTCCATGATATGACCTATTGATCTTTGATGTACAATGCTCACAATCTATGTTTGAAACTTCTTTATTAACTCTCTTGAGTCTCTATGGATCAATCTCAGACTTTGTTCTTTGTGGTGCCTTAGTATTTCCATTAAGATTACCCATACTATATCCTCTTACTATATGGGTGTCAAAATAGGTTGCCTTGGGTCAATCTAGGCTGGGCCAATGTGTTAAATGGGCTGCCAAATTCCTTGCCTAGCCCACCTTGGCATGGTTTAGGCCATTCTAGCCACCAAATATTGGAAGACAGGCATACAATGCATGCGCATGCAAGAGTATCTGTCAGTATCACCACTGCTCCCACATTTAGCAGTCACTGAGCACCATCACCTATTACAACCTTTGCCACTATCACTATCATCACTACTTCTACCAGTCCAGCATTACTGTTACCAAATCTTTGCTATTGTTGGCCTGTGGCCACCCACTTTAATATTGTTATATCTACTAGTGCCAGCGCCAACTTCACCACCACCTCTATCATCTATACCATTGTCACCACTCACTATCAGTCTTACTACATTCACCATTATTATAAATTTACTGCCAACATTGTCACCTTTTGCCACTGCTTACAAATATAGAACAGGGAAGATGAAAAACCTCAAATACACAGCTACTGTGCGAATAGAATATCTCCCAACCCAGACTTCGTATCAACGATCCAACCGTTCAGAATGAAGAACCAGATGTTCCGAACTAGCTGCCAAAATTTCAGCCCGATCCAGTGGTGAACGAATCTGTAGTAGCAGTTTTACAGTTGCAGCTCTGTGTAAAAACGAGAATGACTTTCTCTCTTCCTCTCTCTCAAAGTGCTTGGTTTTCTCTCTTACTTCAGACCTTTCCTCTTCCCTCTTATTGACTTCAAACCCCCTCCACTTATTTAAGTGAGACATCAAGTGGGCTTCTCAATTTGGGCCTTTTCTCCACATAGGAAGGGAGCCCAATACCCAACATATCTTCCCCTCACAACTATGTGGAGATAACCACCAAACCGGCGATCTCACAACAAACTTCAAACTTTCCTCTTGGTAGTGCTTTAGTTATCATATCAACACCATTATCATTAGTATGAATTTTAACCAACTCCAACAGCTTAGCATCCAAAGCATCACGTATCCAATGATACCTTACATCAATATGTTTGGACCTAGAATGGAAAGTTGGATTCTTACCAAGATGGATAACACTTTGACTATCAATAAATAAAGAATATTTGTCCCGCACAAAACCAAGCTCCTGCAAGAATTTCTTCAACTATAGCAACTCCTTGCATGCTTCAGTAATGGCAATGAACACCGCCTCTGTAGTAGACAATGCTACACACCTCTGCAGCTTTGATTGCCAAGCCACAACTCCCCCTGCAAACTTAATCAAATAGCCCGAAGTGGACTTTCTGGAATCAATGTCTCCGGCCATATCTGAATCTGAGTAGCTAACCAAGGTAGGCTTATCTCCTCCAAAACAAAGCTTCATATCAACAGTACCATGAAGATACCTCTGAATCCATTTCACAGCATTCCAATGTTCTCTACCTGGGTTTGACAAAAATCTGCTGACTGTACCAACAACATGTGCAATATCTGGTCTAGTACACACCATTGCATACATCAAACTACCCACCACAGATGCATAAGGAACTCTCTCCATGTCGGACTTCTCAGCTTCATTTGAAGGACTCTGTTTAACATTCAGTTTAAAATGAGTTGCAAGAGGAGTGCTCACAGCCTTAGCATTTTTCGTCTGGAATCTCTGCAGCACCCTTTTTATATAGTGTTCCTGTGACAGCCAAAGCTTCTTTTTCTCTCTATCACGAATGATTCTTATACCAAGAATCTGTTTAGCAACTCCCATGTCTTTCATGGCAAATGACTTGCCCAATTGCTTCTTCAACCTGTCAATCATGGAAACATATTTCCCAACAATAAGCATGTCATCAACATACAATAACAGGATAATAAAGTCATCATCAGAAAACCTTTTACCAAAGACACAATGATCAGAAGTAGTCTTCTTGTAGCCTTGCTCACACATAAAAGACTCAAACTTCTTATACCACTGCCTCGGAGCCTGCTTCAGACCATATAGGCTCTTTCTCAGCCTACACACATAGTCTTCCTTGTCTTTAACCTGAAAGCCATCAGGTTGCTTCATATAGATCTCTTCCTCCAAATCACCATGAAGGAAAGCAGTTTTCACATCCATTTGCTCTACCTCCAAATCAAGAGTAGCAGCCAAACTCAAAACTGCTCTAATGGATGACATCTTCACCACCGGTGAGAAAATCTCATTGAAATCAACACCCTTTCTCTGTCTGAAGCCTTTCACCACTAATCTGGCTTTGTACCTTGGAGACACAGAATTACGCTCATGCTTCACCCTGAATATCCACCTGTTTTCTAAGGCCCTCTTGCCCTTAGGCAATTTCACCAAGTCATAAGTCTGATTATCATGCAAGGATTTAATCTCATCTTGCATTGCATCCAGCCATTGTTGCTTTTCTTCACTTTCCAAAGCCTCTTCAAAACACTCAGGTTCTCCACCATCAGTCAAGGTCACAAACTCATCAGAAGAATTACCTGGTAGAAGGTTGTCTCTGTCTATTAAACCTCCTGAGTTGGACTTGAGGTGGTTCAAGTGCATCATCAACATTCTCATCATGTGACATCTCATGCTCCTCCTGGTCATCATCAATAGGAACATATAATCCACCTACAAGCTGCTGATCATCAACATCATCATGTTGTTCACCATGTTGAACACTACCCTCAGCATTATCCAGATTGTGAATAGGCAATCGCATAGGATCAACATCAGTCATATTTCTATCATTCTCGGGTGTAGTATTCTCCACCTTATCAATGTCCTCAATGGTTTGGTCTTCCATGAACTGTACATCACGACTTCTTACAAGCTTCTTCTTAATAGGATCATAAGATGTGTACCCAAATTCATCTTCACCATAACCAATAAAGATGCACTGCCTTGTCTTCGCATCCAACTTGGATCTTTCATCCCTTGGAATATGAACAAACGCCTTGCAACCGAAGACACGCAAATGATCATAGCTCACATTCTTGCCAAACCAAATTTTATTTGGAACTTCACTGTCAAGAATAACAGTAGGAGTGAGATTAATAACATGCACTGCTGCGTATAGTGCCTCACCCCAGAAATGCTTGGATAATTTAGCATCTGAGAGCATAAATCTCACCCTCTCAAGTAATGTCATGTTCGTCCTCTCTGCTAAACCATTTAGCTGAGGAGTTTTGGGAGGAGTCTTCTCATGTGCAATACCATGCTGCTTGCAATAAACATCAAAGGGTCCACAATACTCACCACCATTGTCAGTACGGATGCGTTTCAGCTTCTTGCCTGACTGTCTTTCAACCAAGGCGTGAAATTGTTTGAACTTCTCCAACACCTGGTCTTTTCTCTGCAAAGCATAGACCCATAGTTTCCTGGAACAATCATCAATAAAGGTAACAAAGTAAAAAGCAACACTAAAGGATTTTACCTTCAATGGACCACAAACATCAGAATGTACTAATTGCAACAACTCTGACTTCCTTGAGGGAGAATGCTTCTTGAAGGATACTCCGGTTTGCTTGCCAGCCATGCAATGAGAACATTTCTCCAATTCTGCACTCTTTAACCCTTGAAGAACATCCTTTTTAGCTAAGCAATTCAGCCCCTTTTCACTGATATGACTAAGCCTTTGGTGCCACAAAGATGCCTCCATATCCACGACATTCACACTGTCTTTAGCAACCAAAGCTTTTGTCCAATACAGTTTAGATGATTTCTCTTCTCTAGCCACAACCAAGTTACCTTTGGTGAGTTTCCACTTTCCAGAACCAAAGTGGTTATCATAACCACCATCATCAAACATCTGCATAGAGATCAAATTAAAACGGACATCTGGAGCATGTTTGACTCCTCTAAGCAACAACTGCATTCCCATGTTGGTTTGTAGGCAAACATCACCAACACCAATCACCTTAGACACACCATCATTACCCATCTTCAACACTCCAAAATCACTAGAAGTGTAAGATGTGAAGAACTCCTTCCTCGGTCTAACATGCAGTGTAGCACCATTGTCAACTATCCACATGCTCTCATCTGATACAAGATTAATTGACTCATGGTCACTGAGAATAACAAGATCACCACAAGTAGCAGTAGCAACACGATCATCATCATCATGATCATTCTCTTTCTGCTTACCCTTCTTGCCTTTGTTCTCCTTTTCCCACATAAAACAATACTTCTGTATGTGCCTTGTTTTATGACAATAATGGCACTCCACATTCTTGTATCTGGACCTGGACTTACTCCTGCTCTTCTCTCTACCACCCTTCGGTTCCTTTTTCTGACTTCTCCCCCTGTTTTCATTGACAAGCACCTCAGATTGAGATGAAGAACCCTGTGCCTTCCTTCTCATCTCTTCATTAAGAGCACCACTCTTTGCTGCTTACAAAGAAACAACATCATTAGGGGCCGGGTTGGTAATAGAAACCCGAAATGTCTCCCAAGACTCAAGTAAAGTGTTCAGTAGCCATAGTCCCAAAACTTCATCATCAAATTTGATACCCATTCCTGATAACTGATATAGGAGCCCTTGAAATTCATTCAAGTGATTTGAAATGGAAGAACTCTCCTTGTTCCTTAAAATTATCAAACAATTTAACAAATACAATTTATTATTCTCTGATTTAGAAGCATACAAGGACTCAATCTTCTCCCACAAAGTTCTAGCATGTGTCTCATTAGCAATGTGATTATAAACATTGTTTTCTACAAATTGCCGAATAAAACCACACACCTGTTGGTGTTCAAAGTCCCAGTCTTCTTCAGACATAGAATCTGGCTTATGAGTAGCAAAGATAGGAAGATGCATTTTCTTCACAAATAGCAAGTCTTTCATCTTGCTCTTCCACAAGTGATAATTAGTGTCATTCAAAGCAACAATTTTATTATTTGCCTCCATCATTCAAGCAAGTCAAACAGCCCCAAAACCAAAGCCAAAGAGCTCTGGTGCCACTCAGATGGGGGAACAACAACAATAACAATACAGAGCACACTCAAAGAGTTAATGCAGCGGAAATAAATCCCCCTAACTTGCAAGAATCTATGAGGAGCAACAACAAATGAACAGCAATAATAAATCACCAAAATCACAAACAAAGACACCAAGATTTTAACGTGGAAAACCCCTCAAAGCAAGGGTAAAAACCACGGGTCGTCCAGACCAAATAAATAGCTCCACTATGATCAACAAAGGGTACAAGAGTCTCAATCAAGTGCACAAAACAGTGCTAACACCCAGCCAAACAACAAAGCAATAAAACTTACAAATAGAGAACAAGTAAGATGAAAAACCTCAAATACACAGCTACTGTGCGAACTGAATATCTCCCAACCCAGACTTCGTATCAACAATCCAACCGTTCAGAATGAAGAACCAAATGTTCCGAACCAGCTGCCAAAATTTCAGCCCGATCCAACGGTGAACGAATCTGTAGTAGCGGTTTTACAGTTGCAACTCTGTGTAAAAACAAGAATGACTTTCTCTCTTGCTCTCTCTCAAAGTGCTTGGTGTTCTCTCTTACTTCAGACCTTTCCTCTTCCCTCTTACTGACTTCAAACCCCCTCTCCACTTAGTTAAGTGAGACATCAAGTGGACTTCTCAATTTGGGCCTTTTCTCCACATAGGAAGGGAGCCCAATACCCGACAATATTCTAACATAGTCAACCAATAAGTACAAAATTCAAGTGATTTTAAATATTTATATTGTAGTTATTAGATTATTAATATATCTATGTTTATTTTATAATTGATAGTAATTATGAAACAGAAAAATTACCAAGAAAAGAATAAAATAAAACAGAAAAAACCAATCACTCAGTAAAAAGGTTATTATTCAAAGCCCACAAAGAGCCCAACTTGAGTTTCAGAAAACAGCAAAAAAAAAAAAAACAGAGACAAAAGTGAACTTGGGTTTTAGCCAAAGAATAACACATAAGTGATAACAAAAAGGGGAGGCAGAAAATTGGTCAGAGCTTGATTGAATTAGTGTGGGAGACTTTGAATCAGAGAAAGGAAGATCACTGAAGGAGATGGGAAATGCCGGCCAAAAAGAAGACGACGGAGGCAGAGTTTCAATTGAAGCAAGACGGTGGGGAAAGTGAATTAAAAGTGGGCAGAACAGTGAAACAACTGTCATTCTACCTCTTTTCTGGTTCTCTGTTCTTCCCTCTTTTGATTCACCTTTCCCACCGTATAGCATTTCCTTCGGTGATCTTCCTTTCTCTGATTCAAAGTCTCCCACACTGGTTCAATCAAGCTCTGACCACTTTTCTGCCTCCCCTTTTTTGTTTGCACTTCAATGTTATTCTTCGGCTAAAACCCACGTTCACTTTTGTCTAGTTTTTTTGTTTTCTGAAACTCAAGTTAGTCTCTTTGTGGGCTTTGAATTATGTATATGCAATAACCTTTTTACTGGGTGATTGGTTGTTCTGTTTTATTTTATTCTTTTCACGGTAATTTTTCTGTTTTATAATTACTATCAATTATAAAATAAACATAGAGATATTAATAATCTAATAACTACAAAATAAATATTTAAAATCATTTGAATTTTGTACTTATTGGTTGACTATATTGTCATATTTTTGGTAGGATCTTACGATCCATGTTATGATCCTACGTTTTACGATTTTTCACTTCTCTCCCGATCCTAGGTAGGATCTCAATTTTGACTACCTTGATCCAAACAATTAAACTAGAATTATAATTTTATATTTGTTTCCCGATTCTTTGTATCTTCATACATAATTTTAAGATCTGAACTAATTATAATTGTGAGAATTAGAATTGAAATTATAATTCTACACATTAGTTTCACTTTTGTTATCCAAACAAATCCTAATGCACATTTGATCAGGTTCAATCCAGTAACATCTAATAACATGCTGTCACATGGTTTAACCTGCTAAACATGTCTAAAATTAAGAAGCATGATTAGTTATGGATTGTTTTGCTTTGAGATTATATAATTCCTGCACCAATAGTATTGCTATTTAAGAAAATAGTAAGCAAAGGAAAATCATTTTAAAAATTAAAGCTGTTATTTTCATTATATTTTTGAAATATTGTCCATAAATGGAAGGTACTGTTTTTGCATTTTCTTTTTTAAATTTTTTGTAAATTGTTGGTGGGTCCTTGCATTTGCTTCCCCTTGTATATAGAAAATCTCCATTCTTCTAATGCCATAGCTTCTTTTCATGTTCTCTTAATTTCTTTTTTTCTTTCCATATTCTGTCTTGTATGAATTTGGGAAATTCCTGACCACGTGTAATCGCTTCTTTATCTCTCAATAAATATGATTGGCTCCAAACCTCATCCAGGTTATGTGTGGCTCTTTTGCAGAATTTTTTACCAGAAGCAGTGTCACAGTATAGAACTTATGAAGATGCTTTCTTCAATAAAGTCAAAGGTGATTAAAATTGGACAGTATCAATCTTATGAGTGTTGGTTGTGTTCCTTCAACTTTGAAGCACATTTGATGGTTCAATATAGAGGTTTTGACAATAATAAGGTTAAGCTTTTGTGGCAATGTGTAATATATGCAAATATTTTTAATATGGCTGGAGCAAAATGCTTGCATTTCTAAGTATTTCTCTTTTCCCCTTCACTTGTTATGGCATAGGATTATGTTTATGGCCTTTATTTGGTGTTTGAATGATAGTTGTTTCTTCAAAGGTTTTCCTTCATATGCTGAAAGACCAGGCAGCCTTGCTAAATTTTGAATCTTCACATGGTTTTGTTGTATCAAGATAGAGGATATTTTTCTCATTGTAGTTGTGAAGGACTAGCATTTGGAGGATATCACTAATAAATTTTATTTTTCCATAAAAGCTAATATTATCAATCTTATTGTTAAAACTCTTTTTCTTAGATGAATTAACACACAATGGTATCAATCCTCAAACAAGTTGATGGCCATTGAAACAGCGTAGCCGTCTCTGCTTTGGGGTAAACGTTTATATATGTGGCATCAATATATGATCTTAACCTGTTTGCAGATGGATTGATGGTTGCAAGGGAGCATCCGGCTTTAGGTGTTGGTTTTGCTATTTCTGCTGCCTTTCTTGTTATGCGAGGTATTTTTTCCCAATCATTTGCACATACAAGTAACAAATTTTCCTATTTGATACTACTAAAAGCTTTTCTTATAAGGTTTAATTAAAGATTTTTGCATCTTTAACTTTATATTATCATAACACAAGTGATTATATAATTGCCAATTGGGGAAACCAATGCAGGATCAATGCTCGTTTCCTTTTGTTTTGTGAGTTGTTTCCTTGCTTTCCTTTCTGTTTTGTGTTTAATGTAGTTTCTATTGTACTAAGTAGCCATATGACTAGCATTTGACCTTTTATTGACTGAAAGTGGGGACAATATATCACATGAAAGCGAATACAAAGTCCTAAGAGCTATTTATACCAGGTTAACAGTATATTATCAAATCTAAGCCAAATTGTATAAGTTCCATCTATACTCAGCTTGAAGATTTGTCATGGGTAATACATGCTTTGAAGTGACAAGCATCATGTGGGACCCTGCATCGAAAATCAAGAAGGCATCCTAGACCTCTTAGGGAATCTGCAAGGTATTCTGGAGTATGACATCACTGTAGATTGGAATTCACCAATCTATGAAATCCTGATGAACCACGGATCCTCAAAACTCAAAAGGCACCTGATTTACCACATGGAGAGTTCAACCAATAAATGGGTTTTTTGTTGATTCGATCAAGAAATCATTCAACAAGTGGAAGATGATGTGCTGAATCAAAGATTCGAAGATAAAAGAATTATTCATAATATATTCCAGAAAATTTTCCTCTTTGAAAATTTTCCTAATTGCTCAAAATTTAGAAAACAAGTCAGGAAACAATTTCAAGGTTTTCAAATATTCAAAATTTCAAAATATCTTTGTATGTGGGGTGGGAGATTTCAAGATTGAGCTGAAACTCAAGGACAAGTTTATTTTCAAGTGAAGGGGAACTGATGTAAGATAATGGGTATAAATTACACGAGTAATGAAAGACCTTAAAAACTTTAGAATTAACCTTTTAAAAGATCTTGCTCAAATTGGCTTTTGACATAGTCCTATGGCATTGATTGATCCATGCAGCTGACCCCATTTAGTGAGGTATAACTTGATTGTTGTTGGTGCATATCTATCTTGGAAAATATGATCATTATAACTATTTTGTACTATATATTGCTTATGATTCAAACCGGTTTTTTCTAATGCTGTTTTATGTGTCTCAAGTCAACTGATTTTGTAAATTGTCTGGAATATTATTTTATTATAGTTTTAAAGTACTTCATTTTTTGCAGCTCCAAGAAGGTTTCTTTTTCGTCAGACATTGGGTCGATTTCAGAGTGAGGAGGTATTTTTCAATTGAACAATCTAGATGCATCTCTAACCTATGTTCTTAAACACATACTGCTCCTCTCTATTTGTGATGCATAACATGCTCTTTCCTTATTATGTAACTTGATATCTAGGAAATTCCATCTTAAGACCTCGTACAGTTCTGTATTAAAAGTTGTAATATTTCTCTAGTGCATATTCTATTGTTTCTTTCATCTTTTTACATGAATACTTGTGAAGGCACGTTATGCAAGTGCTGAGAAGAATGTGAAGGACTTGAACCTTTCGGTAGATTTACTGAAGAAGGAGAGCATAAAATTGCTTCAAAGGACTGCTCTTGCTGAGAAGGAAATGAAGTATGGGCATAGTGAACTAATGTATGTATATTTAGTCAAGGAAAGTGTGTTTTGAATTATTTTCAGCTGTAAGTATGCCGGAATGTCTAATTCCAATGATGTGTAGGAGCACTGGAACCCAATTGCAACGGCTGGCAAAATCATCATACAAGGTTGAGGCCCGAGCTGCTGGTATGCTATCTATATTTTTGAGAGAATCACCAAAAAGCAACTAATGATAAAGCATTACCATCATAGAAAAATATTCATATTTTTTGGTACATAAAAAAGTCATGTTTTAATCACACGTATGGGCAACACATTTTGTTCATTTCATGTCCTTTTTTTATTGTTGTTGGCTTGTTAAAAAAAATAGTTCTTTTTGTAATTCTTCCTTTAATTTCTGTTAAAAATATATTATATAAAACCATTCATGTATCCTCTACCCAACAACTTAAGCTTTTGTGATAGTTGGTTCATGACATGGTATCAGAGCCTCTATGACCAAGTGGTCAATAGTTTGATCCTTCTTGTCCTATCATTCCAATAAAAAAAATTAATTTCAGCATAGGGTAGATGAGTCTGTTTATTGTCCATACGTCAAGTCCAAAAGGTTGTTGCGTGAGGGGGCGTGTTAAAAATATGTTATATAAAATAATTTGATGTAAAATCATTTGGTTCAAAGGAGGGGAGGGATTTTAATGAAGGGGAGGGGAGGGGAGGGGAGGGGAGAGGAGGCGAGGGGAGGGGAAGCCTTTGTTGTTTGGTTCATAAAGGGAGGGGAGGGAAAATAAAACTAATTTACTTTTATACCCTTTGACTTTTATAACATTCAACTTTATTAATATGAGAAAAGGAATATTTAAGTAATTTTGATTGTTTTATTTTAAACCCCCTTCTCTTCCCTCCAAATCCCCTCACTTTTGGAGGGGAGGCAAAATGCTATCAGGAGGGATATCTCCCCTCCCATTCCCTCCTGAAAAATTGAACCAAACACAACAACGATCTTAAAATCCCTCCCATCCCCTCCAAATCCTTCCAACCAAACAATACCTTACTCAATAGTTTAAGCTTTTGGGATGGTTTCATATTTGCTTTGGGCATGTGTGATGATATCTACTATTGCTCGCTCTTGGGATTTACCCTTTGAGAAATAATATTCATACAACAACTCCTACAACATACTTTTTCTTTTTATCTCTCTCCACCATATCACCTATCACATCTCACATTTTTTTATTTTCTCTTTATCTCTTTCCATGTTGTATGAAAAACATTTCTCTTACCCTTTTATATCATGTTGTAGATTTGATAGACAGGCTGCGAGATATCCCTAGTCGTGAAGCTCTGGCACTTCGAGCTGAGGCAAGGATATGACTTTTTCTTTCTGTGTTTCCCAAAAGTCCAGTCATGTTACATTACTAACTGTTTTATCTCCACCACGTACGTGATTAGGTTGCCTCTTTGGCTTCAAGTTTGAAGCGGCAGAGATCTGTGCTGGACAAACGGATACTGAAGATCTCCGAGTTAGGGGTTTCTGTGTGAATTAGTGTACCAGTTTTGGACCTTCTCTTATTGCACCCATCTCGGTCATTTCCAATTTTCTTGAATAAATTCTCCTGTTGAGTTAGATGGCTGTACGTATAATGCAGACCCATCTACTGGGACATCTATTTTTTTGTTTAGTCAATTCAGTGAATAGGTATCTGGCCTTAATAATAAAAGGTGTAACTGGAAAATGATTTTTGAATTTTACAACTCTACGACAGATTATTGTTTGCATCTTTCAAGGACCAGCTAATGAATACACTGTAAAATGTCAACACCTATTACACGTGCTCACCCCTAAATTCAGGGAATCAAATCTATGTACTTTAAAAACCTAACATTACTGAAAATATTAACATTTGAAATCGCATAATCATTTATAATGTTAGACTTAAAATGAGAGTGCTTCTTTGACTCAACCCAACCACAATAAGAAAATGATTAATTTGGCTTTTATTTGGTTCAGTTTTATGAAATTAGATGAATTTTGTCCAGTTTTTATTTCCAATAAATATGATCAAATTTGATTTGTTGTATATACTAGCATGGATATTCGTGCGTTACATGAGATTATAGTGTGTATGATTATAATTATTAAAAATTGTGTAAATTATTAACATTTAAAAAATGAATATGGGTTAAATGTGTTTTTGTTTTCTGAAAATATAGCGAAGTTTAATTTTGGTAATTTGTTTATTTTTTTCATTATTTTGGTCCTCTATTTATTAAAATCATATGATTGTTAGTTATATTTCATTTTGTTAGTTATATTTCATTGAGCGACGCCATAATAATGTTTTGTGTAGGTTTTTTTTATAGATTTTTATTCAAATTTTTATTTGAGTTTCAAAATTTTTAGGAAATTTTGATTAGATTCTAAAATTTATTGAACTTTTCTTATGAATTTTTCTACAGAGAAATTTCACAGTAATATTTTTACGTTAAAGAATGATGGCTTTTTTGGAAATTTACTACGTACAATTTTTATAGAAAAAAATCGCAAGCAATTTCCTGTGAATTTTTATCCGGGGAAAGGCAAGTGGAGTTGGAGGCTGGAGCCGACCGATCGAGCTGGCCCGCAAAAGCCCTTAAAATTGTAGGGCTTTGACACTTATTTTAGAAATCCAAATAATTTCAGGGTTTTTTAGCCCAATTCGATAAAAGTGATTTACCCTAAAAGTTTAATTTCAGGGCTTTTTAACTTGTTATGACATTTTCAAATGACTTACCCTAAAAGTTTTTTCTTTTACAAAGCAGAGTTACTTGGGCCCCTGAGGACGAGGCCTAGATTAAGAAGGTGTACGAGTAGAGGATTGCTAGACGCTTTTGGGATATGCTGAACAAGGCCTAGACCAGTGGGACTAGGCCCACTTGGTGTGGTAAGGAGGTCTGGGAGGGTCTTTTAGGCCTATGATGAGTTCAAAGGGAAGTTTTCCCGTAACAAGAGCAATCGGGCTTCTCATTGAGGTGGAGCAGTCCACACCATGGACCGGAAGGCCCACATTGAGGTCACGCTGGATATGGTATGTAAAAACCTACTCTTCTATATTATTTTTGTATTCTTAATTAAAATAATTAATTAGTGTATTTTTTTCTGTGTAGCGACGATAGCTTGGGCGGGATGTAGATCCCGATGAGTTTTTTGTGGCCACCCACACAAAAAAAGGTGGTGGCAGGGTAGACAGTCGAGCGCTGTTTGTAAGTCAAAATTATGCTTAGCATTTTTTTTTATATAATTTCATATATTTGCAATAGAATAACTAACTAATTATAAATTTATAACAGACAAATTACCATGACCGCCCGAGGGAGGTGGAGTCACAGATGGGGGACAAATCCATCACTGATGGGTCCACTAAGCTACAGATCTGGAAGGATGTTGCTGGTGGCAAGACTCGAGGCTGCTGTTATGGCACTGGGGACATGTCAAGCAACATTTGTTCTGGTGTGACCAACCTCACTCATGAGTCTCGGACCCATACCAGCAGGAGTAACGGGTCACGACATTCATCTGAAAGGCGTTGCGCTAGGAAGTCATCGAAGCAAAGTTGCAGGCTAGCCGAGCTGAAGAGAGGACTGATCATTGCTGTCACGCCCAGTAAGCACAGTTTGAGGAGGACTTCGCACGACTCCGACAACAGTTGCAGTTAGTGTTGTCATGCCCGCAATGCAAGTGGTTCTACCAACTTCAGTCAAGCTCAAATGCACCCGCACTACGATGGCGACCTGGATGACCGGCCCGTGGATGAGGATTAGGATCGTGGCCCACAACCACAACAGTGTTGTCGCCGTCAGCCGTGATTTTTTTTATTGTATTATGTTTTTATACACTTTGTATATATACTGTTTATATATATATATATATGAGTGTTTTTATATAGTATTTATTGTTTTTCTTTTTATTTTAGATCGTTAACAAATATGATATAAATGTATAAAATAAATAAAAAATTAAATTTTTATAATAATTCAACCATAAATTAAAATAAAATTAAATATAAAACCCTAAATTTAATTAAAAAATTAATATAATCATTAATGACGGCCATGACCGTCACTAGTTATAATTTTTTTTTAAAAAATAATATAATGACTAACGACGGCCTAGGCCGTTGCTACGATATAACGACTTAGCAACGACTTTTGATCTTTTCACTTTGCGACAGACTTCAACATAGTGACGACTTTAACGTTGGGAAAGCAGACGCTACGTAGTGACGACTGTTTTTGCTCGTCACTACGGTATTAACGACAGACATTTTAACCACGTCCTTCTGGTTGTCACTAAGCTGTCGTTAATTGCATTGTAGCGACGATTTTCCCCTTGTAGCGAAGGCCAGCCGTCGCTAATACCCGAATTTCTTGTAGTGAAAGATGTTAGCACCATATGAATGAGCTAAAGCCAACTTATGTGTGCAGGATTGACAGTGCTATGTTGGTTTCGTTTTCCATTAATTTTTTTTTCTTTTCATTTATAACATATTTGATGTTGCTCAAAATCACATTATAAACTTGGATATAATCATTACACTCTATCGTCATGTTTGAAATAATGTTCACAAAGCCCAAACGTACGTTCATTTGAATCTAATATAGTGTTGAATTAACATCGGGATGATTCAAAAGTCCATTTGAAATGATGATACAAACATATGCGCGATAGCGTTGGACTAAATCCACATTTGTACTATGATTTTTATGTAATCTAAACATGCTATTAGCATTTGTGTTTATATATTATCTCATATAACTCGTGACTAAAAGATTTTTGGATTCAAGATAAGTAATGAAACAATAATAGATCATATACTATTATTATTATTAAATCATCATTAAAGCTATTAACCTTGTAACAGGGCAACTATTAATTTCTAAATTTTATTTAGTCCTTTCTAATATCCTTGAATTTATTCATCGCAAAATATAATTAAAATAAACATTATTTATTAATTTTCATGGAAGTGTTTATTTTATGAGTTTGATGAATATGAAAGTGAGTTAATGAGCCTGTTTGGGTGGAACTTCTGTAGAAGTACTTCTAGGTGAAAAAAATAGCATAAATCAAAGAGGTGAAATGCATTTAACTTCTCCATAAGTTAAAATTATTTACTTTTAGAGAAGTTAAATGGGAGAGCTTTTGGAGTAGGTGGTCTACAAAGACTAATTTTAACTTATGGAGAAGTTAAATGCATTTGACCTCTTTGATTTATGTTATTTTTTTCACCTAGAAGTACTTATACAGAAGTTCCACCCAAACGGGCTCAATATATAGTTTGGTCATTGAAAGTGACAGTTTAGTTTTGTCCTTGAAAGTGTTGGTGTGTACAATCTGATCGTTGAATATATTAATTTGCTTAATATTTATTTAGTTCTTTCGAAGGCTAATAACCTCTAAAAGTATCAATGTATATAATTTGATCCCTAAAAATATTATTTATTATAATTTACTCACATTTTACACACACTTTTATAGTAGAAGGACCGAAATGTGATTAAGTTAAAACATTTTAGGGACCAAATTGTACATCAACGTTTTCGAGGATCAAAGATAATCAGAGTGTCACTTTCAGGGATCAAATATCAAATTATATACTATAACTCTGAAAGCTTTTCATGATGGATTGTCATATCATTTAATATATATAATATTTTTATATATTACTCCCTTCGGTCCTTTTTATAAGGTATACTTAACCGAATTATACATGTCAGTAAAAGTGGTTAAAGTTTATTAATTTTATTGGAGTTTTAAAAAATAGTTTAACTTTCTAATTTTACCCTTATTTAATATCACTAACTAATTCCACCACCACGTGATAGTTAGAAAGACATTAAAATTAATAAGGGTAAATAAGGAAAATGGTAATAAATGTTACCTTGAAATTGTTAAGTGCCTTATAAAAAGGACCACATAAACTTGTAAGAACTGCCTTATAAATGGACCGGAGAGAGTATTAAATTTAACAAATGATGTGACAAAATATTTGATAATATAAAACTTGTTCTCACTCACAGTGTATACTTATTAAAATTTTTAGGGCTAAATATGTTTTTAGTCCCTGAAATATAATCATGATTTGGTTTTAGTCCCTGTAATTTAAAATCAATGGTTTTGGTCCTTCAAAAATTTTAAATACACCAATTTAGTCGTTGTTGGATAGTTTTGCTATATGTTTTGCTACGGATTAGCTATGAATTTTTATCAATAAGGACTAAATTGGTGCGTTTTCAATTTTTGAAGGACCAAAATCACTGGTTTTAAATTACATGGACTAAAACCAAATATTGACTATATTTCAGGGACTAAAAACATATTTAACACACTTTTTTATTTTATTTACATCAATATTATTTATACTTTTAAACATTTTTAACATTACTGTATGTGGATTACGTGAGCCAAATCAATTAGCATATTGGCTTGACAAGGTTTATAAGTATTATGAAATTACGGGTTAAATATCATTGTTAAATAAAAAATGATTTTCACTTATAGCTTTTAATCGAGTATTAAACTTTTAATGGTTCCATATAATATTACTCTATATTTTGAGTGAGTTGTTGAGTTCATATTTTCTTATACTTGGATCCATGGAAAAGAAAGATAAATAACTAAGAGTAAATCGCGGTCGATTATATTAATATATGAAAGATGAAAATTATAATTTTATCTAAAAATTTTATTTAATTTAATTCTTTTTAAGGGAAATGATTTTTTTCATCTCTGAAAATGTATTTTTTTTATTTTTTAAGAACTAATATAATCGATTTTAATTTTTTTATGGATGAAAGTGAAAGTTTAATAAAAGATAAATCCAATAGAAGCATGACAACTTGGAGAAAAATCCTGCAATATAAATGTAAATCTTACACATTAATCATCCCTTAATTTAATCTTTTAATACATATTTTATGTTTACCTAACAAGTCATAAGCATAATATGCCAATTCAGGTTCATATTGGGCTTAATTACATTTTTTCAGCATAATTAAAAAATTACACTATTTTCGTATTTCAAGCATAACTCAAGTTCTAGACATATAAAAATTATGCAATTTATATTGTAGGAAAGATAAAAGAAAGCCCTACAACTTGATGAAGAACCCAAAAGCTAATTCAGATGTCTAGTGGGTCAAAATGGGCTTGGAAAACAGAATATTCAACATTACATGAAAACCTGACCAACACTCAATGATTGGACCATAAGTTGGACTAGAAAACTCCTTTTGGGCTCAAACCAACAGAATTTGAAAACTAAGATCCAGGGCTTGATTTCATTTGAAGACAACTTCCTTGGATTCTGCCAACTAGATGATGCAATGTTTCGTGCAAGTGGGAGACGAGTTGGTGAATGATAGCTAGGGTGGGAGAATAATTCAAAGTAATGGACAAATGCATTAGGTAATTGATCAATAAGTCCATTTATGGAAAAAAAAAACATGCTTAGTCATGGCTAAGTGATCATCTTTGGAATGACATCTTTTCCCCTCCAATAAATAGGAGAGCTTGTTAGGAGAAGATCATCCAAATTGTAGTAGAAATTACTAAGAGTTTCATTTACTTTTGTTCATCTTTTTTTAAAGTCTTCATGGAAGGCTAAATTTGTATTCAATTCAAGGAGTCAAGTTTATCTTCATCTTGGTTTTGAGGTTTGATCTTCATTTGCTCATTGAATTATATCTACCTTGCTTTTTTACTCCACTTTCTTCAATTTCATATTTCTTTGATCAAAGCTTCATTGGTTAACATGTTTTGGTTATGAAATTTGTTATTAATGTATGTTGTACTCTTGATTGGTTAATCATATCATGCAAAAATTAAAAAACATAGAGTAAGTAATTGAATTGAAGGTGTTCATTTAATTATTTACATCAATTGGGCTCCGATTATAAAATTGATTTGGATCTAACATAAGATTTTGTGGTTATTTGATCTTGTTAATCTTAATCAATTGAATTCTGGAAATTATTTCAATAGTGAATTTGGGGATCATTGCAGGAGTTCCATATGATCCTAAGTTGATAAATTTAATCTCTTGAATGCATGTTATTAATAATCAATGATTAACCATGGAAATAGCCTCTGAATTCCTTGGATTGATATTGTCTTAAATTGATTCAACCTTTGCTTTTAACTTGATATTTGTTTTCTTCAGTTGATTCCAATCAATCAAAATTGTAAAGAAAAATTAATTTGAGTGGATCTCCAGGGTTCGACCCAGTTTGTATTATTATATTACAAATAATTTATAGATCAAATAATTATAATTATAATTTTGTGCAGATTTGACAATTGTTAGTATCCTTTGCTCGTTAATGATGCCTTTGCTCGGTAATGATGCCCATCTCTAAACTTTGAATACTTGGCCTATTTCCATTAGCTCCTTATATAATTTTATATGTCTTAGGGTCAATTTGGTAAAGTTGATTGATTTGGAAGAAAAGGAAGGACTCCAATGTTATGATATTGAGCCCCCATGCATATCACATTTTGGTGGGGAAAAGAGAAAGAAAGGAAGGAAGGAGATGGGTGAATTACTCTTTCGGGAGTCTCACTATTTTTTTTTTTTTTAATTTACAATCCTCTTAGTTTACCTTATTTAACTCGTTTTATAATTATTAATTAATGGTTTAAAAATCAAGTTAATCATTAAAATCCCTAGTTGACAATTTATTAATCCAACTATGATTGAATAAATAATAAATAAAAATATTTTTAAAAACCTATAATATATTAAATAATAAAAGAATATAAATTTAAAAAGTAAATTAAAGAAAAAATTAATTAAAATAAAATAATTATAATATATATTTTATAAGATAAAATTATAATAATTTATATGTGTATTTCTAAAAATATGTTTGATTTAATGTTTAAATATAGTAAACTTATATTTCTAATGTTAAAAATAATTGTATTAAAAAATCCAAATTTAAATATAACTAATTTTAACGCTAAATTAAACACACATTAACCTCAAACAAACTTTTAACAAATGCATTTATATAATCAAGTTTAAAAGCTTGAGGTTACTTTGTCTCAAGTAAATAAAACCATTATAAAATTCAGCAGTTGAGTAGTGTGTTGTGTTCAAACTTGCAAATTCAGTAATTTCCACTAATTGACTTGGAGAGGTGAAAAGATCACATCAGATGGATCTGCAAAGAAGAGGCTTGTCTAATGTGCACACATAGGGGAATACGTCCTTGTACCTTACCTTCAACCAACACCCAAACACAAAAGCTACTACACTCCACTCTCCATCTCACCGCGATTCCGATTTAGGTTAGATTACCGCCACTGCTATGAGTTCCTTCCTTCATAATTAGTAACCGAGACGACGAATCTAGAAGTCGCTGTTGTTGTTTGGAACTTGGGAACCCTAGGATTTCTCGGATGCCACTCCATCGTTTCAATTATTAGTACTTCAGATCTGTTCCGTACCAATTATTAATACCAGTGGTTGCCGTAGATGGAGGGGAACTCGGGTGGGGGAGGTAGCGGCGGTGGCGGTGGCGGTGCTGACGTGGAGCTTCTTTGCAAAACGTTGCAGGTGGAGCACAAGCTGTTTTACTTCGATCTGAAGGAGAACCCTCGGGGTCGTTACCTCAAGATTTCAGAGAAGACTTCTGCTACAAGGTCCACCATCATCGTTCCCTTCTCCGGCATTTCCTGGTTCCTCGATCTCTTCAATTACTACGTCAACTCCGACGATCAAGACCTCTTCAGCAAGGAATTGCAGCTTGACACCAAGGTAAACGCACCACTAACCCCATCCTCAAACCACCATGGTTATTTTATTCTCTAATTCTATTCTTTTATTTTTCAGGTTTTCTACTTCGACATTGGGGAGAATAGAAGGGGCCGTTTCTTGAAGGTACTCACTAGTTACTACCACAATCTCAATTTCTATCACTCTCTTCCTCCTTCTCCTGAGCTTAATTTTCATTGCCTTCCTCAGCTTCAATAGCTATAGGTTTAATATGCTTGTTTGGTTTGAAGGTAATTAATTGTTCTTGACCTTTTTACGTTCTTTTCCCCTTTAGATATGTCTGGTTTGCGATGATATGTTTGTCCCCTCTGATTGTATTTGTGGATAAGTGTTACTATGTAAAGTCAAAACATAATCTAGGATTTGTAGAGTTTATAATTGGCAATTTATCATAATGTTTTTTCATGGGCGATTAGGAAATTTAGTTATGATATGACAATGAAGGTGTGGTTGACCCAACCTATGTATAAAAGTGGTTGAAAATGAGGAATACTACCTGAGGAAAATTTTTAAGTATTTACCATTTACAACTTGTTTGGTCGTGGGAAAGAGCCTGATGCACAACAGGTTCGGAGATTAATTAATAACCTTAGGGTTTTGAATTAGGATTTGTTATTTAAACTAGGAAAGGGAAACAAAATTTTAATTTGGGTTTGTGTGGTAAATTTCGGGCATCTCGTTAGACATTCCTCATGTAGTTGCTTGAAATGTGTGGTACTAATGTAAGTTCTAGGATTTTCACTGCCTTCCTGGTCATAATAGTGGATAGAGAGAATAAATTGTGCTTTGCAGTTTCTGGTGGAGTTATTTTAATAGCAGTGGAAACAAAAAGCTTGCTTATCAACATGTTGGATTTGTATGGCATAAACTCTGCAATTAAAGCCATGTTCACAATGAGATAGAGAATATAATACAAGTTTATGTAGAAATCATGTTGGATTTGTATGGCTTAAACTCAGCAATTAAAGCCATGTTTACAATGAGATAGAGAATATAATACAAGTTTATGTAAAAGTCGTGCCATGACTACATTTATGATTTATCTTAGGCATTGACTTCTGAAGCTTAGTTTAGATATTGCACTGATAATTTTTTGTTAGGGTTGCTTCTTAGGTAATTATTTTGTGCTACCCAAAATCACCATCAACTTTGGTCTTCTTCTAGACACTCCCTCAACCTTCAACCTGAATGAGTCATATCACACTACTTACATCATACCTACATAATTGTTTAATCTGCGACTTTTATGTTCAATACATTGACCTTTTATTGTCTTCCTCCGAATCCTGTTCCTCCCTCAATTTCTTTTCTAACACCAAGATAGAGCCTGACAAAAAATCAAGGAATTCTCTCCATTATTACCCAGTACATTATATATGGACATTGACCTTTTATCTTGTTTGCGTAAAATCTTCTGTATTCAGTATTTAAGGGGTATCTTCTTTATCCCCTTTCATTCTTATTGCCAGATGATTTTATTCATTTCCAATGCCTGCCCTTGTATAACTGGAGTGCTTACAATGTGGGTTTGAGGGTAGGAAAAGGAGTGAAAGGCATTGAAGACAGGTGGTAATTTTGTATTAGAAGTTTTGTGATGTTACCATTTTTAGGTTCTGTCTGTTTTTATATGTGCTGTTATACAATGAAAAAACAGTTTGTTTTTGGTGCAACAGCATTTATTCTCACCAAATGATTGAACAAAAGCAGGCTTTAAAGGATGCATTGATGTGGAACAGAGGAAGAACAGTAAAACCAATATGCACTGCTAGACAGTAGCTATGCAGTTAACTAATATATTCTGTAATTCCTCCATCTCATGGTAGTTAAAATCACGATCATACTTGTGAGATCGTGTGAGTCTACATTTGTTGCCACCCAGCAATTTTGATCACACCAAAAAACACAATCTGGTGAGATTGTGTAGGATTGTTATGTTTAGACGTAAAATCGATGGAAGCGGACAAACCCTCTGTGCCATTTTCAGGAAAAAAAATGAAGCTTGAGCCCTCTATTTTGTTTTCAGCCATTTTGACATCACCTCTGTTCTGTGATTCAACCTATGGCTAGGTTGTCTTCCATCTGTGGGTGGTTCTTTCCAATATCCAAGACCTCTTTGTTTCACGCCTTTGTGTGTGTGTGTGTGTGTGTGTTTCATAAGATCCATAAATTGTGTGTGTGTGTTTCACCTCTTTGTTTCACGCCTTTGTGTGTGTGTGTGTGTGTGTCGTATTCTCTTTCTATTTCTTTTTTTATATTTATAATTACTATCAAGTATAAAATACACATTGAGATATCAATAATACAATAATTATAAAATAAATATATAAATTTGCACTTTATTTTTGTGATACTATTACAATTATTAGTTAATTATGTTATCATATTTTTTTTAAGGTGTCTGAAGCTTCTGTCAGCAGAAACCGTAGCACTATAATTGTTCCTGCAGGAAGCTCCAGGGATGAAGGGTGGGCAGCATTCAGGAACATTTTGGCAGAGATCAATGAAGCCTCTAGGCTTTTCATTCTACCCAATCAGGTTTCCTCCTTTTGCAAGTAGACAAATTTCTTTTTTGCTGCTTAGCTGCTAGAAGTTTCCGACCCGTCTTATAGTATTTGATCTGTTTAATCATCTGATTGTTTACATTCCACAACAGCAAAATTCTGAATCCTCGGAGCGTCTTGTTGGACTTTCGGATGATGTTGGTGCTGGCTTCATATCTGGTCATAGTACTCAACCTGCCACCTCTTCTGAATTGAATGTGGACAGGTCTGTTGATTTGCCAGCTCAGGATGAAATTGGGAACTTGGGGGTCTCGAAAGTGATCAGGGCTGATCAAAAAAGATTCTTCTTTGATCTTGGGAGCAATAATAGGGGTCATTTTCTAAGAATATCTGAGGTGTGTTGCCATTATCTTTTTGTCCTTTTTCCTTTATTTTGTTATCGTGTGGGAAAAGGATTTTCTGCTGTAAATTCTTGTTATTTCATTGCAGGTTGCTGGTTCTGATCGATCATCCATCATTCTTCCGCTGTCAGGGCTCAAGCAGTTTCATGAGATTGTAGGTCACTTTGTGGAAATCACCAAGGACCGAATTGAGGGAATGACAGTTGCCAATGTCCGCACAGTTGATCCCCCTCAAAGATGAGTGCTAACTTGGGGTTTTCTGTGACAATAAGTAGTCCCTTTCTGCCAAGGTTTCGTTAGGGATACATATGGGTGTTGTCTTTAAGTCTGATTGCTATTTTATTTTATTTTTCCTCCTTCTCCTCCTCCTCTTCACATTGTTCTTCGATTAATGCTTCTTAAATAATCTGAACACTGGTTGATCAGCAGAATAATCGAAATATCTTGGCAAGGTTAATATGAATAGGAAATAATGGAAGAAAAATGGACCAGAGACTTGTACTTGTTTGGATAGTTTGGCATCGGGGCTATATTTTGTAATAATGATTGTTTGATTGTTTATTTTGCTATCCTGCACAGATTTCTCATGGATTTACGTTCTCATACAGGCTGAGGTATCAACCACTTATGCGTTTTATATTTTAGGTTTGGTTAATTAGCTATTTTGTAGTGTTTGATTACCATCTTGCATGAACTTAGTTTTGATGGTGGTCTGTTTTATCGTCATTTGTATGTGTATTAAACAGTTACACCTCGGAAGGAGTGAAATGGTGTGGATGCTTCCAGGAGTTAAATTAGGTGAAGTTGCATGCATTATCTTGTTAGGGAACGGGGGTGTGGGAGGAATGAAAATTGATTTTGTTCTACGGGAGTCAATCACTTGAAAACGAAGAACATTAAAAAATTTGATTCTACTATAAACGTTAAGATTGTCCTGTAATTTGTTCCCAACCGAATTAGGTTTCGATTGGTCCAACTTTTTTTTTTCCTGATTTATAAGTTATTTTAAAGCTAAATCTATAAATAAGAGCTTTAAAAAATAAATTGGAAGTTTTTTTTTTGGCATTTTTGGCATTTTTAAGTTTAAAATGTTTGGTAAAATATTTTAATAAAAGATGTTTATTTTATTTAAAATTAACATAGAGTATTTAAATATAAATTCTAAATATTTTCAATTAAATAATTATATAAGAAATATCAATTAGAATTTTTTTATATTTATAATTATATAAATAATAATTCACAAACAATGATATTATAAAGAAAATGATAAAATAATTATAAAAACTCTGATTTTTAAAAATTATCTTATTTAAAATTATGATAAAAGGGTATGTATTTATAAAATTAAATACTAATAATTAATGAAATTTTTAAAAAATAAATTGAAGTAAATAAAATTTAATAATATCATTCAATTTTGATTCCCTTCCAAATTTTTATAAAATTGTTAAAGACCTCGTTATATTATATCATTCTTTCACTAAAATAAAAAGTCATATTATATTTGATAATAATTTTGTTTCGCTTGTTTTCATACATATACACTTGATTGACAAATACAAGGTTGTTATGACTAAGGTTGGGTAGCGGTCGGGTTTGGTCGGGTTCGGGCTCAAAAGGCTCGATCTGACACAAACCGACCTAACAATTATGTGGCCTATTTTTGATTGAAAAAGACCTCAGTCTCTTGGGTTCGGGTTAGGTGGGTAAGTGGGTTGCTCGGGTGGGTAGGATTGGATGTGGATCGTAATTGGGCCATATAACTTTATGGGCCAAATCCAATTATTTAACGTTTCTTTATTTTTTTTGTTTTTGGTCAAACATTTAATGTTTTTTTTGGTCAATGTCAAACATTTAATGTTAAGTATAGAAAAGATATTATTGTTTGGGCCCTTTTTAATTTGTATTGTGCTTGTCCAAATGCAACTAAAACAAAACATTACTAAATTTATAATTGACAAAAAAGATAAAACACTACTAAATATTAAAGTAATAACAATGTTACAATTATTTTAATAAAAAATTACAATAAAAAACAGATTTTTTTTCTATAGAATGAAGGCAGGGAGCGGCCTCTTTCATCATCCGCCACGGCCGGGCATGGCTAATGCGCCGCCACTGTAACTGTTTCCGGCATTCGTTAGCCTCCAAGTCCACTGCCAACCTTCCCTCTCTCCTTCGCCTTCCTCCTCTAACCTAATAGCCCAAGAGCGAAATAGAAACAAAACCATCCATAATCAAAACCACAAGCAAAAAACAGAGCAAAAAAGAAAGTGAAACAGAGAGAAAAGAAGAGGAGAACAAAACGGTAGATCTGAACTTGTCAGCCATGCATGCAAGTCCGACATTCGCACCTACCACGAAAGGATGAAGGTGAATAATAGCAGCCCTCGCAGCCGCGCATGGTGGGATCGAGGACCGCTGTATCGTTTTTGCCGTTTTGAGTGTTTTATTGGATTTTGAGTGATTAAAATTATTTTTAATCATCAAAATTTATATTTTTGGATTTAGAATTAAATTTCCTATTTTTAGGGAATTTCTGGGAATTTTTGGGGTTTTTCTGTGAAAATGACCTTTTTGCCCCTCCTGTCCCTTGAACCGGGCCCGAATACTCTTGATCCGGGCCAGAAAAATTGCACAAACCTTCCCTTTTTCCTCCTAGAAGACCATGCATGTTCAGCTTGGTGCATGGGAGACACTTGTAAATTTCTTTCTTTCTCCAAAGCCATGTGTAAAAAAATGAGTTTTTGGCATTTATTACACCATAACTCACCATTTCTTCTTTCTTTCACACATGCAAAGCTTAGAAACTCTCTCATTTTCTCTCTTCCTTTTCTCTCTTGGCTGTGAACTCTCCATCAATTTCTCTCAATTTTTCATCTTCCCTTAAACACATCAAGCCAAGGTTCCATTTTTGAACCAAAGCTTCAAACACTAAGCCTTCTAGCCTTGAAAAATCCTTGTTGGTGACTAAAGGGAGCATCTTTGGGGGCTGTTTTTGGGATCAAATTCTGCACCTATTCTCTTGAGGATTTGAGGTAAAGGGGGGGAGAACTTGAACTCTAGTAGGATTGGTAACTAGAGTCAAGGATTTGCCCTTAAAATCCTTGTTTTTACTCTTGTTTTTCCTTGAAAAAAACCACTTTTTGAGCTTTTCTTTGAGCAAATGTTTTGGATTCTTGGAGATGGGTTGTTTACATGTTTTTAAGTTTATTATGATGCTTGGAATGTGCTTGGATTGTGATTGTTGATGCATGCAAGCCAAGAAACAATTTTGGAAAAATTTTCCCCTTTTTCCTCTAATACACATTAAAGTTCACAAGTTGTTCTTGATGTTCATGAGTTGTTCTTGATGAAACTCATCAAGAATACCTTTTTGATCTTAAAAAGGTCAAGGGTATGTTGAAAACATGTTTATGGGCTTGATGGTCCAAAAAGGACTAAGGAATAATTTTATAAGTAAAAGGGTTAAAATGCAAATGAAGAAAGTTTTTAAAATAGTAAAAGACTAAATTCGGATTCTTACTTTCACCAAAATAAAAGTCAACATAAAAGTCAACTTTTTGACTTATTATGAGTAAAAATGGGCTCCCATGAGTCATACTACCTTTGGACCTTTGGTTTGGGCCCAAAGCCTTCAAAAAAGAGTCAAAGACTCATTTAAAAGTCAACCAAAATTTATTTATGGATTTGGGTTTAGATTAGAGTTGGACTTCAACTCTAATCCAAGTAACTAAAAGTTAAAACTTAGGATTAATTAGTGGGCTTAACTAATTTAATTACCTAAGTTAATCAACCTAATTCACTTAAGTTAATTAAGTAAAGAATGATTAATTAAGTCTAAAGTTAATTAACCTTAATGAAAGTATTAATTAAGTAATTAATCAATAATGATGATTAAGAACTAATTAATTATGATTAACCTTAATCAAACATAATTAAAATCCTAATCCAAGATTAAGGAAGAGATTAAAGGATGATTAGGAATTAATTAGGATCTTAAGTAAGGATTAAGACTTAATTAAAGAGGATTAAGATTAATTATAATCCAGTTAATGAAGACTAGTTAAGATTAAAAGTTAAACCTAATCTTAATTAGTCATACAAGGAGAATTAGGATAAGTAATACCATCCATAAGATACAATCATAAGTCTTAGTAAATTATAGGACTTAAGTGGACATGATTATCAAAGAACGTTAGTACGAACTACTATAAAAGATTATAAACAACACCCTCTTCTTACATAAAACTTGAGAAGCTTAGTGAGAGAGCGTGGTTTCAACCCGGGATAGGGTTTGGTTTTCCTTGTGAAGGGGAGACTTTGAATCGGGCCGTACCACAGGGATGTGGTGACGTTGAATGATTCAAAGGGGCTTCGCCTGTGAGGAGGTGTTTATTTTGAAACCTCGTTGTGTGACATGCATCATAAGCATTGATGATATTCAAGGTGAAAGACCTTACGACCTATATGGCAGTGACACTCGGTACAGTGTGAAACTGGTAGGGACGGGTGCATTGGGTTTTGCAAAGAACGCCAGCGGGTCCTCGAGTGGGGATGCCAGCCCTGAGGGTAGTTAGGTCCCGAAATAGCTCAGGTGACGTACGCTCGCTCCCTACTGTCGAGCAAACGGGGTACAGGCTTGACTATCCTGTCGCTCTCAAGTTTTCAGGGTCAGTTGAGATTGTCTGGAAGTCGGGAAAAAATTGGCCAAAAGAAAATTATAAGTACCGCGCTAGTACAGACTCTAACTCCTGATACGTTGTACATATATGGTCGGGCAGTTGCTGTTGTGCTCTGCGGATGGTGATGTTTCCCTGGGCCCACATGCATTAGTTCATATGCATCATGATGATATAAACTGTATTCTTGTGATTGAAAAGTGTGAATATCCTGTGTATGCTCTAGTTGCTGTATTCTACTTGTTATGAGTTCATGCGATGTTCTCACCCTTCTTTCTGCTTCTGTCATTTTCTGTCGTTGTATTTCTTCGCTACATCGACAGTCGGCATCAGGGATATTCAGTATGTCGACCATGAGGATCCAACTGCGGTGGATGCCACGAGGTCAGTGGCGGGTGACCGACATCCCTAGGCGATGCGTGTTTACAGGGGAGGTTCGCCTTATCATTTCTCATCCTAGCCTTCCCTTGATTCCGGAGTTGGACTTCACGGTGCCAGTGACCCTCGAGTTCGAGACGCCACCAGGACTCAGACGCTATACTATTTTTCGTCGCCCTCGTCGTCGTCCCGCTCCTTCGACTTTAGTTATAAAAGATGGAAATTACATTTTTCGTTCTTGAAAGTTGAAAAATTCATTCAATTTAGTTATTTTTACGGACTAAATTGACATTTAAAAAATCTTTTAAGGACTAAAGTGAACGAAGTTTCATTTTTCAAGAACTAAATTAAATAACTTTTCATCATTCAAGGATGAAAAATGCAATTTCATTTTTTCAGGGACTAATATGACTGACTCCAAATCTTCCAGGGTACCAAAATGAGGGGTTAGTCCAAAAATTGCATTTTAAATTCTTCGTTTTGGTCTAAAAAATCTATTGTCAATTTGGGGGTTAGGGGTTTCTTCTGTTTGAATTTGGGAGTAATATGTTGTTAAAGACAAATGTAGAAGGAGGGATGAAAATGAAATAATTAACATTAATGAGGGACTAAAATGAACTATTTTATTAATGAGTGACTAAAATGAATAATTTTATTGACACATCATTATGTACATGTGGCATTTAACTTGCCACGTCTGTGTCTCCGTTAAGGTTAACTGAGATGAGTTGTAACAGAGGGACTAAATTGAAAGACGAAAAGTACATTCATGGACTAAATTGACAGTTTCTTTCTTTCAGGGACTAAATTGAAGGTCCTCCAATATTTCAGGGACCAAATTGACAGTTTAGTCGTTGTTATAAAGATTATATTATATTTGACTTTTTTTGTACTTTCTTTGACAAATAAATTATATGAAAACTTTAAAGTAAAATATTCTCCCAAGTTTTATTCTTCAACCCTTAATTTCCTAAAGAAGATTGAGTGAAGTGTATTCATAATATTTAATCCTTTCAAAATACTTCAAAAAAATTTCATTCTAACAAAGCCTTCATAGAAAAATAATAATAATAATTTCCTTCGCTCTTCTTTAGATATCTCTAAAGAAAAAAAAATAAAAATTATAAATTGTATAATCATCCAAAGGCCAAAACTAAGTATTTTTTTGGCCTAGTTATTTTATGTTTTTCTTCTCCTTAAAATGAGAAGTTAGGCCAAACAACCATTTTCATAAGGTCTTAAAAATAAAAGGCAACTTATTTTAAAGGAAGAAAATGAGCTTTATGAGAAGTAATATTTTGTAGTTTTTTTTTTTAATAGCATGGAGCTTTTCTCAAAATGCCTCCGTTCGATCCTAAGGAATGAATTTTTTTTTTTAATTTTTGTTTCATTTATCATGCTACATTATTTAGTGTCGCCATCTTTTTTTTTTTGTATGTACCTATTGAATAATAGCCTTTTTCTTAAAGTGCCTTCTGTCATAACTAGGGGTGGGCAAGAAACCCATTTCGACCCGTACCCAAGCTACCCGAAACAAAAATGAGCAGGACAGGCCGGTTAAATCGGGTTCACAGGTTGATTGAGCTAAAAAAAAGGAATAATGGTTTAAGGGGGCGGGTTCGGGTGGATTAAAAAATTTTCGACTATACCCGAACCGCCAGACACATGGCATCCATTATGTGGTTAGTTTTGGAGCACGTGGATTGTGCTTTCTTGGACGGTCATGATGCATTGTGCCAAAAGTAATAAACGGTTGTGATCCACTGTGCTTTCTAACCTTTTCAAATTCCAATCTCTTTCCTTCCCTTTCTCAGATAGACCGTATCACTTTCTCTCTTTCTCACTTTCAAATTCCGATCTCTTTCTTTCCCTTTCTCAGATAAACAGTATCTCGTTCTCACTTTCTCACTTTCCCTCTATTTCTTCCTCCCTAGTCTCTCCTCCTCCGGTCGTCGCTACTTCCCAAAGCCGCTATGACTCTTTCGATCTTCGTCATGCGAGCGGTTGCGACACCCTTAATTATACCGCTAAGAATATCACATTATAACATGTAACCGTCGAACTTACTGTTTTTAAAAACGTCAAAATATGGAAATATTTTTTTTTAAAGAGCTTAGTCCTCATCAACCCATTACATTTCTAATTTCGTTTTAAGTATTTATGAAATATCCTTTCCTTAAGTTCGAAACTCGTTTCCCGAAAACATCTAGACGATTATCACCTCGTGTACATACACAGCATACACACAGTTATAAAATCAGTTAAAAGGAAAGAAACATCATAAATATATACATACATCACAGTGTCAGTGTACTTCTCGAGCCAACAAGATAACCATACAAAACATGAGTTCCAGTAGTAGACTAAAATAAATAAGGCCTCAACACAATACAAAACAAGAGGTCGCTAGATCAGAGCTGCTACTACCTAGATTCACAACTACTCACGACTACACTAGTCCTACTCATCATCCTCCGACTCAGCAGGAAGCCATCCACAACTCCTTCTCCCAGCACCTCCGAGAGTGATCATCCCGAAATACTCTGAGGAATCGTCGCTCGAAGAGTCCTCCTCTGGCTCCTCCTCTTCAGGATCCTCCTCCGGCTCCTCCTCCTCGTTCGTGATGTCATCTATCACGATCAAATCTGGCTCACTCGGGAGAGGGAGGCTATGCGTATCAGTACGCACAGGCTGAGAAGGTGATGCCTCGGGAGTGGGAGAGTATATGGGGGAGTCTGGCCTAACCATAGTTGCCATCCGTGACGACTGAGATGACGTCGAAGGAGCGGGACGACGACGAGGGCGACGAAAAATAGTATAGCATCTGAGTCCTGGTGGCGTCTCGAACTCGAGGGTCACTGGCACCGTGAAGTCCAACTCCGGAATCAAGGGAAGGCTAGGATGAGAAATGATAAGGCGAACCTCCCCTGTAAACACGCATCGCTAGGGATGTCGGTCACCCGCCACTTTACAACTCATCTCAGTTAACCTTAACGGAGACACATACGTGGCAAGTTAAATGCCACATGTACATAATGATGTGTCAATAAAATTATTCATTTTAGTCACTCATTAATAAAATAGTTCATTTTAGTCCCTCATTAATGTTAATTATTTCATTTTCATCCCTCCTTCTACATTTGTCTTTAACAACATATTACTCCCAAATTCAAACAGAAGAAACCCCTAACCCCCAAATTGACAATAGATTTTTTAGACCAAAACGAAGAATTTAAAATGCAATTTTTGGACTAACCCCTCATTTTGGTACCCTGGAAGATTTGGAGTCAGTCATATTAGTCCCTGAAAAAATGAAATTGCATTTTTCATCCTTGAATGATGAAAAGTTATTTAATTTAGTTCTTGAAAAATGAAACTTCGTTCACTTTAGTCCTTAAAAGATTTTTTAAATGTCAATTTAGTCCGTAAAAATAACTAAATTGAATGAATTTTTCAACTTTCAAGAACGAAAAATGTAATTTCCATCTTTTATGACTAAAAGATTTAAGTTTGGTAACATTAGTCCTAGAAGATGGAAATTGCATTTTTGTTTTTGAAAGATGAAAAATTCATTCAATTTAGTCATCTTTAGGGACTAAATTGACATTTAAAAAAAATCTTTCAAGAACTAAAGTGAATGATTTTTCATTTTTCAAAGACTAAATTGAATAATTTTTCATGCGATAAATGCAATTTTGTTTTTTCAGGGACTAATATGGCTGACTCCAAATCTTTTAGGGTACCAAAATGAGGGGTTAGTCCAAAAATTGCAATTTAAATTCTTCA
This sequence comes from Sesbania bispinosa, assembly GCA_026901365.1. Taxonomy (NCBI): domain Eukaryota; kingdom Viridiplantae; phylum Streptophyta; class Magnoliopsida; order Fabales; family Fabaceae; genus Sesbania; species Sesbania bispinosa. The sequence goes on from QLOH01000415.1 coordinate 335,979, forward strand.
TTTTGGTCTAAAATATCTATTGTCAATTTGGGGTTAGAGTTTCTTCTATTTGAATTTGGGAGGAATGAGTTGTTAAAGGCAAATGTAGTAGGAGGGATGAAAATGAAATCATTAACATTAATAAGGGACTAAAATGAACTAATTTAATCATGAGGGACTAGAATGAACTATTTTATTAATGAGGGACTAAAATGAATAATTTTATTGACACGTCATTATGTACACGTGGCACTTAACGTGCCACGTCAGCGTCTCCGTTACGGTTAATTGACGGATTGTAGAAGAGAGAGTTAATTGAAAGACAGAAAGTACATTAAAGGACTAAATTGACAATTTCCTTCTTTCAGGGACTAAAATGAAGGTCATCCAATCTTTCAGGGACCACATTGACAGTTAAGTCTTATAACAACATTTTTCAAATTATATATTTATCTAATTTCCATATTCATTTTTGTGTATGGTGCGTGATGTTATTTTTAATAGAAAATTCAATTATTCAATTACCTAGATCTTGAATGTAACATCCCAAATTGTATAAATCAATTTCATAATTCAAAAAGGGTTAGAAAGATATTTTTGTAAAAAGGAACTAGGAAAAGAAGGTAATAATTAGTGAAAAAGGCTTGGGATGGAAATATGAAATTTCTACTTTGCAGTAAGCTCGCTCAAGCGAGAATAACCTCGCATGAGCAAGAGGGCAGCTCGCTCAAGCGAGAGTACCCTCGCCTGAGCGAATCTATCAATAAAACAATGGAGTTGGGTTCTGGTTTTCTCACTCAAGCGAGCAGCCCTCGCTTGAGCGAAATTGGGGGGAAATTCAGAGTTTGCTCTCTGATTTGGTCTCGCTCAAGCGAGGATTCACTCGCTTGAGCGAAATTTCCCCCAATTTTAGAGGTTGCTCTCTGACTTGATCTCGCTCAAGCGAGCAGGTTCTTGCTTGAGCGAGAACTCGAATCCTGCAAAGCATCTTTTTGCTCGCTCAAGCGAGCAAATCCTAGCTCGCTTGAGCAAGAGTACGCATAAAAACTTTTAATGCGTTTTTGAGTTAGGGTTTTGGGATTTTATTTATTTCCACTTGTTTTTAAAGAGAGGATTCTAGAGAGAGAGAGAGAGAAAGAAGGAAGGAAAAGCAAGGAGCTTGGATTGAAATCACTAGAGGAACTTGGAATCATCACTCCCCACCCCTCCATCACCCCTATTCCTTTGCTATTGAGGTGAGTGTGGTACACCCACTCACTTTCATTTTGTGTGAAAACTCCCAAATGATCCCTACTCTCCTTCCCATTCTTATTTTGCTTGATTATGGTTGATTTGTAGTTGTCTTAGGGTTTATATGTTATATTTACAACGTATGCTTGATGTTTCTCTAACCCTGGATGTGGGAGGTTAGGGTTAATTATTTTAATGGTTGATTGTGAGGCTCTTCATTATTGCAGAATCATTTATTAACATATGCAATCACATTCACATGCTTAACACTATTAATATATATATATATATATCATGCACTCAAACCCTACTCATGTAAATAAGGATTTCATGGGCCTTTGGCCAGGAGGAATTTTATGGGCTTTAGGTAGCCAAAGAGGAATTTAATCTATTCATGGTAAAACTCATGTACTTATGTTTGCTAAAATCTATCACAGTTTAAGGGTAAGGTCAGTGGCCTTCAGGAACGACGGTTCCTGTTAGTCTGAACTCAGTCTAGTCTCATGTAAAGTTGAGAGATCCCTATGGTGTTGGGTTAAACACTTCATGACTAACCTTTCATTATTTACCATTGTTGATGACTTATGAATGGATTGAGTTTATGGAATAATTGTTGTATCTCATTTGTCTGTTTCTCCCACACTACATGTTTTATCACACTCATTGGAACGTTAGTCTCACCACATGCTGTGGTTTATATTAAGATGTTCAGGGTTCTCGACCGAATGCTTGATCGGGAGCTAGGAGTTCATGGTTGGGCCTTATGTGGCCCAATCCTTTTAATTTAGGAGTATTTTGTATAGGCATGTTGATGTATTCTTTTGGTGGTACATGTGGAGCCTTTAGAGGCCTATTTATATTATGTCAGGACGAGTGTATAATTGTATCCCATTATGCCTATAGATTTATGTTTTATGTTGTATTGAGCCAATGTTGGCATATTACTGAATTATTGGATAAATGTATTGATGTTTATGCTTAAATAACTGTTAGATTACCTAAGCTATTGTTTATGTGTTTGGATGTCAATATCAATAATGCGCGAAATAATTTCATAAATTCAGGAATTGTGTCTCCAACGGACATTATTCTTGAATCCAGGAATTAGAACGTTACATTATGGTATCAGAGCAGTTCAATCCAATTGGACTATGGATTTGAACGACTCCTGAAGTTAACTATTATCTTTATGCATTATTACAAAATTGAGAGACTGATCACCTCGATATTTACTAATGATGTGTAGAGTGTAACGCCCCCAAGCTGCTTGCAGGAGTGAGGAGGGTCCCCACAAGCCAACACGAGTCTTTCCAGTATGCGTTGTCCTCTCTTACACACTTTCCGGGAAACTTCCCAGAAGGTCACCCATCCCAGAATTGCTCAAAGCCAAGCACGCTTAACTATGAAGTTCTTATGTTATAGGCTTCCGAAAAGAAGATGCACCTTGTTGGTATAGTTCTCCACAACAATTTCCTTTAAGCTATCCTCAACTGTACAGTCCCATACCTGCACAACCTTTGGATCCCTCTCATTCGGGTGTGGGTTCGGTTCATCCATGTGTGCTTAGAAGCCTGCCAGGAGCCGCTCCTTGTCCGTGCCTCTTTGCACCGGCGATCACTCCCCGCCCTCATCAGCCTCCGGCTCTCACATAGAGTATCATGGCTAATGGAAGGAGAGGCAGACCGCAAGCTAATCCCCCACCACCTCCGCCACCGGGTCCAAATCCCGACCTTGTGGCCATAACATTTCAAATGCTTTCTTAGATGGTGGGGGAGCAGGAGGCAGCGACTCACAATTAGGTTGCAGTAGTGCAAGAGCTGAGCCGGCGACCGGTGGGACACCACCTCCACCCCCTGTGGTAGTGATGGACCCGTTTGTTTAAGGCTTGGCAGAGTTCAAGCATCACCCTCCATCGTTCTCCAGAGCTTATGACCTCGGGGTGGAAAACTCATGGCTCAACGCCATGAACAAAATTTTTTAGGTCATGGTCTGCGGGGACGAGTTCAAGTTCTTTTTGCCACCTACATATGCTCCAAGGTGAGGCCGAGAACTGGTGGAAAGGTGCCAGAGTCAGAATGAATTTTTTGAGAATTCCGCTCACTTGGGAAAGGTTCCAAGCGACGTTCCTGGAGAAATACATCCCGGAGACTGTGAGGAAGTTGAAGGAGTTGGAGTACTTGCAGCTAAAGTAGGGCAACCTAACTGTGGGCCAATACGTAGCCAAGTTTGAGGAGGTCGCCAAGTACCACACCCTCCTCCAAGCCAACTCCAATAAGGGTTGGAATTGCTCTCTCTTGGAGTTGGGCTTGAAGCCCGAAATCAAGAAAATAGTAGTTGCCTTCCAATTGAGGGGGTTCTCTGCCTTGGATAATATGTACGAAAAATAAAAATGCATGTACAAGGGGATTATTTATAAGAGCATATGATTTTTAAGATAGTCTTATCATGATAATAGTTTTTTATTTCTAAGACTTATTATTAGTTACGTTTCAATATTATAAGAAATTAAGATGAAGAAAAATTATATTTTTAACTTTTAAATAATTATTTTACAATAATTGTATTATTATATTTAAAATGTTTAACTTAATTATATTTAAAATGTTTAACTTTATATATCAAATAATTTTTAATGTGAGATTCATAATTATTTTTTTATATTCTAAATCTTACATCTAAAAAATAAAATTGAAATGCTTATATTTGTAAAAAGTATACTCAAACATTTTAAAAATTATATACATGGAAAAAATCAAAATAAAGTGAAGCATTATATGACATGAAAATCTTAACCATCATATTATAACAACAAGCTAAGTTTTTTGGTGAATTACTTTTAATAGCTTTTGTTTTTAAATTGAAGAGTAAATTTCTTTCTAACCTTAATCATAGTTCTTTTCATATATATATATATGTGTGTGTGTTATTAAATGTTAAAAAAATTAGTTTTAATGGAAGAAGTTTAATTAATAGTTATTATTTATGTATATTCTATGTCTTCGTGTAAAAATAAATCATGTATAAAAATTTGCCCATACAAAAGTATTTTTATATCCTTTTAAAAAATAAGTATATTTGATATAATATTTATGACAAAGAAACGAGACTCAGTTGGTAACAATTATGGATAAAGAGCTCTTGTGGATTCTTAATTACTTAACACTCTTAGAGAAGGGTGGGGAGCCTTAACTATAATCCTCACTAAAGGGTTGAAGAATCTTAATTATAATTATGCTCATAGCATGATTGCTCCTAATAATAGGATACACACGTGATTAACACAAAAAAATATCGATTTTGCATAAACATTTTTATTAGTTTTTAATTTTGTAACTGAATGATGTCAAATTAATAATAAAAGTTTAGTTACTATGCACGACCAATGTAAAAAAGTTTTACACAGACATCTAATGACGTATTGCCACATCATTTAATGAATGTGACACCCCGTGTAATATTAAATTCATTAAATGATGTGACAACACATCATTGGATGCTTGTGTAACCTTTTCACACCGAGAGTGAATAGTTATTAAATTCTAATAATAATTTCATCTTTTAAACGTGAAAATTTATAACTAATGACTTATAAAATTTAAAATATACGTCTAAGTATAAAAATTATAATTGAAGTTGTAATTTTATAGCTTGTGTGTATTCAAATTAAAATTTATGTTTTACATATATGTTTCAAATCTTCTTTGTCATAGATTATATGTTTTGGTGTAGTTTCATGTTGTATTTGGATGGATCATATTAAAACTTTAGGAATTTGAATTCCACTTAATTCATTGATTTTTTTTCATTTGCAAAAGTTTTTATTTGGATAGAGTAAGTAAATAATATTTATTTAGATAAAATAATTAGATTCTCTTTATTTAGAGAATTTTTTAAATAATAAAATTTGACAAAAGCATTTTTATTATACAAAATATAAATAAAAATTATAATTGCATATATATAATGCAATGTTCAAATTATTTCTTTATATTAATGATATTTTCTTTTTGTTATGGAAGCTTTTTTTGTCCAAAATGACTAAACCCTAATGTATCTGCTATCTGGACTGGGCTATTATACAGCGATTAAATTGTTGAGAGAGAGATTTAGTGTACTAACTACTAAACTAAATAAGGTATATTTTATTTTCTAGATTTTCTTTCCAACCTCAAATGACAAAGAGCAAAAGAAAAAGTCTAAAACGAAGTTGGAACAAGTCAAAGAGCGAAACCTGAGCGATGCAGAGCGATACACAAGGTGCACCAAAGATGGATAGAGGCCAGGAGCCAAGTTCGGAAAAATGAAGCATGTGCGGTTGAAAAGGTTGGGGAAATGACTTATAAAAGGGCAAGGATGGGTGCAGTGTAAAAGGCAGAAGAAGAAGAAACATCTATCTTCTTCCAATAAAGAAGGAAGGAGATAGGAAAGGGTTGAGTTAAAAAAAAAAAAAAAACCATTGTTGGTTCAAGGAATAGCAAAAAAAGACAAAAAAAATGGCAAGAGGGATGATCTTAGCTTTGATGCTCTGCCTAATGGCAGCAGCAGTGAAAGGTGAAGATCCTTACATCTACTACACATGGAATGTGACCTATGGCACCATTTCTCCAATGGGTATCCCCCAACAGGTCATTCTCATCAATGGCCAATTCCCAGGACCTGAAATCAACAGCACAAGCAACAACAACGTTGTTGTGAATATTTTCAACAACCTTGATGAGCCCGTTCTCTTCACCTGGAGCGGCGTCCAACAAAGGAAAAACTCCTGGCAAGATGGTACATTGGGAGCCCAATGCCCCATCGCTCCAGGAACAAACTACACCTACCACTTCCAGGTCAAGGACCAAATCGGTAGCTACTTCTACTACCCCACCACAGGGCTCCATAGAGCAGCTGGTGGTTTTGGTGGCCTCAGAATCTTTAGCCGTTTGTTGATTCCCGTCCCATACGCTGATCCCGCTGATGAATACTGGGTCCTCATTGGTGACTGGTTCGCCAAGAGCCACACCACTTTGAAGAAGTTCTTGGACAGTGGTCGCAGCCTTGGTAGGCCTGATGGTGTCCTCATCAACGGCAAAACCGGTTCCTTGGAGCCACAATACACCATGGAGCCTGGCAAAACCTATAAGTACAGAATCTGCAATGTTGGTCTCAAGGACTCTCTCAACTTCAGGATCCAAGGTCACCCTATGAAGCTTGTTGAGATGGAAGGGTCTCATGTTGTGCAAAACAGTTACGACTCCCTTGATGTCCACGTTGGCCAGTGCTTCTCTGTCCTCGTAACTGCCGACAAGGAACCCAAGGACTACTACATGGTTGCTTCCACCCGTTTCACCAAGAAGGATCTCACTGGAACCGCCATTGTTCGTTACTCTAACGGTAACGGAAAAGCCTCCCCTGAGCTCCCTCCCGCACCTGTTGGTTGGGCTTGGTCTCTTAACCAATTCCGTTCTTTCCGCTGGAACTTAACTGCCAGTGCTGCCAGACCTAACCCTCAGGGATCTTACCACTACGGCCAGATCAACATCACCCGCACCATCAAGCTCGTTAACACCGTTTCTAGGGACAACGGGAAACTCCGTTATGCTCTTAACGGCGTCTCTCACGTTGACACAGAAACCCCTCTTAAGCTTGCTGAGTACTTCGGTCTTGCCGATAAGGTCTTCAAGTACAACATCATCTCCGATGAGCCCTCGGCAACTGTTGCTGGCGTCACCTTGGCTCCCAATGTCGTCAACGCCACCTTCCGTAACTACATCGAGATCATCTTCGAGAACCCCGGAAAAACTGTTCAATCTTACAACTTGGACGGTTACTCTTTCTTCGCTGTTGCGTGAGTATTCATATATCATACATTTTTGGTATTGTTATATATATGAGTTAAGTTAATTTAATGTATATATGCAGCATTGAGCCAGGGAAATGGACACCAGAGAAGAGGAAGAACTACAACCTTCTCGATGCAGTGAGCAGGCACACCATTCAAGTGTTCCCTAAGTCTTGGGCTGCAATCATGCTTACATTCGACAACGCTGGTATGTGGAACTTGAGGTCGGAGCAAGCCGAGAATCGCTACCTTGGCCAACAATTGTACATTAGTGTTCTGTCCCCTGAACGCTCCCTAAGGGATGAGTACAACATTCCAGAGGCTCAGCTTCTTTGCGGCATCGTCAAGGACTTGCCCAAGCCTGCACCATACACTATCTAGAGTGTTTCCTTCTGTGATCAGTGCCATGCGGCTCTAAGCATTCACTAGGATCAGATGTGAGATTTTAAGACGATGTGTTAGCTTAAATTAATTTGTATCTTTGCATGGTTGCTGATGTATCAACCGACCCTTTCCTGAGCGCTATGAATTTTCCGATGTATTACACATGATGATATGAATGTTAAATCCTCCTTCCTAATATATTCTTCTGTGTGGTTTAGTGTCATGGAAAAAATAATAATTTATTAATTATATGTGGAATACGCATCAATTCTTTCATTTTACTCATTTTAACGTAGCTAATCCACATATAAAAAGAAGTGGCTAGATAAAGAAAACAACAAATATTGACAAGAGAAATCAAACAAGAAAAATTATATAATACATATAATAAAAGGGATATATATATATATATATAAATATATAAACATTAAAATTTTATTCCTAATAACACAAATTACATAGAGGGATACCAAAAAAAAAAAAACTCTAAACCTATAATATAAAACACATTTACTAAAATATTAAAATAAATCAATAAGGTATATATATAATGATACTATCATAAACACAACATTTCTATAGCAACCACTTTATCATAATTTGTAATATTATAAAAATTAAAGTTCACACCTATATATATACAAATTATTAGTTTTAAATTACATTAACTCCAAGAATTTTGTTTCTACCTGGAAGAATTATACACGCACAAATTAAATTTCCATAATATTATGCGATATAATATGCACAAAATCACATTGAAATCATTTTATATATTACTCAAACAAAACCAAGTCTAAAAATTAAAAAAATATCAAGAATATTAAAATTACACCTACAAAACGTACTTCTCAAGTTAAAGGGAAAAATATATATGGTGGACATCAGTTCATAGAAAACATATCAGATGAGAGGAGTGTGTTTATTATAAAAGATAAGAGGGTTTCATATTAATGTAAATGGTTGGGATTAAACATCTCATTAAAACCCTCACATGACCATCTCTTCCAAAACTTCCATCGACAATGCTTACTGTACAGGGGCTGTTCAACAACGTCGCAACCACAATGAAGAACCACTATGAAGTGCCTCACCGAACCATTCGATTTGCATCTAGATAGTTCATTTCAGATTGTGTGATGTAGTGTTTTTCCTTTTGCGTATTAATTCAATTAAATTTTGTTCTCTTGCACCGGCAATTTCGTAGGGGAATTATGTTTATGCTACTCATTTCTATTTGTTGGTTTAATTTATTGTACCTCCTAGAGATTGGTTCAATTTATTGCACCTGATTGTTCACTAATTCATTTCTGACCCTAGTGGAGGTTGGTTGGCATGGTGCGCACATCATACTTTGGAGACTTGATTCCCATTTTAATATCGAAGTTGTTTATGGCTATATTTTTTTGCTTGAGCTTAAAAGATAAATAAATCATTGACCAGCAGGGAATGCAGTGGGAGTAAAATAGGGCATTTACTGAATTGAAGATGCGAGAAGCGACTATACGACCGATATGTTCTTAGAGAAAGTTTAAGAATTTCTAGTATGTCTAATTCGTCAGATTAACTTTAAGCTTATATGAGTTTTTCAATTTAGATAAGTGTTTGAATTCAAACTTATAAAGAAGTCTTTATAAGTTTATAAGTTCTTAATTGTGGAGAAACTAGATGTGAAAGCTTCTGGAAAAAATTGAGTTGTAGAGATCTATTTCAAGTTATGAAAAATGTTTAATTCATTTTATCTTGATGCATTTTATTTTCTTCTTCTATAAATGCTTATAGAGAAGTTTATCTAAAGTAACTCTTGTTAGTCTCTCTACTTCTCATAAGCTTATATTTTGGGTTCGTTTGGTTTACAGTTGAGTAGAATTGATTCTAAAAATGAATGGTTGAGATGGATTATGCACGCTTTACGAAGTAAGTTGGACGAAAGTGATTTAAAATCAATTCTGCAGAAATGATTTTGAATGCCTCAAAATTTAAACCAAACGGCCACTTTGTCTCCATTGTTCAGTCTTAATTAATTGTATTTTGTTCAACATGACAATACGCGGGTGGAAAAGCAACACACGTACATTCCTAACATTTTCGTTGTATTGTTTTCAACTCCCCACCTTGTCCAGTTTCCTTATAGACTCATCATTGCCGACAAAGGCCAATCTACACTGAAGCAACATCGGCTGTGGCACATCTGAGTTACATAGTAGTCTTTTCCATCCGTTTCAGAAAGCATTAATAAGGTTTCTCATCATACCAAAACCAATCAATTAAAGATAATACAACAAGATAGGTAGAACCAGCCTAAGAACAATCTAACATAATGAAAAAATTGGCAACATCACCGATGAACGAGAGGAATCCAAAACTTTTGGCTCTTAATCATCGAGCAACAAGTTCTCAAGGGTTCTCAAGATCATATCAATTACTTAACATCAACCATTTTTCGATGCTACTTTTTACTATTCATGGTCACCAATTTTTTTGTTGATTTTTTACTTGCATGTTATTGTGTTGTGTTCCGGTATTATGGTTGTCTATATGTTTCGGTAATAGAAGCTTTCAATCTGACATGAACTTTCCTTATAATGAAGAATGAGGTAAAGAGGGATTTGAGTCAAGTGTTAGTTGTTAACTCTCATGGGGCTAACTGTAAAGGTCACTGAATGCAAGTTATCATGTAGCTGAAGTGCAAAAGATAATTTCAAATGTTGAAGCCAATAATGAATTTCCTAAATAAATGTAGCCTCTCAAGTCTATAAATATTGGTTGGGTGCGTTGTGTTCGATGTCTAGTGCGAAAAGTATTAGGGTGCATTGTCTTTGTTTATTTAATGGCGAGTATGTTTGATATTGTGTCCGATGTGTACCCAGGTAGGCAGAGTTGGAGACTCAAGGTTAGGGTCATCCGTATATGGGAAATGTTTTCCATTAATGAGCTTGATGGAGATGCTTTTGGTTGATAATAAGGTTTGTGTGTATCATGGTGTTTTTTTATTCGTAGATTGTTTTTGTATTATCGATTGATTATCTTTTTTTCTTGATACCTAGGGTGGAAAGATACATACCTCTATTAGGAAGCCAATAATGAGAAAGTTCAAAGGGGCTGTTAAAGGTGAGGCTTACAGGATGCACTACTTCGAGGTTGTTCTGAATCTAGGTCCCTACCGTGCAACAAGACATGAATACAAGCTCATTTTTCATCCGAAGACAATGATCACCATGTATGATGTTTTCAATATTTCAAGGGTTGCGCTATCTCTGAAAACGTCTGAAGAAGTGATGATGACTAACGCTACTTTTTATTATTCATTACGCTATTTGTGGGTTGTTGAATATGGTTATGGGTGTCTTATTGGTGTAGATATCATTGGTGACCTCACCAAAGTATTTGATGTGTGGAGGTCATCTCTAATGGGAGGGTGAAAAAGGTTATGCAGATGGAGCCCACTAATGAAAAGTAAGGGCCCTTGATTTCTATACTTGACGTGTCTTGGGATAATTCCATGTCATTTGTGTTCTGTACATGCTGGTAACATGTTGCATTTTTTATTTGAGTGATGAATGTAATTGTTAAATAGATGGATTATTTATTCATATACATGTTGCTGGTGTAATGGAAGGGGAAAGGTTCAATGTGCAATGTTTGGAAACTACATGGATGAAGTCAATGCAAACTTACAGGGTTTTGGGAATGAGTTGTCGATTTTGGTTTTGCAGTTTGCCAAGGTGAAACTCTACAAAGGTTAGTAAATGTGTTGGGTCAACACCTTAAGGTAGTCAAATACGTCTGATATATTTGACTTTAATTGGATGGTGATTGTTCGAGGATGTTGAACTTCCAGGTGAGGTTGTTCTACAAAACATGATGAACACAACTAAAATTGTCTAGAACCCCGATATAGACGAAGTAAATAAGTTTAAAAATTGGTAGGTCATAATTTCATGAGCACAACAGTGTTCTTCAATACTTTAGTTTCATCATCTTGCAGTGTGTGAAGTGATGATCAATTGTTATTATGTTTGTTGATTAAAGATTATATTATACATGTAGAGTTGCAATCCATGGAAGTGATCTCTTGTTCCAATGGGGCACATCTCTGATTCACAGTCAAGTGTACCACCACGGGAGGAATTTTTGACCATGTACCCACGCAAGAGTATCAACCAACTACATAATTCAGCTGATGTAAATGCATAGTTATAATTGTTAAAATCTTTTGATATTTCTGTTTCACATATTGTGAAATCATTTTTTTTTTTTATGGATCACTAAACTATAATGATGGGATTTTAATAATGTGGTTCTTCTATATATATGTCTCGGGATGGAATATTCATTGTAAATGCCTTGATAGTTAATGTACTAGGAGATGGGCAATGGTGGTATGATGCTTGCAAGTGTCATCAAATGGGGACCTCTATTACTGTTCCTCATGTAGCATGCATGTTAGTCAAGTTACTTCCGAGTATTGTTGAATATTACTTCATGTAATTGGGTGATTTGTACGTTATAATTTGTGGATGTCAGCCAAGTTTGAAATATAATTAATGAGATTGATTTGAATTTTAGACACAAATTGAAGATTGATGAGGTTTATGATGGGGGGATACTACGACGTTTGTCCTTTTTTTATTCTAAAGCAAAGATGTTGGTTAGACGTAGATACTCTGAATTGTTGTCAGAGTTGAATATTATAGATTTAAATGACATGGAATTTTTAGTTATTGAAGTGCTAAATCCCATGTTCCAATCTAACTTATTTCGTATGTTTGGTGTGGAATTTACAACAACCGATAAAAAAACCACAAATCTAATTGGAACCGCAACAACCGATAAAAAAATCACAAATCGAAATAACCGCAAACCGAAAAAATCGCAAATCGCAAAATACTGAAATTTTTAATTGGATTGGATTTAGGATCTGCCTATGAGAACCAATCCAATCCAAACCGATCCAAAGTTTTATAAACATATTGATATATTATCATTATTGATATTATTTTTCTGTGATGATGTAAAAAATTTATTATTGTGTAATTATATTTAACAAATAACATTCAATAATGGGATTGAAAGCTATTAAGTAATTTGTATGTTATAAAATAAGATAAGATAATTGCATGTTTTTATCATAATTTTGCTTTCATAACTTCATTTTTTAGTTTATTTGAGAAACCAAAATCCAATCCAATCCAAACCGATTAAAATTGGATTGGATTTGGAAAAAAATCAAAACTGATTGGATGATTAAAGAAGAAAACCGAAATTATTGGATTGGATGATTTTTCCCTCAAAACCAATCCAATCCAATTCGCAAACACCCCTCAACAGAGTTCACAGAAATGGCTGGTAAAGAGATTCTTTTGAAGGTTGAGAAAGCAACTTATTACGCTTTCAAGTTTGATGACTCATTAAAAGTTATGTGTATGTGATGACTTGACCATCATTGATCTCTTCAAGCAGAAGCATAAGGGCCTGTTTGGTTTGAGGAAACGTTTTCTGTTTTCATTTTCTGTTTTCATTCTGTTTCCTGTTTTCTGAAATTTTACAAAGGAAAAATTAGAAATGCTGCAAACAACAAATTTTTGTTTCCAGCATTTCCAGTTTTTCCTTTGTAAAATTTCAGAAAACAGGAAACAGAAAATGGAAACAGGAAATGAAAATGCAAAACAAACAGGCCTAATATTGCTACTTCCGAAGCTGTGAGTATTTGTTACGTTGTTCTTTGTTTTCATTTCAAAGGGATATGTTTTGATTGGTTAGTTGTTTGTTCAACAGCGAATTCATGTGCCCTTCCAAAGTTTATATGATATTGATGACAATAGTGGTGGGCCTGAGGATGTCAAGATTCAAGATTCTTAATGGTCTCGTGGAGTTGAGTCCTATTGGATGATATTCTCACTTACTCTTTTGTGTGTTACGGGACCAATGAGTCAACCACGATTAATCATTAAAGAGCCGTGACAAGGGGAAGAACAAGATGAAGAATAAAGAGTGAACAAACTAGAGGATGTAGTTACGAGTTAAATGGTCTGATCTTGTGATGTCTAGGACGATGTTTGAAAATTGTCAAACCTGTAAAAAATTATAATTATAATTAACCAATTTTTAAATTACTTATAGTAGAATGGTTTCTTCTTTAAGGGGTTTGATTGATTGCAATAAAGTAAAGAAAACAAAGATCAAATTAATAGCAAAAGATTGAATCAATTTAAGATATAACCAATCCAAGAAATTTAGAGGCTATTTTCATGGTTAATAATTGGATTATTATGAGCATGCATATAAGAGATTAAATCTACCAATTTAGGATCATATAGAACCCATGCAATGATCCCTAGATTCACTAAAGAAATAACTTCCATAATTCAATTGATTAAAATTAACAAGATCAAATAATGATTAACTAGAACCCAATTAAAGTAAATAGTTAAATAAAAACCTTCAATTCAATTACTTACTCTATGTTATTTAATTGTTGCATAATGATTTGTAGGACACAAGGTAAACACTAGAAGGGGTTGAATAGTGTTTTACAAACTTCTTATGATTTTTCAGAAACCTTTTTCAACACTAAGTCAAAATTTAGACAAGGTTTTTAAAAGCTGTCTGAAGTTATCTTTTAGTTTGAAAAGTTCAGACAATGAAGTTTTCTAAGAAAATTGATTGTCAACACATTTGAAAATTGTTTGTAAACTTATCCTTTCAATTCCCCTTCTATTAGAGAAAAGAAAATATGCAATTTAGGAGTTTAAGGATAGAGAAACTTAACCACGAGACTTATCCTGGTTCACTCACCATCACTGTGAGCTATGTCCAGTCCCAGTTCCAACTAGCTACTGGATTTTCCACTAATCTCATGAGATTACAAGTGTTGTTTTTCAAACAAGCCTCTTCAGGCTCAAATACAAGTTTTCTTTGCTCACCTAGCCTCTTTAAGCTCTACTTAAGTATTTTTTGCTCACCTAGCCTCTCCAGGCTCAACTCAAGTATTTTTTGCTCACCTAGCCTCTCTAGGCTCTACACAACAAAGTGTTTATAGATGAAGAATGAACTTGAACTTTTACAAAGTTCTTGTTCAAGAAATAATACAAGTAACTATGTAACACAGAGTATGAAAGTTTGGGTACAAAATGTTTATCAGAGTTTGATTTCAATTTTAAATATGCAGCGTATTAGCTCGGCTTGTTCTATTCAACTTGACTCTTTTTCTCTAACCTTTTCTCTAACCAACCAATAACAATAATAGTCACAGCAAAACCCGTGATCCTTTAAGATCTTCAGCTACTTATAGGCTTGGTTCAAGCTGATTTGAATTTTTCCGTTGGAGGTAGTGATAGTGAAATCATTTGAATCTGTTAGAGACAATTTTGACAATAGTACACTGAGTGTAGGCGCCATTTTCACCTCTTCGAACAGAGACGCATCCTCACCTCTGACAAATGTACATGAATATCAGATGTTGTCGCGAAATATTCTTGCCACGTATTTTAGCCTTGAGTTCATAGAGCAAGAACTTCAGACACCATTAGTTCTTCAGACGCTTTTGTTTCTTCAGACGCTTTAGCTCTTTAGACTGCATCCAACTTTAGATGGATCTGAAATAGTGAGCAAAATATTAAGTTTAGCTTGTACAACTTTGTATTATTTTATTTAAGTTTATTATCATCAAATCTGAGTGAAGGGATATTTAAGTCCAGAGACTCAATATTCTCCCCCTATTTGATGATGATAAACTTAAATAAACAAAAGGTCACAAAAGTTTTAGAGTTGAGACCTTGGATAAGTATTATCCAAAACTTTAAAATTTTGTGTATGCTCCCCCTGAGATCATCAAGCTCCAAAATTTTCTAAGCGTACCTAAGCATACTCCCCCTCAGTTTATCTAACTCTTCCTGAAACTCAAGATATTCTCACAAACTTTTGGTTAGTAATAATCCCCCTTTTGTCATATATCAAACGGGTTAATTAGAGCAAAACATAAACGAGTTTTCATAGAAACGTAAGGAAATCAGAGCAAGATAGATATGAATTAGAGAAAGTAATATCAAGGTAAAATAAGACATAAAACTTGTTTTAAGAACTCTCATTATATTAACTTATAGGATATGACAATTGGCATGAACATCATAGATGGACAAAGATCACTTCTTTGATAAAGTTTTGTAAATGGCTTCAAGCAAAGAGTCTTTGGTCTTAGTGATCTCAGAAAAGACATTTGACATGAAAGCTTCATTTTCAGCACGTATTTTCTCTGTTTGATTTAATAACACATCTTGTCTATGAATGAGGTTGGCCAGATAAGCTTCCTTAGCTGCTTGAGCTCTCTCCATTTCTTCAAGTCTTTTCCTTAAAGTAGTATTTTGATCAATAAGGTCATGATTTGGATCATGGAAGACGAGATTGATGTAGGGTGATGAGAATATGAAGTAGGTAGCTTCTGGAGGAAAACCAAACCAACCAGTCTGCTTGATCACATAGAAATGCCAGTTGTATGATTTCTTCAACAGGTCCCATTCTCCTGCATGCAAAAGTTCTCCCATAGGAAACTTGCCTTTATGAACTCTAAAGTTCTCCCAGAAAAACCATGATTTTTTGATAACCCAGCCTCATTACAACCAAGAAAAGACCTTTTGATCCATATTGACCATGTGCATATTTAGAAACTAGAAACGACTCAATTCTAGTTGTTCAACTGTGGTGGAAAAATTGAGGGAAACACTTACCCGTGAGCATGAGAGAATTCCTTGGTTTATCATTTATTGCTTTAATTTCTATTTCTGAGAAAGTTTAACTGATATGTTGTATCCTGTTATGATTGAGTATTGGCAACATCTCTTAATTCTAATTTTTTCTGATATTTGGAAAGTGACTTCTTCCTAATAAAGAGATGATGAAAATTTGTCCTTATTTCTGAGAATTGTACAGGGGATTGAATTAAATTTTTTGATTGCAAAGAGGTCTCTTGCTTGAGGACAAGCAAGAAGTTAAGTTGGGGGGTATTTAATGAGTGTTAATTTATGATTTATTCTTGTATTTTTACTGCACTTATCAAGGGTAAAATAATAATTTATGCCCCAAAATAATCCATTTTTATTAATAATTGTAATAATTGTGTTTATTTAATTTGAATTTGAATTTGAATTTGATTCTATTTTAATAGAAAATTTGTTGATTTTTGCAGATTTATGAGGGAGATTTAAATGAGCAGAGAAGATAGCATTATTTGAGGATATGATCTGCAGATTTGAAGTTTAAATGAGAGCAAATAAAGATAAGATCAGCAGCCATTTAAACAAAGATTCTGCAGATAACTTCCCCAATTTAAATTCAAAGACAAGATAAACACAGAATCAAGCCAAAAAAGGGAAACAAGGAAAGCCAAGCAAACAAGGACAAGATCAGGAAGAAATCAAGATGTTAAAAGAGGAAACAGAGAAAGCTGAAAAAGTATTCCACGCTCCACCTGCGCTAAGCGCAGGATGGAGCGCAGAATTCTGGAAGTCACGCTTCACTTGCGCTTAGCGTAGGTGAAGCGCAGTTACACGAATTTGTTTTAAAGATCAGTTTCAAAACAGATTCCTTCCAGATTTCAGATAGCCTTCCTTCATCTATAAATAGGACCTTTTGTAAAGATCAAAGTAGCCTGGGATAGAGGAACTTTTGGAGAGTTAGCAGAGTTAGAGTTTAGGGCTCAAAGCTCCAGAGGAGACCCCGAAGGGCTGCCGAGATAGCAACGCTAGGATTGAAGAAAAGTGTGACAATTTCTTCATTGGTCTGTATGGCTACCATGCGTAGCTAAACTCTCCAATAGGGTTGAATATAGTTGATTCAATCCCTAAATGTATGTGAATTCTCTTTATTATTTATGAATCCCTATTCTATGATATCGACACTTTTATACTTTACTTAATGCGTAGCTTCCGCATGTGTGCCAGAGTTATAGGTTGTTTTTTTAAAATGCATTGGAAAATGGTTTTGTAAATTCAACAGCGAGTTTGGGGGATCCTAGGAATAGGAAACTTGAATTCTGATTGGTAAAAGTACTCACAGTAGTCGCTATAGGAATATAGTGCGAATTGACAGTGTTAACGAACAGAAGAGTAGAGCAATCAAGTCGGGGTGATTTGTCGCCTGGGAGAACCCACATGGATTATCTTCGAGTGTATTACTGCTGGTGACTCGGGGTAAAACAATATAGTTTGGCCAAGGTATCATAGAAAGATATTCATAAATAATATTGGGATTCACATGTGTAAGGGGTGCAATGATACGAAATTCAATCGTGATCCAAGTAACGTTATCTTACTCTATCTCTACTCTCCAATTTATTTTATGCAATTTAATTTCCGTACAACAAACATTAAATACCACTTCTTACTTGATAGTCTGATCACTAATCATTACGTGTTGAACCGTTCCCTGTGGATACGATACTCTTTTCTTACTATTATACCGCTGGAATTTCGGTACGCTTGCCTAAATCCCATCAAGTATTTTTGGCGCCGTTGCCGGGGAACGGTGTATCAATTCGTATAGACTTGGGAGGTCTAACTATCAAGTTGTATATACTCTATCTTAGGATTTTTAGATTTTTATTTTTAGGAATTTTTAGTAATTTTTCTTTTTCTTTTTATTTTTATTCTTTTTACTAAAATTCTCTTCCACACTTACCCTTTTCTAGTTTTCTTGTTTATGCTTTTGAGAGGCCAGGTGTCCCCAAATCAGTTACAATTTGATCCAGAAATAGAAAGGACATCAAGGAAGAACAGAAGTAGAAACAGGAGAAGAAGAAGAAGGAGACTTGAGGAAGAACCGTAAAACATGGAAGAGGAACAACAAAATCCAAGCATTGTCCTACATGTAACAGCAAAGTCCTTGAAGTTGAAAGCTGCCCACCTCAATCTTATTAATGCCCATCAATTCGCAGGATTGGATCATGAGGATCCACATACACATCTTTCAAATTTTTACGAATTAATTGGCACTATGCGTTTTGAGGAATGTGATTTAAAGTTTGTATACTTACGCTTGTTTCCTTTCTCATTGATAGGTAAAGCTAAGGAGTGGTTGAAGTCGCATCCAAACCAGTCTGAACAACTGGAGAGTGGTTGAAGACAAATTCTTGAAGAGATTCTTTCCACCAAGCAGATACATACAAGCCAAATCAGACATATCCACATTAAGGCAGGGAACAGATGAACCACAATGTGAAGCCTGGGAGAGATACAAATCCTTGCTGCGCAAATGTCCTAATCATGGCTATGATGACATTGCTCAACTCAACATTTTCTACAATGGACTCAAGCCAGATTCCAAATCTTTCATAGATGCTGCAGCAAGAGGAACTATCTTATCAGTGGATGCAGAGTGAGCGATCGCAATCATTTACTACCTTGCTCAGAATGATCAGCAAGCTCAGTTTGGACGGCAACCAGCTCAGTTACAGAAGAAAGGAGTGTTGGAACTCAACAGTAATGATGTTCTTCTAGCAGAGAACAAGCTTATCAAAAGACAGCTAGAAGCACTCACCAAACAGTTAGAAGCACTCCCTCAACAGTTGAAAGCTGTCCAATCCCAAACCACTCAGTCTCAACCTTTGATATGTGACTTTTGCGGAGGCAATCATCCCAATGGTCATTGCTCTTACCAAGAAAATCAAGTTGAACAAGTCAACTTCATGGGTAACCCGGGAAGGCAAGGAAACTTCTCCAACAATAATAATCAGTACTCACAAGGATGGAGAAATAAGCAAAACAACTCTGGATGGGGTCGAATGGAGGGAACAGACAGACACCATACAAGCAGCAACAACCAACTACACATGACAGATTAAACATGTTAGAAGAAAAGATTGGTGCTTTCATACAAGGCTTTGATGGATTTAGGAAGAACACAGAAGCATCAATCAAGTCATTAGAAAGCCAAGTGGGCCAGTTAGCAACAGAGATGTCAGAACATAAGAATGGCCACTTTACAGCAAACACTCACCAATCCAAAGGAGCACTGCTATTTGGTTCTACTGATGGCAACCCTACAGAAGAAAGTGATATAGAAGAAAACATCACCTTTGAAGAGCAAGTGCCCAAGGAAGAGATTGTCCAGAAGAGTGTTCAACAAGAGGAAAAGCCAGAAGCAGTGCAAGAAGAAGAAGAACCAGAATAGGTCTACACCATGGGTAAGAAAATTGACCAAGGTAAGTTCACTATACCACTTTCTATTGGTAATCAACCAGCTACACATGCTTTATTGGATCTTGGGGCGAGCATCAATTTGATGTCGCTATCATATTTTAACAAGCTAGGAATTTTGAAGGTCAAGCCTGCCAACGTGAAAGTTACTACTTGCAAATAAGTCCACTCAAAGCCCATATGGGATAATAGAAGACTTACCAATCAAAGTGGATAAATTTGTATATGTTGTTGATTTCTACATTGCAGAGATGGAAGAGGAGGATACTGATGTCCCCTTAATTCTAGGAAGACCCTTCATGAAAGCTGCTAAGGCAATAGTGGATGTTGATCGGGGAAAATACCAATTAAGTTCTAAAGATTAGAGCATTGTGTTTCATATTGACAGAGGAATTCCCCAAGTACAGAAAACTCCAGAAAAATTACAAATAGATCCTACTGATGGGATCTATAAATTTAAATCTAAATCTCAGCTGCCAAAGGTAAAAGAAAGAAGCTCCTCCAGATAATGTGGAGCAAAAGAAGAAAAAGGTTTCTGGATTTCTGAGGAAACCAAGGATGAGAGTTAAGCAGCCAGAGTCAATCATGGAGTTCAGATTCAGGAAGAGGAAAAGATCAACATCAGACACAGAGGAAGTCAATGATGAAAGTGATAACAAAATAAAGAATTGGCAAGGAGGATGGGTCTAAAAGGAAGAATTGGAACAGAGTCAACCATCATCCTCCAATTGAGGCCACCATGAGAGAACCAGGCGTCGAGCTATCAGACGTTAAACAAGCGCTTCCTGGGAGGCAACCCAACATTTTTTGTTTTAATTTTTCTTTTTTCTTTGATTTTTGTTTTTGATTTTTTTTGTGTTAGAGTCAATGCCTGTGTAGAATAAGAAATTATTAGGAATTGGATTGATTTTAATAAGAAAAGGATGAGAAACAGTTAAAGTTAGGAAGCAACAGAAAACAGAAAATATAATTTCAATTCTGTTTTCTGCGCTTCACTTGCGCTAAGCGCAGGTGAAGCGCATAATTATCAAATTGAAGCGACGCGTCACGCTTCATATTCTATGAAGCACGTGCTCCACCTTTGCTGAGCGAAAATGGAGCGCACGTTCCCACTCTAGGATTTATTTGAATCCTGGAGCGAGGGAAGGTCATTTCAACCTTCCCTCAGCTCCTAAACTCTGTTTTTCTCTGAGATTTCAACCTTACCCTTGACCTTTTTACTTCCAAACATCCTTCCTTTCAGTTTTTGACGCTACACCAAGTATGTTTTTACTATTTTATTCATTTTTCACCGATTAAAATTTTCAGTTTTTCATTTATTTGAGCAAAACCTTAGGATAGAGAACTTAGGCTCGTAGGACCCTTTAGATTAGGAAAAATTTGTCAATAGAGTCTTAGTTTAGTATGTTTGCTACTGTGGTATGCTTTATGGTGTGTTTTAATATGTTTAGGTGGTAGTTTTTGAAGTGCTAAATGAATTATTGCAAATTATTCTGTTTGGTGCATGTATGCTCAGTTTATGCCATACTATTTTTGCATGACCATACTTGAATAATTGTGCTTTATTACATGTTACAGATAACATGATTTTTTAGCTTAATTTTTGTTGCCAATTTTTGCCCTGTTTAAAAATTAATTAGGACTTGCTTTAATTGATCACTTTAGCATGCTCTTAATAAATTAATTAATTGGCATTGGGTAACTTTAAAATCAAGATTTTTGTGCAAGTGCTTGATTGGTTGATCGCTCTGATTTCTGAATTAACTTGGCCACTTATTTCATTAATCATGAGTTGATATTTTGTTTGCATGGAAATAAACATGGTTCTGTTTTATTTTGCAGATGGCTCGCTTTAAGGAAGTTAACTCCGCTAGTGCCTCAAGGAAGGGCAAAGGTGCCAAGAGAGATAGAGAGGCACCCCAAGAGGACCCAGAGTTTGATGCTCACAGATTCAAGGATGCTAAGTCCTCAGAGGCTTACAATTCACTGATGGACTGTAACTTCATCAAAGAGAGGCCAGTGTCATTGCAGCCTGGCGAATATGAGGAATTCAGAGCTAAGATACACAGGAGGAACTGGGTCCGCCTCAGCCGCCCAAACACACACTTTGATCCTGACATTGTTAGGGAGTGCTATGCCAATGCCATTGGAGACCATGGCATTGATATGAGGCGGTAGTCTTATGTCCGAGGGCATGTGATTTCTTATGACCGCGACGCGATCAACAGACTTTTATTATTTCCAGGACTTGAGGATAGAAGACTCATGGCATGTCAGCATCGTGAGAGGATGAGGGCTGTGGGGGTCTATAGGAATGATCCCCTAGATACTCAGACTGCAGAGAGGAATGTCTATGGTCATGCTGCTTGCATTCTCAGGCTTGACATGAGGGACATAACGCGGATGTGGACAGTGTTGGTGTTGGCTAACATCCAGCCCACCAACCATGTATCAGACGTCACCATGCCAGTAGCCCACCTCCTCTACAGCATCATCACTGGCACAGACATAGATATTGCCAGTATCATCGCAGAGAAGATAGCAGACTTTGTATCTTCTGTGGGGCGCCGCAGCGCCAACTCCAGGATCAGTTTGGGCTTTCCTTCACTTATCACAGCCCTCTGCAGTTTTAGGGGTGTTGAGGTGTTCCCTTCGGTTCGCATCTTGAACCCCATGACTAGAGGGTATATAGAAGCCAACTGCACCCCAGAGGAGGATGATGATGAGGATGAGCAGCAGCAGCAGCCACCACCACCAGCACCACCAGTAGCAGACGCCTCTATCCCATTATGGGCACAACACATTCTCACCCAGAATGCATCCATTGTCAGAGGTTTATCCCATATCCAGGAGTTCCAGTACCGCTCCAGGCATGATCCAGATTTTGGCATGACTCTGGAGGAGTTCCATGCATATATGCAGTGGCCTGGGGACAGGCCTGTTTTTCCGGGAGAGGGAGGAGCAGTTGGAGATGGAGCAGCTGATGGAGATGGAGCAGACTGATATTTTTTGATTTGGTGTTTTTCTTTTCTTTTTCTTTTCATTTTCTTTTATTTTTCTTCTTTTTATTTGATCATTTTGGATATGTACTGTATATACTCCACTGATACACTATATTGCTATGCAGTGCATTTTCAGTATTTTATTTGTAGGATATTTTTTAGTAATTAGGAATTAGGGAGTTAAAGGGTAAATTTTTCAAAATTCTCTGAAATTAGACAGTTTAGCTAACCAGATTAGGAAAGAAGAAAGGGTTTTGTGATGAATTTCATAATCAGTTAGGATTAGGATATTTCTCAGGAGAACCTATCAGGATAGTTAATTAAAACCAGTAAGTGCTTTATCAAGGAATTTAGCCAAAAGCCGGTGAGTTGTGAGTCCAAACACTTAAATTGAGAGTTTTCACCGCTGTTTGTCAATTGTTATTGATTGAGTTTTTGGATTTTATTCTGCTCATGGAAAATATGGAAGTGATAAAGGCAATTTTTGTTTTTAAATTATTTGCTCAGTGCCAAAAGCCAACCCTTGACAAAAAATTTCCAATTTTTTTGGTAACCCATTTGAGCTTTAATGTTTCTTCTTATGCACCCAAGCCATAATTGATGTCTATATCTTGTCCCTTACACACTTGGGATAGAGAGCAAGGTGCAACTTGATATAATGGGAAGAAAAGGTTGGTGATTTGAAAGTCAAGAAATACAAAGAGCAGGCACAAGAAAGCAAAAGAAGATCACTCCCTCAAAAATCAAAAAGAAAAAGTGAATCAATTGAATAAGTTGGGGGGAGTGCATCTTCAAACAAAGAAAGAGGCCAGCTAAAATGAGACAAATCATGAATGAGATGGAGAATGGAGAGAAGTTCCAAGTCAAAGAAAAACAAAAGATGCTCTCTATTCTAAGTGTTTTCTTGCTTATCCAGAAAAACCATGATTTTTTTATAACCCAGCCTCATTACAACCAAGAAAAGACCTTTTGATCCATATTGACCATGTGCATATTTAGAAACTAGAAACGACTATCAATTCTAGTAGTTCAACTGTGGTGGAAAAATTGAGGGAAACACTTACCCGTGAGCATGAGAGAATTCCTTGGTTTATCATTTATTGCTTTAATTGCTATTTCTGAGAAAGTTTAACTGATATGTTGTATCCTGTTCTGATTGAGTATTGGTAACATCTCTTAATTCTAATTTTTTCTGATATTTGGAAAGTGACTTCTGCCTAATAAAGAGATGATGAAAATTTGTCCTTATTTCTGATAATTGTACAGGGGATTGAATTAAATTTTTTTATTGCAAAGAGGTCTCTTGCTTGAGGACAAGCAAGAAGTTAAGTTGGGGGTATTTAATGAGTGCTAATTTATGATTTATTCATGTATTTTTATTACACTTATCAAGGGTAAAATAGTAATTTATGCCCCAAAATAATCCCTTTTTATTAGTAATTGTAATAATTGTGTTTATTTAATTTGAATTTGAATTTGATGCTATTTTAATAGAAAATCTGTTGATTTTTGCAATTTTATGAGGGAGATTTAAATGAGAAGAGAAGATAGCATTATTTGAGGATAGGATCTACAGATTTTAAGTTTAAATGAGAGCAGATAAAGATAAGATTAGCAACCATTTAAACAAAGATTCTGCGGATAACTTCCCCAATTTAAATTCAAAGACAAGATAAACACAGAATCAAGCCAAAAAAGGGAAAAAAGGAAAGCCAAGCAAACAAGGATAAGATCAGGAAGAAATCAAGCTGTTAAAAGAGGAAACAGAGAAAGCAGAAAACGTGTTCCACGCTCCACCTGCACTAAGCGCAGGATGGAGCGCAACATTCTGGAAGTCACACTTCACTTGCGCTTAGCGCAGGTAAAGGGCAGTTACACGGAATTGTTTTAAAGATCAGTTTCAAAACAGATTCCTTCCAGATTTCAGATAACCTTCCTGAAGTTGGCTGAATGTCTCTAGAAGGGGGGGGGGTTGAATAGAGACTCTTTAAAAAATTTGTTCCTGAAGTTTGCACACTGAAATTGAAAGTTGAGACGTGATCTCAAGTCTGCTGACTTGGAGTCTCAATTAAGACAGGTTATAAACAGTTTCAATTTCAGTTGATTTAATTATGTTCTAGTGGTCTTGAAATCTCAAATCAGATTCAGTTATATTTCAAAGCAATTACTTAGTTGTTTGTAGATTTGAGATGAGATATGTATAAAGCAAGATGAAGAGATAAGGAAGAGAGATGGCACAGGGATCTTATCCTGGTTCACCCACACCTTGGGCTACGTTCAGTCCTCACAACACGTGAGATTTCCACTATTGACAACCCGTCAATTACAAGTATTCTTACAGCCTCTTCAGGACGTCTCTGTGAAGTCTATTAATCAGTTTGAGCATTCAAACTTGACTCAAAGACTTAATATCCTTTAGTTTTAATGATTAACAAATAAGATTATATAAACAGATTCTACTAAGAAAGGTATTGGTTTGTTGATTGTGTTTCAGGATGAAATATTTATCAGAATCAGAAGATCAGGATCAGAAGAACAAATGCAGGATTTAATATAAAGAAGCTGTCTGAAGAATGAACGCGTCTGAAGTGCGCAAACCGTCTGAAGACGTGAAGACTATCTGAAGACGTGAAGACCATCTGAAGACATAAAGACTCGAAGGAATGAAGACAACATAAAGCAGTCTGAAGATTGAACTTATCTGAAGCAAAGAAGCTTTCTGAAGCAACGAAGCTGTCTGAAGAAGCAGAACTCGTCTGAAGAGTTGAAGTTGTCTGAAGTAGTTCAACCCGTCTGAAGTATCAGTGCTGTCTGAAGTCTCACTTATAACGTGGCACCCTCTGCTGAAGTTTGTGAAGACTTTTCTGAACCTCTGCTGCACGTATCTTTTCAAACACGTTTATAGCAAGGAACACAGAGACCTTTCCTGGTGATTTTGAACTTCATACACCACTGAGGAAATCTCTGCAACGAAGAAATTGCAGCAACAACGATGGCAGCTTTATAGCAGCACCAACGTTGTACTCTGTCAGAATTGTCAGAACACCCAGAAGCATGACTCACAACGGATTGAATAGCATTCAATGCTATCTCTAAACGGTGGTATCACAACGGAAATATCATCATCACCAATCCATTGAAAGCACAAGAAAAGCTCAGGAGACTAAGCAGAAGCAACAAAGAGAAATGTTTGAATGAAATATTTTAATTCAAACATATTTTATCACCTGCAAGAAACAGCCATTGAACAAGACACCTCACTCAAAGAAGAAAGAAGAAATGGTGTCAGGAAGCAAACAGAAAAGGAGCATATACAAAATAAGCAAGAGGGCAAATCCAACGGATACCTCCTCATATACACTCCTAAGAGAAGCAGAGGAAATCAGAAGTCAGCTGAAGAAAAGCAAAAGGATATCAAGAGAGAGAACATGCAAAATAATATCAAGAAAATCTCTCTAAAGAGCTCATCTACAGAAGTGTCAGAACAGGACTGTCTGAACACATATCTGCTAAAGAAGAAGCAACCGTTTGAGACACTATTACACAACGGCTATATGAGCCACATCATCAACATCTCAACGGTATTATGAATCATCTTCAAACGGCTATATTCCAACAGAACATATAAATAGCCTCAAGGAAGAATTTGAAGATGTTGAACTCATTCACTTGGTTCAATCAGTTGATTAAGATGTATCAGAAAAATCTTATTGGTTGTTGACCATGCTTACTTGAATCAATCATGTTGCTGATCTATTGATCAGTTAGTCAAAATTGTAGTTGTTCAGCTTAACAACCAACCAGGCTGAAGCTTAAAGTCAAGTATCTACCGAGCCAACTCTCAGAGGATGTTGTTCCTCTTATCAAGAGACAGAGATTGTGCTTAAACTTATACTCTTGTATCACTGTCTTAAACTTGTACTTAGAATTCATTCATTATACCCTGAGTAGTACTCAGTTAACCTCTAGTACAGGAAAAGATTAAGTTTAAGGTTCGTGGAAACTTAATCTTAGTTTAATTTGTAAACACTTTATGTGTCAGAGAGCCTGGAGAGGCTTGGTGGAAGAAAGAATACTTAGTTGCAAAGCCTGGAGAGGCTAGACTGAAAAAGAATACTGCATATGTTGCCTGAAGAGGCAGTTGAAAACAAAGTAATACTTGTGTTAGCCTGAAGAGGCTGTGAATAATACTTGTATCTGTGGATTCAGATAGTGGAAAATCCAGTGGTGGTTTGCCTCTGGGACTGGATGTAGCTCACGGGTTTGTGGGTGAACCAGGATAAATTCCTTGACTAAGTTTTCCTACCCTTATCTCTTATCAATTCCTTTTATACTAATCAAGGGGTCAGAATACTCAATCTGATATTTTAAAAAGGGCACAAAACATCTTTTAAAATTAGTTTTTACCATCCCTCTGAAAACTTCAGACAGCCCCTTAAAAACCTGTCTGAAATCTCTATGCCTAAGTTCTCTTTTTTCTTAATCTCTTTACTTCCAGTTTTCATATTTAAGTTGAAAATTGAAAAGTATCTTCTATAATAAACTTAACACAACTACTTCAATAAAATGATCTTTCATATGAATAAAGCATGAGATGTCTCTTATATCATTTGAAGCTTTACAAAGAATGTTCCTTGAAGAACTTCTGAAATAAATTCTCTGAAGTAAGTCTGAAAGAGATCAGTTCAGAAATCAGGAATATACTTCAGACAACCTCTAGTCGTCTGAAGTATTTCAGAAACCGTTCTGAAAATACTCTTTGTAATAATCTTCATAAGATACTTTGAGAAGCCTCTATTTAAAACAATCTTAAACCTTAGAAGAAACATTGTTTTTCTTATCTTCCACATGTTTCAACTATCACTGATCTTAAGACTTGTTTTTTTTAACGGTGCCCATTTTCATGATTTAAATCAAAGATTTCCAAAAACTATCAAAAAGTTTGAAACACTATTCAACCCCCCCTTCTAGTGTTTCCTGTGGTTCTAACAGTCTCTCACACCAAGCCTAGGAACTCCCTATCTTGGCTGAGCCACAAGTATTCTTACAGCCTCTTCAGGACGCTCACAACTCACTCTAAGACTAGGCACACTCCTATCTTAGATGAGACAGGTTACAAAAATATGTAGTTGTGATGAATCTAGCTTACAAACATACAGTGTATGGATAGGCAGTAGGCTTAGCTAGAAATACTCTCTTCTAAAAGAAATGACAATATTACAATCAGAGAAGAGAGATGGATAGAGACTAATAGGAATCTCAAGTTGAGATTAGGTCTGAGTATAAACAGGTTGAGACGTGCACTTGAGATGTTACTTGAGATGTGATGAGATGCAGTTGATGTTCAATAATCAGCGTGGTCTCTCATGCAGTTCTCTGTTTGATGAGGTCTCTTTATATTTCTGATAGAAACTAGCCGTTATGTGACTGTTTCTAGCTGTTGAGACACATAACTGACATACAGGCTTTTTCTGTTGAGACTCAGCAGCTTTTCACTTTTCTGACACAAGATCAGTGCTTTTCTGATGCTGTCTCTGCTGTGACAGTGTACTTGCGTTGACTTGCTTTTACTGATGAGACTCTGTCTGAGCTGAGTCTCATGACTGCATCTGATCTCTGCGTCTCAAGTCTGAGTCTCATGACTGCATCTGATCTCTCGGTCTCAAGTCTGAGTTTCATGACTGCATCTGATCTCTGCGTCTCAAGTATGAGTCTCGTGATTGCATCTGATCTCTGCGTCTCATCTCACGTTGAGTCTGCATCTCAACATGAGTTGGCATCTGAACTTGAGTCTTCATCTGAACTTGAGACTGCATATGTTCTTGAGTCTGCGTCTGAACTTGAGACTGCATCTGATCATGAGCCAGCATCTCAAGTTGAGTCTGCATCTCAAGCTGACTTTGAATCTCATCTTTCCTTAGTAGATTTTGCTCAAGTCTTTTTATCTTGGCTCTTTAATTCTGACTTATTATGCTTTATATTCTCAAAGATAATCTTTGAGCTTCATTTACTGATCAATATCTGCAAAAATAAAATCTAGGATTTTTGCCACAACTTGAGCACAAAGTCAGTAAATAATAAGATGCATCTCAGATGAGTCTAAGTCTCAATTGTATCATATTTTAGTCTTAGTTTTCTTGAGTCTTGAATATTAGTTCATTGTTGAGCTCAGCTTGACTTAGCTTGATGATTGGTGTCTCTAGTAGAGACCCATTCTGATGTGCACCTCTCTCAACTTAGGCTATCTTTAGATTCATCCATTCTAAGCTTCTGAAAACTTTCTGATAAAGGATATGTATATAGGCCTTCTTCTGAAATTACCTTCAGCAATGGAATATTTGAAGCTTTGCCCATTCTCCAAAGACAATTCTGAAGTATGATGTTTCTTATCATTAGGATTCTGATTTTTCTGAATCTCAGGAAAGACTTGCATTGATTACTCAATCTCAGGCTTATCTTTTATCTTCATCTTAAGTCTGAGGATTACTACCAATCTGTGGATGCCTCTCAATCTCAGTCTGAGCTTGGTCGTGGTTGATCTTTCTAAGTTTTTCATGAGAATCCTATCTTTCTAAGATCTCACATACAAAAACATCAGTAACTTCAAGAACAGAAAACCTTAAGTTTGGTCAAAAGGTTTGTTGTCATTAAAACCAAATCTCAGAGGGTTTTTGCGCTAACAATCTCCCCCTTTTTGATGATGACAAACCTCTTTGAACAAAATTAAGTTTTCATGTATAACAACATATAAGAGATGATGGGAGTCTATAAATCTTTCATAGTATGATTCATTCAAATGAACTCCCCCTGAATTCATGCGTATAACAATGAAAATTTCAATCAATAACATAGCATGATTCAGAAATTATATGATGAGCATGAAAAATATATGATGAGCATGAAAATTTTGTTCTTTCCTATTTCTCCCCCTTTTGGCATCAACAAAAAGATGGAAGGAGAAATATATCAAATACATAACATCAGAGAAATCTGTCAAATAACCATTTCATATTGATTTTCAATTATACTAATGGCATCAAGGGCATGATTTTCACTTATCAAACATATGGTTAATCTTAACAGAGGGTTTTGAGCAAGAGATATATGCAATAATATTCTCAATATCCAACTGTTTTAACAACAATCCCAAGAGTAATATGATAAAGCAATAGATCACACATGTGGTTATAACAATGATCCCAAGAAATTTAGATGAAGCAATATGATATAGAAAGGGATGAATGCTCCAATAAAAATAGAAGAATCAAAGAATCAGAGACTGAGTTAAGAAGAAGAGCTTTCAGAGTCTAGATTCCAGAATTTAGTAACTTGATATCCATATTTTTCAGAATCTTTCTCTCTAAGTTCATAAACTTCTTAAACTTCTTTGTAAATCATTAGCTTACAATTTCTTCTTTGATCTTCTTTCTCAATTTAAACTTCAAAAGAAAGCTATTTTCCCATTCTCTTTTCTTTAACATTTTCCTCTCCAAGAGAATAAAGAGTGGTTTCTAGAGTTGTAGAGGAAAGAGGTATATGCATTCATCAAAATCCATAAATAATCACACCCCAACTGAGTCAACATACATGGTATACACATTAGCAAACAATTTGGCTGACTCCCCCTCAAAATGAGATGGTTCTGCTGATATTTTCAATGTTGCTGGTTTAGAAACTTTTTAATGGCTTATGCAGAAATTTTTATCTTTCAGAAAAATCATTTGAATAGGGAATGCAGTTAGGATAGAATACAGAACTCAATCTTAAACCAGAACAATGATTTATTCTGTTTGCATACTTGATTTAAATGATAGGAATTTCATTTGATGCATAATCAAGTAGAAGGAATACATTAAGCACAAAGATTGGTTCAGTTACTCCCCCTAAGTATATTACTCACCTTGATTTTTATGCCCATAGTGAGTTAAATTTGTAGAACATGGATAGAGGCATAAAAGGTCAAGATTACAGATTTAGACAGCAGGGGAACACATAACAGAAATTTATCAATATGATTTGCAGATAAGATCATAATCATTGCATATTTTTCAGCAAACAAAATCTGTTCTGATAACATTTCAATGATTGAGATATTCCATGTTAAGTTCCTTTCATACTCATTGATTCACCCAATATTCCAAATCATGATATGCACATCAATTTGATACAGCAATTCACTTTTGATATGTCAAAGTTTATCACAGATTTGGGAATGAAGGGGACATTGTCAAAGGTGTCACTTTCAAGAGATCAAGTTTCACTACTTTTCTATCATGTATCCTTAATCTTTGAACAAACACTGCTCCCATCATAGATTGATCTACAAATTTATATTCTATCACAATAAACCACATCATGACAACTTTCCAATGCCACAAAAATCAGCTCATTTGGATTGGTACAGTTAAAGATATTTTATCTTGAAGTTTCAGCACCAAATCAGAAAACATCCATTGACTTAGCTACTTTAATCTGAACTTGTGAGTTATTTCCAGTTCATAAAAATATGAGATTTCAAAAAAATAAACTAGACATCACAAGCTTTCTAATGGTATAAAATTCATTTCATTTGGAGTCTTCTATCATAAGATATGAGTGATTAAAGTTGGCAGTTCTATAATAGAGTGCTTACTGTGACAGGTCTGGTTTTTCATTCACTGAGATCAATCTATACATCCAAAAATAGTGAAAATTAATACTGTTAAACCATTGAAAAACATCTTTCAAATCCAACTGGTTTCATTTGAAAAGGATTTTCGTAGCTCCATATATAAGCATTCAAAACAGATGTGTTCAGATTTGATCAGACGAGAGATCAGTCCACTTGAAGTGTTTGTTGGGAATTATGAAGATGATGAAAAAGTCTGAAACTTTCCAGCCAAATACTTATATGAGTTAGCTTTCACACAAAATTGGTTTCACTCAAAAATCATTTCTGTAGCTCTAGTTATGATCCGTTTAAGTGAACAGGTTTATATCAGACTTTGTATCAGTGAGACTGTGTTCACGGATTTACTGGCACTTTTGTGGTTGATATAAAATCTTCAAAATTTCCATTTTGATACTTATATAAATTATCTTTCATGAAAAATTTGTTTCACTGAAAAAGCATTTCTATAACTTCAGTTATGATCTTTTTAAGTGAACATGTTTATATTGAAGCTTGTAACACTGCAACTGTGTTCACATATTTACTGGTACTTCTGTGGTTAATATGAAAATCTCAAATTTTCCACTTTGATTTTATTTTGAATTATCTTTCAAATAAAATTGGTATCACAGAAAAATAATATCTACAGCTCCAGTTATGATGATTTTAAGTAAACAGGTTCCTATGAGCATTTGTAGAACTACAGCTGTGTTAACAAATTTTCTGGCACTTCTGTGCTTAGTGTAACAGCTTCAAACTTTCCAGTTATGCACTCTTATGACTTAGCTTTCCAACAAAATTGGTTTTACTCAAAAATCAATTTTGTAGCTCAAGTTATGATCATTTTACTGAGGCTATATCAGAAACATTTCTGCATTCAGCATAGTAACCTCTTTGCCTCCAAATTTCACTTATTTTAAAATCATCTTATGAGCCTTCAATCTTAGAATTTCTTATTCATACCATTCACTTAGAAGATTGACTTGATTAAGGAAATGGAGAGCATATAGACTTAGCTTGTAGAAATGTTTCTCCTAACCAATTCAATCAATTCCAAGTTCTCTTTTCTTGATTATTATGAAATTGACTCAAGGATTTTCAATTTTTCATATGATCAGCACATGTTTCATCATAGATAGACCTCAAACTTGAATACTCACATGATACAAGATCATAGTCATATGTTGCATTACAGCATACTCACAACAGTTAAGATTCAGAACTGTATTAAGATCATGACAGAAAATCACTGTGAGTTCTAATTATCCAAGCAACAAGAAATCATTCAAATAAGCATGTTTGCCATTGAAAACTGAATTATAAATTCTGCATAGTGCCAACATACTTAAATCCTATCTTCAAAATTAGGATAGTAAGATTTACCACATATGCAGCATCAAGGAAGGTTAGAGTTTCAGAGTACCTCATGAAGTGTTCCTCAAGTTGTCTTTTAATCCATGTGACTTAAAAATTTGCAGCTTGATATATGTAGAGATAAGCTCAGCTTCTGCATTTTCTTTTCAAACTTAGTCATTTCTTTGTGCTTTCTTCTTTTAGAGTCTTCTTTCTCTTTCTCATCTCGTGGGAAATCACTTGCCCTCTTGTGTAGTAGCCTTTTTCTAAGATTCATGAGTTTCCCTTTTTTCCTCTGTCAGAGTTTGAGCTGCAGCAGGAGTTTCACTTGATTGTTCTTTCTCAGATTTTTTTTTATCTAAGTCTCTGTCTCATTCTCAGTCTCAAGTGAGATGCAGCCACACTTTCTGACTTCTTCTTTTATCTGTATCATTTCTGAACATCCTTTTGACTTGGATATATCATTTTGAAGGTTATCTCATATATTTCTTGTTCAGATCCAAGCCTTTTCAATTTATCAACAAATCTGCAAGCTTTCTCATCTCAAGTGTAGGATTAGTCTTAAACAAAAAAAAAACTATCATGCATACTTTCTTTCACATATTGAGTAATGAGAATATTGTAGACTCTGCAGTTTCTTTGGATGTTATAACATGTTCAGAAAATTTTCAGATTTCAAATTGGAAATTCATTTCAAAGATATGAATTTATTAAGCACTTTTCAACTAGAAGATATCTATCACTTGATACTCCAAACTCTAAGTAAGCATATTAGACACCCAAAAATATAATTTCTCTACTGCTTGAAATTTCAAATAAGAACTGTGATGATCAACCAGATTTTCGTGCTTTTTGCAAACATGGTCTCTACAAGTCTATCATGCTTATATATATTGAAATACTTACAACCATGATGCCATTAAAACAAGTACAGACATATAACAGAATTTATCAATGATTTGATCAAGTATGTTTTAGTTCAAATGCAAGGAGTGATAAGAGAGATTGATATTACCAATGGGCGTTCCTTGTATGTGTATAAGCAATTTCAACCTCCAATCTTAATGGCAGTAATGACTTTAATAAAATGATCAATCCTAAGGATTGCAAGATCTTCAAATCACTAATCAGGAGGCACCAGCTGATTCATACTTGAATCATTTATGACATTTCATTTTGGGCTAGAAACTTTTCGGTGGTCTTCTTCTAGGTTCTTTGTTATTTCAAGGCACTT
The DNA here is from genome assembly GCA_026901365.1 of Sesbania bispinosa. Taxonomy (NCBI): domain Eukaryota; kingdom Viridiplantae; phylum Streptophyta; class Magnoliopsida; order Fabales; family Fabaceae; genus Sesbania; species Sesbania bispinosa. Next base: position 369,826 of record QLOH01000415.1, read on the forward strand.
AGCAGCACATCTTAGCCCAGGGATATTTCCTACTGTTAAATTAATAGTAAATCCATAGTAGCATTTGCTGCAAGCTCAAAAGCCTTAGGTCCACTAGGAAGATCATCCATAACTGGCTTATTCAAATATGATTCATTGATTCTGTTCAGCTTCCTGAGTTGAGATTCTCAATTCTCCCATCATCTCCTCAATTTCTTCATCCACCTTTTTCTATTTTACCTATGCCCTTGATCTGGGCTTTGTTGTTGTCTCCAAATGAGACAACCCCTGCAGCTTTCTCTTCAAGTGACAGGAACTTGCTTTTGTCTCCTGTCATGTGCCTTGAACATCCACTATCCAACGCCCACATTCTTTTTGATCTTGCTACTACCAGGCACATCTGTTACATCAAGAGATTTAATTTTTGGTACCCACTTATATTTGGGTCCTTCATGGTTAGTTACATTTCTATTTGATGCTACCTGTTTCAAGTAGCATTCTGTGGACTTGTGGCCAAATTTTCTACAACAAGAATATCTTTCCTTCTTCCTTTTTCTTACAGGAATAAAGAAATCTTTATACCAGACCTCACCAGAAGATTTTTCATAGCCTAATCCAGCTTTGTCAAAAATTCCTTTTTGAGACCCAATGAGTCTCTCAAGGTTTTTTGTACCTTTTACAAATTTTGCTAGATCATCTATGAGAATTCTATTTTGCCTTTTGAGCTTCTGGTTTTCTTCAGAGAGATTTTTTAGTTCTTGCTCATCATGAACTTGAGTCTTTGATTTAACAAGTTCAGACAGTCTCATGTGAGACAGCATGAGACTACTATTTTTATGATTCAAACATTCATTCTCTTTTTCAAGAAATTTTACCTTTTCAAGAGTTGTGTCTAATTCTGATTTTATTAAGGAGCTCTTTGAGACAAGAAGGTTTGAATCATATAGAAGATTTTCAAAAGCAGACTTAAGTTCACTGAATGAAAGTTCAGAGTCAGACTCATATACCTCTTCATCAGATGAGTCTCCATTGGCCATGAGACACAGATTAGCTGATTGATCATCTTGGCTATCATCTCCTTCTGTGTCATCCCAAGTGGCCATCATTGCTTTCTTCTTTGGACTTTTCTTTACTTCTTTTCTGAGAAGTGGGCATTCAGACTTGATGTGTCCAGGTTTTCTACATTCAAAGCATATGAATTGGCCTTTTCTGTCAGATTTGATTTCTCCTCTTCTTGATGGAAAGCTCCTTCTTCCACTCCCCCTAGCTCTCCACATACGTCTGATCTTTCTTGAGATGTAGGCTAGCTCATCATCCATCTCACTTTCATCATCGCCTTCATCTTCCTCAGTTTCTGTGTCATGAGATGAGTTTAGTGAAGTCTGTTGAGATGAGCTTACCTTTTTACCTTTGGAGTTGTTGGATGATGCCTTCAAGGCTATTGTCTTGGGACGTCTGATGAGGTCTTCTTCCATCAGCTCCTGCTCATGAACCTTCAAAGATCCAAGGAGTTCAATCCAATCTGAGAGTGCTCAGATCCTTGGCTTCTTGGATAGTTGTAACTTTAGGTCTCCAGGGTTTGGGCAGGCTCCTCAAGATTTTTCTTACCATGTCCTGATTTGAGTAGGTTCTTCCTAAGGACTTGAGATCATTTGTAATAATAGTGAACCGTCTCACCATGTCCTCAATGCCTTCATCCTCATTCATCTTGAAGAGCTCATACTGTCTGACCAGTATGTTGATTTTGGCTTCTTTTACTTGATTTGTTCCTTCATGCTCTATCTCAAGAGCATCCAATATTTCTTTAGCTGTAGCACATCCAGCCACCTTGTCATATTCACTTCTGCTTAAGGCACAGGTGAGTAGGTATTTTGCTCTTGAATTCAGTACATATCTTGCTTTCTCAGCATCTGTCCACGTTTCTCTAGGCTTAGTTGCCCTGAGCCCAAGCTCATCTGTGATATAGGGCATATAAGGTCCCATCTCAATGGTTTCCCACAGATCAGTATGTTGAGATTCAATGAACATTCTCATCCTGTCCTTCCAATAGTAGTAGTCAGTTCCATCAAAGGCAGGTGGTCTGTTGGTAGATGCTCCTTCAGGAAAGAACAAGCTTGCACTTGGTCCAGCCATGGATCTTTTCCTCTTCACACGTAGGTGTGCTCAACCCCAAAGAGGCCGAGCTCTGATACCAACTGAAGTTGGCAGAATGTCTCTAGAAGGGGGGTTGAATAGAGACTCTTTAAAAAATTTGTTCCTGAAGTTTTCTCACTGAAATTGAAAGTTGAGACGTGATCTCAAGTCTGCTGACTTGGAGTCTCAGTTAAGACAGGTTATAAACAGTTTCAATTTCAGTTGATTTAATTATGTTCTAGTGGTCTTGAAATCTCAAATCAGATTCAGTTATATTTCAAAGCAATTACTTAGTTGTTTGCAGATTTGAGATGAGATATGTATAAAGCAAGATGAAGAGATAAGGAAGAGAGATGGCACAGGGATCTTATCCTGGTTCACCCACACCTTGGGCTACGTCCAGTCCTCACAACACGTGAGATTTCCACTATTGACAACCCGTCAATTACAAGTATTCTTACAGCCTCTTCAGGACGTCTCTCACACCAAGCCTAGGCACTCCCTATCTTGGCTGAGCCACAAGTATTCTTACAGCCTCTTCAGGACGCTCACAACTCACTCTAAGACTAGGTACACTCCTATCTTAGATGAGACAGGTTACAAAAATATGTAGTTGTGATGAATCTAGCTTACAAACATACAATGTATGGATAGGCAATAGGCTTAGCTAGAAATACTCTCTTCTAAAAGAAATGACAATATTACAATCAGAGAAGAGAGATGGATAGAGACTAATAGGAATCTCAAGTTGAGATTAGGTCTGAGTATAAACAGGTTGAGACGTGCACTTGAGATGTTACTTGAGATGTGATGAGATGCAGTTGATGTTCAATAATCAGCGTGGTCTCTCATGCAGTTCTCTGTTTGATGAGGTCTCTTTATATTTCTGATAGAAACTAGCCGTTATGTGACCGTTTCTAGCCGTTGAGACACATAGCTGACATACAGGCTTTTCTGTTGAGACTCAGCAGCTTTTCACTTTTCTGACACAAGATCAGTGCTTTTCTGATGTTGTCTCTGCTATGACAGTGTACTTGCGTTGACTTGCTTTTACTGATGAGACTCTGTCTGAGCTGAGTCTCATGACTGCATCTGATCTCTGCGTCTCAAGTCTGAGTCTCATTACTGCATCTGATCTCTACGTCTCAAGTCTGAACTTGAGTCTTCATCTGAACTTGAGACTGCATCTGTTCTTGAGTCTGCGTCTGAACTTGAGACTGCATCTGATCATGAGCCAGCATCTCAAGTTGAGTCTGCATCTCAAGCTGACTTTGAATCTCATCTTTGCTTAGTAGATTTTGCTCAAGTCTTTTTATCTTGGCTCTTTAATTCTGACTTATTATGCTTTATATTCTCAAAGATATTCTTTGAGCTTCATTTACTGATCAATATCTGCAAAAATAAAATCTAGGATTTTTGCCACAACTTGAGCACAAAGTCAGTAAATAATAAGATGCATCTCATATGAGTCTAAGTCTCAATTGTATCATATTTTAGTCTTAGTTTTCTTGAGTCTTGAATATTAGTTCATTGTTGAGCTCAGCTTGACTTAGCTTGATGATTGGTGTCTCTAGTAGAGACCCATTCTGATGTGCACCTCTCTCAACTTAGGCTATCTTGAGATTCATCCATTCTAAGCTTCTGAAAACTTTCTGATAAAGGATATGTATTGAGGCCTTCTTCTGAAATTACCTTCAGCATATGGAATATTCTAAGCTTTGCCCATTCTCCAAAGACAATTCTGAAGTATGATGTTTCTTATCATTAGGATTCTGATTTTTCTGAATCTCAGGAAAGAATTGCATTGATTACTCAATCTCAGGCTGATCTTTTATCTTCATCTTAAGTCTGAGGATTACTACCAATCTGTGGATGCCTCTCAATCTCAGTCTGAGCTTGGTCGTGGTTGATCTTTCTAAGTTCTTCATGAGAATCCTGTCTTTCTAAGATCTCACATACAAAAACATTAGTAACTTCAAGAATAGAAAACCTTAAGTTTGGTCAAAAGTTTGTTGTCATTAAAACCAAATCTCAGAGGGTTTTTGCGCTAATAGTTCCTTCATCTATAAATAGGACCTTTTGTAAAGATCAAAGTAGCCTGGGATAGAGGAGATTTTAGAGAGTTAGCAGAGTTAGGGTTTAGGGCTCAAAGCTCCAGAGGAGACCCCGAAGGGCTGCTGAGATAGCAACGCTAGGATTGAAGAAAAGTGTGACAGTTTCTTCGTTGGTCTGTATGGCTACCATACGTATCTAAACTCTCCAATAGGGTTGAATGTAGTTGATTCAATCCCCAAATGTATGTGAATTCTCTTTATTATTTATGAATCCCTATTCTATGATACTGGTACTTTTATACTTTACTTAATGCGTAGCTTCCGCCTGTGTGTCGGAGTTATAGGTTGTTTTTGTAAAATGCATTGGAAAATGGTTTTGTAAATTCAACAGCGAGTTTGGGAGCCTAGGAATAGGAAACTTGAATTCTGATTGGTAAAAGTACTCGTAGTAGTCGTTATAGGAATATAGGGCGAATTGATAGTGTTAACGAACGGAAAAGTAGAGCAATCAAGTCGGGGTAATTTTTCGCATGGGAGAACCTGCATGGATTATCTTCGAGTGTTTTAGTGCTGGTGACTCGGGGTAAAACAATATAGTTTGGCTAAGGTATCATAGAAATATATTCATAAATAATATTGGGATTCACATGTGTAAGGGGTGTGATGATACGAAATTCAATCCTGATCCAAGTAAAGTTATATTACTCTATCTCTACTCTCCAATTTATTTTATGCAATTTAATTTCCGCACAACAAACATTAAATACCACTTCTTACTTGATAGTTTGATCACTAATCATTACGAGTTGAACCGTTCCCTGTGGATACGATACTCTTTACTTACTATTATACTCTGGCTCTTTGTTCTTCAGTCCAGTCTGACTTGGGGATAGGAATACCACCATACATGGGGAGATAGTCACCATCTGTAACTACTTCCCAGAGATCTATGTTGTTAGATTCTATGAAGAGCTTCACACGATCTCTCCAATAGTGATAGTCTTCTCCATTGAAGGCTGGAGGCCTAGTCACATAAGCTCCTTCTATAATGTAGTGAGTTTTGCTAGTTGAGGTTTCCATCTTCTTGGATATTTTCCTCTAACACTTGTCATGTGCTCAACCTAGAGGCTGAGCTTTGATACAACCTGTAGGACACGGGGAAAACACTATAAGGGGGTTGAGTAGTGTTTTACAAACTTTTATGATTTTTCAAAAACCTTTTTCAACAGTAAGTCAAAATTCAGACATGGTTTTTAAAAATTGTCTAAAGTTATCTTTTTGTTTGAAAATTTCAGACAATGAACTTTTCTAAGAAAATTGATTGTGAACACGTTCGAAAATTGTTTCTAAACTTATCCTTTCAATTCCCTTTCTGTTAGAGATAAGAAAATATGCAATTTAGGAGTTTAAGGATAGAGAAACTTAACCACGAGACTAATCCTGGTTCACTCACCATCATAGTGAGGTACGTCCAGTCCTAGTGCCAACTAGCTACTAGATTTTCCACTAATCTCAAGAGATTACAAGTATTGTTTTTCAGACAAGCCTCTTGAGGCTCAAGTTAATACAAGTATTCTTTGCTCACCTAGCCTCTTCAGGCTCTACTCAAGAATTTTTTCTCACCTAGCCTCTCCAAGCTCAACTCAAGTATTTTTTGCTCACCTAGCCTCTCTAAAATCTACATAATAAAGTGTTTATAGATGAAGAATGAACTTGAACTTTTGCAAAGTTCTTGTTCAAGAAATAATACAAGTAATTGTGTAAAACATAGAGTATGAAAGTTTGAGTACAATATGTTTATCAGAGTTTGATTTCAATATGAAATCTGCAGCATATTAGTTTGGCTTGTACTATTCAGCTTGACTCTTTTTCTCTAACCTTTTCTCTAACAAACCAATAACAACAATGGTCACAACAAAACCCGCGATCCTTGAAGATCTTCAGCTATTTATAGGCTTGGTTCATGCTTATATGAATTTTTCCGTTGGAGGTAGTGATAGTGAAATCATTTGAATCCGTTAGAAACAATTCTAACAATTCTAACAATAATATCGGGTGTTGTGTTGAGATCTTGGCAAGCGTACCAATATCGCAGCGGTATAATAGTAGAAAAGTAGGGGTTGTCGTACCCACGAGGAACGATACAACTTAAATTCTTAGTAGCCAATCTTATTGAGTAAATAAAGAGACTTTGTGGAATGATTGGTGTGAAAATTAAATAAAAAGTGCAGTAAGAAATTAAAGCAAAAAGAATTATTTGAGGAAGATTCAGTTGGAAAACTAGGATTGAATTTCATTTATCGCGCCCTTCATGTGATTTTGAAAATAAATAACATTTAGAAATTTGAATTTATCAATATTGAAGAACAAATAAATTTCATTCACATTGATCCCTCAACTATAAAATTCTTAGAACAATTCCCTAAACACCGATCCCTCAGATGTTTAACAAGTTGTCTAGCTTTAAGATCAGTTGTTAAAAGTTATCAATGGATCAAACCCTATCCTTAGGCATTCAACCTATTGAGTGTTTTTACCCAAATCAGATTTAAAGAATCGCTTCCCAGCCAATTCAAGAAATCAAATCATAATTTCGTTACAAGAAGGGAACTAAGCATTAAGAGTAGAAATAAAACACCAGTTTATTGATAAAACAGATTCCTAAATGTCAAAGATACAAAATCACATTCGGGGTTTCAATTGACTACATTCAATCCTAAAAAGGTGTTTAGCTACTCATGGTAGCACTTACAACCAAAAGAAATAAGAAGAAAGAAATCCAGCTAGGCTTTCCAACTTCGCTGAATTCCCCCTATCTTGTTCCGGAATGGTTTCTTCGTCTTCCTTATGTCTCCCCCTGCGTCTATCCAAAAAACTCTGTCAAAAACTGTCTAGAACTCCTTTTCCAATCTGTTTGCGGCTCATTAAAAGCTAGGTTATGATTCCTACGCTCAGCCTGCGCTTAGCGCAGGTGAAGCGCAGGAAACAATAACAATTTGAGCATTCTTGCGCTTTACCTGCGCTTAGCGCAAGTGAAGCGCAGGAAACAACATCTTCTGGACTTTATCTACACTGCTCCTGATTCTGCTCATTGCTCACTTGATGCTTATTTCATTTTCTGCACAAATTCACAAAATTCTAATAAAAATAGCATCAAGTTCAGATTTAATTTCAATAAACATAAAAGCCACAAAATAAGCCAAGAAGGGTGAAATTGGATTATAAATTCAATAATATATTACCAATAAGTGCTGTAATTTACATAGAAATTTACTCAATTCTAGCACTTATCAACTCCCCCTAACTTAGCTTCTTGCTTGCCCTCAAGCAAGAAAATCAAATGTAGACAGTTGTTTACAATTCCTAACCCTGAATGTGACTGTCAGGAAAACAATTCCAATATCTCTTACTAGACAGCTATTGTTGAGTCTCAAAATATTATTAAATGGTTAATAATGTTTTAGTCTCATAATCCTGAGTTTTAATGAATAACAAATTTGGTTAATATTCTTTGTGAGAAAGAACAGTTTTCTGCTGAAAGGAAGTTTCTGTGTTTCAGAAGATATCTAATACAACAACCCTATGAAATTATGTAACCCTATGATGTGGTGCAACCTGCTGAAGCAGAGGAACCTGTTGAGTGATCAAGACCTACTGAAGCCAAAGAACCTTCTGAAGAAGAGAGACGTCGTACTGAGACTTGTACTTCCTTCTTGCTTGTGTCGAAGTAGAAATGTTCCACAAAATATTAGTAGAATAATGGTTCTTGATCCCTTCCTGGAAGAATTCTATTCTTAGCTTAGTTTCGATTTTTTACAACTTAGAACCGTTACTTTATGACATATAATACAATACGTAGTGGAATAGTGGACAAACAATCCCCAAAAACCATATTTTGATTGTGCATCAACTATATCAACTGTACTTAAACTGTTAGATAATTCTAGTCGGTGATAACATTATTGTTTCCATCTCTATTATAGATCCAATTCGTTATTTGAGATGAATCCTGAATCGGACGGATCATTCATTTTTCTGATATACGAAATATGAGATTTTACTAAGTCAATTCTTAGGAAATGCCCAATCAAACCATTTGTACTTACTTCAACAAAAGAAACGAGAGACTCTTGAATAGAAGAACTTTTTTTGTATCACAATGGTGTAAAAGAAGGAATTCATGGAGATCCCATATTTCCAATTAAGAATTCATTTGGCCCTTTAGGAATAGCCCCTCAAGTTGCAAAGTTTTATTCATTTTACCATTTAATAACTTATAATAAAATCTCGATAACTAAAAATTTGCAACTTGACCCAGAGATGGCTTAGAACCAATAGTTCATTATCTAATGGATTTTTCCGTTCTAATACTCTATCCGAGAGTTATCAATATTTATCAAATATGTTCCTCTCTAACATAACGCTATTGGATCAAATGACAAAGACATTGTTGAGAAAAAGATGGCTTTTCTCGGATGAGATGGTTGTTGCTATCTGCTCCAATAACGAATCATTGGGGTCCGCTAGCCCGATCGTGATTTTCCTACTCCCAGAGGGAAAGGTCCTTCCCTTTTTGGCCGGTTGTGGGCGAGGAGGGATTCGAACCCCCGACACAGAAAGAGGTTGACAATAAGTTCTTTCAAAATTGACTATTTGTCCCTCTGTTAGAGGTGTTCCAGAAATGTCTGCGATCGAGTAAATAGCTCTACGAACGAATGGATCAGATCCAATTCGAAAATGGAAAGATTTGTACAAGTTATAACCTTCGTCACCACTTTACGGAAAATCGTTAACAGCCTTGGCAAGAACGTCGTTCTGCAGAATATATGACTCATGCTCCTTTAGGTTCTTTAAATTCTATGGGTGGCGTAGCTACAAAGATAAATGCAGTCAATTATGTTTACCCAAGAAGTTGGTTAGCTACTTCTCATTTTGTTCTAGGATTCTTCCTATTCATAGGTCATTTATGGCACGCGGGAAGAGCTTCAGATTCTATAGAATCAAACCTGTGGAACTTAAGGAATGATGGAAGAAAAAAAAATAAGTAAATCAAAATGCAGTAGAAGAGTCCGGATTCCAAACGAATAAATTCAAACTTGATTGAAAAGGATCTTTCTGATTCTCGAAGAATGAGAGACAAAAGGATTGATCAAGAAAGATTTCTTGTTCTTATTATAATATCGTGATTTGATTAGATGATAACAAGATTATCAAAGATCGGTATTCCTTATTTCTATTCAACAACATACGAATAGTTCAGTGATTTTGGCTAAATGATTGTTGCATTTTTTCCTTGGAAAAAATAGAATAAAATGGATTAATATTGATCCGATCCGATTCGTTATTTGAGATGAATCCTGAACCGGATGGATCATTCCTTTTTTTGATATATGAAATATGAGATTTTACTAAGTCAATTCTTAGGAAATGCCCATGCGCCGACTATTCATGGAACGTGAGAAGCAGATGAATAAAGCAAATGAATAATCATCTGCTTCCGGAAGAAATCGAAGAATTTGTTGGGAATCCTACAAAAGCCAATCGTTCTTTTTTCTCTAACAGATGGTCAGAACTTCATCTGGGTTCGAATCCTACTGAGAGGTCCACTAGAGATCAGAAATTGTTGAAGAAAGAACAAGATGTTTCTTTTGTTCTTTCCAGACGATCGGAAAATAAAGAAACAGTGAATATATTCAAGATAATTATGTATTTACAAAATAGGCTCAAGTCAACCGTAGACTTTCTCAGTTGCTTGTGCCTCCAATCCTTCTGGAAAGTCAGGACATTTGCTTTTTGGCATAATTCAAAATTCTAGTCACCAAAAAAGGCAATGTCTGCTGTGAAGTACACCGTGCCTAGAAAAAGTGGTGTCTATGCTGTTGATACCTACTACCTGCTGCACCTTCTACTGCAAGCTACCAAGGCTATGTGTCTCAACGGGAGCATTTGCATTTAATGCTACCTCTCAATGGAAATCAAATGGACTTCAACGAATTTCATTTCCAAAGCTATATATATGAAGTCTCATGTAGAAGAAAGACATAGAGAACGAACGAACTTGCGGAAACGCTGCTCAAATCTCTCTGATATTCACATAATCATTTGTTTCATTTGTACAACAATTTTCTTATCCTGAGTTTTACTCAGTTATTGTAAATCTTACCCAGTTTAGGCTTTAAACTTGTGTAGTTTCAAAGCTTAAGCAATCTCTTTTTAAAACAGTTTTCTGTTTGAGCCTGGAGAGGCTTGTTGTTTAAAGAATACTTGGTTTAGAGCCTGAAGAGGCTTAACTGTAAAAGAATACTTATTGTATAGAGCCTGAAGAGGCTTGACTGTAAAAGAATACTTGTATCTGTTCAGATAGTGGAAAATCCTTTGCTGGTTTGGCTCTGGTTTGGCATTGGGACTGGACGTAGCTCACGATGGATGTGAGTGAACCAGGATAAATTCTTGGCTAAGTCTTCTCTACCCTTATGTCATTATAATTGTTATTTGAGCTAACAGAAGGGTTCTGAATATTCTATTTTATAAGCTTGAAATTAAAACAATCTCTAACGCTTTATCAAACAAGATTGTTAAACTGCCTTTTAGACCTGCTGAAGCACTTCAGCAAGTCTCTGAAAACTCCAGTTTCAGCAAGTTGCTCAAAAATTTTGTAAATCACTTTTGCTTGTGAAAAGGTTTTCATAAAATCTGTTTGAAATTATAAAACACTATTCAACCCCCCTTCTAGTGTTTCCTGTGGTTTCTACAATTGGTATCAGAGCTCAACCTCGGGTTGAGCATCTAATAAGTGTTGAGGGAAGAAGATCCAAATGGAAACTGATGATCACATTTTTATTCACACTTTGCATAATTAATCTTAGCTTTCTTGGGCTCTAATTATGATTAAATCCACTATTTTAATTGGAATTTACCAAATTGGGCTTAATTGGGCTTTAACTGTAAATGTTGTTTAAATTTGGATTTTTAAGCCTACTGACCTACCTGTCTTGTTTTGATGATATCTGGAGCTACAGGTGTCCGATTTGAGTGATTCCGGTGACATTGGAAAGATAACTTCCGGGGATTTAATTTGATATGCTATATGACTATATTACCATGAAGAAATTAGGAGCAGTTGCTGTTTCAAAATCACCTACTGTTGCTGTCTGTCATAAGTCCGAATTTGATTAGTTTTGTAATTAGTTTGTGGGCCTGTTTTAATTAATTTCGGCCCAATTAAGGCCTAATCAGTTTGTTAATGATTTAGGCTCTATAAATAGGTGTGTTGTTGAGTGGTTTGAACACTTTACTCTCATTTTTCAGATTTTAGAAAAAGAAGACTCTTCACTTTCCCTCTTTTTCTCTCTTCTTCCAAATTCGGTTTTCTCTCTTCTTCTTCCTCTTCTTGCAATTTCGGATTCTCCACTTCCTCCATGGAAGGCTGAGCATTGAGGATTGATTCTCAAGTATCATGAACATTGGATGTTGAGGTTCTTTAATTGAATTTCGAATTTTAATTTTCTGTGCAAATTCCTTCTCCTGATCTCTATAATTCTAGGTTATTGAATCTTGAATTGGATGAATGCTTATTGAATTCGGTTTTTGATTCATGATCTGAAATTAGAGAGTTTGCATCGACTACAGGAGGCTCAACCAGGCGACCAGGAAGGATCACTTCCCACTTCCTTTCATTGATCAGATGTTGGAGCGCTTGGAAGGTAAATCACATTACTATTTCTTAGATGGTTTCTCTGGTTATTTTCAGATTTGTATTGCACCAGAGGACCAGCATAAGACCACATTTACCTGTCCTTTTGGTACCTTTGCTTATAGGAGGATGCCTTTTGGTCTATGCAATGCTCCTGGTACTTTCCAGAGATGCATGATGAGTATATTTGCTGATTTACTTGAGCATTGCATAGAGGTTTTCATGGATGATTTTAGTGTATATGGCTCTTCATTTGATGCATGTTTGGATAGCTTGACTAGAGTGCTTGATAGGTGCATAGAGACTAACCTTGTTCTGAATTATGAAAAGTGTCATTTTATGGTAGAGCATGGTACAGTCTTAGGCCATATTATCTCTAGGAAGGGCATAGAGGTAGATCCTGCAAAATTAGATGTTATTTCACACTTGCCTTACCCCTCTTGCGTGCGAGAGGTTCGATCTTTTCTTGGACATGCAGGTTTCTATCGCAGGTTTATTCAGGACTTCAGTCGGATAGCCCTTCCGCTGTCCAACTTGCTGCAGAAGGATGTTACCTTCGAGTTTGGAGAGCGGTGCAGAGAGGCATTTGATCGCCTCAAGAGAGCTCTCACCACCACCCTCATTATTCAGCCACCGAATTGGACACTTCCATTCGAGTTGATGTGTGATGCATCAAACTATGCATTGGGAGCTGTTTTGGCACCGAGGGTTGGTAAGCTGTCTCATGTGATATATTATGCATCTAGGACTTTGGATGCAGCACAGGTAAATTACACTACCATTGAGAAAGAGTTGTTAGCAATTGTTTTTGCATTGGATAAGTTTAGATCATATTTGCTAGGCTCTATGGTAGTGGTTTTTACTGATCATGCTGCTCTTAAGTTTCTTTTGAAAAAGACAGATTCCAAACCCAGGCTGATCAGGTGGATGCTACTGCTCCAGGAGTTTGACTTGGACATCTAGGATAGGAGTGGTGCGCATAATCTTGTAGCAGACCATTTGAGCCGCAATGAGAGAGCGGAGGATGTGTTTCCTATTCGGGATGACTTTCCGGATGAGCAGCTTATGGCTTTGCATGATTCCCATCCCCCTCCCCTTACCCCTTGGTTTGCTGATATTGTTAATTATCTTGTTGCATCTGTTTTTCCACCCTTGGCATCTAGGTCTCAGAGAGATAGACTTAAGAGTGATGCCAAGTATTATGTATGGGATGACCCTTATTTATGGCGTTTTTGCAGTGACCAGGTTATCCGTAGGTGTATTCCAGATCAGGAGATCCAGTCTATACTTCAGTTCTGTCATGCCTCACCTGTTGGAGGACATCTTGCACCCCAGAGGACGGGACGGAAGGTGTTGGATTGTGGATTCTATTGGCCTACGATTTTCAGAGACGCCTGGAGAGTCTCCTCTACATGCGAGAAATGTCAGAGAGCAGGAGCGGCCATTTCTAGCAGGCAGCAGATGCCCCAGCAGCCTATGTTGTTTTGTGAGATTTTTTATGTGTGGGGTATTGATTTTATGGGTCCCTTTCCTGTTTCTTTTGGTTTTATATATATATTGCTTGCTGTGGATTATGTCTCCAAGTGGGTGGAGGCTATAGCCACAAGGACTAATGATGCTCGAGTTGTTGTGGATTTTGTCAGGTCTCACATCTTTTGCAGGTTTGGAGTTCCTCGAGCCATTGTTAGTGATCAGGGGACCCACTTCTGTAACCGGTCCATGGAGGCTTTGCTGATGAAGTATGGGGTGGTGCATAGAGTTTCTACACCATACCACCCCCAGACTAATGGACAGGCTGAGATCTCCAACAGAGAGATCAAGAGGATTCTGGAGAAGATGGTGCAGCCTAACAGGAAGGATTGGAGTCGCCGCCTTGATGATGCTCTCTGGGCTCATAGGACCGCCTACAAAGCACCTCTTGGGATGTCTCCCTTTAGAGTTGTTTTTGGTAAGGCATGCCACTTACCTGTGGAGATTGAGCATCGGGCGTACTGGGCAGTTAGGGCTTGCAATTTGGATAGTGACCAGGCAGGAGAGTAGAGGAAGCTTCAGCTGCAAGAGCTTGATGAGATCCGCCTGGAGGCCTATGAGAACTCTAAGTTCTACAAGGAGAAGACTAAGAAATTTCATGATCAATGTATTGCTAGAAAAGAGTTTGTAGTAGGCCAAAAGGTGGTGTTGTTTAATTCTAGACTTAAGCTCATGCTTGGTAAGCTTCGTTCCCGTTGGATTGGACCTTTTGTTGTTACTCATGTTTATCCTTGTTGTGTTGTAGAGTTGAAGAGTGAGTCCACCAACAAGACCTTCAAGGTCAATGCCCACCGTCTCAAGCTATTTCATGAGAGTCCTGCTTTGGTTGAGGAGACGGTTGAGGAGATGGTTGAGGAGATGAGCTTGGAGCTTCCCACATTCCCTCAAGTGCAAATTTTTCCACCTTGATGAGGGAGTCTCTTTCCCTACTATTTTATTGCATTATGTCCTTTGTTCTCTAATTTGATTATTTTTACATTGAGGACAATGTGTGATTTAAGTGTGGTGGGGGGGGGGGAGATTTGTAGTTTTAGAACTTTAGGATTGATTTTAGGAATTAGTATGTGGTTAGGATTATATTGTTTGTTTGTTAGTAACTTTTAGGATTGTAAATATGAAAAAAAAACTGTTTGCTGTTTCACTTTCAAAAAAAAAATAAAACTGCTATTTTTACTGTATTTTTGGTGTTTTTTTGTAGGAAAATTGCTGTTTTTGACTTGTTGTCAGCATTTTCATAGCTATTTTGTAGCTTCTGTTACTGTTTTATGTTGTCTATAATTACTGTAAACTGTCTGTTTTGTTGTTTTGCTGTTGCTGTTTACACCAGAATTTTATACAGCAGTATTTTTACAGCAAAATTTGACAGTTATCCGAATTTTACAGCAAAAACAGAATTTTTGACAGTAGGAAAATAAATACATTTGGCATGTTTTTCATTGGATTTTAAGGATTTGTGTTGGTAGTTGGCATTTTCATCATTTTTGGATAATTGGTTTCTTGATTTATGTTGTTTGGATTCCTTATAATTTAGTGAATAAGTTGGTTTTGATAATTATTGGGTTGAATCTTTTGTGATAGAGTTGTCCTTGGTGAGATTTTGAGCCTTATTGATGGATGGACCATTCTATGTCATTCTCTCTTTTTCTTGTGTGATTTCACTCTTGTTTGCTTGTACTCTAGAACTTGGCTTGACTCTTTGATTTGCAACTTTGTTCACATGCATGTATTGAGATGATTGAGGCATTATTGTTGATAATTGAGCTACTAGCCATATTAGCCTACCTTGATGATTTTCCACTTGCTAGCCCCTTTGAGCCTATGGATCCCATTTCTTATTTTTGAAAGCTCATTACAAGCCTTGAAAGTGAAAAATCGTGATTGTTCTTGCCTTAGAGGATAAAGGAGCTTTGGAATTATTTTGGGAATAGGTTCTTGAATGAGTGTGGGGGTGTACTTGAATTTCTTATCTTATCTCCTCATATGGATATCATATTGTTGATCTTTGGCTAGTTACCAAAAAAAATTGAAAAGAAAAAAAAAAGAAGAGAGAAAGAATAAAGAATAGCTCAAAAGAAAAGTATTAAAAAAAAAGGCAAAGAAATAAAGTGTTCTTGAAATTCAAAAATGGGTCAAAAGGTAGAAAAGAGGAGTTTAATTGTAATCTTGAGATGTATACTACTTGCATTTCTTCTTGGATTTATTCCCCATTGCTCCTCTATTCTCTTTGGTTTTTAACTTCTTATCCTTCATTTTCCCTACCTTTACCTTGGCCCCATTACATCCTATTTGAAGTCCTCTTGATCTTTGCTTACATGTTTCAATTGTTGTGGATATTAGAGTCTTTCCAAGCCTATGGTAGTGCTTGCTTTCATGAGTGCTTTGAGTGTATATACACAAGCCTAAACACTTGAGAGTTGGAGAGATTGTCTTGTGAGGATTCTATCACTCTTGATTCACCCATTTGATTTGATTCACCCTCTTGTTTGCTAAATTGTAGGGAATTCCATTCATATTTTTCTTGATTCCATGATTCCTTGGATGTTGTATTTTGCCTACTCCTATGCATTCCTTGGATCTCTTGATAATTATGTCATTTGTATTTGCATTGTGCTCCCTAGTTGATTTTTGGTTTCATGTGGTGTTTTGCCCGGAGAGCAAAAGGGCAAGTGTGGGGGAATTTGATGATCACATTTTTATTCACACTTTGCATAATTAATCTTAGCTTTCTTGGGCTCAAATTGTGATTAAATCCACTATTTTAATTGGAATTTACCAAATTGGGCTTTAACTGTAAATGTTGTTTAAATTCGGATTTTTAAGCCTACTGACCTAGCTGTCTTGTTTTGATGATATCTGGAGCTAAAGGTGTCCGATTTGAGTTATTCCAGTGGCATTGGAAAGAAAACTTCCGGGGCTTTAATTTAATATGCTACATGACTATATTCCCATAAAGAAATTAGGAGCAGTTGTTGTTTCATAATCGCCTACTGTTGCTGTCTGTCACAAGTCCGAATTTGATTAGTTTTGTAATTAGTTTGCGGGCCTGTTTTAATTAATTTCGGCCCAATTAAGGCCTAATCAGTTTGTTAATGATTTAGGCTCTATAAATAGGTGTGTTGCTGAGTGGTTTGAACACTTGACTCTCATTTTTCAGATTTTAGAAAAAAAGACTCTTCACTTTCCCTCTTTTTCTCTCTTCTTCCAAATTCGGTTTTCTCTCTTCTTCTTCCTCTTCTTGCAATTTCGGATTCTCCACTTCCTCCATGGAAGGCTGAGCATTGAGGATTGATTCTCAAGTATCATGAGCATTGGATGTTGAGGTTCTTTAATTGAATTTTGAATTTTAATTTTCTGTGCAAATTCCTTCTTCTCCTAATCTCTATAATTCTAGGTTATTGAATCTTGAATTGGATGAATGCTTATTGAATTCGGTTTTTGATTCATGATCTGAAATTAACATTTTAGTTTGCTTAATTCTAAAATGTATCTACTGTTTGCTTAACTCATTAGGTTAGGGATTAGGTTCTTGATACAAAATTGCTTAATCTTTGTATGAGATTGTTAAGAATTGATTGATGCTTCATTGATTAATTCGGATTTGCAAAGGAAATTGAAATAAATCTCTGAATCCGTGAGACATCCAAATGCGAATGAGCTTGTGAATCAATCTGTTTTTGTTGAATTGAATTAGGAATTTCGAATTCTGTTTTAGGAAATTTGAACTTGTCATGAACAAAGAAAATCCCCTGAATGTGTGTGTATGTTGCTATGAGATTGAAATTCTGAATTTGTAATTGGATTCCTTGAGAGAGACGACTTTGGGTTAATCAACCTATTGCACTTTAATTCATTTTATTTGGTTGAGTACGACCTCGATCAGAAACCTCAACAAGCAATCCCCACTACATTGCAGAAGGAGCCTCAGTCTCAAGGCCCCCAGCTTTCAATGGTATTGACTACCATTATTGGAGAGACCGTATGAAGCTGTTCATTGAGAGCAGCAGCATAGATCTCTGAGATGTAGTAACAGATGGTGATTATATTCCCACCAACAATGGTTTGCCCATTCCTAAGGCAGAATGGACTGGTGATCAGAAGGCGCGTGTGCAACTTAATGCCAAAGGAAAACTTTATCTGGTCTGCTCCTTGAGTAAATCAGAATGTGAGAAGGTGCATGGATGTACTTCTGCCAAAGAAATCTAGGATACATTAGCTTCAGCTCACGAGGGGACTGGCAATGTAAAACAATCCAAAATCAGCATGCTTGTTCATCAGTATGAGATGTTCAAAATGCATGAATCTGAGTCTATTGATCAGATGTTTGGAAGATTTCAGACCATCACAAATGGACTCAAATCTCTTGGAAGAACCTATGATTCAGGTGATAATAATCGCAAAATCCTTAGGAGTCTACCAAAGATTTGGAGGCCCAAAGTAACTGCCATTCAAGAGGCAAAGGACCTCAATACTTTAAGAATGGAGGAACTCTTGGGATCCCTCAAAGTCCATGAGTTGGAACTTGGCGAACATGCTCCTAAAAAGAAGTCACTTGCCTGAATGCCAAGTCCAAACTACTGAAGGCTGGACCACAGAAGGCCATGAAAGCAGAGGAGTCTTCAAAAGGTTCTGAAGATTCAGAAGGTAGCTCAGATGATGATGATCTGGCTCTGTTGAGCAGAAAGATCAAGAGGATGCTCCAAAGGAAAGGAAAGTTCCAGAAAGGCTTATCCTCTGAAACCAGAATGGGTAAGTCAGGTAAAGAGTCTTTTTCTACTGACAAAATTATCCGTTATGAATGCAAGCAGCCAGGGCATATGAAGGCTGATTTCCCAAAGCTGAAGAAACCCTCTTATAAGAAGAAGAAGTTCTTTAAGAAGAAAAAGGGTTTGATGGCAGCTTGGGAGGACTTAGATGATTCAACTTCAGAAGAGGAAGATGAATATGCTGAAGAAGCCAACCTATGTTTAATGGCAAGTCTCCCTTCATCAGACAGTTCTGAATCTGAGGTAATCCCTCAAACTCTTCAAGACATGTATGATGATTTGCTGGAAAGTTCTAAAGAGCTTTTCCAAGAGTAAAAAGATTTGTCTAGTGTTGAGTCTAAATATAAATTAAGTATTCAATTTAAATCAAGACTCTTTACCCTTGTCTTTAATGATTAACAAATTTGGTCAAATAAAAAATAGATTCTACTGAGAAACGTAGTTTGTATTTGATGTTTCAGGAACTCTGAAAAGAACATATCTTCAAGCTGAAGCAACTACCAAAAGGATTGATCAACATGGTGAAGAATTTAAAGCAACTATGTGAACAACCTGTTGATCAACATGCTGAAGAATTGAAAGCAATTATCTGAACAACCTGCTGATAGTATGTGCGTATCAAAATTTGTACATGCTGAACACATACTCTCTGAATTATCATGATGACATGGCAACCTAAGTCTGCTGAAATGAAAGACTCTCTAAAGTGTTTGAAGATCTATCCAATCTTCTGAAGAGTTGCATCATCTATGAGAAGAAGACTTACTGAAGACGTTCAACGTAAAATCTGCCAAAGTCACAAGACACTCTACACAAAAGATTTAAAGGTCTCTAAACGTCTTCTACAAGCAACTATGAAGAGGCTATCTACAAAAGTTCTTTTTGCGCTCTCTGAATCATATTACATGAAAAGAACTTTTTATGCCTGCTGTGTGTCAGAACGGTACAATTCCTGCACACCTATTCTGCTCAAGTCAAAGGCTATCAAGAGCTACAAGCCATCTCTCAATGGTAACCAAGCTAACCTCAACGGTTACATTTCTGGTCTCTATAAGTAGCTTCATTCAAGAATTTGAAGATTGGCAAAGCCCAAGAGATAGTTGGATGAAATCCAAAATAATATCCCCTTAAACCAACTCTCTGAGGAAGTTATCCCTCATACAGAGATGAGTTTGAACCTAAATTAATACACTTGTATCTCTGTCCCATCCTTGTACTTAGAATTCATTTTATGTATCCTGAGTTATACTCAGTAATCCCTTTGAACAAGAAGAATCTAAGTTTATGTTTCTTAGAAACTTAAACTTAGTTTAAATTGTAAACACTATTAAGTGTCTGAGAGCCTAGAGAGGCTTGGTGGAAGAAAGAATACTTGTTGAGCCTGGAGAGGCTTGACTGTAAAATAATACTGCATGAGTTTCCTGGAGAGGCAGTTGAAAACAAAGAATACTTGTTTCAGCGTGGAGAGGCTGAGTGTACAAAGAATACTGCATGAGTTGCCTGGAGAGGCAGTTGAAAACAAAGAATACTTGTCGGGCCTGGAGAGGCCAGGTGTGCAAATAATACTCGGTGTAATCTTGCGGGATTAGTGGAAAATCCAGTGGAGTTTTGCCATGGGACTGGATGTAGCTCACTGGGTTAGTGGGTGAACCAGTATAAATCTCTGTGTTAAGTTCTCTCTTTCCCTCAACTCTTTACTTTCCACAATTATCTGTTTAAACTAACCAAGGAGGGTTAAAGAAAAGTTGTTTTATTAATTCAAGCAGAAAACAAACTTTTCTTTAAGAGAAAATAATTGAGTAAACTAGTAACTTAGTCCCTGACTTTTGGGGTGTCATGCAGTTTGGTCCCTATTTTTTATAAATTGATGCGTTAGTCCCTGACTTTAACCTCTGTCTTTCACTTTAGTCCAAACATCAAACTTCTGTTAAATCTTGCTGACGTGTAACGTTAAAGTGCTGACTGGGATGCCATGTTGGTCCAAACGTTGTCATTTTTCATCTTTTCATTAGTATTACAGACAATCCCGGTAAAGTCTCCATCAGGTCCTCTTTCTTCCTCATACCTCTTTCTTCTTCGTTCCTCTTCTTCTCCCCCATTGTTGATCTGCTTGACCTTGCATCTACTTGCGCTGCACATGCTTGCGCTGCTACTGCTTCATCCTACAGTGAATGTAAGTTGCATTTTCATGCTCTCTTTGCTTTTACACACTGTAGGATCTCAGATCTTTGTATTATTGTGCTGGATTTTGGTATAATTTTCACATTTTTGGATTATTTGTTGTTCCATGCACATGCAATAACCTCTATTTTGATAAGGTAGTTGGCTGGTACTGTGAAATAAAATTAAGCTAGAGCTAGCTACATTCCAAAATTCAAAATTATTTACAAAGTTATTTGTTGATAACTGTTTGCAGAATTAAACCTAGTTCATAGTGTTGATGAAGTTGTCTTGATTCTATTGTTTCTTTGTTTTTGACATTATGTAAATTTTTTCAACTGATTCAATTTAGCTTTTAGCCTTTAGTTTTCTTACTCTTTTATGTGTATGTAGAGACTTTTTAGAGCTATAGTTGTGCAATTACAAAGGAATTATAACTTTTCTTTTTCTCTTTCTTGCAGTAGGAAAAGTATATAAAATTGGCAATGTCAGATATTGAGGCCCCCTTGTGACCAAAGAGGAAGAAGATTTGGGTGGACTACTTTGTTCAGTTTCGATGGATAATTGTTATTTTTGTGGTCCTTCCCATTTCCTTCACCATTTATTTCCTCACATACCTTGGTGATGTGTGGTCAGAGTGGAAGTCCTTTAAGACACATCACAAGGAACATGATGAGAATGTCCAGAAGGTTATCAAACGTCTCAAACAGAGGAATCCATCAAAGGATTGTCTTGTCTGTACTGCTCATAAGCCCTGGATTGCAGTTGGGATGCGGAATGTTGACTATAAGAGGGCTCATCATTTTGAAGTTGATTTGTCTGCTTTCAGGAACGTTCTTGAGATTGACAAAGAAAGAATGATCACTAGTATGACGGTACCAATGAATCTTTCCCTTGTTGTGGTTACAGATCAACAATGGGGGAGAAGAAGAGGAACGAAGAAGAAAGGGGTATGAGGAAGAAAGAGGACCTAATGGAGACATTACTTTTAGGGATTCTCTCTAATACTAATGAAAAGATGAAAAATGACAACATTTGGACCAGCATGGCATCCCAGTCAGCACTTTAACGTTACACGTCAGCAAGATTTAACAGAAGTTTGATGTTTGGACTAAAGTGAAAGACGGAGGTTAAAGTCAGGGACTAACGCATCAATTTATAAAAGACCGGGACCAAACTGCATGACACCCTAAAAGTCAAGGACTAAGTTGCTAGTTTACTCAAAAATAATTTTAAAAAGGATTTCACTCAACCTTCTGAGTTGCATCAACAAGTTGCTGAACTTCCAGTTTCGGAAGGTTGATAAAATATTCTCAAATCAGTTTTTCTTGTTCGCTAAAGGTTTTCCAAAAATCTGTAAAGATTATAAAACACTATTCAACCCCCCTTCTAGTGTTTCATGTGGCCCTAACATCTAGAGCATACACTGAAGTTGCAGACAAAAGTGAAGCTCTTGAGACTGAAAATCTTTTGCTTAAAGAAAAACTCTTGAAGAATTCTGGGGCTAGTAGTTCAGAAAGTTTTATCAAAGAAAATGAATTTCCAAAGAAACAAGTTGCCGAACTTACTAGATATCTAGCCAACTTTGTTAATGGAACCAAGAACCTCAACAAAATGTTGGGTATTCAAAAGAACTCCAAAAACAAAGAAGGTCTAGGATACTCAGACAGTGAATCATCACATGATTCAAATTCAAAACCTGCTGAAAAAGCTAAGAAAGGTAAGGGATGCTCTCACTGTGGAAAGCCTGGACACAGTGTGTCTCAGTGCAAACACAAGAGAAAAGGCAGACCTGCTGCTAACAAGAAAGATCCCAGGAAGATGTGGGTACCTAAGTCTCTGATTATTCCTGTTGCAGATGTGTTTAATAGGACAAAGGAGACACCACAAATGGTACCTGGACAGTGGCTGCTCGCGACACATGACAAGAGAAAGGTCTTTGTTCCAAAACCTTAGACCTAAAGATGGAGGGGTGGTGACCTTTTGTTCAAATTCTGGCAAGCGTAGCAAAATCCCAGCAGTATAATAGTAAGTAAGAGTATCGTATCCACAGGGAACGATTCAATTTATAAAGATTAGTGGTCACAACTATCAAGTAAAAACAGATGGTTGTTTGTTGAGAATTGAGAAATTAAATAAAAACTGAAAATAAATTGAGATAGGTAGAGACAGTTACTTAGACTAGGATTGAACTTCGTTTCATCGCACCCCTTTCATATGTGAACTTCAATAATATTTATGAATATATTATTATGATACCTTAGCCAAACTATGTTATTCCGCATAGGTTCCCCGGATCGCGAAATACTCAAAATAATTCATGCGGGTTCTCTCAGGCGACAAATTACCCCGGCTTTAAAGATCTACTTTCGGTTTGTTAACACTATCAATTCGCCCTATATTCCTATAGCGACTACTATGAGTATTTTTACCAATCAGAGTTCAAGTTTCCTATTCCTAGGCTCCCCCAAACTCGCTATTGATTTTATAAAACCATTTTCCAATGCGCCCCATAAAACCAACCTATAACTCCGGCACACAGGCGGAAGTTAAGAATTAAGCACAGAATAAAAATACCGATATCATAAAAATAGGGATTCATAGATATTAAATAAAATTCACATACAATCGGGGACTGAATCAACTACGTTCAATCCTATCGGAGAGTTTAGCTACGCATGGTAGCCATTACAAACCAACGGAGAAACTGTCACTTTCTCCAGCCCTAGCTCTGCTCTGCCGTCTCCCTTGGATCTCCAGGACTTACTTTGATCTTTTCAAAAGGTCCTTTAAATAGATATTGGAAAGTTTATCTGAAATCTAGAACGAATCTTGTTGGAAATCTTATCAGAAATCTGTTTTTGTATTCCTGCGCTTCAACCTGCGCTCAGCGCAGATGAAGCGCAGGAAACAGAGAGCTAATTAAATGTTGCCACTTGCGCTCAGCGCAGGTGGAGCGTGGTTCTCGTTCCAGCTTTCCTGATTTCCTCCTTTTTCAGCTTGATCTTTTCCTGATCTTATCCTTGTTTGCTTTGCTTTCCTTATTTCCCTCTTTTTGGCTTGATTTTGTGCTTATTTGATCTTCAAATTTAAATTGAGAAAGTTATCTTCAGAATCCTTGTTTAAATTACTGCTGATTTTATCTTGATTTGTTGCCATTTAAAATCTCATCTGCAGATTCTCTCTCCAAATAGATGCTATCTTGTTTCTCCATTTAAAATTCCCTCTTTTATCTGCAAAAATCAACAGATTTTCTATTAAAATAGCATCAAATTCAAATTTGAATTAAATAATCACAAAATATGTATTTATTACTATAAATAGGTAATTTGGGGCATAAATTTACTATTTTACCCTTGAAAAGTGCAGTAATTATACAGGAAATTATCATATATTTTGCACTTATCAAATTCCCCCCAAGTTAGCTTCTTGCTTATCCTCAAACAAGAAAACCTTTTGCAACCAAATGAATTCAATCCCCCTATTAAGATTCTCAAAAATAAGGAAATAATTTCATCACCTCTTTACTAGGCAGCTGTCACTTTCCAAATATCAGATTGAAAATCAGAATCAAGTGATATTACCAGTACTCAATCAGAACAGGGTAAAAACACATTCAAACTTTTTCAGAAATAACAATCAAAACAATGTGATAAATCAAGGAATTCTCTCATGCTCTCGGGTAAGTGTTTCCCTCAATTTTTCACAGCAGTTGAACAACTAAAATTGATAGTCGTTTCTGGTCATTAGACATGCACATGGTCAACATGGATCAAAAGGTCTTTCTTGGTTGTAATGAGGCTGGGCTATCAAGAAATCATGGTTTTTCTGGATATGCAAAGAGAACATCGGAATAGAGAGCATCTTTCAATTTTTCTTGACTTGAAATTTCTCTCCATTTTCCAACCAGAATTATTATACTGGTTATTTCTCCAATCTTGTGAATAATTGTTTGCAAAGTTGTTGCTATTGGAGAAATTGCCTAGTCTTCCTTGATCGCCCATGTAATTAATTTGCTCTTCTTGAGTGCTTGGATAAGAGCAGTAACCATTGGGATGCTCACCTCCACAAAAATCACAAATTAATTGTGGTGATTGGCTAGGATAGGATTGCACTGCCTGCAATTGCTGAGAAAGGTTATCTAGCTGCTTGTTGAGTGCTTCTATTTGCTGCCTTATAATCTTATAATCTGCCCTGATTTCATCTGCAGAAGTTTGCATGTGGGATGAAACAGCATCTTGTTGCCACCCAAAATTTTGATTCTAGTAACTTCCCCAATCTTGCGAAAAATTTTCAGAATAATTATTGTAGGTAGAGAAGTTACCATGAACCGGTCTGTTGGAAAAGTATGCATATTCTCCAAGTGTTCTTCTTTTCCATTCACTAGCCATGATTGGTGCAGCTTTCAATTTATTTGGGGTGATTGATCAGAGAGTGTTGAGATTGTATCTTTGAACTCGTCCTTTTGATGTCTTTTCAATTTCAGGGTCAAATTCCAATAACGCTCTTGGTACCTGTCCTTTCAAAAGTATAAATCACAAGGACTAGAACAAGGGTTAGTAAAAAAAATAAAAATTAAATTAATTACAGAAAATAAAAAATAACTACAAAAAATTACAAATACAAATATTTACAACTTGATAGAATAGACCTCCCAAGTCTTTAAAAATTGACACATCGTTTGTGAGAGCCGAAGGCTGATGAGGGCGGGGAGTGATCGCCGGTGCAAAGAGGCACGGACAAGGAGCGGCTCCTGGCAGGCTTCTAAGCAAGAAGGGACACATGGATGAACCGAGCCAACACCCGAATGAGAGGGATCTAGAGACTGTGCAGGTATGGGACTGCACAGTTGAAAATAGCTTAAAGGAAATTGTTGGGGAGAACTATACAACAAGATGCATCTTCTTTTCGGAAGCCCATAACATAAGAACTCCATAGTTAAGCGTGCTTGGCTTGGAGCAATTCTGGGATGGGTGACCTTCTGGGAAGTTTCCCGGAAAGTGTGCAAGTGAGGACAAAGCATACTGGAAAGACTCGTGTTGGTTTGTGGGGACCCTCATCACTCCTGCAAGCGGCTCGGGGGCGTTACAAATGGTATCAGAGCCGAGCCTCTCCCAGTACGGTGTGGTTCGGGGACGAACCAGGCGGAAGCTGGTGGGCATGTGAGAGCCGAAGGCTGATGAGGGTGGGGAATGATCGCCGGTGCAAAGAGGCACGGACAAGGAGCGGCTCCTGGCAGGCTTCTAAGCAAGAAGGGACACATGGATGAACCGAGCCAACACCCGAATGAGAGGGATCTAGAGACTGTGCAGGTATGGGACTGCACAGTTGAAAATAGCTTAAAGGAAATTGTTGGGGAGAACTATACAACAAAATGCATCTTCTTTTCGGAAGCCCATAACATAAGAACTCCATAGTTAAGCGTGCTTGGCTTGGAGCAATTCTGGGATGGGTGACCTTCTGGGAAGTTTCCCGGAAAGTGTGCAAGTGAGGACAAAGCATACTGGAAAGACTCGTGTTGGTTTGTGGGGACCCTCATCACTCCTGCAAGCGGCTCGGGGGCGTTACATCGTTCCCCAGCAACGGCGCCAAAAATACTTGGTTGAAATTCTGGAAAGCGTACCAAAATCCCGGCAGTATAATAGTAAGTAAGAGTATCGTATCCACAGGGAATAGTTCAATTTATAAAGATTAGTGGTCACAACTATCAAGTAAAAATATATGGTTGTTTGTTGAGAAATGAGAAATTAAATAAAAACAGAAAATAAATTGAGATAGGTAGAGACAGTTACTTGGACTAGGATTGAACTTCGTTTCATCGCACCCCTTTCATATGTGAACTTAAATAATATTTATGAATATATTATTATGATACCTTAGCCAAACTATTTTAT
This sequence comes from Sesbania bispinosa, assembly GCA_026901365.1. Classification (NCBI taxonomy): domain Eukaryota; kingdom Viridiplantae; phylum Streptophyta; class Magnoliopsida; order Fabales; family Fabaceae; genus Sesbania; species Sesbania bispinosa. The sequence continues at coordinate 396,032 of QLOH01000415.1, forward strand.
TTAGCGTAGGTTCCCCGGATCGCGAAATACTCAGAAATAATTCATGTGGGTTCTCCCAGGCGACAAATTACCCCGGCTTTAAAGATCTACTTTTGGTTTGTTAACACTATCAATTCGCCCTATATTCCTATAGCGACTACTATGAGTATTTTTACCAATCAGAGTTCAAGTTTCCTATTCCTAGGCTCCCCCAAACTCGCTATTGATTTTATAAAACCATTTTCCAATGTGCCCCATAACCAACCTATAACTCCGGCACACAGGCGGAAGCTAAGCATTAAGCACAGAATAAAAATACCGATATCATAAAAATAGAGATTCATAGATATTAAAGAAAATTCACATACAATCGGGGATTGAATCAACTACATTCAATCCTATCGGAGAGTTTAGCTACGCATGGTAGCCATTACAAACCAACGGAGAAACTGTCACTTTCTCCAGCCCTAGCTATGCTCTGCCGTCTCCCTTAGGTCTCCGGGACTTACTTTGATCTTTGCAAAAGGTCATTTAAATAGAAATTGGAAAGCTTATCTTAAATCTGGAAGGAATCTTGTTGGAAATCTTATCAGAAATCTGTTTCTGTATTCCTACGCTTCAACCTGCGCTCAGTGCAGATGAAGCACAGGAAACAGAGTTCTAATTAAATGTTGCGCTCCAATTGCGCTCAGCGCAGGTGGAGCGTGGTTCTCGTTCTAGCTTTCCTGATTTCCTCCTTTTTCAGCTTGATCTTTTCCTTATCTTATCCTTTTTTGCTTTTCTTTCCTTATTTCCCTTTTTTTGGCTTTATTTTGTGCTGATTTGATCTTCAAATTTAAATTGAGAAAGTTATCTTCAGAATCCTTGTTTAAATGACTGTTGATTTTATCTTCATTTGTTGCCATTTAAAATCTCATCTGCAGATTCTCTCTCCAAATAGATGTTATCTTGTTTCTCCATTTAAAATTTCCTCTTTTATCTGCAAAGTCAACAGATTTTCTATTAAAATAGCATCAAATTCAAATTTGAATTAAATAATCACCTTTTGCAATCAAATGAATTCAATCCCCCTGTTAAGATTCTCAAAAAATAAGGAAATAATTTCATCACCTCTTTACTAGGCAGCTGTCACTTTCCAAATATCAGATTGAAAATCTGAATCAAGTGATATTACCAGTACTCAATCAGATTAGGATAAAAACACATTCAAACTTTTCAGAAATAGAAATCAAAACAATAAGTGATAAATCAAGGAATTATCTCATGCTCTCGGGTAAGTGTTTCCCTCAATTTTTCACAGCAGTTGAACAACTAAAATTGATAGTCGTTTCTGGTTATTAGACATGCACATGGTCAACATGGATCAAAAGGTCTTTCTTGGTTGTAATGAGACTGGGCTATCAAGAAATCATGGTTTTTCTGGATATGCAAAGAGAACACCGGAATAGAGAGCATCTTTGAATTTTTCTTGACTTGAAATTTCTCTCCATTCTCCACTTCATTCTTGATTTGTATCATTCAGCTGGCCTCTTTCTTTGTTTGATGATTCACTCCCTTTTTTTTTCACTTTCATTCACTTTTTCATTTTGATTTTTGAGGTAGTTATCCTCTTTTGCTTTCTTGTGCCTGCTCTTTGTATTTCTTCAATTTCAAGTAACCAACCAATTCTCCCATTTTATCAGATTACACCTTTGCTCTCTATCCCAAGTGTGTAAGGGACAGGAAATAGATATTAATTTTGACTGTGGTGCATAAGAAAAGAAACATTAAAGCTCAAATGGGTTAACAAAAAAATTGAAAAAAAATTTCATGGGTTGGCTTTTTAGCACTGAGAAAAATTATAATCACAAAATAATATTCGGAATAACATAGAAGTTTCTGATTACATATACTCCCTTTTCACACATATCTCCATGTAATAAACTCAATAACCCTTTGTACATAGTGACTTGTATCTTAGAGACCTGGAAAATAAAACAATAAAGATTTTATAAACTCAATGTGATAACATTTAGTTTCAGTGAATTCTACGGTGAGGTACCTTAATAGGTGTCTCACCGTGTACCCCTTGATTTAGGGTTTTTTAAATAAAAATATAATTTTAGAATTTGCAATATGGTCCTCCTATTATTATATTATTAGTAGGTCTCTTTCTCTCTCTCTTGTTTCTCTCTCCTCTCTCTCTTATATTTCTCTCTCCTATATTTCTCTCCTATCTCTCTCTCCTCTCTCCTATGTTTCTCTTTCCTCTTTCTCTCTCTTCTTTCTATCTCATATCTCTCTTCTCCTCTCTCCTTTGTTCCTCTCTCTCTCTCCTCTCTCTCTCTCTTGTTTCTCTCTCCTCTCTCTATTTCTCTCTCCTATCTCTCTCTTGTTTCCCTCTTCCCTGTTTCTCTCTTGTTTCTATATCCTCTATTCTCTCTCTCCTCTCTTCTCTCTCTATATGTTTCACTTATTAAGATGATCTTTCTCTTCTCTCTGTTTCTCTCTCTCTCTGTTTCTTCTTTGTCTTCTATCTCCTCTCTCTCCTCTATTTCCCCCTCCTCTTTCTATTTCTCTCATCCTCCCTTTCTCTCTCCTCTCTCTCCTCTATTTCTATCTTCTTTCTCACTCCTCCCTACTATCTCTCCTCTATTTCTCTCTCCTTTGTTCTCTCCTCCCCTCTCCTCTATTTCTCTCTCCTCCCTCCCTCCCTCCATCTCTCCTTTGTTTCTCTCTCCTCTCTCCTCTATTTCTCTCTTGTTTCTCTCTCCTCCCACTCTCTCCTCTATTTCTCTCATGTTTCTCTCTCCTCCCTTTCCTCTCCTCTATTTCTCTCTCCTTTGTTTCTTCATGTTTCTCACCTCTGTTTCTCTCTGTTTCTCTCACTTCTCTCTACTCTCTCCTCTATTCTCTCTCCTTTGTTTCTCTCTCCTCTCTCCTCCCTTTCTCTCCCCCTCTCCTCTATTTTCTCTCCTCTGTCCCTCTTCTCCCCCATCTCTGTTTTTCTCTCCTCTGTTTCTCTTTCCTCTCCCCTCTATTTCTCTCTCGTTCTCTCTCCCCTGTTTCCTTCCGCCCCTGTTTCTCTCTCCTCTGTTTCTCTCTTCTCTCTCTTTCTCCTCTATTTCTCTATCCTCTGTTACTCTGATCTCCTCCCTTCCTCTCTCCTCTCTCTCCTCTGTTCTCTCTCCTCCCTCTCTCTCTCCCTTCTCCTTATTTCTCTCCTCCCTCCCTCTCTCCTCTATTTCTCTCCAGCTTGAAGCTCCAAGAGTAATTCCAAGGTACAGGTAACAGTGCAGATCGAAGTTACCAGGTTTATAGATGCCAGTTTGAAGCTTTGTTCGAGTATGGTTTTCAAAGCCTCATTTGTCCACGTCATGCGGCAGTTATCAACAGTTTATCTCAGAATTTGAAGACGTGGAGACGTGGAAGCATGTCGACCCACGAGCAGTTGGGGGCAGTTACCATAAGAAATTTCAAGAGAAGCCTATAAATAGGATTGAGATGAAGGTTGCAAGGTCAATTAATAGACTGAATACTCAAGCACACAGTAGCCACAACATTTATCTTGAGACCAAGGCAACCAGTTGCACGAGCAAGTAGGGACTGCGGACCTCCATTTCTTTTCCTGTACCCTTTATGTTTTTTGTAATTTACTTTCCTGCAATTATTCCTATAATGCATTCATGTTTGTTTACTATTAAGTTTAAATACACAAGTTATTTTGCATCTTCTTCTTCTTTTTCTTTCTCCCACACCCGTTAAACCTTTTAAGAACAACATTTAAAAGAACCCAGTAAGAGGTTAAGTATCTCATCCCCAGATTGTTTAAGAGATACATTTGTTTTATCAAATTAAGTGATAAACACGGATATATCCACATGTATCCTCAAGTACGAGTATTTTTACCATCCTTATTAAAAGGGCTAAAAATATAGGTCAAATATATACTAACTCATTTATTTATATAAACTCAATATTGTTGATTTTATTATATATAAAGGATAAATAATTTAATGCACTACATCAATTAATATAATTAATGTAACATAAATTGACCATTTATTACTAATTTACTTCGTCAAGAAAGGACATTATTAATTTACAATATTGAGATGATTTTTAAGTTGATATAACATTTCTGAAGAAACATGGCTAATATGGTGCAACAATGATAAACTCACACCTATATTTTCTACACCTTATTTTCTACCATTTTTTTCTCTATCTCTCTCCATCACCATTCACCAATCAAATCTTTTAAATTTTTCCTTCCCTCTCTATCACTCTCCTACTAAATGGGGTGGATCCACCACAATTGAGTGTACTAGAATCTTTATTCAATATGGTGTACATGATAAATAAAAGCATAGTGTGGTGCACTAACTATGGTACATTATTGAGTTAATTACACTGTTTGAAAAATTTTCTTTCTTCTTAAACATTAAATGTGTGAGCATTTATTGTATGATTACAACGCCTATTGTGTAGACTATCAATCAAAAGTCCAAGATATAGCAACATAATAATAAAGAAGAAATAAAACCTCATTGTAAAATTATTTTACTATTATCTTAACTTTTAGGCCTCATTTAGTAATTAGGATACTAATAGAATAGAAAATGATAAGAAAGTTAAATAAAAAAAAGATAGATAATAGCAAGATAGAAGAGAGTTGGAGAGAGGATAATGTTGAGAGGCCGCTATAAGGCAAAAAGAGAAAGAAAAAAGTTCATTGTATCATGTAAACTTCTGACATAGACATCCTAAGGATAAAAATTAAACAGAAGAAAATGATATGATAGTATATATTGTTACAAAAAACATGAGAGATGAGATAGGATAGTATATTAATATTAATATCTTATGTTTTTTTATCTTGTGCATCAAAGTGAGCACTTAATTGATTGTGTTAAATAACTACAAGTTCATGCAATAATTATATCTAAATGTGAGAGACCCTATTAAAATTTATAATGTTTATTAAGTAAGAACATGATGTAAAATTTTATATGAATGAATCTATTACTATATAGAGAGGGAGCGGGTTATCTCATTTTTAAGAATAAATGAGGTGGTTTTTAAGATGAATTAACACTTCTTAAGTAAGAAACAAGACTAACGTGGTGTCCATAAAGAAATAGCACACTAATTTTGGTACGTTTTGGACATAATTAACCTATTTTATTTTAAATATAAGAAAGTAATATAGATTACAAATTGCATTTCTTCAAAATATTTTCAAACCATTCGTGGAGTAACCTTGATGATAAAAGCATAGCGACTAATTATGGTATGCATAGGCAGGGGATAAGTTCCTCCGATACCAGTTTGTTTTGTTCAAAATGTCAGCTTTCTAATAATAGGCATTCACATGGAACGCGGGTTTGACAAGGAAAATAGGAAGCTGTGAAAGGAAGCACGCATTTTGAGGAGCATAAACAAAGGGAAGCTATAGATATATTATCGGAGAGTTTGAATGGTCACGAAGTAACGAGCGAAATGTATATAATACGGTAAGAAGGAGACAGATGATATAATGTCCTTCAATATCAAAAGGCATTAACTGAAAAGCAAACCAAAGAGAAAGATCAATACAAAGAGAAAATGGGTAGTAGATCGATGCTTTTGCTATTGCTATGCCTCTTGGCTGGGACATCATCAATAGTTCATGGTGAAGACCCTTACTTGTTTTTCACATGGAACGTTACCTATGGCACACTCTCCCCTGCAGGTGTACCCCAGCAGGTTATCCTCATCAACGGCCAATTCCCCGGACCCAACATCAACTCCACCAGCAACAACAACGTTGTTATTAACGTCTTCAACAACCTTGACGAGCCTTTCCTTTTAACATGGTATATATTCACCACTTCCACAAATAATTTTTATATCATAACTTGTTGAATTTGAGTCTGATTGTTATTTATATATGATAATAATATTCCTTTGCAGGGCCGGAGTGCAACAAAGGAAGAACTCATGGCAAGATGGGGTTGCTGGAACTAACTGCCCCATTCCCCCAGGAACAAACTGGACTTACAGATTCCAAGTGAAGGACCAGATTGGAAGCTACTTTTACTACCCTAGCTTGGGTCTGCACAGGGCAGCTGGCGGTTTCGGTGGCCTTCGTATTAACAGCAGGTTGCTTATCCCCGTTCCTTATGCTGATCCCGAGGATGATTACACCGTTCTCATCGGTGACTGGTACACCAAGAGCCACACCACTCTCAAGAAGTTCCTCGACAGTGGACGCGCTCTTGGCAGGCCTCAAGCAGTTCTCATCAACGGTCAAAACGCTAAAGGTGACGGAACTGACCAGCCACTCTTCACCATGAAGCCAGGGAAAGTCTACAAGTACAGAATCTGCAACGTTGGTCTCAAAAACTCCCTCAACTTCAGGATCCAAAACCACCCCATGAAGCTTGTGGAAATGGAAGGTTCTCATGTTGTGCAAAACATCTACGACTCCCTTGACGTCCACATCGGACAATGCTATGGCGTCCTTGTAACTGCCGACAAGGAACCAAAAGATTACTACATGGTTGCTTCCACCAGGTTCACAAAAACCGTTATAACCGCCAAGGGTATCATCCGTTACACTAACGGCAAAGGCCCTGCTTCACCTGAAATCCCTGAAGCTCCAGTGGGCTGGGCTTGGTCTCTTAACCAATTCCGTTCATTCCGTTGGAACTTAACTGCCAGTGCTGCAAGGCCTAACCCTCAGGGATCTTACCACTACGGCCAGATCAACATCACTCGCACCGTTAAGTTCATTAACTCTGTTAGCAGGGACAATGGGAAACTCCGTTATGCACTTAACGGCGTCTCTCACGTTGAACCAGAAACCCCCATTAAGCTTGCTGAGTACTTTGGAATCCCTGACAAGGTTTTCAAATACGATACTGTTCAAGACATGCCACAAGGCGTTCCAAGCTCAGTCACCATTCAACCCAATGTTCTTAAGTTCACCTACCGCACCTTCATTGAGGTCATCTTTGAGAACCATGAAAAGAGCATCCAGACATACAATTTGGACGGTTACTCCTTCTTCTTAGTCGCGTGAGTATTATTTATTAATTAATTATTCGGTCTTCATTTAAATAATTTCAGTTCATTAATTTTTGTGTTTAATTTATTCAATGTACAGCATAGAGCCTGGCACGTGGACTCCAGAGAAGAGGACGACCTATAACCTTCTTGATGCAGTGAGCAGGCACACTGTTCAAGTGTTCCCCAAATCTTGGGCTGCTATAATGTTGACTTTTGACAATGTTGGAGTGTGGAACTTGAGGTCAGAGATTGCTGAGAATCGCTACTTGGGTCAACAGATGTACATTAGCGTGATTACTCCTGAACGTTCTTTGAGGGATGAGTACAACATGCTAGAGACTGGTTTGGTTTGTGGCCTTGTTAAGGATCTTCCAAAGCCAGCACCATATACCTAAATAAAATGTTATGCAATGTAGCTTTTGCCCTGTGAGAGTTGTGGTATGGGGAGCCTATGACACTTTTGAGTTAAGTCATTTTATACAGGGAAAAGTGGAGAATAATATAGAGCCTTGAAGCTTTAGAGTTGTTGATCTATTTCGGTCAACATGTTTGGAAATGCCATTACATTTTTGTACTTTGATCATTATTTTCATTGAGTGTACTACTCTATCCCCAACAAATTTTAAATGTACTTCATTTATTTAAGTATTATTGATTGATTTTTTTATAAATAATCATGCATATGTTCACACATATGTTATATTATATTATGATGTGAAATCTAACTTCAATATTTGGTTTCTCATTTTTCTTATTATAAAGTTGTGATTAATTAGGGGGGAGTTATTATATGAGCCAAACGATTTGGTGTTAATAATAATAATAATAATAATAATAATAATAATTAGTTGTCCAAAACAATGAAAAAGGAAAAAAAGAAAAGAAAAGAAAAGAAAATGTAATGATGAATATTGAATTAAATATGTATGTTAAATTTTGAGCTTATTTAACCCCCTTCCTTGATCCTCCTGAATTTTTTGCTTCTTTTTCTAGCTAGTAAAACTCACAAGGAATTCTTAGCCTCTCTTCCAAAAACATATACAGCCTAAATATTATTTATATTTATAAATAAATTTTTTTATAATTATTTATATTTTTAGTAATTTATGTTTGTCAGGATTTCAAACCCAAATTTACACTTCAAAATATTTTATATTTATAATTATTTATATTTTTAGTAATTTATGTTGAGTTTAATTATTATACACTAATAATATCAAAAAAATTACACTACCATCCAATAATGTGTTATCACATTATTTAATGAGTATAATAACACATAAGATGTCATACTTATTAAATGATATGGCCAGAGACAGATTCAGAGGGGGCATGCAAGGGCCTCCCCTCCATCCTTCTACCATGGTTAATAATATAAGTAAATTATTGTGTATTAAAATTTTTACTCATAATAAATTATATTAAAAATAGTTATTATATTTTTAATAAAGTCTCTCCTTATTATACTTTGTATTAATGTCTTTATGACAAATTAATTGTTTTTATTTAGCTTGATAAGTATATTTTATACTAATATACTTATATAGTGTGTATATGATTTCTTTTTTAATTTTATTTTGTCACAAGATTTAGAGATTTATTTTATGATTATTTCTAACTTTAAATTCATGCATATTTAGTTTTAAATATCACTTTTTATTTTATCAATGATGATATTATAAGATTGGAATATAAAGAGTGTAAAGATCACCTATAAATAGTGTATACTATAAAAAAAAAGTTAATGAAATATTGTTCATCAATATATATTTTTGGCCCCCCATTTGATCGGTTTATGAATCGATCCATTGTCCTAGATGTGGTAATACATCATTAGATATAAAGTTGGTAATCTAGGCTATTCGACCCGACACGACCCGATATGGGTAGCAAATTTTTTGTATATCAGGTTTAAAAGCCCGAGTTATTTGGGCTTCTAAAATAAAACTATGAGCCTTACATTTTGCGGGCTTTTGTGGGTAGCCCTATTTTTTACGAGCTACCCGAATTTTTTACGAGTAGTGGGCTTTGTCAAACTTAGCTAAAAAAATTCATGAGTTATTCAGATTTCTAAAATAAATGTTTGACCCTACATTTTTGCAACCGACTCGGTTAGATTAGCCTATTTTATCGACTATAAGTGGATGACAATATAAAATTTTTTTTACACCATGAGTCTCTATTTTATCCATTTGTTTGTTAGGATAAAATATTCCATGTTAATTGTTACGTCAATCTCGTTATTATTTTCTTAGACGGTGATAATATAGAACCGTTATTCTTTGTTTCCTCAAATAAGAAACAAGATAAAGACAAAACACGTATTTTATTTGAACAATCTTAAAATCTTCATGAACATAACAAAACTGGCTCGACAAATGTAATAAAATAAAATGTGAAACTAGGTAAGAGTAAATGTTCTTTATTTCTTTCATTTTTTTTCCCGCTATTCTTTCGTTCTTCCTAAATATGTAGGTGTCCCTACAAGTTAAAAGAAATGACATTCAGTGCAAATTTGGTCAAATGATACATCATCCATAAGTTCTTACCATATGTAATATATAAATATGTTATATATCTTTCTTTTTTATCGGTAAAAGTGCAATGAATCTTCCAAAGAGTGCTATAATCTAAAGAATAAATAAAAATTACATTGTTGTTTATAAAAGTATCATAATCTTGTTTCGCCAACAACTAATCTCAAAATTATTATCAAGTACTTATATCACTCAAAGTGGTTTTCTTTTTTCTTTTTTGGTCAAAATATCACTCAAAGTGGTTGACAATCATATTTTAGAGGCCAGGGACTCAAGGCCCGCAAAAATCTTATTAGGTCCTATTGATTTGAGAATATTTATTATTTTTACTTTTACTTATATAGACCAAAAAAAAAACTTTTACTTATAAAAATGGTTTCCTATTTTTAAAAAATTATACAGAAAACTGAGAAAACATACAAATCTTTGAAAATGGAATCTAAAGTGAAAATAAAATGACATTTTTGTATTTAAAAGTAAGAACATAAAGTGAAAAAAAATATCACAATCACTGTTAACTGTTAAGGAGACTTCTCAGGGTTAACTGGTACCATCAAATTCCTTTAAACAAATTAAATTATAAAAAGTTTATAGAAAAAGAGAATTTTCATTTGCAATTAAAATTTTAAAATTTACTAATCATAATGAAACAATACTTATTTTTTTAAATTTAATTAATATATACTGACATTTTAAAAAAAAAAGTTTTATACTATCATCCAACGTAACAATTCATATTTTTATCATAATGGTTTATCTAATAAACTATACATAAATTCATAATTAATTGATAACTATAAATGCACTTTCTTATCAGTAAATGTACATTGATATCAAACAGATCGATATGAATATTACTGTGTAATTGAAATTAATTATCTAGATCAATTCTAATAACAACTCATTTATAAAATGTTATTTACAACACTAATAAAGAAGACTATCCAACTATATATAGAAATGGCTCCTACTACAATTGTTTATTGAATGTTTAGTTTAAAAAGCTTTTTGCATAAATTTGTTAGGAATATCATAAATAATATATCAACCATTCAATATTGTGTATTTAAAATATTAAAATCATATTAAATAAACTTTAAACAATTAAAAAAACCCTTCTCCCTCTTCCTCCTACGAGTACATGCAAGCCAGCAACGGTGGCGGATCAAACTTCACAACAATGGCGGATCAAGCCAAGCAAGGGTACAATGTTGTTGGATCTGTTAATTTTTATGGTGAATCTATTATTTTTTTTTGTAAATTTTTTGGTGGATCTATTATTTTCTGTAATTTTTTATGTTGGATCTATAATTTCTGGTGGATCTTTTTTTTCGATTATTTTTTCTGGTGATCTATAATTTCTGATGGATCTGTAATGTTTATGTAATTTTCTATAATTTTTTGTGGAACTGTAATTTTTTCTGTATTTTTTGATGGATCTGTAATTTTCTCTCAATTGATATGTGTTTCATTCACCCGCCCAAATCTGTTAATTTTATTATTTTTTAATGTTAAGAACTGAGTAAGAATAGTTACTTGGAGAAGCATCTGGTTCCACGTCATTCCCTCCAACGCTTGAAAGTTGCTTCCGGAATTGCTTCCTCCTAAGAACTCTGCAAGCATTGCGCGTTGGAGATGGTCTAAGGACCGAAACCTTGAGTCTGCAGTTGTGCCTCCCGCGAACACATCAGACACATGATCAAACAATGAAGCCATTTTGTTATGAGAAACATAATAGCGGGCGATGGACACTGAACCCATAACACCTCCCGTTATTTATAGGAAGAAAATATGCACACAAAAATTCGAGAATTGTCCTTGGCTCAAAAGTTTTGAATTTCAAAATTTGATTGGCCTCCGACCACGTCCTCGACTTACATATCACTCCCACCTAGCTGATGTTAACTTTATTTTCCAGCATTTCAACAACTCATTTCTCCTGACACTTAGACCCTTTTCCGAGTAACTTATGCTTGACAGCTAACCATGTCAGAACGGAAGCTTCTATTCGGCCATGCAAAACCCTGAGCTTCTATTTGGAAAAATCTAGACATTTTTTTAAAAAAAATTAAAAAAGCGATGAATAGTGTAAAGTTGTAGAGCAACTTACCGTGGATTAGATATTATAGATAAAAATGAATTTAAAATAATTAACACACATAAAAGAGGATTGGGCCTCAGATTGCATCATTGGCCCAACCGTATGCCTAAAACTAAAAATAAAGAATCGGGAAAAGAAATAAAATAAAATCATAAACACAGCAATGGGCCAGCAAACTTGTAGTTTGCTGGCCCAATCCACATTCAAGCAATCAGTGATTATCACAAAAAATTGAAAAAAAAGGGGCAAGCATCACAGACATGAGACATAAACTCATCTGCCAGGGTTTACAAAATTGACAAAGGGGAAGCAAGGGGGCGCTCAGGCCTTGCATGGGGAAGGAGCAGCCACCTCTAATGATGGCACCGCATCGGCGCACGGTGGGCCGCATGGAGAGCCGCGCACAGCGGGAGCGGCGCTTGGCGGCCTCAGAGGTGATGCGGCCATGGGGGTGTTGCGTGCCACTGCGGGAGACTCAGTGATGACACAGACGACGATCGCGGCTGGGCTTGCATGGTGGTCGTGAGGCACGGCTGGGAAGTGTTTGGCATGGGACGATGATGGGCGTTTGGAGGTGAGCACGACGTCGCCGCCGCTTCGCAACGAAGGTCGTACCGACCTCCCTCTACTCTATTTCCCTGGTTACTTTCCCCCTCTACTTCTCTGGTTATTTTTGTAACATCCTAAATTTTATTAGGATAAATATTAATTAAATTAAATAGATTAATTAAGAAAATAATTAATTTAATGGGAAATAATTAATAGGAGTGTTATTATTATTAGTGTTCTTTTGTAAAGGTAATTTTAATTGAAAATAGAATAAGGGAGTGAGAGTGGGCCCAAGCCCAATTAGTTATTTCAGTAAGGAAGGGTTAACAGAGCACCCAAATCCTTATTCGTATCATTCGTCAGTGAGCGAAGAGCGAAGGAGGGGAGAAACTACATCCCAAGAGAAGGTGGTTGTAGAGTGATCAAGGAATCAAGAATCAAGAACCAAGACTGTTGCAGTTTGATCTTCGTTCTAAGGTACGGTGGGGGAGAGGGTATTGCCTGTATATGCATGTAGGGGGTACTTGGGTAATAATCTAAGATGTATAATTCGAATTTATGAATGAATAACTGAGAATGATGATATAATCTGGTGATTGATGATTTATTGTATGTGTATTGACGAATTATTGAATGAGAATAAAAATGATATTGAAGATAATTGAAAAAGGGGTGATTAGAGATTGAGAAATTGGGGTTTTGATGAATTGATGATATAATCTGTAATAGATTGATGATTTATTGAGTATTTAATGTTATTAATGAGTATGAATGATGTTTACACGAAAAAGACTGATTAGGGATTGATTGGATGGGTTTAGAGGGGTGAGAAATCGTGAAATCTACGATCTGTGTCGCGGGTAATCGATTACCAGAGTGTTCTGGGCAACCCAGAAGCACTGTTTTCTTGCTGGTAATCGATTACAGAGGTGTTCTAATCGATTACCAGAGAGTTTGTTTGCGGGGTAATCGATTATAGGGGTGCTGTAATCGATTACCAGAGAGTTTGCTTGTGGGTAATCGATTACAAGGGGGTTGTAATCGATTACCAGAGACCTTGTTTGCGGGTAATCGATTACTAGAGGTTGGTAATCGATTACCAGAGTGGATTTTGAGATCCTAACTGTTTGATGATGATTGATGTTGTTTGAGAGTACTTTATAATGAGTATTGTGTTGATGATTAATGATGTTTGATGAGGATTGCGATGCTTATGATGATGTATTATGATGATATTTGATGATGAGTGTGATGATGTATTATGATGATAATTGATGATGAGTGTGATGATAATAATGATGTCGGTGTATATCACCTTATTATGATGATGTTTAATGATGAGCATATTGATGTATGATGATGATGATAAGTGTATATCACTTTATAGTGATGATGTTGATGATGAGCATGTTAATGCATGATAATGATGATGGTGTATATCACCTTTTGATGATGATGTTATCTAAGTTGTGCGGGCCCATAGAGGGGGTACAACTTAGGAGAGATGCCTTGAGCATATGTGATGAGACCTGAATTGTGCGGGCCCATAGAGGGGATATAATTCGGGAGGTGAACTGAGTTGTGCGGGCCCATAGAGGGGGGTACAACTCAGGGGATCAAGATGGGGCGTTCGATGCACGGGCCCATAGAAGGGGTGCAACCTAGGAGTGATTACGGGCCCATAAATGGGGTACAACCTTGGGTCGAATGTCGTTGTGCGGGCCCATAGAGGGGGTACAACCTATCGGATAGTGTGTGGTAACACCGGTAGACTATCTTGGTATTAACTAGAGTGATTGACGAGGTGCGTCCATTGTGTGGAGTTCCAAGTAATGATCTTTGGGTAGATGATGAGAGGAGTATTGGTGTCTGATATATGATGATGAAATTGTGTTATTAAATGACGATTGATGATGATGAGTATTATGTGTGAGAATAGAATAAATGATTAATTGGGTGAATGATGGTATGAGAACTATATGATGATATATGAATGAGGTTATGATGATGATGAGCTTGATGAATGTATAAAGGATATATTTATGTGTTATGAATAGGAATGATGGTATGGCATGTATATGTTGATATAGATGATTAAATATATGTTGAGTTATATGAATGTTATTTATTGGTGATTTAATGTATTGATGGCATGATGTAATGATGTTGTGGGTGAGGATGGGTATTCTCTATGTCTATGTATAGGTAGTATTCCTTTTCCTCACCGTATTCTGTGGATATATTTTATAGGTGTTGATGAGGACACAACTGGTGTCGATTATGAATAAAAGGGTATGCTCTGGTACATGTGACATCAGGGTGTGCTTGGGGGTTTTACCATGTTCCTAGATTAGGAGTATTTTTATGAACTTTTGGATGCCTTGTATGGCAGTAGATTATTAATTATTTTTATTCCTTTGGAGATTTCCGCTGTTTATAATTAATTTATAATTGGAGTTTGAGTTCATTTAATAAAGTCGTTTTCAAACTATGAGATTTATTAAGAGTGTTTGTGTACCTTTTTTTACCCACCGAGGGACTTTACATTTTCTAAACTTCTATTTACGAAACATATAATAGTATGGGGTAGAAGGGTGTCACATTAGTTGGTATCAGAGCAGGTCGGTTCACCGGCCTTGAGTTATGAGTTTACTATGCTTTTGATGTGCTAATCTGATTGATTGGTTGAGTAATTGATTGGTTGCCTGAGTGAATTGTCTGTGTTGTTGATTGTTGTTTGTTGATTTCTTTGCTTATCTGCTTTACTTAATATGTGTGTTTGCCCTTACTTAAATACAGAAAGAGTAATGGATGGGGGGTAGAAACGATCGAGCAATGGTTGATGCCTTGATGGCCATGGCACAGGCTGTTAGCAACCTTAACCAACACCACGAGACAGACTGGCTTGCACGGTTCCAAAGGAACCATCCACCTACGTTCCGAGGAGGTTATGACCCGGATGGAGCGGCTGACTGGATTTACGAGATTGAGAAGATCTTCAGAGTAATGGACTGCCCTATGCTTCAGAAGGTGACCTTAGCAGCCTTCATGTTATCTGGAGATGCTGGTTTCTGGTGGCAGAGCACCTGCCAAAGGATGATTGATGAGGACACCGCCTTGAGCTGGGACAACTTCAAAAGGTTATTCCTGGAGAATTACTTTCCACATGACGCGCGCAACAAGAAACAGATAGAGTTCTTGGATCTGAAGCAAGGAGAAGGCACCGTGGCAGACTACGCATCAAGATTCGAGGCCCTAGTACGTCTGCCCGACATATGAGGGAGCAACCAATGAAGAAGCCAAGTGCGTCAAGTTTCTCAGCAGCCTTCGTCCCGAGATTAAACAAGTGTTCAACTACCAAGGGATCACGCGCTTTCACGAACTGGTGAACAAGTGCAGAATCTATGATGAAGACAACCAGGCAAAGACAGCTCATTACAAGAATGGAGGGCCTTTGAGGAGTCAGAACAAGTTCCAAGCAACTAGTAAAGGCAAGCCATACTCTCGAGCAACAGGAAACCCCAAGGTTGGAGGTGGCAGCGAAGGCACAGTGAAAAAGAAGAGTTGTGCTTCGGCAGCTGGTCGAGCGTCAAATGGGGGAGTGTTGGTTCTACCACTCTTATTACATGCTTCAAGTGCAGAAATGAGGGTCACCGAGCAAACCAATGCGGAGACAGAGAGATCACCTGTTATACCTGTCAGGAGAAGGGACACATCGCTCGTGATTGTTCTCAAAAGACGCAGGGAACGGTAGCGGCAAGCGGGAATGCCAATGGGAGCGCCAGTAAACCTAAGGCTACAGGAAGGGTCTTTGCCTTGAGTGGTACTGAACCTGCTCAATCCGAGGACTTGATCCAAGGTATGGGTTTCATTGCGGGTAATCCTTTAGTGATTTTATTTGACTCTGGTGCGACTCATTCTTTCATATCACATGTATGTGTGTCTAAACTTAAATTTCCTGTTTCTTCCTTGCCTTTTGTATTGAGTGTGGAAACGCCAGCTAGTGGGTCAGTTTCTACTTCTAATGTTTGCTTAACTATCCTATATCTGTTAATGATAGGAACTTCCTAGTTGATTTGATTTGTTTGCCTCTAAGTCAACTAGATGTCATTCTTGGTATGGACTGGTTATCGTCCAACCATGTCCTTCTAAACTGTGCTGATAAGTCTGTTGTTTTTGGTCACCCTGTCGAGTGTAACAGTAAGGATTTTATGACTCTCAATCAGGTAAAGGCGTCTCTAAGGGAAGATGCCCAGGTTTACATGCTTTTAGCTTCTTTGAAATCTGATAGTAGCGCTGTGGGGAGTGAGATACCTGTAGTGTGTGAGTACCCTAAAGTATTTGCTGATAATGTGTCTAGTTTACCACCTGAGAGAGAGATAGAGTTTGCTATAGATTTAGTGCCAGGTACAGAACCGATTTCAGCTACACCTTATAGGATGTCACCCATAGAGCTAGCAGAACTTAAGAAGCAACTAGAAGATCTGTTAGAGAAACAGTTCATTAGGCCTAGTGTGTCACCCTGGGGAGCGCCTGTATTGTTTGTTAAGAAGAAGGATGGTAGCATGAGGTTGTGTACTGATTACCGCCAGTTAAATAAGGTAAACATTAAGAATAGGTATCCTTTGCCTAGGATAGATGACTTGATGGATCAGTTAGTGGGGGCATGTGTGTTTAGTAAGATAGATCTTAAATCAGGCTATCATCAGATTAGAGTTAAGGAGGAGGATATACCTAAGACCGCTTTTAGGACTAGTTATGGACATTATGAGTATCTGGTAATGTCTTTCGGTGTGACTAATGCTCCTGCCATTTTTATGGATTACATGAACAGGATTTTTCACCCTTATTTGGATAAATTTGTAGTTGTCTTTATAGATGATATAGTAATTTATTCCAAAACTAAGGAGGAGCATGAGGAACATCTAAAGGTAGTGCTTCAGGTTCTTAAGGATAAACAGTTGTATGCTAAGATGTCCAAGTGTGAGTTCTGGTTAGAGCAAGTGAGTTTCTTGGGTCATGTAATTTCTAAAGGAGGTATAGGTGTAGATCCTTCTAAGGTAGAAGCCGTGCTTAAGTGGGAATCCCCTAAGTCAGTGAGTGAGATTTGAAGTTTCCTTGGGTTAGCTGGGTACTATAGGAGGTTCATAGAAGGGTTTTCTAAGTTATCTTTGCCTTTGACCGAGTTGACTAGGAAGGGAGTTGCTTGTGTGTGGAATAGTAAGTGCGAGACTAGCTTCCAAACCCTTAAGGAGAAGTTGACTAATGCACCAGTGTTAGTGTTGCCTGACCTTAGTAAACCTTTCGCAGTATACTGTGATGCTTCTAAGATGGGTTTAGGTGGGGTGTTGATGCAAGAGGGTAAAGTAGTAGCCTATGCTTCTAGGCAGTTGAAAATCCATGAGAGAAACTACCCTACCCATGACCTAGAGTTAGCAGCCGTAGTGTTCGTGTTGAAGATTTGGAGACATTACTTGTATGGTTCCCGATTTGAGGTTTTTAGTGACCTTAAGAGCCTTAGATATATGTTTGACCAGAAAGAGTTGAACATGAGGCAGAGGAGGTGGTTAGAGTTTCTTAAGGATTATGATTTCGAGTTAAGTTACCATCCCGGTAAGGCCAATGTAGTGGTTGATGCCTTGAGTAGGAAGTTTATCCATGTTAGTTCCCTAATGATTAGAGAGATGGATCTTTTAACCCAGTTTAGAGATCTAAGTTTGGCTTGTGAAGTAACATCTTCCAGTGTGAGGTTAGGAATGACTAGAGTAAGTAATGAATTGCTGAAGGATATTAGTAAGGCCCAGTTAGAGGATCCATTTTTGGTTAGTAGGCGAGAGGCTATAGAAGGGGGTAGTGGTGGAGAGTTTGTACTTGGTACCGATGGGGTAGTGAGATTTGGAGATCGAGTGTGTGTGCCTAGTGAACCTAGCATTAAGAGATTAGTACTAGAAGAAGGGCATAGAAGTAAGCTTAGTTTCCACCCAAGATCCACTAAGATGTATCATGATTTGAAGAAAGTATTTTGGTGGCCTAGGATGAAGAGGGACATAGAGGAGTTCGTGAGTGCTTGTTTAGTATGCCAGAAGGCTAAGGTAGAGCATCAAAAACCTTCAGGATTGCTCCAACCCTTGAGTATACCTGAGTGGAAGTGGGATAGTATCTCTATGGACTTTGTAGTTGCCTTGCCTAAGACTGTGAAGGGACATGACTTAATTTGGGTTATTGTTGATAGGTTAACTAAGAGTGTCCATTTCCTTCCCATCAACATTAAGTATTCTTTAGAGAGGTTGGCTCAGTTGTACATCAGTGAGAATGTGAGGTTGCATGGCATACCATCTAGTATAGTCTCAGATAGAGATCCCAGGTTTACCTCTAGATTTTGGGAGAGTTTACAGCAGGCCTTGGGGACCCATCTTAGGCTTAGCTTAGCTTATCACCCTCAGATTGATGGTCAGACTGAGAGAACCATCCAATCCTTAGAGGATTTGCTTAAAGCCTGTGTGTTAGACTAAGGGGGGTAGTTGTGATAGCTTTTTACCTTTGATAGAGTTCACCTATAACAATAGCTTTCACTCTAGCATAGGTATGGCACCTTATGAAGCATTATATGGTAGGAGATGTAAAACCCCTTTATGTTGGTGTGAGCCAGGTGAGAGTCTTGCATTAGGACCTGAGATAGTGCAGCAGACCACTGATAAGGTTAGGATAATCCAGGAGAGGATAAGGACAGCCCAGAGTAGGCAGAAGAGCTATGCGGATAAGAGAAGAAAGGAGTTAGAGTTCAAAGAAGGGGACCATGTATTCCTGAAAGTCACTCCGTGGACTGGGGTTGGTAGGGCATTAAAGTCTAGAAAGCTTACACCTCGTTTTATTGGTCCTTACCAAATCCTTAAAAGAGTCGGCAATGTTGCCTACCAAATCGCTTTGCCTCCACACTTGTTTAATCTTCATAACGTTTTCCACGTTTCTCAACTCCGGAAATACGTTCACGATCCTTCACATGTGATTGAGTCGGATCATCTCGAGGTTAAGGAAAACCTAACAGTGGAAACCATGCCGGTGAGAGTTGAGGATCGGAGGGTGAAACAACTTTGAGGTAAAGAGATTCCTTTAGTTAAGGTGATCTGGGGAGGACCTACACCCGAGAGTGCCACTTGGGAACTCGAAGAGAAGATGAAGGAGTCTTATCCAGAATTGTTCACTTTAGGTAAAATTCGAGGACGAATTTTCTTTTTAGGAGGGGAGAGTTGTAACATCCTAAATTTTATTAGGATAAATATTAATCAAATTAAATAGATTAATTAAGAAAATAATTAATTTAATGGGAAATAATTAATAGGAGTGTTATTATTATTAGTGTTGTTTCGTAAAGGTAATTTTAATTGAAAATAGAATAAGGGAGTGAGAGTGGGCCCAAGCCCAATTAGTTATTGCAGTAAGGAGGGGTTAACAGAGCACCCTAATCCTTATTCGTATCATTCGTCAGTGAGCGAAGAGCGAAGGAGGGGAGAAACTACATCCCAAGAGAAGGTGGCTGCAGAGTGATCAAGGAATCAAGAATCAAGAACCAAGACTGTTGCAGTTTGATCTTCATTCTAAGGTACGGTGGGGGAGAGGGTATTGCCTGTATATGCATGTAGGGGGTACTTGGGTAGTAATCTAAGATGTATAATTCGAATTTATGAATGAATAACTGAGAATGATGATATAATCTGGTGATTGATGATTTATTGTATGTGTATTGACGAATTATTGAATGAGAGTAAAGATGATATTGAAGATAATTGAAAAAGGGGTTATTGGGGATTAAGAAATTGGGGTTTTGATGAATTGATGGTATAATCTGTAATAGATGGATGATTTATTGAGTATTTGATGTTATTAATGAGTATGAATGATGTTTAGACGAAAAAGACTGATTAGGAATTGATTGGATGGGTTTAGAGGGGTGAGAAATCGTGAAATCTGTGATCTGCGTCGCGGGTAATCGATTACCAGATGTAGTAATCGATTACCAGAGTGTTCTGGGTAACCCAGATAGCACTGTTTGCTTGCTGGTAATCGATTACAGATGTGTTGTAATCGATTACCAGAGAGTTTGTTTGCGGGTAATCGATAACAGGGGTGTTGTAATCGATTACCAGAGAGTTTGCTTACGGGTAATCGATTACAAGGGGGTTGTAATCGATTACCAGAGACCTTGTTTGCGGGTAATCGATTACTAGAGGGTCGTAATCGATTACCAGAGTGGATTTTGAGATCCTAACTGTTTGATGATGATTGATGTTGTTTGAGAGTACTTTATAATGAGTATTGTGTTGATGATTAATGATGTTTGATGAGGATTGCGATGCTTATGATGATGTATTATGATGATATTTGATTATGAGTGTGATGATGTATTATGATGATAGTTGATGATGAGTGTGATGATAATAATGATGTCGGTGTATATCACCTTATTATGATGATGTTTAATGATGAGCATATTGATGTATGATGATGATGATGATAAGTGTATATCACTTTATAATGATGATGTTGATGATGAGCATGTTAATGCATGATAATGATGATTTATGATGATGGTGTATATCACCTTTTGATGATGATGTTATCTAAGTTGTGCGGGCCCATGGAGGGGGTACAACTTAGGAGAGATGCCTTGAGCATATGTGATGAGACCTGAATTGTGCGGGCCCATAGAGGAGATACAATTCGGGAGGTGAACTGAGTTGTGCGGGCCCATAGAGGGGGTACAACTCAGGGGATCAAGATGGGGCGTTCGATGCACGGGCCCATAGAGGGGGTGCAACCTAGGAGTGATTGTACGGGCCCATAGAGGGGGTACAACCTAGGGTCGAATGTCGTTGTGTAGGCCCATAGAGGGGGTACAACCTATCGGATAGTGTGTGATAACACCGGTATACTATCTTGGTATTAACTAGAGTGATTGACGAGGTGCGCCCATTGTGTGGAGTTCCTAGTCATGATCTTTGGGTAGATGATGAGAGGAGTATTGGTGTGTGATATATGATGATGAAATTGTGTTATTAAATGACGATTGATGATGATGAGTATTATGTGTGAGAATAGAATAAATGATTAATTGGGTGAATGATGGTATGAGAACTATATGATGATATATGAATGAGGTTATGATGATGATGAGCTTGATGAATGTATAAATGATATAGTTATGTGTTATGAATAGGAATGATGGTATGGCATGTATATGTTGATATAGATGATTAAATATATGTTGAGTTATATGAATGTTATTTATTGGTGATTTAATGTATTGATGGCATGATGTAATGATGTTGTGGGTGAGGATGGGTATTCTCTATGTCTATTTATAGGTAGTATTCCTTTTCCTCACCGTATTCTGTGGATATATTTTACAGGTGTTGATGAGGACACAACTGGTGTCGATTATGAATAAAAGGGTATGCTCTGGTAGATGTGACATCAGGGTGTGCTTGGGGGTTTTACCATGTTCCTAGATTAGGAGTATTTTTATTACTTATGGATGCCTTGTATGTCAGTAGATTATTAATTGTTTTTATTCCTATGGAGATTTCCGCTGTTAATAATTAATTTATAATTGAAGTTTGAGTTCATTTAATAAAGTCGTTTTCGAACTATGAGATTTATTAAGAGTGTTTGTGTACCTTTTTTTACCCACCGAGGGACTTTACATTTTCTAAACTTCTATTTACGAAACATATAATAATATGGGGTAGAAGGGTGTCACAATTTTTCTATTTCCTGCTACTGGGCTTTTTCAATTTTCTCTTATTTTGGTTCATGGACGCAGGCTGAACAAGAGGTGTAAGAATGGGGGTGGAGTGGTACAGCGGAGCAGGGCCTCACCGGGGAGGTCGTGGTGGTTGTGATGATGTGCGACGCAGTGGCGGATCTTGAATAAAATGTTTGAGGGAGCCGAAATAATTTTTTGACATACAAATTAAATATAATTAATTTTTTATAATTTTGCTACTTTACTTTAGAAAGTGAGGCACTCGTTCACCTTATTTTTCCCGTTAATAACTTTTCACGTTTTCTCTAACATCATTTCATGATAAACTCCACATACAACTTTTAAGAGTGATATTCTCCCTTTCAATCTTGAATGCTAACATTTTCTCTTTACTCGATCTCTCTTCCTATTTGAATTTTATATACTAGTAAATGCTAATTTTTTTATTTTAAAGATATTAATTTATTATAAATAAAATTTTCATTATGTAGGTTAATATACTAGTTTTATATTATGTTTTCTCAATCCAACTTTTAAATAATGTAGTATTGACATATTGAACAAGCACACTAAGTTTTAGAAATTTCAAACATTCATAAGTAAATAATCTTATAGTCACTTATATTTTAAGAAGTATATTATACATTAAAATAAATTTATTTGAAGAAGTGTTTATTAGTTTTTGAACGAGTTATGAGTACACCTTATTTATCTTACATCTTCTTTTCCACCTCCATTTTCTTTCTACCTGTCTTTTCCTTTTAGATCATACCATTCATCCCATATCTAAATTTTCACTTATTCCTCCATTTATTTTTAGATGTATCCACCTCAACACGTATACACCAATATAAAATTTAAGGGTAAAATATGTTTTTCGTCCTTGACTTTTAAAACATTTGTTTTATATCCATATACTTTTAAAACACTTTAACCATAGTTCATGACGTTAATTAATTCTGTTAAGTTAATGATGAATTCAATTGTTTAATAATTGAACTTAGCTTTTACATGGATTAAATGAGACTCAACACTAAAGTCAGTAACTTAATAGAGCTAATTTATGTTAGGAACTATGATTAATGTCTATAAAAGGTATGAGATATAAAACAAATGTTTTAAAAGTTTGAGACGAAGACCAAAGTTGAACAAATAAATAAGGCCGAAAAACATATTTTACCCAAAATTTAATACATACATATATATATACCTGAAAATATTTTTCAAAAAATTTGTGGGAGCCATGGCCCCCCCCGTCCCAACAAAAGTCCGCCTCTGGTGCGACGGTAATGGCCGCGGCCTACAAGGGAAGATTGTTCTGATTTTATTCGTTTTACTTTTCTCTGCATATTTCTTATACCTTTTGTATATTGGGACTCTGTACTAATTAATTAGGACTCTATTTTTGAATTGGACTTGTAGCACTGGCGTAATATATATCACTATATTGGATTTTATCACTACCCACACACACAGTGAACTCAGATTGCACATAGAATATATAGGCAAAAAACACAGCAATGTGATTCAAAGCAAGCAAAAAAAATGATACTGAATCACAGATTAGATACTGAATCACAGATTATCCTTCTTGCTTTACAATTTTTGTCAATTCATTAGCCTTACAGTTGCGACTTCTTCCTCTTCCTCTCTTTTTTTTTTTGCTTCTGGGTTTTAACTCATTAGAATGGGATTCTAATGAATGAACCCCATTCTTTTTTGGGTTTTTTATTCTAAATTTTTTTTTATCCCCCCTTCTTTCCAGTTTAGGGAAACAAAACCGCCTCTGTCCCCATCGCAACTTGCCTGCAGTGAGTTGTATTGCAACTTGCCCTCCTCTAAAACTGTCCCTGCAGCTTTGAATTTTAATCCACACTCCACCGTACAATTTCACTTTTATTTCTTCACAAACAATTAAGTCTTTTATAGGCATCCTGGACCTATTTATGATGCACAGGAACATTATTTTTTGCTCTAACATTTGAAATTAGAATAATTTGAAATTCAAATTTCACTGACAATATCCAACAATGCATGTCAGATTGGAAGCTTCTACTACTCATCCAGCCTGGACTACATACAGATATGGAAAAAATATTAAAAAAAAAAGAAAATCACCATGAATAGTGAAAAAGTGAACCAGCAAACTACGGTGGATAAGATATTATAGATATCTACTGACCCGAGCATTAAACGTACCACCGGGAATAATGTCTACCATTAAACGTGAAAACATGCGTTGAAGATTGGAAAAGAAAATACGTCCCACATGTCAAAGAAAAAGAATCAGCTAAAATTGGATTTCCTACAAATCCTTACACTGCCTGCAGACGCCTGATTTGCTGCTCGATTACTTCCAAAATTTTTCCGATTTGATTCCCTTGCAATTCTAGAACCAAACTACACCAGTACAAATAAAATAGAAGGATAAATTAATCACACTATGCAAAAGAGTGGTAACTAGGTAAGCTAAATAAATATCTGCCCACTTTTAAACAAACTATAGCCCATTGCCTTCCAGTGGCATCCTCTTGGTATTATTTCCTTATACACAAATTTGTAAGAATGATTGAACTTGGTTTTCATTATACTCATAACAATTATGCATTTTTATTCTTCAATGCAGCCAAGCACCGTTAGAGTTCTATTAAATAATATCATGAGAAATTCTAGTAACACACTCTTTCTATTACATCCTTTTAGTGAATTTCATGAGCCTCATTTAGTCGAACTCACATGAAATGTAGTCAATAACAGAAAATGTCAGAGTGCATTGCTAAAATTCCTCTTGACATCTAACATGAGACTCTACGGGCCTGTATAGTTTGAAAAACATTTTTAATTTTCATTTCTTGTTTTGACCAATAATAACAAAATCTTAACCTTTTTTCACTTTGTTTCTTGTTTTCAAATATAAACAGGCACCATGTTTCTGTTATACAAGTGAAAAAGCAGAGTAGAAATTTTAAAATTAAAATATCACAGAATTGGATTGAACAATTGTATCCTAATCCTTAAAAGGGTTGGATTAAAAACATATAAATCATCAAAGCTATCATTTCATAAACCTAGAAACTTCAATTCATATTAAAAAGCTGCAACCCTCAAAAAGCGTATATTACTTCCCTCAACAGTTCTGCATAGCTTCAGAACCCCACTGTTCAATTTACATAAGGTAAAACTCAAGCATGTAAGGATTCAGAGATGCACACCTGGATTGCTCGTTTTGGCAGAACTGCTGCTTCATATAAACCAAGCAACTCTGCAACCTTTAAGAAATATATGAACTATGAGACCTAAGTTTAGGAATCTATTTTCTTTTTTGGGTATTTAGAAAAGAAAAAGGTTTAATTTGGTATTTGATATGGTAAAACAAAATAATTGCATATATAAAATTACCTTTTTCAGGTGGAACTTTAAACTCACATGGTTATCAATAATGTGCAAAAATCAGTATACATTATCTGTCCCAAATAGATATACATGTACCTAGGAGGAAATGTGAGTAGGGCTACTTATGACCAGAGGGGAGGGTTAAGATTGTAGGGTGTTTTTTTTTTTTTTTTTTTTGGGGGGGGGGGGGGGGGGGGTGTCAGGAGTTGAGGTGGAACAACAATAGGCCAAATTACTCTGTAGAATACAATCCACTGGGATTAATTTTTCATAATGGAAACTGGTCCCAACATATTCAATGGAAAACATATATCCTACAAGATCTAATCAGACCAGAAGCTTTTAATCCTAACTTTTAGGGCCTGTTTGGTTTGCATGCATATTATAGCATCAGTTCAGACAACAGCACTATGTTCAAGTCCTTATTGTTCATATAACTCATAAGGCGTATGATTTTGCATGTGTTACCAAACACTCAGATCACTAGTTTGATTCAGTTGAGTTGAAGTGATTGAAAAAGGTGTTGAGAGAGTATGGCTAAGTCAGCTAATAAATGGTCAGACGAGCTGTAAATTTATATATCAGTAACTTCATAACAGTTGAGAACAAGGAAAGTAAATAAATGATTTTAAGTCAACAGAAAAACAGCAACACCTCTCTTAAAATCTTTTTGTCACCGATGCCACTTGGTTGATCAAGGTTGGCAACCTCCCACAATGGAATGTTGAGCAAAACCTTTATAACATCCTCATCCAAGAATGGAAATCTAGCCTAAAACCAAAAAAGAAAAAAGAAAAATAATTGATAAGTAACTTGTAGATTAACAAATTTGGGGTCAATATTGATTTTTGCTATAATTTCAACATTACCTCCTTTCCATTATCAGCAATACATCTATCATCTCTCCCTAAATTTCTTTTCCAAATCCGTTGCATGTCAAGTTTCATTTCCTCATGTAGCCCCAGCCAACTGATTAAGGCATATTATACCATCAGAACCCATTAAAAAATAATGCACACGCATTCTACAGTTCACAGATTAGTACTATTAAGTTAACAATCAGATAACCTAAGAATTTTAATAATATCACTCCTCTAAGTAGAAGTATATTAAACTACCACACAAAAATTCAAGATGAGTCACCCAAATTATCAATCAACAACTTTCAGTTCAATAAATATTGTAGAGTGAATCCCTATTTTTTTTCTTCAAAGATACAACATACAAGTGTCATCAGTCATCACTTTGGTCTTTATAATATTTGTCATCAATTTAGTCTATCAATAATGTAAAGAGTCATCAATTTAGTCCCCCGATCATGAGAATTGTCATCAAATTAGTCCCTGAATTAGGGTTCCATTACACTCATTCCTCTCAATCCGAGCAAGCAACTATTTGAGTAATTAAGAAACTATAATGATGACAAAAGTTCGAGGATGAAAGTTATGACACTTGAATCTTTGGAGAAGGAAATAAGGGGTTTACTCAATATTTTTTAAAACTCATTGAGCTGAATAATATTGTAGATTTGAGGGGACTTATTAGAGCAGTGCACAGTACAGTAGATGGTTCATATGGTTATTTTCACTTTTTTTGCACCATATGTTTCTTTTGTGTGGAAAAGTACACTGTCTATCATTTATTTCCACCTCTTATAAAATTTATTTTCCCCAAACAAAGCAAAAATGAAAGACATATGCATACAACTTAACAATTATAAGATCCAAGCTAATATAAAAAGGAAGAAGTTTTATTAATTACAACATAGAATGAATAGGATATTATCAACATAATACTAAAATAGGATCTACTTTTAGCATAGCAATACCTTCCTCGTCTATAACTTGTTCTATGTCTCCCATAACCAGCACATTGTTCATCAGCACCAGAACCAACAAGGAGAATCTTTGCATTCGACTTGTACTTAATCCTTGCATGATTGTCATCATTATCATCTGCATTTGCATCAGACACCCATCCATCACCACCAGAAGCAAGCCATAAAGCAATTCCAATATTAAGGTCCTGTAAAGATATGAGCAAACCAATCATCAAATCAGAAATAGTAAAGGTGTTTGAAAACTTAGCTACAGGTTTTCAGTCTGAAAATTCTATTCCATCTTTTGGAGCATTAGGCTGAAGATAAAGTTAAGTAAAAAAGAACCACTGAATCCATTCAGCTAAAAAAGGACGGACTAATGCAGAAGCAGAATGAATAGTAACTTTATAGGTGACTTATGTGCTGAAATCATTATCCACTAACAGTATATATTTAGTGTTTGAACGGGAGCCTTGGCGCAATGGTTGAAGTTGTTGCCATGTGACTAGGGGTTCATAAGTTTGAGTCATGGAGTAAGCCTCTTGCAAATGCAAGACAAGGTTACCTACAATAGACCCATAATGGGCTCAACCCTTTCCTAGACCCTATCATGGCAAGAGCTTTACAGCACCAAATTGTCCTTTTTATATATATTTATTGCTTACTTCCCTTTTCAACCTTGTATGCATCTTTAGTTTGTCTCTTCTTTCCATAATAAATTTACCAGATAACTGTTAATCAATTTTAACACATGCACTTCTAACTTTGTACATATCACAGTGCAGACATTATTTCTCTTTTCTTATAGCTAAAAAATATGGTAGTTTTAGCTGAATCATTGTTCATGTTAATACATAGGGATTGGTTGGACCAGTTAGCTGAATCATTGTTCATGTTAATACATAGAGCTGAATCATTGTTTTGAGCTGACCAAACAGGTTGGACCAGTTAGATTGGTTGGACTGCTAACCAGTTATCACAATTCACAATAATTGAATGGTTGGACCGGTTAAAACTGGTTAATAATGGATAAAATCAGAATAACCAGAAAAAACAGCATTCTATCAAACTGTCCAGTTCCCTTTTAAACGCATCTGGTCTGTTTATGGCCTCATAGCTAGCATGAATTTGACTTATCCACGAACATGTTTCCAGCAGGTCTTTGTCTCCAGAAACATCATCATTGTCCAGATTTGATTTCTGTCCGTGGATTTTGAGTCTTTGATGCTCCATCTCTCCATCATCTCAGCACCTTTGCTCAGTGCATTTGAAATGTTGAACAGCAAATGCGTTAGGGAGTTCCAAGTTTTAGGTTTAGCCTTTTATTTTACCCCATTTCAGTCCTTTGCCTAACAGGAAATGAATTAAGGAGTTCCAAGTTTTAGGTTTAGCCTTTTATTTTACCCCATTTCAGTCCTTTGCCTAGTTTTTATCATTGATCAGATTTAAATGACAATGTTTCCAAAACAAAGTAAAACTTTGAAAAGAGAAAAAGCTTGACAGTGATGATAGATCATCATCGACATCCAGCACTTTTTAATTTAAATAATGTTTTCTCTTTTTCATTTTTTTCAGACATTCAGTTCAGTTCATTAAGTTCATATAATCTTTTTATGCTTTTGAAGTGACACCGTATAAACTAAAACACACACACACACACACACATAAAGATTTAAATTATTGTTAGTATAAAGTTTTATAATATAACCTATTATATATTGTTACAATATTAAAAATTTTTGGTTATTATTATAATTTTGGATGATATGTAATTTATTTAATCCTTTAAATGTATATATCATGATATGTGGTTCAACCATAGCTAAACTAATAAAAGCTGGTTGAACCTTGAACCACTCTCATGTTCCTTCGTTGAATGTTCAGTGCTAAAATATAGAATGTCATTAAACACACCCTAATTCAACACCTGATTAAGGGAAAGACATATATTACCTTAAAAGACCAGAAGGCAATTAGTGTATTTGGTTTCAAATGAAACCACATTACAAACATGGATCCAGACAACGCTACTTTCACGTTTGTAACGTGATTTTGATATAAACCAAAGACGCTTTAACAACTCAACATTTACAAATTGTCATGAACCAACTATCTCAAAAGCTTAAGCCGTTAGGTGAAGACACATGAATAGTTTTATACTATATTTCTAACACAAATGATATTGAGAAAAGAACAGCATAAGCATACTGTATGATATGCTTTTTTGACAGTCAGACATTTGCAGTTGAAATCAACTTAGAAGTAATCAGAAATGTTCATGCATATTACAGAATTAAAATTGTAAATTACTGGTCCAGAAGATTAATTAGTACCATGTAGGTGTTGGCAGGATTTATGAGTGACATAACATGACTCGATTCAAACATCAAGTCTGACAAAGCAGCATCAATCTCCACAAGTCTCCACCTGCACTTACAGTACAGTTTCACCTGATCATGACAGATGCTATAAAAGATATTGACATAAAGCACATCCACTAGGTTCATGATTACAACTATAAAACTACATCAGACTCAAGCTGATTGGCAAATATAAGGAGCAAAAATGAGACTCATTATAACAAAGCAAGCTAGAGATACTTTTAAATGTGCTTTATTTGATGTTCATGAGCCCAAAAGGAAAACAGGAAACTTATCTATTTTTATTATCCTTGATAGAGCCCAATGGTGTTGGATTTATGTAACAGACCCCATATAGTGGGATAAGTCTTTGTTTTTGTAGTTACATACCAAGCATATGGTTCATGCAACTAAAAGCTAGAAGAAGGAGGAAGATTATATGAAAAATTGGGGATTTAGTTTTGGGATTAGGGTTAGGAGGGAGAGCCATGACCCTTAAATTTCCAGGGTTGAGAGAAACTTTCCATTTCTGTATTAGTTGAAAATAAAAGAGAAGATTATCTGAATATTATTTCTGAATGAATTCAAATGTAGAAGGAATTTACAAAACAAACAGACTAATCCTTAGTGCAACTTTCCTATAATAGAGATGCAAAGCTGTCATAATAAAGGAAATTAAGAAAAACAGGCACAGCTGTACAAATAATAATACAGAATAATAATAACTCTCAACAGTATTCTTGTTCCTATCTTCTATCTTCATTCTGCAATCTCACTGTTTCAGAGCAGAGTAAAATCAATAATATTTCTCCTTCTTTCCTGTTCTGTCTTACATAATCTGAATGAGTATCTATCAGCTTGATCCTAATTTCAGAGTTTCAGATAATTTGGATGAAGCACTTGAACAGCTTCAACTTATCCTTCTATCCACGAAGGCTGACATATAGAATGCTACTCCTCCATTTGAAGATGTTACATTAGAGATAGAAAACCCAAGAGATTATATGCAAAATTGTAAACTAACAAGCAGAGTTTAAGTTCAACAGAAGTGAAGTTTAATTCAATTTTTTCCTGTTGAACAGATCAACAGTGCAGAAGTTGTTGATTATCTTGAAAAAAACCAACAATATTTGTCTGTAGATATGAAGCCTATAGATCCCGATCCAAAATTACTAGTCTTAACAATCATTTATAGTTCCAGAGAAATTTGAAAATCCAAAGGGTACTGCTACTATTGTTTTTTCAACTACCACCTGTTAGTTACCTTGAATCTTTCAATTGTAATCTCACAAAAAAAGCACACCGTGGACATTCTTGAGGAAACATTATTGTTGAATGCTAAACCAGTTCATACTCCTATGAATCCAAATGCCAATCTTATGCCAAATGAGGGTGAGAGCCACTTAGAGTTACTTGTCCAAACATCTCTTTTGCAATTAGTGTGGTAAATCAATTTCAAAATTCACCTTGTGCAGGACACTGGGATGCAATAATCCGTATCCTAAAGTATCTTAAGGGGGCTCTAGTAAAAGGCCTCATCTATGAAGACAAGGGTCATACTCATGTTGTTGGATACTCTGATCAGAAGCTGTACACTAGTCCAATTTTACAACTACATAACTAACAACAAAAACCAAATAATATCCAGGGAACATGTGGTAACTCTAGTAACTAATAATAGAGATAGAACATCAATCATGAGCCTTCACCTAACCACTTAAACTTTTGGAAGAGTAGGTACTTAACAACTAAGAACATAGGTTAGAAAGGGGGGATTTAAAGACATGGTATTTACATTCCTTGAACAATACATACATCAATTAATCAACAATATCTACGAACCTAAGAAAAATTTATAGCTTGGACTAACTAGAGTGAAATGTGTTAACTTTTAGTATTTCTAGCTCACATATCAAAAGCCACAAAATCAATATGACATGAAAATAAATAGAAAAGGAAAGGGAGAGAAAGAGGGTTTATGCTACATGTTAATATCTTTTTAATCTTGAAATAACAATATTGTTATCCCCTAGCAAAATTATGTCAACACTTGCTCTCTATATGCCCTTATATCTTGGGTTTCACAATGCTCAAGAAAAATTCATAGAGTTCCAAAGTTATCAAATATAGGTGAATGTTTAACCCCCAAAAAATGGTATAGTGTACCACAAGTCTGTAAAAGGAGAGAGGCCCAATATGCAGGTGGATAGTATAAACCAGAGATGGCAGCAAGCAAATGCTGTCTAATAGTGCCAAACCAAACATGCAAAAATGACGGGGGGTCATTGATGAGAAAGAATTGTAGTGTAACAAAATGGACAGGTAGTAGCAGCTCAGTAAAGGAGGAAAAGATTCTGCAGATATGCAAATGCAAAGATGAGTTGGGATAAAGGGGGATAAGGGAGGACAAAGAGAGGCAAATAATTGTGTTGAAAAAAGAGAGTGATTTTAGGCTCTTCTTGAGAGTGGACACTTCTGCAATTTCTTTTTCTTCCTACTATCAGATCATAGTTTTTCTCTTTTGTAATGTTTTTAGCTCCATGTCCTATCTGTTTAAAATCGGTATCTTTCATATTGAAAGAACAGGATGCAGAAGTCATTCAAGCAGTACCTAATAAAGAAGCATGAAACCTCCTAAAAACAGCCATACCTTTTTTGTTTGTGTTTTTCATAATGACATATCCATCTATGTCAACTTTCAAGACCACATTTAGTACTTACAAAACATTCCTCCCAGCACTAAATTACAATATTTGTAAGTAACTTACTAAATTCTATCCAGATCACCCTGGTTCACAGAAATTGAACCATAAGAGCAGGATATCTATAGCTGATCCATTGCATGTATATTACATACCAGAGGCCTGCTGAACTTGAGGAACAGGCGATACAGAAGAAAGCAGAAAGGTCGGGTCATCTTCTGTAGGCCAGTGAACAAGGAGGCTCCGCCTACCAAATGCATCCCGACCAAACCAAAGGGTCCTCGAACAATCCTACAAAAGAAGAAGAAACTACCACCTCTGACACCATGTGGAAAGAAAAGACACTGTAATAAATGTGGATACTTAGAAACTTACCACTTGGAGTTACCTGCCAATAGATAATAGCCCATGGTCCTTTAATTGTAGATAGAATATCTGGAACAGAACTTTCCCCGCATTTAACACAGTTACCAGTCAAACAAGAACCACAGGAGCAACACTTTCCTAGAGTCTGCATGAGAAATTCGGCGTCATTGCAATCACTAGCTAGGTTAAATCCTCCAAAAATCTCACCTACAGAGAACAACAGTAATTAAAATGTAAAATGACTTATTGATTGGGGGAAAAACGAAAAAGAAAATGTACTGTAAACCATAAAAACAACCAGAAAGACATTTCACACATTAAATAACACAAATATTAACCACTTACAATTGTTGAGATTGTATATTAACTTTAACCTAGCAAGAACAATGAGCATTCTACAACAGCAACAACACTATAAAGTCTAAAATCTAATATCTGAGTAAGTAGCAGCAGAGAATACCATTGTAAACAAGAACATTTCCAGATGCATCCACCAAGGGCTGAACAAGCGGAACAGTTCCCCTGAGCTGCAAAGTTGCACCAATGAAATGAAATTCCGAGGCAGGTCTATGGATGCCAAAATTGTCACATTCTCCATTGTCGTCTTTGTTTCCAGAACACAACATATCATCTATGAAGGATGAGATTTGATTTTTCCCTGAGACGTTGAATTGAAGAAAAAGTTTCTTCGCGCCCAAGCTATCGGGACCCCTTCTCCGCAGAGCTGCTTTCAGGTCATCTAAAGAGAACAACGACTGTAGCAAATCGCACACGGAACAAAAAAAATAGACAAATTAACTAAAAGAGCCTCAGAAGGAAAAAAAAAAAAAAATGGTTTGAGTTCTTATGTGGTTAGAGTTTTTGGGCATTTTGAAGTGTTGCAGTAAGAGTCGCGGCTTACTTTTTCAGTTTGGCGTGGTAGACATGTTGAATCGAATAGCAAAGACGAGATGTCAATCCGAATGCCTGAGACAATCAACGCAATTCCACACATCTTCTCTGCTTGCTACACTTGCGCGGCAGGGCAGCGGTTGTAGGGTTTTGACTTCTGGTTTTTTTCTTTAAGTGGTGTTTTTTGCGTGCTTTGTGGTCGTACAATAAATTATTAAAAACATTTTAAATATATATTATATCAGCTTCCATAGCATAGTGGTAGTGCGTTCGCTTCGTAAGCGAAAGGCCGCGAGTTCGATCCTCGCTGGGAGCTTTTCTTGTTATTATGAAAAATAAAATCCTAAAAATCTATTTTCTTTATACTAATTCAACAATCAACAATTCAACAAAAAATTGAAATATGAAAGTAATACAATTTTTTATAATTTAATAACTAAACATTGTGACTTTAAAAGCTTTTTATCATGTTATTTATGGTATTTTGATAGAAAGAGATAATCAATGGAGGTTGGTTGAAGTGTACATGTTTGATTCTCAATAAATAAGATCTCGGATTCGAGTTTTAAACAAAAAAAATAAGTGTGAGATAAATAAATGTGAAATAAAAAAGAAATAAAATAGGATTTATTGTTTAATTGAATAGAAGGTGATATAAAAAAAGGGAAAAATATGTTTTCGTCCCTATAGTTTCAGTCAACTTTGGTCTTCGTCTCTATACTTTAGATCCTTTGTTTTTTTTACCTAAAATTTCTAAACCACCAATCCACCACCAATTCATGGTTCCTGACTGTTAGTGAGATCTGTTAACCTGATGAAGTGGGTAACAAAAAGTTACATATCAGCCTCAATAGTGAGTCACAAATAATTGATTGATCATCTAATTAACTTTTTTATTAATTTTTAATTATTAATATAACCCAAATTACTAAATTAGGTTTTTTATCAAGTAAAATTGCTCAAGTGAAAACCCTAATTTTATTAGTTTTCTATCTTTATAAATATCTTTAATATCTAATATTTATTGACACTTTAAAAAGCTGAAAATTGATCCAATCTCATTTGATTTAGATTGGATCTGATTTGAAAAAAAATAAAATCCTTTCAAATGATAAAATGATATGACCACAATCATTGGATTAAATGGTTTTTTGTCTTAAATCCGATCAAAATCGAACCGCGAACACTCCTAGACTGTAGAAGGAGGAGGAGGAGAATGAGAAGGGAGAGGAGAGGATCAGGAGGAGAAGAAGGGGGAGAGGAGGGGAAGGAGGAGAGAATGAAGAAGAAGAAACGTTTGAGTTGACAAAAAAAATTCAATTTGTAATGATGTAAAAGAAAAAATCATTTGCGAGGACTAAAAACAAAAATATATATTACCCAAAAAAAAATATATATATATATATATAAATAAAAGTCATCAAATAAAAATTGTTGAATTGTGAAAGTAATTATGAAAATATTTTTTTTTAATGTGATAGATTCAAATTATCATATCCTTTAACATGATTTAAATGAATAATTTAAATTTAATGTATAAATATTAAGAATTTTCTTACATAGAAAATATCAAATTAAAAAGAAATAAAAGACGGATGAACTTAACACCCATTACATCAACTAATAGAAGGTTATTCTAACTAATTAGGAGTTTTCTCGCATAATTTCGAGGCAAAGGGAGGATTTGGCTCCCAATTTTGCAAGGTAATCACCACAAGCATTCCCTTACCTTAGAGTATGTTGCAACTTAACCTCCCATTCCATATTCAGCTGATATTGTAACTTCACAATCCAGGTCTCATGAGCATGATGAACAAGTAGCCATCAACACAATGATATCCATCCCTCGTCTGGTGGCCTATAGCTCACCCATATAGGAAGAGATGCATTGTGGATGTGTAACCCATCACTTTGGAAAATTTTGTGGATTGTATTAATCGGATTAAAATCCCTTGTACCATGTGCCTGTCCCCACCATTAAATATTGACACGTAAATAAAATTGACAGGTCACATAAAAGGTTTGTTAACGGCGTATTGCAATCCGTAACAGTGCTTTATTGTTACGTGAGGGAGTGCCCTGTTTTATTCCAGGTGCATATTTTTTGCCTCTGTTTTTCACTCAGCAAATCTCTGGTGATCACCTCTCCTTTTCATCTATTCTTAAAAGTATCCCTTTCATCTCGACAAGCAACACAATTGACCAAAATATATGCCAATATGACAACCAAATAGAAAGGCTTTATTGAGCATGCACCAGTTCAATCTGAAAAAGATTAGAACAGTTGTTAAAAAACATGGCACATAATTATCTGTCAATTGATGCTACCCTTTGTTTTTGCCAAAAGCATCACTTATAAAAATTTAGAAGCAAAGCAATCAAACTTATGCCATTTACAAAGACACTGACCCTTCAACGTTTCAAATTATGCCATCACTCATTCTAAACGAAACTGACTTGCCTGGATAATATGAAAAAAAATGAAAACAATTGAAACCAATAAACATGAATGGATTTATCCTTATAGTTTCAACTACACAACGCAAGCCATACATAAGGTAGACCAGAAGCACTCAATGATCTAATTAAAATGTATAATTAATTATTTTTGTCACATCCATGAAGGCAAAACTCTGCAGACTAGAAGCACTCAATGATCTAAACTCAGGGTATGGATGTAAGGAAGAACATTGCCATCAGCGTCGCTGCGCATCCAGGATACACCGAAGGAGATGCGGTGTGGTGCACAACGCGTGCAACAACTGCGAACGGCGCGGTGACGTGGCTGAGATGGAGAGGGGTTTCAAAACGGTTATGAGAGGGGAGTGGTTGTGTTCTATCATATGTGTGTTAAATCATAAACGTTCGTTAAACAACGTTTAACTTGGTGTGTTGCTGAGTTATCTATTTTAGTTGAGGTGTTACTCAATAATTGGTGGGACAGGAATTGAGATAGGAAAGGGAGAGCAAAAGATTTTAATCCGTATTAATCTGAGATAAAGCTTGATCCACAACACTAATTAACTGCCAAGGCTTATCCTTGAAAATATAATCATTTCTAGCACACCAAATAACTCAAAACACCACCAAGAACTCGCTTCCATGTTGTCGCATGACGTCGGTAAAGTTGTGTTATCATGCTCTAAGAGGCTTCAAGATGGACATCCATAGGGAAAATAAGATGATGCCAAACCTAGCAAGATCTCATGCAATAAAAAGGCAGTGAGACATTATCTTTAGGACGTCACCATACTGAGGACAAAGTGAAGTAAAGAGGAGTCCACTCAATGATAAAAGCACTCTGGTAGGCAGAGCTCTATTGCAAATTTACCATGTAAAGAGCTGGATGTTAGTATGGAGGAGGTCTTCCAAATCCAACTCCAGTTCTCAATGTCAGATACCTCATGGTAAACGCTCAGCAACCAACCATAAGCTAGTGTACCCACGTGAAAATATCTGACTTCCCCATCATACAAGAAAGGACCGATCCTATTTAACCTTGCTATGATCTCATTAGAAAGATATATACGTATAGAAAGTGAACAAGTCCTACTCTCCTTATTCTTCCATATGTCGCATACCCTAACCTATAAGTCACGATTGTTAACCATCGAGATTCTCTTAACAAAAAGTCACGATTGTTAACCATCGAGATCTCTTAACATAAAGAAACTTTCTCATGTTAGTGTATGCACTAGATAGTTATGTTTTGAACATCCATCACTTGTATTATATTATTTATCTTATAAAGGTAATTTAATTTGAACTATACAAGGATGACACATTTCATTGCCCTTGTGTTCAATTAGATATAAGGACAAAGAGACAATTCATATCAAATATTATCTCAAAATAAGATACCTCAAATCAGTAACATTCTCAATATTTGGGTATTAGTGATGTACTATTATATACCACTCTTATTTATGATATTAAATATGAAAAGGTTTTATTTTAATATCATAACCAGATATTAAGAGAACCTACTAGGTCGCATGTATACAACAAGCCCACTAGGAAGTTAGAAACTAGTATCCAACCCGTGCGATGCACGAATTTATTATTCAAATAAATATTTAAATTTGAATTTAATAATATATTTAACCTATTTAATATATGCAAACATTAAATCATAAGATTAATTAATTTTTAATATTTAATTTGATATTTGTTGGTAGATTAAGAATATAACAAACTAACAAAGTAAAATGGATTTGGAAATATGAAATAGTCACATCTAATGATTACAAATGAAAACTATAAGCAATATTTGCTTCATTTAAATTTTTTGAAACACTTTCTTGTAGACAATATTTTTTGTAACATTACAACACTTAAAGTTGTCATCACATATAAAAATCCTAAGTCTTTGTTGAGACTTAACCCCTAGATACAACAACATATAATTGATCATGAGGAGAAAATAGGCCTTGGTAATACACACCAACATGTGACAATGTCTGGCCTTGACTTTTATTAATGGTCATAGCAAATTAAAGCAAAAAATTGGAAATTGTATTCGTTGAAACTTTAATGGGTGAGATTTTCAAATGGAATTCCCGTAGTAACGGTTTCTCCAATGACATTATAACCTAACTGATCAACTATTAATCTAGTTCTATTGCAAAGTCCAACCGATATATAAGATTCGTCATTAGCATAACAATCACTTCAATTTTTAACACCAACTTATGATCATAAAGCCCAGAGCACCTAATATCATTTAAGAATTCAGTTGTCAACCAATCAGTTTCTCTACCGACTTCCTCATCCACATTCCATATAGTATCACAACTCAAGTACATCATTTCTTCTCCTAGAAATAATATGATATATTCATTGATGGAGTAAACAATATCCAATGTAGGAGCAAGAATTGTTTTATCTTGAAACAATTCTATGTTTTCAAAATTTGATAGCAAATTAGGATATGCAAGGAACTATATCTCCAATTGTATTACCTGTAGACTTTATCAGTAAAGCCTCCGGTATTTTCAATATCAGTTTGACCATCAATAATTCATATCAATATTAATATGACATGTAATCTTATTCAATATAAATTTATACTACATATAGATGTAAAATTAAAAGGTTTATTTCATTTATCACATTTTAAAATTATTTTAATATAGAAATGAGATATTCATTCCATTTAGAGTACTTAGAGTTTAATATGATGTCTAACAGAATAAAAAATTATATTCCAATAATAAATAAATTGATAAAAGTAATTGGGAAGTAAATCTTTTTGTTAATTTATCAGCTAACATGTTTCTTACTTCATATGTATATAAATGGGGTGGGGATCAACTTACTCCAGGAGTAACTCTGGCAAAGTTACTTCACTTAATAACTTCTTATAGAATGTGAATTTAACAAATCTAACCGTTGACTAATTTGACATTGATATGATGATTATGTGCATACCAAAATTTAGATCAACTGGACATTCATAGGTATGTAATTTTAGAGTAAACATTTACTTATATTTTAAAAAGTATATTGCACATTCAATTGAAGTGATTTGATGAAATATCAAATGATTTTTAAATTTTATGAAATTTTGTAGACTTATCTATTTAATGAAAACCGTTAATATGACGGTTGGATTGATGAAAATTCATGTTTATAAGAAGTTATTAAGCGGAGTAACTTTACCCAGAGTTACTCCTGGAGTAAGTTGATCCACACTCATATAAATGATCTTTAATTGTGACCCACAATTGTAAAGGTTTGACACTAAATCCAACTCATTTATTTCAAGTTAAAGCTCGTACGACATTTATTAATTACAAAATAAAAATATGTCATTAGAAAAAGAACATTGAAAAGGAAAATCACAAAATCTTATAAAATGAAGAGAAAATAAAAAATAAAATGTTGTTACACGATCTACAAATATTAACACAAATATTATTTTTAAAATTATATTAACAAATAGATCTAGTGGCATTTGTTGCATGGGTAACACGATTTTTAATTTTCATATATAATTAAATATTACAATAATTATTTTTATAAAATGATGAAATTGTAAGAAAAATAAATTAAAATTAAAATATATTTCTATCTTAAAAAATATTATTTTTTAATATTAGATAAATCATATATTTTCGTTCATGTTTTTCGGTTAACTTTAGACTTTGTCCCTAACTTTTACAAGGCATTTTATTTATAATCCTTATACTTTTAAAACATTGTAATCGTAAATTCATAGTGCCTAACATTGGGTTCTGGGTTATGCTCAATTTTTACATATATTACTAAATTTTTTATAATAAATTAATTTATGATATCAATTAATAGAATGTGACTATCATATTGTCTCATGTTTATAGAAAATAATAACAAATACATCATTAATATAGTAAAATTTAAAATATATTCACATTTGAGATCTTACAATGCAATAATTTCAAAACTATATAAAGGTGTATGAAAAAAACCATTATTGGGAGAGCTAACCCCACTATGATATTGATATTCATGACCGAGCAGGACTAACTCCGATGGAGGGTATTTATAGTTTATTAAAAAGATCACTTTAAACCTATAATTAAAAATTTTGCTTAACTTTTAATTGTACTATATTAAATATATATAAATCAAACATACAATATTTTATTATTCAAGTAAAAGAATAAAATAATTATAAATTTTATAATTCTAATTTGATATTTTGTCCATAAAAATTATAATCAAGACATCATAAAAGTAATTATAAATTTAAATTATATTGGTATTTGAGATCTCTCATCTTAGTCACCTAAAACCTATATAAAGTGTACGGACAAAACTGTTGTTGGAAGAGTTAGTC
Organism: Sesbania bispinosa; assembly: GCA_026901365.1. NCBI lineage: Eukaryota > Viridiplantae > Streptophyta > Magnoliopsida > Fabales > Fabaceae > Sesbania > Sesbania bispinosa. The sequence continues at coordinate 436,344 of QLOH01000415.1, forward strand.
CCACAATTATATGGATATTCATTGAAGGAACATGACTGCCTTATGTGGAGAGTACTTGGGGTCATAAAAAAAATCACTTTATTGAAGTGAGAATAAAAAAAATATAAATAACGGATGTGAGAAAATGTGACATATGTACTGGGCGAAAAAATTTAATTTAGAGTAGATAGAATAAATAAGAGAAATAATAAGTGAAAACATTAATGAATAAAATAGAGAGATAATTATTTTAATATAATAAAAAATGAAAATAAAAATGTGATAAAAATAATAAAAAGAAAAATATAAAAAACGACGGGAGAACGATTGTCTCACTTGGAAGATAGTTGTATGGTTCGTAAAAAATCACTTTACTGTATTGCTAATAAAAAAATTAAAGAAACGCAAGTGAGAAAACATGACACGTGTTATGGATGAACAATTTAATATAGAATAAATAGACAAATAGAATAGATAAGCGAGATAATTAAAAATATTAATGAATAAATAAAGACATAAATGATATATTGAAATATCATGTTAAATTTAATGTAAATCAATACATTTACTGTATTGCTTAATGTGAGTTTCCATGTAACGAAACAGATAAATAGGAATAAATAATGAGAGAAATTATTTTAAGATAATAATAATAATAATAATAATAAAGAAAATTAAAGTGTGATAAAAAATGAGAAAAAAAATGTAGGAGGAAAAACTGCTTTACATGGAGGATAGTGGATACCCTAATTGCCTTGTTATGAGGTTTTGTTTACCTAATGTCTGTAATCATTGTGCTTGATCAGTTTCCCTAGTGTTGGGGAAGTAAACTAATGATATATTTTATGCAAGTGATTGAGGATGATCCTAGATATTGGGAAGTGATGTCATATGCATTGTCAGTTGGTTAGCTTGATATTGTGGTAAGTAGAGGTTGTTGGCTCTCTCTATAGAATGGAAGCTTTAAGCAAATTTTGCTATATTCTGTTGTTTTGGTGAGACATGTTTTTATTTTGTGTGAACTATACTACTAATTGTTGAACTTGTTTTATCTATTTTTGTGAAGCAATGGCTACTACTTCAGCACCAAAATTGGAGAATTTCTTAGGTAGTGAGGCGATGGGGACCCCTCACTACGCATGTAGTGCCACCTTGAGGAACCATGAGGTGATGTTAAAAGGTTCCAAGGAAAGTCAAACTTCAGATAACAATCTTTAAGTCCCAAACATGGCTGAGGATGGAGTTCCTGGTCTTAAGAGTTGGGTTGTGAGGAACTTCCCAGCAGCTAGCCAGGCACATGAGTCAAAGATGATTGTTCCTATGGAAGAAAATGAGTCCTAGCTCACTGTTATGCATTTTTTGGTCAAACATATCTATTGAGACTACTCAGTACTCACTGTGTTCTCTGTCAGAAAGATCTGCATTTATTTAGAATTTAGTCATATCTTATCTCACTATTGTTTTTTTCATTGCTTCGTGGGGAATGCCACTCAATACATGATGATCTCAGTTTATCTAGATAAGGTTTCCCAAGAGCTAGATATATATTTTTTTTTTTAAATTCTGGCTGAGATTCCTAGAGCTTAGTTTAACCAGACATTTAAAGATAGATATCATTTAATTATCAGTGCAAAATCTGAGAATTCCTTTTGGTTCAGAAAAAATTATGAAGTACATTATGTTTGGATTAATTTGTTTGTAAACTTAGTATTGTGTGATATTGGTGTGTTTTGGAATTTGTTTGGACTAATGTGTTTTGTAAAACTTTATGTTTGGTGTGATTTGGTGTGTTTTGGAATTAATTAGTTGTATGATCTTTTGAGTCTATTGATGTCCTCTGGTGTCAAACATCTTGATGTTTGAATTAGTAGTATTACTATAAAAATGTATACAGGATATTTTAATTGATAAGAAAATAAAAAACAGAAAAAAATAAAAAGATAGAGACAGAAGTCTCAAAATTAATTTCATCGGATTTGAGACGGAAAATAAGTCTGTCGCAAGTTAGAGACGGAATACACCTCACTACATTAGCGACGGAAAACTAATTATGTCTCTGATTAGAGACGGACAAATAAATCCTCAGAGACTGATTATTCCGTCTCTGTTAGAGACGAAATCACTAAATACTTATTATTCTCTTAGAGACGGATTTATTATTTCTTAGAGACGGAACAACTCCATATCTACTTAGAGACGGACATAAAAATTCCGTCGCTAAAAACTTGCGACGCCCAGATCAGAGACGAAATAAATTCCGTCTCTGATTCTGTCTCTAACCCCATTAGTGGCGGAAAAAGTTCATTTAGAGACGGATTTTTTCCGTCTCTATTTTTTATTTTTCTGGTAGTGGTAGAAGAATATATCGGCTTGCTTGATTTCCTGCTGAGGCAGTATCAAATTCCCCTGATCTCCAACTGGTGTCTCTGGATTTTTCTGGGGGTGACATCAACGTTGTCACAGCAACTTTGGGCATATCCCCTTGGCCACTCTTAGCCGGTGTATGTTGGATCTCGTCCTTAGCCGAAGGTGTGCGGTGACGGCTTCTCCTCGGGTACGGTTCATCTGCTCAGTTTGCAAGCTAGAGGAGGAAGATTCCTCTGGGGTGGTGTCGTCTCGGGACGAGAACGTCAGCTCCTTGGAAGGGAGATCTCTGGTATGAAAAGATCTTCTGGACACTGCACTTCTCCTGCTTCTCTCCTTCCTTCCTGCCGGACCTCTGCCAGGTGCGACGGGGATGAGGGATCTAGGTACCGGATTCTTTGTTCCCGTTCCCTAACGGATTGGCTCTTTCTCTTTCTCCTCCTTGGAGGTGGTGAAGGGGTTCCCTCATCGTCGTCACTGCTGGAAGTGATGTTTCTCCGGCGTCTGCCCTCATGGGGAGCCTCTTCTTTCTCCTGGACAGGTTGCTTGAGGAGGGGCCGGCAGTTTCATCAGAGGAGGAGGTGGCAGTGCGCCCTGACGGAGATACCCTTTGTGGGGTGTTCTCATGACCTGTTGGGGGTCTGTTCTTCCCTCACTTCCTCCGACGGCGTTTTGGGTAACTACTCCTACGTTTTGGGGCTGTTGGGTGTTCGTTGGGGCCTCCATTTCCAATCTTCCAGGTTGATTTCCCACAGACGGTGCCAAATGATCGTGGCCGAGATCAAGGGGGTGGTCTGAGATGTCTGGACGTGATGCTCCTGGTGGTCGGAGATTGGCAGGGGGCTCGGAGATGGGCCGTTGGGCGGTGGTGCACAGCGGGGGTACCTGCAGAAGGCACTCCGACGCTCAAGTCAGTGAAACTGTGAAAGTGTAAGGTTAATGGAAGTAATGGATAGTTTTAGTTACCTTATGCAAGTGGGGAGACTTCCCCTTATATAGGTGTTCTCTGCTGCGTTATAGGGGGTGTAGGCCTCGTAGCTGGAGGGGGTAGAGATGATTACACCGTAATCCCTCTGTTGTGGCCGTAAATCATGGTTGCTTGTGTCAGTGTTAATACCGCCCTTGGCAAGAGGCATGGGGCGCATTAAATGCGATGAGACCTATTAGGTGACCCAGGTCTAGCTACCTAGGGCTGATAGGTTTGAGGTTAAGAGTGTAGCCATGATAACCTCGTTCGGGGCTTACATTGGGGCGTATCTTGGATGGGTCCCCGAAGATCTCGTCTGGAGCGGATAGAGGGGGAGTATCTTGGATGGGTCTTTGGTGACCTCGTCTGGAGCGGGTAGAGGAACATATCAGTTTGGTCTGGATCAGAAGTGGTAAAGAAATGAAAAACATAGGAGCTTTGGAGTTGTAGTCGTATCTGGTGCTCGATGATGTTATCCTGGTTTTCTGTGATTGATAGGATTTCCGCTTTCGGTTATGCAAGGTGGGCCTCTTATTACTATCAGGGGTTCAATGACAATGGACATGGGAGCCATCTCAATTGGTCATCTATTTCTTCACCATGGTATGATATTTGAGGTTTTCCATATTTATGTTGTACTAGGAAAATTGTTTGTCTTTCTTTGGAATTGATTGCAGCCCCCATGTATTGGGTCGTGACTGCTAGTTGTTGGTTGTGCTCATGTCACTTTCTCTCTATTTCAAGGTAAAATGTGAGCACAAGAAATTTGCTGAGATATAGTATGGAGGGCTTCAAGGAATATTTTGCAAGTCCAAGACAAGGAGATTTTATAAACAAGGTATTAGTATCATTTTGTTTATATACAACAGGGTATGGCATGGGCCTAATGTTGGTAGGTTATCTATCTATTTCTAAATTAAAAGGGTGTTCCTCTTGCCATTTTTCCCTAATGGTGTATGATGAACATATTTTTATTCACACTTTGCATAATTAATCGTAGCTTTCTTGGACTGTAATTATGATTAAATACACTGTTTTAATTGGGATTTACCGAATTGGGCTTAATTGAGCTTTAACTGTAAATGTTGTTTACTTTCGGATTTTAAGCCTACTGACCTACCTGTCTTGTTTTGATGATATCTGGAGCTACATGTGTCCGATTTGGGTGATTTCAGTGGCATTTGAAAGCTAACATCCGGGGTTTTAATTTGATATGCTATATGACTATATTCCCTTGAAGAAATTAGGAGCAGTTGTAGTTTAAATTTGGGCTATGGAAACTGTCACGGAAACAGTATTGTTTTAATACTTGTATTAGTGTATTGGGCCTAATACTTGTTAATTTCGGCCCAATTCTTCTTCTCTTCTTCTTTCTTCTTCTTCTTCTTCTCTTTTCTTCTTCTTCTTCTTCTCTTTCTTCTTCTTCTTCTTTTCTTCTTCTTTCTTCTTCTTCTTCATTTTCGTTTTTCCTCTTCAACCTCCATGGAAGGATGAATTCAAGGTTGATTCTCAAGTGTTCTAAGCATTGGATCTTGAGGTTTCATCTATGCAATTTCGTTTTTAATTTTTCTGCACATTTTCTCTTCTCCTAATCTCTAGAATTCTAGGATTTTGAATCTTGAATTGGAATGCATGATTCATGGTTCTTCTTCTCCTCTTGATCCTAAATTTGAATCTTAGTTTGCTTAATTCTAAGATGATTCTACTGTTTGCTTAATTCAGTAGGTTAGGGATTAGATTCTCACACAAGTTTGCTTAATCCTTGTGAGATAATTGATGAATTGATTGATGCTTAATTGGTTAATTCGAATTTGTGTAGGAATTGATAATTTTTTATAAATCAATGAAATCCTATGTGAATGACCTTGAGAATTCATCCATTTTCATACATATTTTCTGAATTTCGAATTTGTTTTATGTTCTTGAATTTTAAAAAACAATCAAACAAAACCCCCTTGCTTGCTTTTGAATCATAATTCTTGTGAGTAAATTCGAATTTGCTATTGCTTTCCTTGAGAGACGACTTGGTTAATTTTCCATTAACTACATATTTTCAGTATTAATATTTGGTTGAGTACGGCCTCGATCAGTGTACCATAACTTTTTGCAAACTGTGATTATAGATGTTGATTTACATGCAATGGATGACATTTAGAAATTGTATTCAAGTCTCACCAGAGATGACATAAAAAGATTAGAAAAATAAGTTAGTTGTATATGGTTATTGGTTGATTGTAGGTGGTTGCTCGATGTTGCTTGATTTCTGATATTTTCTAGCCTCAAGATGATGATTTGATAAAAAAAATTAAGACTAGAAAAGATAATATGCAATTGTAAGGAGAAGGATATTAGTCAAAGGTTTCGATTTGGTGTTATTGCTATTTTTCGGAGGATTCACTGCTTCAGTTGTCATTTAATTTGCTAGGAAGTGAAATTTGTCTGGTCTAATATTAGGGTATTATATATTTCATTTTTGAATGGAAGTGAGCATTTACTGGATCCACCCACTGAGTGTCACAAGAACTTAAATGATTAGTACAATTAAGTTGTGCTATATGAGTTGAAACTCTGTAGGTGTGGATCAAGTTCTTCTAGGCAATAAGAATGTAAGTCCCCAACAGCAGGGTAAGATTTTGCTTTCCTTTTTTTTCTTTCAATTTTTTAAAATTTTTTGCTATCTCTTTATAGGTTAAAATCATCTCGGAATAAGATTTTTTGCTTTCCTTTTGGTTTCGTGATGCAGGAACTTGTATATAAGATCCAAGAAATTAAAACTAAAGCTGTCCAAAGTGAAACAATGCTTCAAGAAATATGTCGTGACATTAAGATACTGGACTTTGCAAAGAAGCATACAACTACAACAATTGTAGCAATGGATTCAAATTCTGCAATTAAGGATCATACAGCAAAACATCTCCTTGCAGGGCAAACAGCGCTTGGAGAAAAACTTAATTAGCAAAACATCTCTTCCAGTGTTGTGTATATCAGTAGAATATGTAATAATAGACTGCCGATGCAGTCTCTACACTTGCTCCTAATGTAGGGAAGATTTTAGTTACTAACTTTTTTTAATACTAATCATTATCTTTGTAATTCAAATTCTAATCCTGAGACTATTTTTTACTTATTCTAATTCTATCCTTATTTTTAACTCAAATATAAAATATTATCCTTATCATTTAAGTTGTCAATTATTAAGAACATTACAAACGAATTACAAACCAAATAGACTATAAATTATTAGTAATTAGATTGAATTTGTTTGTTTGAATAAGTTATTATCAAATGATGTAATTAAATTTATATTACAATTTAAAATAGAATTGATCTACATTAGTGTGATGATTCTGATCCATATTTTTCAATTTCAATTTCTAATCTTTGTTTACTATTCTAATCTTTATTTATAATTAATTTTTGCATTTGAATTCCCATTCTTAATTATTATTACTATTTAAATTAATGATCAAATTTTCTTCTTCACAGGACTCCTATTCCCAAATGGTAGAGACGTTCATATTATAATTGCTCATTACCATAGTCCATGTAATTGATTATAGAAAAAAGTACCAAAGTACTACTATTTAATGAATTATTAGTAATCTTATCAGTATTTGGCATGCAAAGCATGTCATGGACCGAATTATTTGGATCTAACCAATCATATTTACTCTTTTTATCTTCATTACTAGAAGCACAAAATGGAAAATTTGAAATCTTTCCACCCGTTTCAAACTTGGATGCTTTCCTAATATTTGAATCTTATTATTCCTTTAATTTTAGATGATATACTGAATTTTATATTTTTTATGGATGATATAATATAATGCCTTTTTAATTTTGTTTCCTAAAAATGATTTTAATTATTTCACATTAATGTCTTTTATGAATGATAACTTTGTTTAATATTAACTTTATTTTTACAATTCAAATTCAAATTCTGATCGATTCTATATTTTCCTATTTTAATTTTAATCATTATTTCTTAATTTAAATTTAAAATATTATCCTTATAATTTAAGTCATAAATTTTTAAAATCCTTTGTACAAATTAAATAGGAGTATCAATTAATCTATATTATATTATACTATATATACTATACTAATAGGTAAAGGAGATGCCCACTTTTTGGTTTGCATATTGAATTGAAAAACTTAGGTTGTGAATTTTCAGTTTTTTATTTTTAAAAATTTTTAATTAAGTTTTTTTAACTCAAAATTAAAAATTGAAAACCACTTTATGTGATTTTCAAAATATTTGTTTTGAAAACCATAAAAATAAGTTTTCAGTTTTTAGTTTTGAGTTGTAAAAATTGATTGAAAATTTTTAAAAACACTTAAATGCATTTTTATTGGTTTTAGTACAGTGAAGCCCCTCCGTGTTTATCTTCAAAGAAATTCTTGTGTGATGCCATTTTACTGCTCATCTTCAGAGTAATTCTTCGCGCCACCACCGTGTTTGGAGCCCCTCCGATCCCATTGCCGGCAACCGCTGTCTTCTTTCTTTCTCCTCTCTCTTTTCCCTTCTCCGTCAGGTGTTTGAATCCCCTCCGTTCCCATTGCCGGTAGCCACTGTCTTCTTTCTTTTTCCCCTTCTTTGTTTCCCTTCTCCGTCAGGTTGTCGAAATCGCGTTGTGCCGCAACCATCTGTGCATCGCCCTCACCTCCATCATGTGCTATTGAAAGCTCCCAGGCCGCAGTGCCAATCTCTGAGACTAAAACCAAAAAATGGAAAAGAAAGGGTTGGGACACAGGGCAGTTGAAAAATTAAGGGAGAAATTGTCTCAACTCTCACGTGCTTTTGTTTTCTTATTTCAAATGATGTATTTTAAAAATTAATTTTAATGAGTGTCATTTTTTGATTAATTGTGCTTAGATCTTAAGTGTCGGGTTTGTGCTACAAGAATTACTCATTGTAGAAGATGAGCATTCTTTTAGGTGTATAAATTTTCAAAATCTTAGATTATTCAGAATAACAAACATTAAATATTAAATATATATAACAAACTAATATATATATATATAACAAACCATAAATATATAAAGGGAATGCAATTAAATTGCATCGTGTCTATTTAAAAATAAAAAAAAAATAGAAAAGGGAAAATTCACAAAAGTGGTTACTAATTTCATAGATAAGAAAAGTTTAAAGTTACTAAGTTTCAAATAGATAAAAAAATGCAATTGATTCGCTTCGTGATCATATTTTATTCGTAACTATATCCCTAAAATATTTTTTTTTTAAAAAAAAAAAGAAAATTCCATGCGGGTGCTTATTGACTTTAATGCCGCACAAGATATTAAAAATGTTAAAATTATTATATTAGCTATTAGGTCATGATATATTTTGGTACAAAGAGAATGTAGTTAAATTCACACTCTTATATATCATATTATATTAAGTCATTAAGTCATCATATACAATAGTGAAAACTTAACTAAATAATTTTTTATATTAAATTTTGTAAGGATTATCATTTTTATTAAACTAATTATTATTTAATACCATGGCACACGGTTATTTAATGAGAAATTATTTTTCTAAAAATACTTTTCTTTTTTTTTCATGATATGTTTGTTAAGGTAAAATTGGTTTTTTTTTGGAAAAAATAGAATATAAGAGAGATACATGTATTTTTTTTCACTTTTCACTATTCATTGTTGTCTTTTATTCTTTTTACTTCTAAGATACTATTAGACCACTTAATTAGTGGGATTTAAAAAATAAATCCCACTAATTAAAAAAAACTTAAAAATAACAAATGAAATAATTTAAAAATGTGATAATTGATATTATAAAAAAGTAAAAGAAATATCAGAAAAAAAAAGTTTAAGGGAAGTGAATGAAAAAAAATGAAGTATAAAATATGAGTTTTATATTTTTTAAAGATTAAAAGTTAATAAAAATTAGAAAGACTAACTTTAAAAGACAGAATATTTTTAAAGATAAATATATTTAAGTTTATTCATTTTTCATTTATCAAAAAAAAAGTTTATTCATTTTCTCACAATTTCATTTCAAAATGTTTTTAAAAATTAAAAGTAAATGAGTTTTATATGTTTTATTTTTAAATACATGAGGTATGAGGAAGTTTCTGGTCATGAAGAGCTTTTATGGTTTCAGAAAGCCAGGTGTAGGGGTGTTCACGGGTCGGTTTGGTTCGGTTTTGCTAGAAAAACAAATCCGAACCAAAGAAAATTGATCGGTTTTGGTTTGGTTCGGATTTCATTATTTTTTTGTAAATGACCCGAACCAAACCGAACCAATCAAGAACAGGTTGGTTCGGTTTGGTTTAATTGGATTACAAATAAAAAGATCTTTGCAACCAAAGAAAAAATAGTGGGAAATTCTAAAGTAATATCAGATCATTTTTCAAACAACAAAGATGAAATAAAAACATTGGGGACGCAAAAATCACACATCACAGATGAAACACAAAGATCACAAAAAAATTTCATAGATGAAGAACAGGAAGATGGAATTCCGAGATTGAAGCGCGCTGGTGCTCTGCTGTGCTCGCTGTCGTCGCTCACGGTGATCATTGCGCTGCTCGTGGTCGTCGCTCACGGTGCTCTACGATGCGATGTCGTGCTCTGTTTGTGGTGCTCGCGTTGTCGCGCTCAAGGAGGTCTATGGACAGTGCTTCAGCGGGTTGGCTGGGTCGCCTCGCGCTCGAGGACGGGGACGGTGCTGCAACTGCTGCTGCCACGGTGGCGCTTGAGGAAGGGACGAGTCGACGGCAGCGCCGCAGCAGCAAAGGACGAAGACAAATAAAGAAAAATACGTTTGAGTCTGAGAGAGGAAGAGAGCAAAATGCTTGTATACCCTAAATTAGTAAATCCCTAATTTCAAAACGTGTAAGTGAGTCTGAGTGAGAGACAATTTTTTTTTATTTTTTTAGTGTTTTTCAATTTTTTTTATACGGTGTTCGGTTTGGTTCGGTTCGGGTAATAGGTTTAGATTTCCCAACCCGTTGCCGAACCAATAGACTTCGGTTCTCATTGGTTTGGTTCGGTTTAGACCCAAATGAGTAAAAAATTCGAACCCAATTAGAACGATTTGGTTTGGTTCGTCGGGTTCATCGGGTCGATCCGAACCAATGAACACCCCTAGCCAGGTGCAAATGGATTTCTCATGGAGACAAGAATACTAAGTATTTTCATGGGACCACTATTGCTAGGAGGAAAAGTAATAAAATTGAGTGTCTTGATAATGAGGGTACCCTAATTTCTGACCCAAGGGAGATGGAGGTTTTGGCTACTGATTTTTACAAAAATCTGTTCACTAAGGAGGGGGATTATGCCCCTTTTTGTTTATCTGACTATTTTCCTTCTTTGCAGCCAGATCAAACTCGTTTGTTGGAAAAAAGTGTCTCTGATGAGGAAATCAAAAAGACTCTTTTTTCTATGGTGGATTAAAGGCTCCTGGTCTTGATGGAATACATGCTATATTTTATCAATCCCAATGGGGCAAGGTTGGTAAGGATGTGTGTAATCTTGTTCATTCTATTTTTGCTGATCCTAGGAAGGTAGAGGATATTAATGATACCCTTATCACCTTGATTCCTAAGTTAGATAATGCTACTAATTTAAAACAATTTCGTCCTATTAGTTTATGCAATGTCTCTTACAAGATTATTACTAAACTGATTTCTCAAAGGCTTAGAAATGTTATATCTAACCATGTGGGGCCTAATCAAAGCAACTTTATCCCTGGCAGACAGGGAAGGGACAATATTTAATTACCCAGGAAATTATTTACTCCATGCGTGATAAGAAAGGTAAGAAAGGTTGGATGGCTATCAAGATAGATCTTGAGAAGGCTTACGATAGGCTTAACTGGGATTTTATAAATGATACCCTAGAGGAAGCTGGTCTTCCTGGAAAAATGAGGGAGGTAATTAAATTTTGTATTTCCACTTCTAAAATGAGACTGTTATTTAATGGTGAAGTTTTAAATCCTTTTATTCCATCTAGAGGTGTTAGGCGAGGGGACCCCATTTCTCCATATATTTTGTCCTTTGCATTGAGCGGTTATTTCATCTTATTAATCTTGCTGTGCATCATAAGTTCTGGAAACCTTTTAAAGTAGGTAGAAGAGGAGTTATGATTTCTCATTTAGCTTTTGCAGATGACTTGATTCTCTTTGCAGAAGCTAAGCTTGAGCAAGTGGAAATTATTAATACCATTTTGGATCTATTTTGCTCCAGCTCAGGTCAAAAGGTTAGTAATGATAAAACTCGTGTGTTTTTTTCTAACATACTTGTATGCAGGTTAGAGAAGAAATTTCTTCTGCATTGGGATTTCAGAGAACAACTGATTTAGGCAAATATTTGGGCGTGCCAATTATTAATGGAAGAGTGACCAGATCTACTTTCAGTTTTTTTCTTCTAGAGTAAAGAACAGATTGTCTAACTGGAAAGCAACGACTCTATCTTTTGCGGGAAGACTTAACTAGCTCAATCTGTCCTTAATGCCATGCCCACTCACTTAATGTAGACTGTTTATTTTCCTGGTTCTACCTGTGAATCCTTGGATAAACTTTGTAGGGATTTCCTATGGGGGGGACACTTTGGATAAAAGGAAGGTTCACCTTATTTGGTTGGGATAAACTCTGTAGTCCTAAGCTGATGGGGGGGCTTGGTTTGCGTAAAAGTAGGGAATTGAACAAAGCTACATGATGAAACTCTGTTGGGGTTTAGTTCACCAACCTCAAGATCTATGGGTGCAAGTTCTTAAAGCAAAGTATAGTTGTGGCAGTGAGTTAATTCCATTGGTTAAAATAAATCAGTGGCTTCTAACCTATGGCATGGTATTTGCTCAGTATGGAATGAATTCATGCAAAATTGTACCTGGAGACTCCAAGATGGTGCTTCGGTTCTTTTTTGGGATCATCCTTGGCTTGACTCTGTTGGGGCCCTCAGGCAGTTTGCTCTTCATAATATCCCAGCAAATGATGTTGGGTTATCTATTCAAGCTTTTGTTGGTCCTGATGGTGAGTGGGATCTGCTTAAACTCAGGAACCTTCTCTCTGACGAATTATGTAACCTAATTTCTGGGATTTCCCCCTGTACAAAATTCAGGAAATGACAAATTAGTTTGGAAAAAATTCTCCTGATGGCTGTGTTTTCTATACACTCAGCATATGACTATATTACCTCGGTTGTCCAGCTTAGCTCCAATCCTCTGATGAAACGTATCTGGAAGTGGCAGGGCCCCCAACACATCAGAGTTTTTCTTTGGAAACTAGCTTCTCATGGTTTTTGACTAATGTGCAAAGATTTAAGAGAAAATTATCATACAATGCTTATGTCCTATTTGCAACAGTGCCCAAGAATCTGAGCTTCATTTATTTAGGGATTGTAGAGATAGTGCTACCTATGGAAGACTTTTTTCAGAGATGATTTTCTTCAGAATTCAATTCCACTCACTCTCTGCATGATTTGCTGCTCGTTGCTCTCAATCATTCATCCAGGGATGGGATTCGTTTGCGAGATGACCTTATTTTCGGATTCACAGTGGAGGAGATCTAGAAGTTCCAGAATAATCTCGTCTTCAACAATATCAGAACTTCCTTTGAATCTCTAAAGCATAGCATCTGTGCTAATGTTAGAATGGCTATGGAGGCATTTCAGAGCAACACTAATAGCGCTAGACAGCTTCTGAATGGGAACCCTAGATCTATTCGTTGGTGTACCCCTGATTCTGGATGGTTTAAAGTCAATACAGATGAGGCTTTTTTTTTCCAATAGCGGGATTGCGAGCTGCGGAGGGGTGGTTCGCGATCAATGGGGGAGTTTCCTTTGCGGGTTTGCTGAAAGATTGGGAATTGCTCTGTTCTCCAGGCGGAGCTGTGGGGAATTTTTAGAGGTATCTCTCTTGCTCTCACCAGAGAGGGCTCCAACGAGTGATTGTGGAGTCAGATTCATTGCTTGCTGTGAATCTCATCAATAAAGGTTGTTTACAGACTCATGTCACCTTCCCTCTGGTGGACCGTATTCGAAGGATGAAGGATAAATTTGATGGAATTTTTTTGGTCCTCACTTACAGAGAAGCTAATTTTTGGCTGATAAATTTACTAAGTTCGGTCTAGATCTCTCAGTCCAGTTTAGAGTGTTTGAAGAAGTCCCGCCTTTTTGTTTTACAATTACTTTTAGATAATTCTGGGTCTTATGTCCAGAGAGACTTTTAGTTTTTTTTTTTTTTTTTTCCTTTTGTTTGTGTGGCCTTTTTAGGTCCTTCTACTCACAAAAAAAAAATACATGAGGTGTGAAGTAAAAGGGATATACGTTCATGAGGCTTATGTTTTTAAAGATTAAAAGTAAAAAAATAAAAAAATAATTTAAAAGATAAAATACTTTTAAATATAAAAATATATTTAAATTTAATTCGTTTTTCTCACAGTTTCATTTCAAGACATTTTTAAGAACTAAAAGTACTTGAATTTTATATGTTTTTTAAAGATTAAAAGTTAAAAAGTTATAAAGACTAATTTCAGAAGACATAATATTTTAAATGATAAAAATATATTCAAATTTATTTTTTTCAAAGTTTTATTTTTATTATAATGATAATTAAAATATTTAAATTATAATAAAAATTTTAAAAACATGTTAAATGGTAAAGTAATAAAAAATTTGCTTGTCCATTATTTGTCTCTACTTGTTTATGAGTAAACTAGCACATCGATCCCCGACTCTTGGGGGACCATGCGGTTTCGTCCCTGACTTTTCTAAAATAACACTTTCGTCCATACTTTATTAAAAAACATGCACTTTAGTCTTTATTTTAATAAAAAATATGCACTTTAGTTCTTCACTTTATTAAAACCATGCACTTTAGTATTAAAACCATGCACTTTAGGGACTAAAGTGCATGTTTTAATAAAATTAGGGACCAAAGTGCTATTTTGAAAAAGTCAAGGACGAAACTACATGGTCCCCCAAGAGTCAGGGACTGATGTGCTAGTTTACTCACTTATTTATTGTTGAGTGATAAATTTTTTGTTTTTAATCATCACATCAAGTTTTAAGTACTCAAAATGAAAAAAATATTTAATTTCTATATTGAAATAATTTTGAAATGCAGTTCTTGAAATGAACATTATATTTTATATGTATATGCATTATTAAGTTTATAGTGAAACGAGAATACATATATTAATATTAACATGGATTATGAATAATATATAAAAATATTGTAAAATAAAATGTAAGACGAGTTATATAATTAGTTCCCGTTTGGTTTACAGTTGGGTAGAATTGATTTTAGAATTAATGGTTGAAAATGAGTAATGCACACTTTACAAAGCTAGACGAAAGTGATTTAAAATCAATTATGTGGAATTGATTATTATTGTAACTAACTGGTAACCATACAGGGTATTAGTATATTATACAATGAGCCGATTGTGGTGATGTATTATTAGGAGGGTCTCTCAATGGTACACAAAATTGAACTTTGTGTATCAGTACATAAGAAGTTTCACTGCCACGTGTAGGTTGGAGTCCATATGAGAATTTGTGCTCTTAGTAGGTCTTGCCCGAAAGGGTTTTTTTTCCTTCCGGAAAGCCCCTCACAGTTACGATTAGGTTTTCTTTTTTTTTCTCTGTAAAATTGTGTCTGTGAGGTGCATCTTATCCGATGTGCCAACACTCTCTACTAGATCCAATGCATAAAAGAGCAGGAAGAGAGTTCCAGCTAGTTACTGGAGATTTAGAGAACCTTCGTGGCGACCTTGGTGGATCGTTGTCGCACGGAGGAGCCCCTGTTTTTGTTCACAAAGTTGCAGGGTGGAGGAAATTTGCAAGGTTCCAACAAAAAAGACACTTCAAATTTCTTTCCCATTAATGCACCGCTTACAGGATTGGCAAACAAAAAAAAATCACATGTTATCACAAAACAAAAAAGATCCTAAATCACCAATGACGCCAACAACCGGAACACACTTCTTCCTTCACCGACCTCAATTATCTTCTTTGTCTACAAAAAATTGCTACAAGTGACTCTCTTACAACCAAAGACAATAAAAATCAAACACTATTAAACCATAATATGCTCTCTCAATCTACTAACTCATCTCATGAAAAACAATACCAACGGTGGTGAGATTTCATAGTGGCATTGAAGACCAAAGGATTCAAACTACATCACGACAAAAGGACCTGAGCACTTCTAACTTGAATAGTCATGTTTTTTTTTTTTTGCAAAATTGAAAATTTAAGATAATAGGTTTAGTGAATAAAAAAGCAAATTACTTAAATGACATGTCATCACTCAGTTTCATCCATCTAATTAAAAAATCACTAAATCAACATCCCACACTATTTGTGTACCAAATTACCGATACAAGTTTTTTAAATTTGTGTACCACAGACTCTTTCATTATTAGGATAGGAATGGGGATGCGGATCCTTTCCTTTTGGCTAAAACTGCATAGGGTTATGTTGAGTAAATATGAACCGTAGAATCATTTTAAAACTTCATCCATGGCTCAAAATATGACATGTCACCACATAATAAATTTCGATTTTATTCTTCATATTTCCATCTGTAAAACCTCCTTCCCGCCACATATCGTGAAACAACAATGAAAATAGAGGTGCCTGTGAGGGTTGTTTAGACCTGTACCTGTGCAGAAATCTTGAATTGATGAGGGCTTTTCCATAGGCATTAAGCAATCTCTGTGTAATGGGAGCTTCTTTTTGGTTTTCTGCAATGCATTGTGTATTGTGTTTGGTCTTTGGTTTCCCTCCATAGTGGGATATGTGTATTGTGTTTCAACTATATTCCCAATAAGAGATGGAAAATCTGATTTACCAATATTACCATCTTTTAAACTAACTTTATATTTGTCTTCTTCCAAGAAAAAATGTATACCTGTTGAGAATAGGAAGAATGGAGCCATTACCATTCCAAATTCGCAAAACATAACAGGACAATTTTCAATGCTTTGCAGAACAACTTTCAATGAGTCATCGAAAGCCCATAACATTATAACATAATAGATCTGCAGAAAATTAATTGATTACACAATTGGGTTTATAAGTCATGACTTGAATTTGCAAATGATTTGCTCCTTCAACCAGAACTGATCACACAGATGGGTTTAGGAGTACTGACCCATCCATGTCACTGACAATGCCATCAACGTCCCCTTCACAAAGAGCAAGCATTTCCGCGTTCACCGTACTCCTAAACCGTATTGAAGGTGTCCCCGTACACCGAACACGGCGAACTTGCAACGCGAGCAGAACAACTAATTGACCACAAGCAATGTAGGCTGCCACACGTTCGAGCGAAGACACAAGGGCATAAAAGTTGTGAAATTGCTTTGGTTTTCTCTTTAGTGAAACAATGTGTTTTGCCATATGTTATGTGAGCCATTGATCTATAAATATGTTTCATCTAATGACCCTAATTGATTGAACTGGAGATCCTCCAGTTTCCTCTTACGGGAGAGGATCCAATTCCTAGGAATGGATAATAAATAATCTCAACCATATCAAATCAATAAAAATGTCATATACATAAAAAAAAACATATCATATCATATCAATAAACAAATGTGCATTTTAAGGCTCGTGCGCACTAATTAATGGCAATTTCTTCCATATGGTCCACCTCATGTTAAATAAGTAACATAGTAAAATAGACAGCGAGGAGCGCAGCAACCCCCAACACGAGTTTTGAAAATATTACCTAGTGAACAAAAAAATCGTAAACATTGGGCCTTGTCATAGAACCACAAGTGTCAATAAACCGGGTTGTTGGCTGAACTTTAATAAAACCAAACCAAAAACCGAAGAACCCTTCCTCCTGGAGGAAGGGAAAGGAAATATTCGCCTATAAATATTTATTATTTTCGCCCTCACAGCTTGAGAGAGATCTCACTCTGCTCAACCGCCTCAGCCTCCGCCTCTTCTCGCACTCACCCTTCCTCTCTCTCTCCTTTCCTTCTTAGATTTTGACTCTCCATCGGAGGTATCTCTTCTTTTTGCTTCCACCTTTTTCTCATTAAAAGTAAATTTCTCTGTCGTATTTTTGATTCTGATTTGATCAGTTTTTCTCTCGGCGATTCACCTTGGTCGCTCTTCTCCTCTCTCTCTCCGTGTCGGTTTTTTAATATTGTTATACGGTTTTAGTGCTATGTGATTGTTGATTAGGGTTTTGTTATTTATCTGGTATGTTGGGATTTAGGGCTTTGGAATGAAAAGGTTTTGAAAATAAATCGTTGCTTTATTTATTTTTAGTTTGTTTAGTTATTATTCTCGTCTCTGGTTATCTCAAAGTAACAAATTTCATGTTCTAATGCTTTCGTGACACATGACTGAGTCACATATAATGTCTGATACGTTACTTGTTTAAATTCAAGCCATTTGTTTAATCAGTGGTGGAGGGAAACGATTGTTTATTATTGTGTCCGATTCGGTTTCGTTAATAACTCAGTATGTTTGAATAACCCGTGCGTGTGGTTTTTGTCTTGTTGTGTTGCAGAGATGGCAGTATCTGATGGAGCAGCCCCAACCCCTCAGATGGTTGGCAATGCTTTTGTGGAGCAGTATTACTCTATTCTGCATCAAGAGCCAGACCAGGTTCACAGATTTTATCACGAGACAAGTGTCCTGAGTCGACCGGAAGAAGATGGCACCATGACGATGGTGTCTACTATTGCAGTAAGTACAAGCAATGGAGTTAAATCAGTTATCACATTGACATGCGGAACTTTGTAAATTATATATGCAGATTAGGCTCTGCGAAACAGTATTTGTTCCATGTTTTTTCATGTCGTAAGCTGTTAATGCTAAATAAGCAAATTACCTGTGTTTTTTATTAAAAAAATAGTGGTTAGCTGGTCATTCCGACCTAAATGACTCAATTCGAAATTCTACAAAAAGCACATCAATGTGGGCTGTGTGCTTTAACACGAGAAAAGGGGGATGACATCATATATTGAAAATCTTTAATAACTTTTTTAATGGCATGCACAGTCAGTAGGTAACATCCTTTGAAGCATGGGAAATCACGGGTGTCTTCACTCTTACTATTGAAATTACCATTCATATGTTGCCGAATTTATGCTATTTTTTCTTTGGTTTTGCTGTCTTTTGGTGATAATTACAGACTTTTACCATGTCAATAAGACAAGAAATATTGTGGCGTCAGGAATAAGTGACCAGATTTTGGTGGGGCATCTAAAAATAAACTTGTTTTGAGCATGAACATTATTGATAATAACCATGCGTATCGACATCGACATACTATATTATAATCTTATGTCATGCTTTCGTTTACATTGAAACATTTATCTTTTGCTACTCATCTGCCCCACACCAGTACTTTTTTCCTGGGTGAAGTCAAACCTTTGTATTGTCATGTTTTATGCTTTATGCTCTAAATTTATTCACTTATTACCAGCTTTCTGGCTGTCTTTTGGGTGATTTTTTTATCTATGGGAAGTTAAAAGCTATGAAAGATATTCATGATTTACTTGTACGGTTGTCGTAATGAATGCAGTACTAGCAATCCCTTTTTAAACTACCCATACTCAAGTTTAACTGAGTTTATTTGGGTGCAGTAATTTAAATTTGTCTTTTTTATCAGAGTTTATCTATGGTGTATCACAACAAATGATTTGACATCTGCTGACTTCTGTGATCTTTGTTTTGGTACAGGACATTAATAAAAAGATACTCTCTCTGGATTACACAAGCTTTAGGGTAGAGATTCTGAGTGCTGATGCCCAACCTTCATATAAGGAAGGGGTAATGGTTGTAGTGACTGGCTGCTTAACTGGAAGTGATAATCTAAAACGGAAGTTTGCACAGTCCTTTTTCCTAGCTCCACAGGATAAAGGCTACTTTGTTTTGAATGACGTTTTTAGATATGTTGATGAGTATAAGTCAGTTGATATTGAGTCTGTGCCTGCAAATGATGCTGATGAAAGTGCTCCAACAGATACTTTTGTCCCGGAGCCTGGTAATTCTTCTATTTACATAATCTGGTTATAAACAACTTGAGAAAGGTTTAGAGAATTCTAGAGAAGAAATTTTCTGAATTGCTCGAGTTAATAGGACTTAGCAAGATTTATATTGATATATATCTAGAATTAAATACAACTTGTTTTTACAAGATAATTAATAAGGATGCTCCAACCTATCTATGCACATAACCTATGGATGCATGAACTTGGACATTAGTTTCTACTGCTATTTTCTCCAAAATACATGCTTCTCTTCCTGTTGGTTTCATTTTCTTCCTCTAACCTCCCTCTTCTCTTGTTAAAAGTTTGGGTCTAAAAATTTTGCTTGTGACTGAATAGAGCCCACTCATGTTCCTGAAGAGATTCCACCTAGCCAAACTGCTATTGTTGATGCTGACACTGGCATCAGCAAAGAAGTGAATCAACCACTGGAGAATGGAAAATTATCAGTTACTGAAAAGGTGGTTCCTGTTAATCATGTTAAAGAGTCAAATTCTCTGGAACATCACTCAAGCACTGAAAAACCTGCTTCTAATACACTGGAGGATGCTCCAAAGAAGTCTTTGCATCCATTGTAAGTTTTATTTATTTATTTATGTCTTCATTTTTACTCTTTTGTAGTGTCTGAGTCTGATCATGGCTATTTTGTAATTAAATATTCCAGGTGAATGCATTGAAGGATAATGCTGCTCCCTTCCATGTGAGGACTTCCCCTGTGAAACCTGTAGAACAACCACGGGTATCTAGCATTCCTGCACCTGAAGCACCAGCCCCTAGCACTGACAGTCCAACAGAAAAGAATAATGAGAATGCAGGTCATTTTACTCATTCTGTAATTATCATGGTTAATTATGAATATAATTCAGTAAAAATTGTCTCATTTTATTGGGGTGATCTTTTGTAACTTGTGTAATTTACCTTCCACAGGCAAGGCTTATGCAATATTTGTTGCAAATTTGCCTATGAATGCAACAGTAGAGCAACTGGAACGGGTTTTCAAGAAATTTGGGCCCATTAAACATGATGGTATTCAAGTTAGAAGTAATAAGGTTAGTCTGTCATTAGCATTTCTGCACTCTAGTTTACTGAATGCATTTCAACAACTACAGATATTGAATAATAGTTTTTCTCCCTTTCAGCAACAGGGATCTTGTTTTGGTTTTGTGGAATTTGAATCTGCTGCGTCAATGCAAAGTGCTCTTGAGGTATAGAGTACAGAATTTCTATTATTAGTTAAATATCTATCAGCAAGGTCTTTTATTGAATGTTGACCAAGTTGCAGAAATCTTTGCAGGATTATGTTCTTCTATTTTTATTTTTATTTATCAACCAAGGGGGACTTTTCCCTCATTTCTTCATTTGATTTTTCTATGTCTAACTGTATTTTCTAATGCATGAGAAGTGTATAGTGCCTTTTGCAAGCTATTTGATCTAACAATTCTATGTACTATTTCAGGCCTCTCCTCCTGTTATGTTGGACAACCGTAGACTTTCCATTGAAGAAAGGCGAGGCAAGTGTACCATATTCCTCTAGTCAAATTTAAACATTTTAATTTTTTTTGCCAGGTTTTGTTGATTATTTTCCATGACTACCATGTCTTTGACCAAGTTATGCTCTACATATGCTGTATAATTGTTACTGGCTTCCCATTCAGATTCCCTAAATTTAATGGGAATGTAATTTAGCATTGCTGGGGTGAAGTTTCGTGTAGTTCCTTTGTGATTTTGAGGACATATTACCCGCTCATGGTGCTTCTAACATTTATTATGTAAGAATTTGTACTGATATTTTGAACTTAATTATTGTTTGTTGCAGCTAATAATGATAGGGTCAGATATTCATCAGGACGGGGTGGATACCGAAATGACAGAAATGATAACTTCAGGGGCCGAGGCAACTTTGGTGGTGGCCGTGGTGGTGGTGGTGGAGGTGGTGGTTACGCTGGTAGGAATGATTTTGAGAAGCGTAGTGAGTTGTCTGGCCGACCTCGAGGAGGTAATAATACCGGACGTAGCAATGGAGAAGTGCCAAGGAGTTATCAGAATGGAGGAAAAGTCACTCGTCAACCAGTGAAAGTTCAATAAAGTGCTGCTTTTTGTTGGTAATTGAGTGACAACAGAATTTTCTTATAGATAGCGGCATCTAGGGATTTTGGTTTGCAATTGGATTTAGTGTTTTGTTTTTTTTCCCCCTTTATAGCTGTCATGATCCTTTCGTGTCAGAGTTTTTTGGTTAAATCAAGTGATACCCCATACCTAGTTCTTCATTTCATTAATTTCTTCCAATTTTGTTACATTTTGTATCTAGTTTTCTGGTATTATTGTTTTGGAATTGGCCAAAATTATATGCCATTTTTTTTTAAAAAAATTCAAGTTCCTTGTCGTTTGTTTATGACAAGCAAATTTGTATGAGGAAAATACTAGGCTTTTTGCGGTCAAAGCAAGTTAGAATGAATTGGTCTTATTTACTTGGGGTAAATTTCAGATTTTAATCACTTAATCAAATACTACCTTATTTCTATTAAATTTGGCTTGTATTACATCTAGGGCTTTCAATGCCAATCTTTCTATTCATTAGAAAAGTGCTATTTTTGTGAATGACTTCTGTGCTGTCCATTTTATTGTTAATCGCCTGGAGGATTGTCTATTGAAAAGTTCTGGTAAATAACGGATTTATGTAGTGCTAAGCGAATTAAAAATAAGCAAAAAATTTGGTCAAACATGTACATGATAGGAAATTGTTAGGAGGGGATAATGAATTTGGATCATCATATTTTACGTGTTTGGAACCACTTTTTTGGGTGATTATGAGGTGGATGTTTTGAGTTTGGTCCATTGATCACTAATTTTTTTATTATTAAAATTAATTTTAAATTTATAATATGTATAAGTAAAGGTTTATATTATTTATTGTAAAGGTTTATTGTGGACCAAAATTCAAAGGACCTGTAGTTATCCACTTTTTTAAAGAACGAATGTACAATTTATATTTTTTATTTTTTTATGCAATGGAAGGTAATGATATTTATATTTAAGAACTCATGTTAATTTACTCAAACGCTATGTCACGATAAATTACCTAAACCCCATATCATAAAGTTAGAGTAAACTAGTAAATTTGTTTGACTATTTTAGGGTCCTGTAATTTAGTCCTTAACAAGTAGAAAAACTAATATAATCCCTAATTTCTTATTTTATCTGTCACTATAGTTTAACAATGTGTTTTCTGTTAATAATTTTATGACGTATCATGTTTAGTGACATTATTTAACACTATTTATCCTATAACGTTAAAATGACGTGGTTTTGTCAAAATTATTGCTTGGTAGATCACAACTTCAATTGTTATGTGCTTCACTATTCTCCTTTTCTCTCACTCTTTTCCCCTCTTTCATTGGAAAGATCTCAGTCCTAATGACGTCGTTTTGTGCCCGATGACAAATAGTGATACAATGTTACTAAACATGACACATAAAAAAGTTAACGAGAAACACATAGTTGGACTATAGTGACAGACGAAACAAAGAGTCGGGGATTATTTTGGAATTTTCTATTTCTCAAGGACTAAACTGCATGACCCTAAAAACATGAGGGACGTATTTGTTAGTTTAATCAATTAAGTTGACTCTATTGGGTTAATGTGCGTTTATTTTAAGGCTACACCAACACTTGTAGGTAAACATTTAAATGCATGTTAGGATGATTTAATGTTAATTTGTTTTGTTATGTGAAACATGTTTTTTAAAATAGAATCTTGCATATCTAATATAGGGAAAAAATATGTTTTTTTTTCTCTGTAGTTTCGGTCAACTTGGATTTTCGTCCCTATACTTTAAATCCTGTAGTTTCAGTGGAAAGATGTGGGAGCGCCAGTGGTGATGCTAGCAAGTTTTTATATGACCAAGGAGGTTGATGTACCATTATGAAATTCTGGCCAAAGCGGACATTGTGCTCTTGATCATTCCTCTAGGCAAATTGTTGTATCAAAGTTTAGAACTTCGAGGTGGATCAATTGGTCGAGAATGGGTTCACATGCATTGCATTGCAATTTAAAAGAGATAAGTAGCATTTTGCCTAATATCAGAGCATTGATATCTGCATATAATTCAGTGAGTTCTTGGAATGCGGAAACATGACCGATGATTGTCTTATGATCGTGATTGTTCTTATGAAGTTACTAATAAGTTGTTTGTTACTCTGATTTTATTTTATTTTTTCTATCAATATGAGTTATTATATTTTTTCTCACCTCCTTATTTCCCCTGTCTGTATAATTTTATTATAATTTATAGTAGACCTAATCCTCGTTGATCATTGCTAGAGTGTCGACGATTTGGGGTCCTGGGAGAGTCTGGGACTATGATGAAGAGTTTCGTGAGGTGACATACGTGGGATGGATCACTTAATTGATCTATTGTCCTGATCCCACGATCACAGCAGGACCTTTACGTTTTCGTGTCCCGTTTGAACTTACATTTCCTTTGCCACCAGGTTATGAGCGTCGTAACGACATTCCCACCTCAGTTTGCGCGCCCGCAACCAATAAGAGGAGTCAACTGTCAAGGTAATGATGACCGAGTCTATTTCCACCGAGTCTTCACACATTGTGGCCCCACTAACTGGTCATCCGGTCCAACCTGGCCACAATGGTCAGAATTAATTGTTTACTGATGACAAGGAGGACCCGGGGGGAGGCTGCTGCTTTTGACAACAATGAAGATGTTTAGCTAGACGGTTGTGGAGGTGCGTAACTGATGAAACCTTATCTTTTGCTTGGATATTGGAGTTATTGGTTCGACTGATTTGCTGGCTATTATGTGATTACCTTTTTATACTTTATTCGCTAGATGACTGTATCAAAACGTACTCATTGCATTTTACTTTCGTATCTATGTGATGTCTGTTTATGTTCCATGTGTTTTTAAAAATGTGACACGGGTGGTGTGACTTAATCGTCGCGATTTTAAAACTTAAAGCAAAATATTTTCCAAACAAAAAAAAAGAATCTAAGCGCCAAGTTTCCTTGACACCCCATAATCATCTTGCGAAATGCATATTCAATTCACTGCAGTTGAGCAAGGAAGCATTGCCCGTGCCAGTGCTAGTGTCACAATTATCTTCACATAAGTCCAGTAACAGTAAGACCTCCACATTTCAAATGGAGGCACAAGAGCAGCTTTGAGCCTTTGACTCATCATTTTGCCTTTCAGGATAATGCTGCAGATATATTTGCGAGGCATATATAAGTTGCACCTGTTTTAACTTTTTGATGATAGTCTTTGTTCTGTAGAACTGTGTTGAGTGTGCTGATCTTTGGTGTCTCATCAACATTAACCTATAGCATTAAGCTGGCGCGTGAAAAGAGTTTGGTTCTCTCTCTCTCTCTCACATTGGTCTCTGACCCTGATCCTTATGTTATGTATGGCGAGCCTTAAATTTGTAACTTGTTTTACGCATATCCTTTGCATTGCATTTGTATGTAAAGTTGGGAAGAAAAATGTGATATTAAAAATTAAGACATCGATTTCATATTGCTTTGGCGTACAAACTATTAGATGTTTTTTTGTCAATAGATAGCGTTTTGTCTAAAAACAAGAAGAAAAACCTGATAGAAAATTGGGAAGGGAGGTAGGAGTAGGGATCATAAAATACCAGCTCATGCAAATGAGAAAATGTAACTATGACTTAAGAACGTCATACTATGCCCAACTGTAACAGTTGATAAGATCTCTGGTGGTATATGAACTGTCCAGTTTCCACTGTATCAAAAGGGACCACCAATTATCTACATTCCTCTCCACATAACAAAAAAAATGTTATGTGATGGTTTCCTTCTTCTAGTTGTGTAAATGATAACTACGAGGATCTAACTCCTCTCCAAAATGTTGGTAATGCTCATCTGAGCTCTAACAGCGAAGAATTCAGATATCTGCTTTCACTTTCGTAGCTGCCCCTCTAGAAACTTCATGGAGGAAGTTTCCAAGCAGCCTCTGATCCAAAACCATATTTGGAACCTGGAGAATAAACCCAAAAGGTTAAGCCTGTGCCCGAGGACAGACAAATATTGAATAGCTCGGAGAGTAGAGGAATACCTTGTCCCCAAAGAAAATCTTTGTATTATTAGCAATGGCCTCAATAAATTTAAGCTGAAGAAATTCAGGGGTAAGCTTCAACCTGTTTGCTTCAGCTTCCCTTATTACACTAGAAATTGTAAAAACAATAAATTAATTTATTTTTTTACCCTAAATTACAATATGATATTCATAAAATTACATTCATCAAAGACATTAGGAATGGAATAGGAAAATCTCACCGGTAGAAATCTGCATCTGCTAGACTCTTTTCACGCGCCAGGTACATTTCATTCTCAATTTCTTCCTGTCTTCTAGCACTATCCTTTTCTAATAATTTCTGTTCCATAAGGATCTTGCTAACATTAGCATTCTTCTCAGCCTCACTAATAGCCATCTTCTTCACAGTCTCTGCCTCCTTCTCAGCTACTTTCTGTTTCTCAATAGCAATTAAGACCTATCCAATAACATCCGAAGCACATTGCTCAACATATTTAGAAGAGAGAAAAATTAAAATTAAAATAGTCTAGCATACAAGCCTGCTAGAAAGACACATATCTTAGAAAAATGACAGCACAAATGAAATCAACCATAGGTCACAAAAAGCACTTGCATGATGCATATGTTTAACCCTGTCTCTAATGAGATTATCAAGCTCATTGTATCTATTCAGCTCCAGACATATTTATAGGAAAATGACACTGCTCTTTTTAGTGAAAATATACCTTAGTACGCTCCTCTTCCATTTGTTCGAAGTTGCGTCTTATGCTTTCAGGAATTTTTGGCTTTGTGACACGAACACTGATTATTTCAATGCCTTGAGCATAGCGGGTGCAGTCAGCTTGAAGAGCATCTTTCATTTTTTCATCTATCTGAAAGGGCCCCAATGCTTGTCATGTTAACATATTTATAAGGATGATATAACAGAAAAGGAGCAAAACCAGAAGGCAAATAAAACATATTGATGAAACTCATCGGACACAATGGAGCAAAAGACTCACAAGGTTTTAGAACAATAAAACTTAAGACCTGCATAAACTCCTCTAAAGTGGATGACAATAGAAGCTACAACTTACTAAACATACATCAAACTGTTTTGTATTAAGTCCTTTAATATTTTGCTCAACAATTACCATATAAAATGGAAGTTACCAGTATATAACAAACTATGGCTGTAAAATTATACTGCTAAAAAGTTTACCTGATCAAACACATCAATATAGACTTGTTGAAGACTATGAGAGCTGCAGAATTGATTAATCTCATGATGAATCTTGTCATATATCCATGTCTTATCATAATGCACACCGTAGTTGAGCAATGTCTCAAAGACAAATTCCTTACGTAGTCGGTTAACAACCTAAAAGAAGAATATTACTGCATATAAAATTGAAGATGTAAAAATGTAGACCACTAGTTAATCCAAGATTACATAAGAAGAAATATATTTGCTATCACCTCGATCTTCTCAAAATTGATCATAACACCTCCTTTAGTACCACACGGTATATCTGTCACCTGCAATAGTATCAATAATTAAAAAATCCAAATCATAGAGCCAACAGTGACCCCAATTCCTGAACCTGTTCTAATGAATTTACCTGATCTGTCTGCAGTGTCACTTGAACAAGCTCATACTGAGTTAAGAATGGCATCTTTACATGGAAACCTGGAAGAATTAATATCAAGAACATGAAGCAAATTTTTGTGCAAGCATACATTGAAGAAAATCATTGATAAAACAAAGAAAGAAGTCTTTAGCACCTGGCTCTGTAATTGTTTTCAGAAGAG
Source organism: Sesbania bispinosa (assembly GCA_026901365.1). Taxonomy (NCBI): domain Eukaryota; kingdom Viridiplantae; phylum Streptophyta; class Magnoliopsida; order Fabales; family Fabaceae; genus Sesbania; species Sesbania bispinosa. The sequence goes on from QLOH01000415.1 coordinate 463,498, forward strand.
CGCCTCCTCTCCAATATACCCCCACATGGCCTTCAGGGACTTGGTGCAGAATGGATAAGGTATTTTGGAAGGATGTTGATGCTGAAGGAACCAAAACCTGTAATAATATCAAATATTTTAAGCTTCAAAAGTTGAGTAAAATCAATTTAAATATTTTCAGATTGGAATAATATGTACAGTAACAACAACTAACCAAACCTTATCAGCTTATCCCACTTGCTAGGTGGGGCGGGGTACATACATGGATGGAATGATGCCATTATGCTTTATCATAAACTAAATATTCAGAAAGCCATTTAATTCAATAAACTTTCCAACCTAGCTAACATTGATCAACAAATCACAGATGAAAATTGTATGCAGAACATCTTTATTCTTTCAACTGATCTCCTTCCCAAAAACATAGTAAGCAAGCATTAATGCCAAAGCAACAATGAATTAAGACAAATGCCTATTCATTGCCATTTAACATGTGCCATTCCTCAAGCTACAAAGTGCAAAGGTGGGCAAAAGATTAATCAGACAAGTGAATGTTGATATCCCAGGCATTCATCTCATGAAAGTCCTGTTGTATGTGTCCTCCATATTATACCAGATCATATTAATGCAAAACAAGGTGATCTTATCCATGCAAATGTTACACTCGAGCAATTGTTTTACCCTATAGAGTGATTACATTCAGTTTGACATGATTTTACGTAAACAGAGAGGCTGAGGCATATAATAAATTTATCCTAAAGTGATCAAAGAGTATCACATTTTCATGTAACAGCTGATACAACTCCACCATCACCACCTCATCTGTTCCACTGAATTGTAATGTAAACCAATAAATGAAAGCTTGTTACACTTTTAGCAATAGTATATAAAATAAAAATGACTGAACAAACTTTTGCACAAACATTGACACAAGTTAAGTAAAGCATCAAAATCAATTGAAAAATAATCATACACATGAGAGAGAGAGAGAGAGAGAGAGCAAAGTACAAGGCAAACCAAAAAACTAAATCAGATAACTAAGGCTAATGAATTGATAAAGGACACTACAATAAGAAACAATGCGTTACAAGTTAAACTCATATATTGTAGATTGTAAATTATAGACAACCGAAAAATGAAAACAAGATTGGTAATATTTTTGGCAGCCGCGGAAAGAGAGAGACGAGCGCAGGAACTTGGAATCGTAATGATCGGAGACAGAGTTACCAGAGCGGCAATGGCGAAGAATGAGAGGAAGGGCATGAGAATGGCGGTGGAATGCGGCGATGGAGGAGAAGCGTGTGTTGGTGATCGCGAATCCATGGCGGTGGTGGAGAACTCTTCCCAGTGTCACACACGCCTTTTTGCGTTCTCGATTCTTTGCGTTTTGGGGTATGCAAACAAATTTGCCCTGCTTCACTGCCAATACTCCTAAGTTACTTATGTACCATCCTCTTGAGTATGTTCGATATTGTTTTAAATAAACTCTCGACAGCAATGGAATCGTTAGGGGCATTCATTCACAATTATAATTTATAAGCTCTTTTTTTTTTTTTTTACGGCATAATTTATAAGCTCCTCATCATAAGTCACTGATAATGGCTAAACTAGTTAGTAAATATAAAATAACACAAAGAATATAATTACACAAGTTTTATTATATAAATTTTATTTATATTTTTTGGATAAAAATATATTATTATGTAATTATAATTTAGATTTTTTAAAAAATAATTTAATTCTTATTAAACCATATTTAATTAAAAATTAAAATAAAAAGTAAAATTATAAAATAAATAATATAATATAAAAATAATTTTATAAAATAGTGAAAAGAAAATAACGATTTAATTAATTCGTAATTTTTTAAATTACTTATATTATATATGCAATAATAGGTAAAAATAAATTAAGAATAATAAAGGAAATATATTAAAACATAAGAGATAGTTATGGAAGAAAATTAAATAAGTTACAAGTTACAAGCTAGGTGAAACAACTTGTAGCTTATAAGCTAGAAACTCCTAAAATAAGCTACTTTGAGGTACCTTATCAAACACTTTTATGTTGGTCAAACTAGCTTATAAGCTAGTCAAATAAGCTAGTAACTAGCTTATTGGTCTTGCCAAACACACTCTTAATCGTAGTTAATACTCACAGTTATTTTTACAAGGTATTTTTTTATAAATTTTTATGGTCCTTTTTATAAGGCATTTTACAATTTTAAGATAGAATTTATTACTATTTTTCTTATTTACACTTATTATCTTTTCAACTATCAAATGGTAATGGAGTTAGTTAATGATATTAAATAAGGGTAAAACTAGAAAGTTAAACTATTTTTTAAAACTTAAAAAAATTAACTAATTTTAACAACTTTTATTGATATATGTAATTCAGTTAAGTGTGCCTTATAGAAAAGACCGGAGGGTGTAATATTATAATAAATATTTATGTGTAGTTTTTAAAAATTTATCTTTATTAACTATTTTTAGTTTAAATAAAAAATAAATTTTTTCAAAATTTTCAAAATGATCGGTTTTAAATCGGTTTTTTGACACCAATGTTTACCGGTTTTGAAATTAGTAGGTTTTTTAGGTTAAATGGACCGGATACCAACTAAGTGGAATATCTTAGGGTTTTGAATTATATTATTAATTTCAAAAAATCGGTTTTAAAGTTCTCGTGGAATACCTTAGGGACCCAACTAAGTCTACAGAGAGAAAAATCAAGTATAAGACTTTGAATTATACTATTCTGGGAGATGAATTGTACAAAAAATCAAATGGAGGCAACTTGTTGAGATGCTTAGGTGAAGTCGAAGCTTATATGGCCTTGGCTGAAGTCCATGAAGGCATATATGGAGCACACCAAACAAGAGAAAAGATGAGGTGGATACTGCTTAGATATTGTTACCATTAGCCAACTATGCTAAAAGATTGTTATGAATATGCAAAGAGTTTTGAGGAATGCCAAAAACATGGTCACCTTCAACATGTACCAGCAATTGAACTTCACTCAATAGTGAAACCTTGGCCATTTTGAGGCTGGGCTTTAGACTTAATAGGGATGATACATCCACCATCCTCTAAAGGTCATAAGTTCATCCTTGTAGGGGTTGATTATTTCACTTTCACTAATTGGGTAGAAACTATACTTTTGAAAGATGTGGGTCAGAAGGAGGTTATTGATTTCATATAGGGCAGAAATGATAACTTCAGGGGCCGAGGCAACTTTGGTGGTGGCCGTGGTGGTGGTGGTGGAGGTGGTGGTTACGCTGGTAGGAATGATTTTGAGAAGCGAAGTGAGTTGTCTGGCCGACCTCGAGGAGGTAATAATACCGGACGTAGCAATGGAGAAGTGCCAAGGAGTTATCAGAATGGAGGAAAAGTCACTCGTCAACCAGTGAAAGTTCAATAAAGTGCTGCTTTTTGTTGGTAATTGAGTGACAACAGAATTTTCTTATAGATAGCGGCATCTAGGGATTTTGGTTTGCAATTGGATTTAGTGTTTTGTTTTTTTTCCCCCTTTATAGCTGTCATGATCCTTTCGTGTCAGAGTTTTTTGGTTAAATCAAGTGATACCCCCATACCTAGTTCTTCATTTCATTAATTTCTTCCAATTTTGTTACATTTTGTATCTAGTTTTCTGGTATTATTGTTTTGGAATTGGCCAAAATTATATGCCATTTTTTTTTAAAAAAATTCAAGTTCCTTGTCGTTTGTTTATGACAAGCAAATTTGTATGAGGAAAATACTAGGCTTTTTGCGGTCAAAGCAAGTTAGAATGAATTGGTCTTATTTACTTGGGGTAAATTTCAGATTTTAATCACTTAATCAAATACTACCTTTATTTCTATTAAATTTGGCTTGTATTACATCTAGGGCTTTCAATGCCAATCTTTCTATTCATTAGAAAAGTGCTATTTTTGTGAATGACTTCTGTGCTGTCCATTTTATTGTTAATCGCCTGGAGGATTGTCTATTGAAAGTTCTGGTAAATAACGGATTTATGTAGTGCTAAGCGAATTAAAAAATTTATAGTAGTTTATAAGCAAAAAATTGGGTCAAACATGTACATGATAGGAAATTGTTAGGAGGGGATAATGAATTTGGATCATCATATTTTTACGTGTTTGGAACCACTCTTTTTGGGTGATTATGAGGTGGATGTTTTGAGTTTGGTCCATTGATCACTAATTTTTTTATTATTAAAATTAATTTTAAATTTATAATATGTATAAGTAAAGGTTTATATTATTTATTGGAAAGGTTTATTGTGGACCAAAATTCAAAGGGCCTGTAGTTATCCACTTTTTTAAAGAACGAATGTACAATTTATATTTTTTATTTTTTTATGCAATGGAAGGTAATGATATTTATATTTAAGAACTCATGTTAATTTACTCAAACGCTATGTCATGATAAATTACCTAAACCCCATATCATAAAGTTAGAGTAAACTAGTAAATTCGTCTGACTATTTTAGGGTCCTGTGATTTAGTCCTTAACAAGTAGAAAAACTAATATAATCCCTAATTTCTTATTTTATCTGTCACTATAGTTTAACAATGTGTTTTCTGTTAATAATTTTATGACGTATCATGTTTAGTGACATTATTTAACACTATTTATCCTATAACGTTAAAATGACGTGGTTTTGTCAAAATTATTGCTTGGTAGATCACAACTTCAATTGTTATGTGCTTCACTATTCTCCTTTTCTCTCACTCTTTTCCCCTCTTTCATTGGAAAGATCTCAGTCCTAATGACGTCGTTTTGTGCCCGATGACAAATAGTGATACAATGTTACTAAACATGACACATAAAAAAGTTAACGAGAAACACATAGTTGGACTATAGTGACAGACGAAACAAAGAGTCGGGGATTATTTGGAATTTTCTATTTCTCAAGGACTAAACTGCATGACCCTAAAAACATGAGGGACGTATTTGTTAGTTTAATCAATTAAGTTGACTCTATTGGGTTAATGTGCGTTTATTTTAAGGCTACACCAACACTTGTAGGTAAACATTTAAATGCATGTTAGGATGATTTTAATGTTAATTTGTTTTGTTATGTGAAACATGTTTTTTAAAATAGAATCTTGCATATCTAATATAGGGAAAAAATATGTTTTTTTTTCTCTGTAGTTTCGGTCAACTTGGATTTTCGTCCCTATACTTTAAATCCTGTAGTTTCAGTGGAAAGATGTGGGAGCGCCAGTGGTGATGCTAGCAAGTTTTTATATGACCAAGGAGGTTGATGTACCATTATGAAATTCTGGCCAAAGCGGACATTGTGCTCTTGATCATTCCTCTAGGCAAATTGTTGTATCAAAGTTTAGAACTTCGAGGTGGATCAATTGGTCGAGAATGGGTTCACATGCATTGCATTGCAATTTAAAAGAGATAAGTAGCATTTTGCCTAATATCATAGCATTGGTATCTGCATATAATTCAGTGAGTTCTTGGAATGCGGAAACATGACCGATGATTGTCTTATGATCGTGATTGTTCTTATGAAGTTACTAATAAGTTGTTTGTTACTCTGATTTTATTTTATTTTTTCTATCAATATGAGTTATTATATTTTTTCTCACCTCCTTATTTCCCCTGTCTGTATAATTTTATTATAAATTATAGTAGACCTAATCCTCGTTGATCATTGCTAGAGTGTCGACGATTTGGGGTCCTGGGAGAGTCTGGGACTATGATGAAGAGTTTCGTGAGGTGACATACGTGGGATGGATCACTTAATTGATCTATTGTCCTGATCCCACGATCACAGCAGGACCTTTTCGTTTTCGTGTCCCGTTTGAACTTACATTTCCTTTGCCACCAGGTTATGAGCGTCGTAACGACATTCCCACCTCAGTTTGCGCGCTCGCAACCAATAAGAGGAGTCAACTGTCAAGGTAATGATGACCGAGTCTATTTCCACCGAGTCTTCACACATTGTTCGTGGCCGGCCCCACTCACTGGTCATCCGGTCCAACCTGGCCACAATGGTCAGAATTAATTGTTTACTGATGACAAGGAGGACCCGGGGGAGGCTGCTGCTTTTCACAACAATGAAGATGTTTAGCTAGACGGTTGTGGAGGTGCGTAACTGATGAAACCTTATCTTTTACTTGGGTATTGGAGTTATTGGTTCGACTGATTTGCTGGCTATTATGTGATTACCTTTTTATACTTTATTCGCTAGATGACTGTATCAAAACGTACTCATTGCATTTTACTTTCGTATCTATGTGATGTCTGTTTATGTTCCATGTGTTTTTAAAAATGTGACACGGGTGGTGTGAGTTAATCGTCGCGGTTTTAAAACTTAAAGCAAAATATTTTCCAAACAAAAAAAAAGAATCTAAGCGCCAAGTTTCCTTGACACCCCATAATCATCTTGCGAAATGCATATTCAATTCACTGCAGTTGAGCAAGGAAGCATTGCCCGTGCCAGTGCTAGTGTCACAATTATCTTCACATAAGTCCAGTAACAGTAAGACCTCCACATTTCAAACGGAGGCACAAGAGCAGCTTTGAGCCTTTGACTCATCATTTTGCCCTTCAGGATAATGCTGCAGATATATTTGCGAGGCATATATAAGTTGCATCTGTTTTAACTTTTTGATGATAGTCTTTGTTTTGTAGAATTGTGTTGAGTGTGCTGATCTTTGGTGTCTCATCAACATTAACCTATAGCATTAATCTGGCGTGTGAAAAGAGTTTGGTTCTCTCTCTCTCTCTCTCTCTCTTTCTCTCTCACATTGGTCTCTGACCCTGATCCTTATGTTATGTATGGCGAGCCTTAAATTTGTAACTTGTTTTACGCATATCCTTTGCATTGCATTTGTATGTAAAGTTGGGAAGAAAAATGTGATATTAAAAATTAAGACATCGATTTCATATTGCTTTGGCGTACAAATTATTAGATGTTTTTTTGTCAATAGATAGCGTTTTGTCTAAAAACAAGAAGAAAAACCTGACAGAAAATTGGGAAGGGAGGTAGGAGTAGGGATCATAAAATACCAGCTCATGCAAATGAGAAAATGTAACTATGACTTAAGAACGTCATACTATGCCCAACTGTAACAGTTGATAAGATCTCTGGTGGTATATGAACTGTCCAGTTTCCACTGTATCAAAAGGGACCACCAATTATCTACATTCCTCTCCACATAACAAAAAAATGTTATGTGATGGTTTCCTTCTTCTAGTTGTGTAAATGATAACTACGAGGATCTAACTCCTCTCCAAAATGTTGGTAATGCTCATCTGAGCTCTAACAGCGAAGAATTCAGATATCTGCTTTCACTTTCGTAGCTGCCCCTCTAGAAACTTCATGGAGGAAGTTTCCAAGCAGCCTCTGATCCAAAACCATATTTGGAACCTGGAGAATAAACCCAAAAGGTTAAGCCTGTGCACGAGGACAGACAAATATTGAATAGCTCGGAGAGTAGAGGTATACCTTGTCCCCAAAGAAAATCTTTGTATTATTAGAAATGGCCTCAATAAATTTAAGCTGAAGAAATTCAGGGGTAAGCTTCAACCTGTTTGCTTCAGCTTCCCTTATTACACTAGAAATTGTAAAAACAATAAATTAATTTATTTTTTTACCCTAAATTACAATATGATATTCATAAAATTACATTAATCAAAGACATTAGGAATGGAATAGGAAAATCTCACCGGTAGAAATCTGCATCTGCTAGACTCTTTTCACGCACCAGGTACATTTCATTCTCAATTTCTTCCTGTCTTCTAGCACTATCCTTTTCTAATAATTTCTGTTCCATAAGGATCTTGCTAACATTAGCATTCTTCTCAGCCTCACTAATAGCCATCTTTTTCACAGTCTCTGCCTCCTTCTCAGCTACTTTTTGTTTCTCAATAGCAATTAAGACCTATCCAATAACATCCGAAGCACATTGCTCAACATATTTAGAAGAGAGAAAAATTAAAATTAAAATAGTCTAGCATACAAGCCTGCTAGAAAGACACATATCTTAGAAAAATGACAGCACAAATGAAATCAACCATAGGTCACAAAAAGCACTTGCATGATGCATATGTTTAACCCTGTCTCTAATGAGATTATCAAGCTCATTGTATCTTTTCAGCTCCAGACATATTTATAGGAAAATGACACTGCTCTTTTTAGTGAAAATATACCTTAGTACGCTCCTCTTCCATTTGTTCGAAGTTGCGTCTTATGCTTTCAAGAATTTTTGGCTTTGTGACACGAACACTGATTATTTCAATGCCTTGAGCATAGCGGGTGCAGTCAGCTTGAAGAGCATCTTTCATTTTTTCATCTATCTGAAAGGGCCCCAATGCTTGTCATGTTAACATATTTATAAGGATGAGATAACAGAAAAGGAGCAAAACCAGAAGGCAAATAAAACATATTGATGAAACTCATCTGACACAATGGAGCAAAAGACTCACAAGGTTTTAGAACAATAAAACTTAAGACCTGCATAAACTCCTCTAAAGTGGATGACAATAGAAGCTACAACTTACTAAACATACATCAAACTGTTTTGTATTAAGTCCTTTAATATTTTTGCTCAACAATTACCATATAAAATGGAAGTTACCAGTATATAACAAACTATGGCTGTAAAATTATACTGCTAAAAAGTTTACCTGATCAAACACATCAATATAGACTTGTTGAAGACTATGAGATCTGCAGAATTGATTAATCTCATAATGAATCTTGTCATATATCCATGTCTTATCATAATGCACACCGTAGTTGAGCAATGTCTCAATATGCAGAGCCTAGGAAAAATAAGCTACTCACATCAACTCCGTATTATGCTCAAGCCAATGGCCAAGTCGAGGCCATAAACAAAATACTAGTTATTCTAATTAAAAAGCACATTGGGAAGAAGTCTCAAAATTGGCATGAGACACTTAGCAAGTTTTGGGCCTACGAACATCTCCTAGAGAGTCCACCAATACATCTCCATATAGATTGGTGTATGTACATGAAGTTGTTCTTCCAGTAGAAATTAATTTGCAGTCTCTTCGAATTCAAAGGCAAAACGAATTACCTACTCAAGATTTTAATATTTGACGAGTTAGATAATCTTGATGAAGAGAGAATCATAACGCTAGAAAACTTGATTAAGGAGAAGGAAAAAGTTTTCCGTTTTTATAATCGAAGGGTTAATAACAAAACGTTTCAAGAAGGAGACTTGGTTTGGGAAGTCCTTTTACCTTTGGGTAGAAAATCTCCTAATTAAGTATAGGAAATGTACCCCTTATTGGGAGGGACCATTCAAAGTTGAAAAACAACTTTCAAATAACGCCTATACTTAGGGCTGCACATGGGTCCGGCCGTCTCGACCAACCCAACCCAACTACTATTTTTGTGGGTTGGGTTGGGTTATTGGGTCTATTTGGGCTGGGTAAGATGAGCCCGACAAATTTGGGTTGGGTAGCGGGTGTGGATATGTACAAACCGATGTACCCAACTCGACCTCCTATTTTCTTTTGTTACAAGGAATTAAAGAAACAAAACATCAAAAGAAAACTAAGCAAACGAGTCTTCTAAAAGTAAAGGAACCAGCTCAACAGGAGGCTCATCCCAAAATAGAGATTCAACATCTAAATAGTGACATTTCTTAGTTAGAAAGTCAGCCACCAAATTGGCCTCCCAGAGGACATGATCAAATTGAACGTTCATGGGTCTAGACAAGAAGCACTAGATTTTTGCTAAGATACTCGACAAAGTGATATCCAAAGTATGTGAATCCCTTCCAAGAAGATGAATCACCTCTAAGGAGTTTGACTCGCAAATCACCTTAGTAATTCCTCTATTCCAAGCCATATCTAAACCTCTACGCGCAACTAGAAGCTCAGCCTCCAAAATAGATCCATTTCCTTCCTTACACGAGAATCCATACACCCAATCACCCCGAGCATCTCCCAAAACACACCCAGTGGAAATAGAACGAGAGTCTCGAAGAAAACTACCATCTACATTGAGTTTGGCAGTACCCTCAGGAGGAACCGACTACCAGAGTTTAGCCAAAGAAGGAGCATCTTCAACAAGGTAAGAGGCATCAAATTCTACTACCATGGACAAAATTTTCCAAACCACAATAGAAATATCCCATCTATCCAAGCTAAAAATGAAATTATTACGCCATCTCCAAATCCACCAAATAGTTGATAGGAAGAGAATACTATTAGGACCTATCACATTCCTTTTTAGCCAAAACACCACATCTTCACAAAGAAAATCAGCATGCTCAAATAGCCCCAATCTGCTCCAAACCCCTTTAGCGAAAATGTAGTCCCTTAAACAGTGTAGGATAGTTTCATCATGGTCAATACAACATGGACATGTAGCATCAGTGAAGATATGCCTCCTCACAAGAAGAGATTTAGTAGGAAGAGAATTCTGTAGCACCAACCAGATCATGAAATGTACCTTCTTTGGTGCTCTAATTCTCCAAACCCAGTGCCAAGCTCCATCACGAGGCACAGTCCCACGCTGATCATGAAGCCAAAGATAGATAGATTTGGCAGAATACTTAAGGTCAACGTTTTCCTTCCAACTCCAAGAGTCTGGGTCATCCAAGATAGTGGAGGGGATAGGTATATCTCTAATAAGATTCATAATTTCGTCTGGAATCATAGTGTAAAGCGTAGAGAAGTCCCAAACACCCCCATACCACAGATCCTTAACACATCTATGCATGTCTGAAATATGGACAAAAGGAATTAAAGTACATAGTGGGCCCAAACTAGTCCAATCTTAGTACCAAATTGATGTATTACCACTACGCAATTCCATACGAAAACTTGTACATGAGATATCCTTGGCCTTAATTATACTCCTCCAAGTAACCGAAGTAGTAGGGGAAGCTTTAGCACCAAGTATGGATTGATTCTTCAGATATTTATGAGTAAGTACCTTTACCCACAGGCAATCCTTGTCATGAATCATCCTCCTAGTTAGTTTACCAAGAGAGCCGTATTGGTAGTTCTAGCCTCCCTGATAGCCAATCCACCTAGTTGTTTAGGAAGTGTCACATGTTGCCAACCTACCAAATGCAGGGCATTTTCATTTGAAGATGTGGACCAAAGAAATGATATAATCCTTTGATCAATGCTTCCCCAGATATTTGAAATAAACAAAAGGCATTGCATGGTGTATACAAGCACAAAAGTCAAGATTGACTTAGCTAGACAAGTCTTCCCTACACGATTAAGAAGTGATCTTTTACGAGATGCCAGCCGGTCCTGAATTTCATTAAAGATAGGATTGAACAATTGCTTTGTAACTCTTCCACTAATTAATTGGAAACCCAGGTATTTTTCCAAATCAGAGACACACCTAATGGAAGCCACCGTAGCTAAGCTATTATTTTCTGAATTAGGCACCGCCTTAGAGCACATCAGTTTAGATTTCTCTTGATTCACCTTTAACCCAGATGCATTGCAAAAGTCCCTAAGAGTATCAGACACCATCTTTACTTGGGTCAGACACCATCTTTACTTGGGTCCTATTTGCTTTGCAGAAGAGCAGGACATCATTTGTAAAAAATAAATGAGAAATTCCAATGCCCCAATTAGAAAGATGAATGGGTTTCCAGCTTCCATCAAATACTTTATGTTGGATTAATAAAGCTAGCCTCTCCATACAAAACATAAAAGGGTAAGGGGACATGGGATCCCCTTGTCTAAGGCCACAAAATAGGGCAAAACTATCCATCCTATCTCCATTCCAAAGAATAGATAGTTTAGAGGATTTAATGCACCACATGACCAAATCAATAATAGTTTTCGGAAAGCCAAACATCATTAGAGTTTCTTCCAAAAAATCCCAGCTTAACCGATCATAAGCTTTCTCAAGATCCACTTTGAAAGCTACCACTCCAGATTTGGACTTAGACTTGTGCATGTGATGAACAATCTCCTGAGCCATAATATAATTATCTAATGAACTTCTCCCATGAACAAGGCTTCTTTGAAGAGGGCCAATAATATCAGTTAAGAAAGGTCGAAGGTGAGATACAAACACCTTTGTAATAATTTTGTATATAACATTACAAAGGCTTAATGGCCGAAAATCCTTCAGAGCTAAAGGTTGGTCAATCTTAGGAATGAGGAATATAAGGGTCTCCACTAACGCCTCATGGAACTTCCCATGTGTAAATGCCTGTTGAACCAGCTTGTGAATATCATCTCCAACTATTCCCCAATATTTCTTATAGAAGATGGGTTGAAAACCATCCGAACCCGGGGCTTTGTAAGATCCCATACTTCTTAAGGCCTGATACACCTCATCCTTGCTAACAGGAGCTAGTAGACTACCAGTCCCTTCCTCACTAAGAGTAGGCATCTGCATTGCAGACAATAAAGATGTAATACTGGAAGAAGAATTCCCAAATAATTCTTTATAGAACCTCACAGTAGCAACACACATACCCTAATCATCATAGCACCAAGACCCATCCTCTAGTCGTAAGCCATGAATTCTATTCCTATTCCTTATAATCACAGTCTGAGTGTGGAAGAACTTTGTGTTTTTATCCCCAAAACGGACCCATTTTTCCCTCGATTTCCGATACCAGGAAACTTATTCACGTCTAAGCCACATTTCATACTCCTATTGCAATTGTTTCTCCAAGGTGAGTAGATTGATACAATCATTGTTCTCCCATCTCCTTTAGACACCCCACAACCTTCCTTCCACACTTCTTTTCTCCTTAAAACTATTCCCAAATTTCAGCTTGTTAAACTTAATTGATTCATCACGAACATGGGAAATCGACATAGGTACCCTACCCATTCCTTGATGCCAAGAATGTGGGATTTCAATGGGGAGAGAAGCAAGAGGCGGCCTTTGCTGCCCTTAAAAATAGGCTCACTCATGCGCCTATTCTAGCCTTGCCTAACTTTGCAAAATCTTTTGAATTAGAATGTGATGCATCAAATGTAGGCATAAGGGTTGTTTTGTTACAAGATGGACATCCAATTGCTTATTTTAGTGAAAAATTAAGTGGAGCTGCACTTAATTATTCTACCTATGATAAGGAATTGTATGCTTTGGTTAGAGCTCTAAAAACTTGGCAACATTATTTGCTACCCAAAGAGTTTGTTATACATAGTGATCATGAGTCCTTGAAATACTTGAAAGGACAAGGAAAACTAAATAAAAGACATGCTAAGTGGGTAGAATATTTAGAGCAATTTCCATATGTGATCAAGCATAAGAGAGGTAAAGGAAACATAGTGGCTGATGCGCTTTCTAGGAGGCATGCATTATTATCTATGTTAGAAACAAAATTGTTTGGTCTTGAACCTTTGAAAAGTATGTATGAAAATGATGAGGATTTTGCTGAAATTTTTGCTGCATGTGAAAAATTCTCTGAAAATGGGTACTTTAAGCAAAATGGATTTTTGTTTAAAATGAATAGATTGTGTGTACCTAAAAGTTCCATTCAAGAATTACTTCTGCATGAATCACATGAGGGGGGATTGATGGGGCATTTTGGAATTCAAAAGACCATGGAAATTTTACAAGAACATTTCTTTTGGCCCCATATGAAACGTGACGTGCAAAAATTTTGTGAAAATTGTATTGTGTGCAAGAAAGCAAAATCAAAGGTTAAGCCTCATGGGTTATATACTCCTTTGCCTGTACCAGAATTTCCTTGGGCTGATATTTCCATGGATTTTGTTCTAGGACTTCCTAAAACAAAGAATGGAAGAAATTCTGTATTTGTTGTTGTGGACAGGTTCTCAAAGATGGCGCATTTTATAGCTTGCAAGAAAGTGGATGATGCTTGTCATGTGGCTGATTTATTTTTTAAAGAAATAGTGAGGCTGCATGGATTACCAAGAAGCATAGTTAGTGATAGAGATGTGAAATTCCTTAGCCATTTTTGGAGGACTTTGTGGGGAAAGCTTGGAACTAAGCTGCTGTTTTCTACTACTTGTCACCCCCAGACTGATGGACAAACAGAAGTAGTAACAGAACATTGGGCACATTGCTTAGGATTATTTTGAATAAAAATATTAAGTCTTGGGAGGAATGTTTGCCTCATGTTGAATTTGCTTATAATAGGGCTATCCATAGTACTATAAATTGTTCTCCATTTGAGATAGTTTATGGATTTAACCCTCTAACTCCTCTTGATTTGTTACCTTTGCCTAACATTTCTATGTTTAAGCATGATGAAGCACAGGCCAAGGCAGAATATGTCAAGAAAATACATGAAAAAGTAAAGGCACAAATTGAGAAGAAGAATGAAAGTTATGCCAAGCAAGCCAACAAAGGAAGAAAGAAGGTTGTCTTCCAACCCGGTGACTGGGTTTGGGTGCATATGCGCAAGGAAAGGTTCCCTGAACAAAGAAAGTCTAAGCTTCAACCTAGGGGAGATGGACCTTTTCAAGTTCTAGAACGAATCAATGACAATGTCTACAAAATTGACCTTCCAGGTGAGTATCAGATTAGTGCTACTTTCAATGTTTCTGACTTGTCTCTTTTTGATACAGATGAAGGATCTCATGCTTTGAGGACAAATCCTTTCCAAGAGGGGGAGAATGATGAGGACATGAACCAGAAAAAGGCACTTGAAGGACTTGGGGGACCTATGACCCGGGCAAGGGCAAAACAGGCAAAAGAGGCTTTGCAGCTAATAGTGGCATCCCTACAAACTAAGGGCGCAGACCTTAAAGAACCATTCCCTAAAGTTGTTCTTTGTCTCAAGCATGAAGAAGAAAATGGTAGCATGGAATTCAATGAAGTCCAGTTGCCATTAATGCATCAAACCACTTAAAGGCAAGGAAAGGGGGAGAAGGGGGCGGCCAAGTAGGGGGCGGCCAAGGGAATGCATGGCTGAGTTGTTTTCCTTATTTTATGACTTTCAATAAGCATTATATGGCTATTACATACTCATTCATGTGGCTGGTTGGTTACAAAGCAGAATTGAAAGAATTGAAGTCAAAACGGTTACAAGGAGACAGGGAATTAATGACAATGAAGCACTTGTTGGGAGTTACTTTTGGCTCTCATTGTTGCAGCCAACAAGTGATGAATTTGGCTGATTTCTCAACCTAAAGTGGGCGGCCAACATGTGCACAAAATGGATCATTCATGATCATTAAAAGGGTGTCCAACATGTGATGAATTGAGAGAGTAAAGACCACTTATGGTGGGCGGCCAACACATGGTTAATGTGGGTTAATTTCTTTCAATTTGTAACATATGGTAGCTGAATTGTTTAGGCACATGGGCGGCCATCTTAGGGTTCTAATTGCTGAATTTCAATTGCCTTAATTAAGAGAAAGAAGACTAACCACAAGGGTGTAATAGGGGACGGCTACATAGGAGTTTTAGGCATAGTTTAATTACTTTATTAAGCATTTTTATTTCTTTTTATTGTAATGGGTTGAATACTAAGAGCCATGCATGGTGTGCATGAGGCTATTTAAGAAGCATGCAAGCCGTGCAAGAGGGTTAGAATGTTTATGCTAAAATTATCAATCAAAGGGAGTGTTTCTCTTAATTTCTTGACTTGTCAAGAGTGAGGTTTATCAAAGGTTCTTCACCTTTGTGTGTGCAATCTCAAGGACTTATATTTCAAGCCTTGAAAGTGTGATGTCCAACCTTCTCTTCTTCTTGTTATTCTTCTACTTTCTAAGACAAGAAACTAAATTCTATGCGTGGATGCTTGATTGTATGTGATTTACTATTCAAGTTCAAAAGAGCTTAGTAACAGTTCTTGTTGAGAAAAAGATTACTATCTTCAAGTTACAATTATTTCGTTTATCAAATTCTAGAAAAGAAAATCAAAGAAAATAGAAAAAAGAAAGAAAATACAAGTGATTCAAGAAAAGTACAAGATTCAGCCTCATATTTCTAAAAGTTCCTTATTTCGAACATTATGGTTCATATCAAACCTCCAGATGAATAATATACCCCTTGTCTTTTATAATCCAGATGCCTCCTGAGTGGTTTTGGGCCTCCAACAAACGAGCAATATTAAAGCCTAAGCCACTCCAAAAAGCTTCCTCCAAAACTAAACAAACAATAAGTTTCAAACATGAAGCAAATAGTAGGACGGTGAGTCGAAATCAAATTCTTCAAATATCGTTTCCCTCTATTGCTACGAGCGTCTATGATATTCTAGGCCATAATGGATAAATCTTGGAAGCAATCCATGAAAACCTGAAATAAAGATGAGGTAAATCCAAAAGAATCTAGCCCGCTCCATCCTTTTGGGACCCAACATCCTCACAATCTTGAAAAGACTCCATCACAACATTAGAATTCAATTATGTTTGCACTATTGGATTAGGTGATTTTTTGGGCCAAGTACCATCTAACCTAACACAAATATGCATCACGCTATTATTGGTAGGTTGTGAAACATCAACAAAAGTAAACCTGTTATTTGACACACGTTCCACATTGAGGGAGGTTTTGGTTCTATCAAGCCACGTGTTTATCTTTGTAGCAGTGGGACCATTGCTTATCCAATTGCTAACTTGTTTGTATCCATCCACTTTCTTAATTGCACCACTTGGGATAATATTGGCTTAGGTCTCTTGCTTTTGTGGAAATGACTCATTACATGACTTGGAGGGTTCCTCAATAATAAGCGGCCCATATGTATCCTGTGACATCCCAAAGTTAGGACCTAGAGAATATAGAGGAAAATTTAGGTTGTGAATCCCACCAAAAGAAGGGAGTTAGACATAGAAAGAGAATTGGGGAGTTCGGGGGTAAAATAAGAGAAAATATTGGGAATTTATTTAGAGTTTAGAGTGTTAGAGGGAATTGAAGGGAGGAATCGAGGGTTAAGCTCAGAAACATTGATTCTAAAGAGACTTAAGGGAAACCAAGTTAAGATCCGAAATGTAAACTATAAATGTTAAGGAAAGAAGAGGGATAGCCTTGGATTAATGAAATTTGAGTGTTGCTTACATTTCGGCTATATTACTTAGAAGTTCTTTAAAGTTTAATCTTTGCATATTTGATTCATAAGGCTCAATACTTGTTAGTTGGTTGAATTTTGGAGAATGAATCCTTAGGTCTCGATCATAAATTGAATACTATGTTGAGATGGGTGGCCTAGACTCCTTGGTTCAAAGATTGATTCATGGACAAATGTAATAGGAAGCATAGACCCTAACCCAAGGGTTTATGCCCTCTAATTTAATCTTCCATCAATTATAACTTTGGGTCATGACTTTACTACCTGATGCTTTTCTTGTATTTTATGTATTAAAATTTGAAAGTTAGGCTTTGTGACTATATTTGAAATTTTAACTATAGTTAAGAAATGGGTAAATTTTGATTACATTCTTCAACCTTTCATCTTTTCACCTTACGACACAACTAGGAAAATAGGTATTCATTATCAATAAGTCTAATGACATCTAATTACTCATTGCCCCAAACAGTTATCCCTTAAGGACCTGATTATGATAAGACTGACGTTTTATTCTTTGCTAGCATGAGATAAGGTTAGAAGCATAAGCCAATTGCCTAAATTGTAGTAGGTTAAGGAGTTTCAGAGTTCAAATTTTGAGGACAAAATTTATTTAAGGGGGGTAGAATTGTAACATCCCAAAATTAGGACCTAGAGAATATAGAGGAAACCTTAGGTTGTGAATCCCACCAAAAGAAGGGAGTTATACATAGGAGAATTGGGGAGTTCGGGGGTAAAATAAGAGAAAATATTGGGAATTTATTTAGAGTTTAGAGTGTTAGAGGGAATTGGAGGGAGGAATCGAGAGTTATGCTCCGAACACCGATTCTGAAGAGACTTAAGAGAAACCAAGTTAAGATCTGAAATGTAAACTATAGATGTTAAGGAAAGAAGAGGGATAGGCTTGGATTAAGGAAATTGGAGTGAATTTATGAGTTATAACATGGTTCACGTGAAGTGTACCCCGTTGGACTTCAATCAGGGTTGTTGCTTAATTTTGGATTTTAAGCCTAATGACCTTTGTGCACTAATTCGATGATATTTAGAGTTTTAGATGTCTGATTTAGGTGATTCAACTTGCATTAGAAAGCTAAGATTCGGGGCTTCAGTTTGATATGCTAGACGATGGTATTTCGTTCTCAATTTCACCTCCAAACAGGCTCATTTTCACTTGAGCGAAAATATCAGTAAAACAGAGGATTTCATTTCTGGTTTTCTAGCTTGAGCGAGAATACACTCACTTGAGCAAAATTGGGGGAATTTCAGAGTTTGCTCTCTGACTTGGTCTCGCTCAAGCAAGAATATCCTTGCTTGAGTGAGAACGTGTGACTAGAGAAGGTTTTAGAGGCTTGCTCAAGCGAGAACGCACATATTTAGTTTTTAAAAACGGAGCGTTAGGGCTTTTGGCGCTCATTCCTTTCATTTTCTCCAATTTTAGAGAGAGGAACTAGAGAGAGAAGGGGGAGATTGAAGGAGAGAAGCTTGGATTGAATCCACCCACACCATTCAAGGAGCTTGGGTCATCACCTCCAACTCTCCATCTTCCTCATTCCTTGCTTTGAGGTGAGTGTGGTCACCCACTCACTTTCATTTTGCTTGCCCTATTATATGCTCCATACTCCTCTTTCCCCTTGGTTATCTACTTTGTTTGTGAGTGTTATTGATCGGTTCTAGGGCTAGTAATCGTTTCCTTGAGTGTTGTGTAATGGTGCCTTGAAACCCTAGATTATGTGTAGGTTTGATTTGCAAATCTTTATGAAATAATTGTCAATGCATACCATGCCATTCATAGCCATAAATGTATAATTATGGATGATTCCTCTAAGCATTCATGGGCCAATGTCCTATAAAGTATATGTCATAGGGTCTTCAGAATATCACAAGGTCTTCGGACCATCACAGGCCTTTGGGCAGTTAATTATAAGAAGAACGAGGTAGCCACATCGACCTCTCGGCCAATGGGAAGATGGGGTCCTTAAGATAAAAATGAAATCAAGCATTACACATTGATTGATAATAAAACTTAATCATAGGTGGCCTTGGACGACGGTCCTTGGTCACATGGCTGAGCGCTCAATCACAGTCACAGATAGTGAAAAGAACCCGGGTGTCGGGTAAAAATACATCACAGTCATGTTTGTATAATTTCATAGTATTTGTATATATTTTAGAACTGTTAAGTATGTTTGGATGTTGCTTTTCATTTGTGTGCAACCCTACATTGCATGTTTTACCACGCTCACTGGGACGCTAGTCTCACCCCACGATGTGGGACATATATTCAGATGTGAGGGGCCCCGTCCAGATGCTTGATTCGGAGGCAGGAGCTGTTGGTTGGGTCTCATGACGTCCCAATCACCTTGTTTGTCCTTATTTTGTATAGGCATATGATGCTATTGTTTTGATTGGTTAGGATAGTACATGTAGGGCTTCAAGGACACCTCTTATATCTCCACGATACATGTATAGTCATATCCCATTATGCCTATTGGATTGATATTTTGTATTTTGAGCCTCTATTGGCAGCAATTGTATCTTTATATTAATGCACTTGATTTTCCTGCTTAAGTAACTGTTGGATTACCTAAGCGTTGTGATGTGGTTGTATGTTGGTATAAATAATGCACGAAATAATTTCACGAATTTGAAAATAGTGCTCCCAACATGCATTATTTTTTTAATTAAGAAATTAGAATGTTACTTGCGCGGTCTCATCCTAATCCAGGTTTTGGGATTAGGGACACTAGGCTTAGGATCAACGTTTGATACAACCTTCCCTTTATTCTTGTTCTGATCCTTTATAGAATATTGAATCTCCTATTATATTATTAATGATTAATAATTATCTTATTTGAATAAAGTTAGTAAAATTAAAATAAAATTTAATTAAAAATTGGTGCCATAATATAACATTAGTTTGTTAATTTGTGAGATGGAGACTTTTATGGTTGTGGAATATCCTATTCGGGATATTTCTTTACTACATTGTGCTAAATATTTGAATTAAATTGTGTGTGGAAAATGTATGTCATATTTTTTCTAGTTTTAATTTATAATTTTTTTGAAATAGTTATATGGCCAAAGTGTCAAAATCATGGAACTACATATTTATATAATTTATGAAGTCTAAATGGTGATAAGAAATAACCAAATTCTATATTTTTTTTCTTTTTCTATATTTTAGTTATCATGACCTGATCACCCAACCCGACCTTAATCGGTTTGGGTTGGGTTGGATCCATAACATAAAAATGGCAAAAATTGACCCGACCCGAACATGGTTAATTGGGTTGGGTCCAAAAGTTGTGCAAATCCAACCCAACCCAACCAGTGTGCAACCCTACCTATACTATTCGAAATGTGATGTCTAAATCCTTGATTAGGTCAATTAACGGAAAACATCTAAAAATTTATTGACCAACAATGCGCGAAGTAAAAATTCCTCTAAGTTAAAATAAAATAAAAGCCAAAAAATTGGCTAAGTATAATACCCATACTTAAGTAAGGAGAATAAATAAACATAAAGAGAGTTTCAAGTCAAGCCCAAAATGGAAAAAATACAAAATAAGTAATGGAAATAAAAATCCTAAAAAAGTGACTTGGCTTTGAACTCAGTATATTCATCAGGATGTTTCTTGATTTTAGTAAGCACTTCCCAGATTTGTTTGTTGAGATCATCATCCAATGTTGTGAATAAGTCTTGGGAAAAGACCAAGTGTCGAAGCCGACCAACTAAGGTTTTGACTCGATGGTTGGTGCTAGACTCAGAGGTCTTGGTTCTTAAAGTAAGCTTTACAGTTGGCAAAGTGCCTGCGAGTAAGCTGTTGATAATAGAAAGGGGATCCTTTTTAAGCTTCATGCTTAATGCCTCGAGGTCTAGTTCAGATTCTATTGCTTGAGCAGGAGAGTTACCCTTCAAAGGATCATCTTCTTTTTCCTCTCGAGGAGGAGTCTTCTTTGGGGAAGCATCCTTTTCTTCCTTGGGAGGAGTCTGACGTACTCTTTCTGAATTGTTATCGTGAGTTGTGAAAGTAGGAGTAGCAGGTGTTTCTTGGGCAAATGGAGAGAGTGATGTCTTAACTCGAATGGGTGATTTGGCAGTAGGCATTGGTACTTGAGAAATGTTTTCTGAAGTTGGACTCTTCAACTATGGGTCTTCTTTAGACAAAGAAATAGAAACGTTTGTGACCTGAACTTGTTCGAGGTCAGTGCCTTGTGGTTGCGTAGTGTCACTTTTAGTTTCCTCGAGCACCTTGTCAACAAACTGTTATGCTGAACGATATGGGGAATTGACTTCTTGATCATTTGAAGGTGCACTTCGATCCCCTGCACATATAAACCTTATAACCCTATTCGATCGAGGGAATTGCATGGCAAGAGGAAAAGTATTAAAAAGGGAATTAATACTTGATAAGCTCGAACCTGTGGTACTCATTTGGTTGGTGTCATCAGAAGAAAGCACTTGAAAGAAGGAAACTTAAATTAGAAAATCACTTCAGGAAAAAGGATAAAGAAATCTGAGTGACCTGAACTTACCACTTTATTGGCTTTCCATGAATTCTTGACACGCGGTGCTGTATTTTTAAGCCGAAGCCTTTTGGGTTTACCCTATTAAAGTCCTTAAGGTTAGTAAAAGGTTCAAAGAAAGACAAAAAAAGAGAATCGAGTCAGTCAAACCTCAGTAGCAGAAGGATTTGATGTTGATGAAGGTTGTTCCTGATTAGAGACATCCTCACTAACCTTGGCATCTTGGGTGCGTTCTTGAGAATGTGTTGATTAAGATCTAGTGGATTCAGACCTGTTGTCTTCATCATCCTTCGAACTTGAATCTTTTGGAGGAACTTCACTAGAAGGCTTTGGATCCTTTTGCATCTTTTTTATTTTGGGACGTGGAGAAGGTCGAGGAGAAGAGGTTTGTTTTGGAGTCGAAGAAGCAACAAAAATCTTAGCCTTTTTACTCGAAAGCTCAGCATCCTTCGATGGAGGAGGTTTGGGAACAATCCTCTTTTTGGCTTGAGTTTTCTACAAAGTGCAATGATATGAATAAAATGGAAAAATGATAAAGGGAAAGTCAAGGTTTCGAGTTACGCATACCTTAGAAGCTCGAGAGGCTTGGCCAGTTCGAGTGGCTTTGATTTTGGAGGCACATTCAGTGTCTCGAGCAGCTAAAAGGAAGAGATAAGAACAACATTAAAGTAAAAGAAACCTAGAGGTACCTCTTTTCTTTTTCTTGGACTCCTCCACCTCATACTCAATGTCTACCTTCAAGCGACTAAAACATTCTTCCTTAGAGCAAGCCATTTCTTGATTAGATGCTCCCCAACGCCGATCATAAGCAGAGGTGCAGAGAGTTCCTGGTGTGAAGTTAGTAAGGTAAAAATCAAGGCATTTTTCTTCGAAAGCGTTTATTCTCCTTACTACCTCAGCCACATTCTCACAAGGATTAATATCTTGGTCCTTCTCGAAGAAAGGAATGGGTATATCTTGGCATAGACCAAACTGCCTGGCTACCAAAGTTGGTTGATAATGAATAAGGCAAGGAATAGTTTGGTCGTAGTGGGGAAAGATAAGTTGGTTACGGAGGATTTCACTCCATTTTTTTATCATTAAGAGATTGATCCCCAGGAGACTCACAAACAATGGATTGCTGAACCCACATTAGACCTAGAGTTCGAGTAGCATAAGGACAAAAAGATGAGTCAAAGTCCTCATGGTCAAAGAAAAATGACATAAATTGTTTCAAACCATCGAATGGTTTGATGATGTCTGTGGAGAGAAGGGTGTAAGACAAACTTTTGCTCGTAGGCTCGAATTGGTTTTATGCCTTGCAGACTAAAGAAGCTTGGTCAAAAAACATACCCGAAAGCCATAGGTCAAGAAGGCAGAAAAGGGCCATAAAAATTGCCCAAGGGTCTGGGTTGACTAAACTGACTAATGACATCAAAAAGGCATAAGTGAAGATGGCGTAAAAGAAGCTTGGCTAAATTTATTTTTCTGCCTTCGTGGAGGCAGGTAGCCAAGGGAAGAAGACTTAGAGGGCATTGTAATGACCTTGAGCAGAAAATGAAAGATGAGAGCCATAACCAAAGGAAGGCCATATGCTCAGCATCAGACACTTCAAGTGAATCCTGAACATGGTTGTTTGAAATGAAAGCCTTATAGGTGAGTTTGTTGGCAATGAGGGTAATGGGTGCCGAATGTTTGGTAGTAGGAAGGTAAGCCTCACCACAAGGATTGAGCCTTGTGATAATAACTACATCTAGGAGGGTGGGGGTAATCATCCCACAGGGAAGGAAGAAGGTACAAGTACCTCAATCTCAAAAGTACAAGGAGGCCAAGAGCAGGTCGAAGTTTATGCTTATGGGAAATTCGATACAATTGGATTAAATCATAAATGCCTAACCTTTTCGAGCCAAGGGAGATACAACTTCTTGTCCACCATAGGAATGGCTCTAAAAAGGTGCTTCTCTTGCTCGGGGAAGTCTGCGCGCACAGGGTTCCCAAATTCCAAAATCGGCTCCAATTGGTAAAAGGCTTGGAAATCTTTAAATTGCAAGGTCCAGGGAGGAAATTCATAAGGACCAAGAAAATCTAGATGCAGACCCTCAACATTGGTAGGGATCAACACTGATTTCTTCCATACCTCAACGTTTTCATCAGTAGCTTCAGGCTCTGGAATGAACGCAATGAGCTTAACATCAATGGCTGCTAATGGGATGGTGCACACCACCCTGTACCCATCACTCTAAAAACGAGGGGAGAAATAATAACGACCGTTATAGATCAAGTATAGGAAATCTGAGGGAGAAACAAACGGAGGAAACAAGTTTGCAGAAAAACTCAGAGAACAAAGAAATGTAGGGAGAAGGAAGAGAAAACCTAGGCAAGAAGACAAAAGTGAGGAAAGAGAGGGAAACCATGGTTTTAAGCCCCACTAAACGACGAACGCGAGATGCTCAAGGGTCTCATCATTAGCACGTTAGCCAATACTAATGCAGTCGTTTAACGACTAAGGTGTGCAATTAAAATGAAGAGTACAATTAGTGGAAAATGTGCACGTGGGCAGTTACCAGAAAGCTAAAAGACCACTGGGTCTTTGGTTAAAATGCAAGAGCTTCTCTTGAAGCTATGCATTTTGGGGGGCATCTGTTGAACCCATTTTGTAAAGAGTTTGAAGCCTTAGAGAATGTTCAGTTGACAAGCCAGTTCGAAGTAAAGGTCACAAGCGAAGAGCAACAAGTGATTCAAAGAAGCATTCATCTCGAAGCATCAGGTGTAACTCGAAGTCAGCTAGCTCGAAGGAACCAAGTCAGAACCAGATTAGAAGGTGATCTCCTCTCATTACTTGCCTACGTAGGAGGGCGGTTGCAGGTGGTGTTTTAGTTATCCCTGGAAACTGAAACGTGGGAAAGAGGACCTACTAGTAGTTATTAACAGTTACCTCAAAGCAGTTTCTCTGGAAGCCTATAAATAGGATGAAAGCGAAGTGACACAAATCCACAAACTGAAGACTCAAGCACCCTGAAGCCATAACATCAATTCAGAGATCAAGGCACCCAATTGCAGCGAGCAAGTAGGGATTGCAGACCACCATTTACTTTCTTGTACACATTTAATTTCATGCAATTTACGTTTCCATTTGTAATGTATTTAGTCTTTAATTCAGAGATTAAAAGTTTAAGTTCATCCCCTGCTTCTTTTTCTTCCTTTTCTTTATTATTTACGTCTCAATTGGAGTTAAGCCTTAAGAACAACACTTAAAAAGGACCCAATAAGAGGATCAGTATCTCATCCCTAGATTGCTCTGGAGATACATTTGTTTAAACCAAAATCAGGGATAAACAAGTATATAAGTGTGGGTATAAATATGGTAGGATATGGTACTATAGTACCCGTACCCACACTCATTAAATAGTATGAGTAATTACCCAGACCCATTTGGTGGGTAATAACCCTACCTATTGTGGGTACCCACCGGGTCTGGGTCCAATTACCATCCCTACTCAACACACCCAAACATTTTCTATAAAAATCAATTTTCAAATAGATATTATTCAAATAACTAAAAATTAATTTTGCAAAATTATGTTGATCTAAAATTAATTTTACAAACGCCTCAATTTTGCAAATGAAGGTGTTAAAGTCACGCGAAGAAAATCGCGTGAGGGATAAGTTGCTGAAACTCTCACGATGGACATTGAGTGGCAGTTAATCGGAACACGGTTGAGGACTGACATTGACACACACACTCTCCCTCACCTTAGCCTCTGCTTCTCTCGATTTTAATTTCAATTATTCGCAATGCTACCTCAGTTCAGTTCACAAAAATGCTAGCCCTTAGCCTCACATTATCCATTCCCACCACCAAATTCAAGGTTGTGGCTGAAGCTGGTGATGCCTTTCCTTCATTTCTCCCCAAAGACGTCCACAGAATCAAAGACCCATTTGCTCGAAGCCTCGCTATGAGGATTCAGAGACTACCTGTACCCGTAACTTCTGCATTTTCTGAACCTCTGCTTCTATTTACTTTTAATATTATGCCCGGTGCTTTTTTATATTCTAGATTTTAATTGTTATTTAGTATTTTTAATTTAATCCAACGGGGTTTAGTGGACTGGTAGTTCTCTGGAAATACATAAGAATTTCTAAGTGTTTTTGTCCAATACATAAGAATTTCTAAGTGTTTTTGTCCAAATCCATCATATGTTTAGTTTTGGAATTATGAATTTGAGCCAGGTAGGCATGTATTGATGGAAATGGATGAAATGAGGGGGAATGGAATGGAATGACATTAGTTTAAATTATTAAGAATAGGATAAAATAGAACGCAACCTGGTGGAATCTATTCCTAGTGTGCTTTGTTTACACCAAAATCACGTTACAAATGTGAGAGTAGCGTTAGCTTGGATCCACGTTTGTAAATCAACTTAGTGTGCGTTTGGATTAGCGTTTGCAAACTTGAGTTTGAATGAACGTGGATTTAGTGAACGTGATTTATAATAAACTTGAGTATGAGTGAACGTGATTTCATGTTTGGATATTTTGCTGCAAACGTGTGTTTTAGAAAATTAATATTAAGGAAACTCAAGTTTCACACGCAGAAGCTACAAGAACCTGCGTTTTGCAAACTCAAGTTTCAGAACCCAAAAATGCGTTTCATGTGGGAAGCCAAACAAGATGCATATTTTGCAAAATCACGTTTACGGTCCAAAACGTGAGTTTAACATTGTAAAACGCTAATCCAAACATACTCTTATTGTTTACGTGGTTTTGATGTAAACCAAACACACTATTCTTCCTCCTAATTTGGAAGGCATGAGATGAAACCAACTTATTTGTCTACTAAATCTCTTAGCATTCGAGTATTTCCTGATAAGAGAAAAGAAAACTAAGGCATATGATGGATTTGGTGTGTGTTAGACAACATAGCTCTATTATGTATACACATTGAATCACAATAAATACGAATATTACCCATACCCTATTTACTATATTAACATGATACTATACAGTTATAGCTATCCTATTTACATTAATTCTAACATTTCCCAAACAATAATATGAAAACTTTCCTCCACTCCATAATAAAATATCCAAATAATAACATGATAATTTTATTCTACTCTTTCCAATCACATTGTCTTCTATTTCACTCATGATTAGATATTCAAACACAAGTTCCTAAGGGTATGCTTGGGAGTTGGGAATGTGGAGGAGGGAGGGGAAAATATTCCCAAACACGTAGGGTGGAAGGGCTTTCCACAACCTTACCCCTTCTCTTGATTGGATTTTTTATTTTTTATTATTTATTATCACATTCAAAGGCCTTGGATACCTGAGATTGGTTATTGAAAATTGCTACCAATTGGTCCTTTAGACTGTTGCTGCTGCTGTTGTTTTTCCCCTTCAATCACCCAACTTTTGAACTGAACAATGACAATGGTTTTTGTAATTTTCTTTTGGTGGGTTCTCAAACATAATTTTCCCAAGTTCTTAACCAAACTAAAATGGTTGTGTATCTAGATTATTTCTTTGCTAGTAAGTCTGTCAAATGTGAAGCATTGACAAGTCAACTGCTTCATTGGAAAAGGTCTTTATTTCACATGCTAGGATCTCTATGCTCCCTAAGATTTTTTAACCACTCCTGACTTCCTAAGCCTGTAGATTTAGAAGATTTTTTCACTTCCTAACATAAATGAAATCTCTTTCATAGTCTCCTCATAATATAATTTATCTTCCAAATTCCTAGAATAGCAAAAGGTCTGGCAAGTTATTCAAGCTTGTTAACTTGAGAAAATTGTTCAATATATAAGAAAAATATTGTTGATTCTGTAGGCAGTGATTATGATCACTCCACAGTGCTATGGTATATTTACTCTGTAATCATTTTTTATTGCTTATAAAATACTGATGTATTCCATATTTCCATATGACCCAATCAGGTTAGGTTCTCTGAAAATCCCATCATGAGTAGTTGTGTAAAGCCGCTGATGCAGAACAAGGCAAATCCAGTTGTCCTTCTTCATGGTTTTGACAGGTGCTTAAAATATCCAGGAGACAAAATTAGTTTGTACATTTTTACGCTCACGTTACCCGGGATTTCACTTCTTCTTATGGTTCAGCTCGTGTTTAGAATGGAGATACACATATCCATTGCTTGAGGAAGCTGGTTTTGAGACATGGGCCATTGATATTCTTGGTTGGGGTTTCTCTGATCTAGGTTTGCTTTATTATTTTTCCTATGTTATGTTCATTCCTTTCCCTCTTCATTTAGTCATGCTTTCTTCTTTTTTCTTATATCCATCAGAAAAGCTTCCTTCATGTGATGTGATATCAAAGCGTGATCACTTTTATCAGGTACTAATGTGTAAATTAATGTATCTCTTGGAGCCTGGGCCTTGTAATGAAACCTTAACAGCTTTGTTTTCAGAGTAGCCAATATAAAGTTGTATATAATTCTGAAAAGTATACTTATTAAATTGTTATCCTCTGTTATTAATCTGTGTGAACTGGAGTAAGAAATCAGATATATGATAGGCCTTGACTTGATATGGTTGTCTTTACTGATTGAGAAATTTCTTTCAGCATCTCTTTTGTTTTACTTCCAATTGTTTCACTCTATGTTGCGGGTGAATTGGATTTATCTACCAGTTTTGGAAGTCCTACTTCAAAAGGCCAATGATATTGGTGGGTCCAAGCCTTGGTTCTGCTGTTGCCATTGACTTTGCAATCAATTATCCAGAAGCTGTACGTGCTATGCAATAATTTAACTTCTGAATACTTACACAAGCCCCATTTTTTTTGGAAATTCTTTATTAAAATCCAGTTTGTTATGTGACTCTGGCATGATGGGTTATTTATTTGTAGTTCACCTTTTCAGGTGGAAAAGCTTGTTTTGATTGATGCTAGTGTATATGCAGAAGGAACAGGAAACCTAGCAACCTTACCTAGAGTGGCAGCCTATGCTGGGGTGAGTTTATCTCCAACTGAACAAAGCCCTAGGCCCTTAGCCACACATCACTGGCAACTATATAAAATGTTATATCATATCCCTTCTTTCTCTAGCCTGAGTTGGATAAACTCATGCATATTTAATTATCTAGAAAATTCTTTTATATTCTATTTCTAGAAAAATATTTCAAATAGTTCATTTTCCCCTACTAAAATGAAATTGAATTTAATTTATTATTCATTTTATTTTTGGGTCTTCATGGTACCTTTATGTAACAACATCATTTCATAAAGTGACATTTTTGGGAAATGACATCTCTGTTTCTTTGACATCAGTTATTCTCGTTCCTGCCATCTAATAAGCCAATAAAATATCATGAATTTATCTTGAATGGCTCATGGCCTCTTTGAATGAGCCATTGCTTATTGGTTCCTTGCTCATATTATTTACATTTCTTTTTTTGCCTTGATTTAATTTGTAATGGCAATCAACTCATCTTTATAATCTTAATAATGGGTAGTATTGTTGCAAAAAGACATAGAAAGTTGAAATATCCATCCAATCCTATCCAACATGATTCTTATATGTGTAAGCATTGATGGGATGACTATTGCTAAGGGATCTTTCATAGGACACTACAAAGGGTAAAAGGGCAAATAAAAAAAAAGAAAAAGAAAAAGTAACAGATCCTAGAGATTTTGACCTAATTTCAGAACTTTTTGTGAGGATGGAAAATTTGGTTGTTACTATTAGCATCATCCTTGTTCATCCATATTTTTTGTTAATTATCTGGGCACTAGACTAGATGACCGGATTAAGCGTTAGTTTTTAGTTTAACTAAAAGAATAATTTACTATGAAAGTAAGGAAAATTAGACATGTATTATGCAGATGATGTATTTTTCCTGGTAGTCTTGCCTCATCCCATCTTTCTGATTACGTTCTATACTATTTCTCTTTTGTTGCTTATTTTGTTTAATATTTCCAGTCTTTCCTCCCCTTCAAATAATAATGCCGGAGTATAAAAAGTTAACTTTTATCTTTCCCAGTTATTATTTCCTCCTTTTTCTGGTAGGATGAAAGTGTCTGCACGTCTGAACTATTTATTTTCTTATCATTAAAAGGGAAACTTTAGGATATTTAATGAGAAGAATTTAAAAGAAACGTTTAACATCAAATATAAAGGCAGAAATCAACTGGGATAATTTTTGCTTTATGTTTATCCACTGAAGATTGTATTACCCCGTGTCATTATTATTTATAGAACATTAGGATTCTGATTATGTTGGGAAGAACCTAGTTCTTTTAGTAGTCTTTTTGGGATAGACTTGTGCGAGTGGAATCACACAAGTACCTGACCTAATAATTATAACAAATCAGTGTTAGTGCTTTGTATTAGAAGTTTATAATACTCTCATCTCTATCTAACATAATATTATTCATTGTTCCTCTTCTCTTTTCACTCCTTTTTCTACCTAAATCATATAATTTCATCATGGCGTCTAAGTGGTACTATCCTTCATAACCTAATCAATCACTATACTGTTGCCAAGCTCTCAAATTTTTGAAGTCCTTTGCTTAGTGTCCTGTCATTTTGATCATTTTATACTTTCTGGTGGCTGTCTCACATTTTCTGGTTACTTTTTTGAGCACTCACTAGCATGTCTAGCAACTTTTCCAGTTGAACCCTCTCCATACTAGGTCAGCTCACCCATTGTGCCCAAGCTCAGACTTGTTTGGCCTCTTTTCTTGCAAGAATCTAACTGGTTTCATTTCTGGAAGACTCATCTGTAAATGCTGTCACTGTTTCACCCTTTTTTTATCACATCTCTTGCAAAACAGACATTGCCATTGCTTCTGAAGGCTGCAGATTACATAGGAAGTGTAAGATTGTTGCTGAAAACCCGTCCACTTGCCATATCTCCCTGCTGATCTTTTTGGCTGGGCATGATGGTGTGGTAGGAGAATTACTTAGAGGTATTCTGTTGGTCACTATTTCCAAGGCACCGGAATTAGTTATGGTTTTATACTTTTATCATTGTATTTCCCGTTCTCTTTTGGTTGTGATTTCGGCTTCATCCTTGTACAGAAGGGGAATTGTCTCATTAGCTGAACACATCGATGAAAATTTGAAACTTCCACTTCCTTTCATTTCTCTATAATTGTGGACCTGCATCTTGCTTTTGATCATCAGAAGTAGCTTCTTCATTTACTCTTTCCCTAGTTGATAGCATTTTGGTGTTCTTGAATAGCAATTCCAGAATTACCCATTTTGCTGTACCAAATGGTACATTTCATGTCACCTTTAATGGAGACCTCCACACTCCACAATCTCGATTGCTGCTCAGTTTCCAGCCATCCCCGTTTCCTTTTGCCTCGATTTGTGCACCCAAAGTGTGTTTGGAATGAGAAAAAAAATTGTTTTGATTTGTAACCCAAATCTTGTGGTTAAAAAAAGGAAATGATTTGATTTTTAAAATCTCGTAGATTTCAATGATTTAGATTTTTATGTCAAAAATGTTGGGATTTGTTAGGATTTGATTTGATTTGAAATCGATAGACTATTATAGGGGTAAAATTTTAAAATAATAAAATAAAATTGATTCCATTTTTAATGAGTTCAAACAGAAGAATTTACTTCCAAATCATTTTGAATTCTATTTTTTCTATTGAGTTCCAAACATATTTGATTTCCAAATTAATTCACAAGTCATTTCCAATCTATAGTGGTCCCAATCCAAAGGACTATTTGGCTGGGTTATCTCTGTTTTGGTTCTTTTTCTACTGTTCCTGCATGGGATATTGTAATATGACTTCTGTTTGGCCTTAGAACATGGATTGGTGCGTTCTTGGCTGTTTGGGCAGGTCCGCCTCTGTTTGGTTGGGTTTGTCATTGCTAGGTTGCTGTCAAGCCTTTTGTGGCCTTTATTCTGTGTTCTAGCATTCTTTTCTGCCAATATTTACTTGTTTCCCACTCCAAAAATGGTGTGTTTATCTGTGCAACACTTGTTTAGTTTCTCTATTTTCCTGCGATGCGTTTGGTTCTGAACTTGCATAATTGCTGTGTTCTCTTCCATTTGCAAACTATTCATTCGAGCTGTTTTTGGGCAAGACTCAGTTGCAACTTGGAAGGTTTTTGGTTCTCCTAAATTCAAATGTGAAGTTGTTCTTTGACTTCTTACTATTTGTCACTTCCAAATGTTGTTTCTTTTGATAAATTTGGAGAAGTTTGAGTCCTGCTGTGCATGATTGCTTGCCAAGAAATCCCCACTGCGCACCTTTCAAGTGATGTCTCTTCCTTCTTGGCCATGCATGATTCCAATCAGTCCTTCTGTCTTTGAGTCATTTCATCCGTTTTGTTGAGTTATTTTACAATAGTGCAGCTAGTGCTTATCTTGTGTATGCCTCTCCAGTGTTTCCAATATCCTTGAGTTGTCTTTCCAACTATGAATTATGGATGCCACATTATATTTAGGTTGATTTAGGTTGATTTCTTTAAGTAAGTTTGTCTATAACAATTAACAAGCATAAAGATGAGTAAGCTTCATTTCAAGAGAGAGTGTTAAAATATTAGGATTGTTGTTAAGAATTTTGCTAGGGAAGTATTCTTATTAGGATGAGTTTGTGCTAGTAGTGTCAATACTTTGCATTATTACACACCTCATTTCAATCGATTCTTGAATTATTTATTATTCATAGTCTCTTTTCTGTTTCACTACTTTTCTACCAAAACCCTATAATTGCATTAGTTATCTTTAGTAATGTTTGTTTAATCTCATCTAGAAATTTTTACTTTTATGGGAAGAGATGATAATGAGAGGATGAGAATGTTAATGTCTCAAATGATGCAAGTTACACTCACCAATGGCTCTGTTTTTGAATCAGGTATATATATTGAAGAGCATTCCATTACGCTTATATGCAAACTATTTGTCCTTCACTAACATATCATTCAGTACCAGCCTTGATTGGACTAATGTGAGTACTGAGTTGCCAGATCCCAACACGTTGTTAAGATAATGTGATGTACATATTCTGTATATATTTTGAAGTTCATAATGGGTCATTTGACACCTGCATGCTGTGAAAGCTTAGCATCACAACTGGAGCACCATATGCTTCTCTATAGAATAACCGAAAATGTAAACATCCTTTTTCTTTTTTTAATCACTGCTAGGATACACCATAATACCTTGTCACCATAATTCCTGTCTAGGCAAGGCTTGTCTATCCAAGCATACACCATAATACCTTCATACTAGTTGACATTTGACAGTCTTATACTTTGTCATCTTTAGATGTTTCAAAACAAAGTTAGATAAAATGGTCTTCATATAATCTTTTATAGGTTGGTCGCTTGCATTGTTTATTGCCTTGGTGGGAGGATGCTACGGTTGATTTCATGATTAGCGGTGGTTATAATGTTGCCTCCCAGATTAAAAAGGTATTTGCAGCATTTCAAGTTGATGAGTGTTGTATTTGTTATATTCTATTTTTATGGCATTTTGGTAGTAGATACCCTTTAAAATAGATGAACATTTTGAAATATGAATATGCTGAAGCATATACATTTTGATAACTTTATGAGAAATAGTGAATTTGTGCCTGTTCATATGTGATCACCATTCACCAGCATTCCCTCCAAA
The DNA here is from genome assembly GCA_026901365.1 of Sesbania bispinosa. Lineage (NCBI taxonomy): Eukaryota > Viridiplantae > Streptophyta > Magnoliopsida > Fabales > Fabaceae > Sesbania > Sesbania bispinosa. The sequence continues at coordinate 496,537 of QLOH01000415.1, forward strand.
CTGCTAATTTTTCCACTCCTACATAATTGTTGACCATAAAATTCTTTCTATGTGCTTGTCATAAACTAGTAACCTTTCCAGTAGAGAAACATATGTGATCACCATTCACCAGCATTGTTTGCCATGTATAATTTAACCAATAGTTAGTTCTACATTTAATTCTTTTATCTCCCAGAATGTATAAATTTTACCATTTTACAGTCTTGTTCTTCATATAATTCAAAAAGCTTATCTTGATAAATGAGGCTTAAGGCATACCTGGCTATAATTTTAAATTTTTATTTACAGTTCTTTATCTCGTTGGGAAAATTCTTACTGTAAAATTTTACAATCACAAAGTTTGATCAGTAATTGTTAATAATAGAGTTATTAGATAAAGACACAGTTAGCCATGTTCAATAATATATAAGACCGGTGAATTGAAGTGCGGTATACACTACTACACTAGATTTCTTGGAAGGTTGTAATCCCTTGTCAGTTTTTTGTTCTCTGTTAATGATGCATGTTGAACTCTCTTGTATTTATTTATTTATTTGCTAAAATGATTTCAATTCAAGTTTATGTCACACCAGACCAAAAACATAGCCAACAGATTGTATTTTTTTATGAATTGGGGATGAAAGTGGGGGTAGACAATGAAGATCATTTTCACCAAAAGGTGAACAATACTAATTAAATACTTGAAAAGGTCATTGGATTGGTGGGACAACTGTTTGAAGTCCCTTATTATTGAATGAAGGCAGTTTTCTTTTCTTATCTGCCCCCTTGAATTGTTTGTAATCCATTTGGGACAGTATGGATGGTTTGACTTCCTCCTGACTAAAATGTTTTGGTTTTTGAATTTGTTTAACAGGTAAAGCAGAAAACACTCATCATTTGGGGGGAGAATGACCGCATAATCAGCAATAAGCTTGCAGTGGTTAGTTAGTACACAACAATCCTCTATGACACATGGTGATGAACAAGAAAGATATTATATGACATGCTGGAAAATCATGATCTTGAAATATAATTCTCTTATGTTGTTTCAGTTGATTTGACTGCTAGGATATTATATTCCCTGCTAGTACTATGACTGTAGTTGACTTAAGAATTTTTACTCTTTCAGCAACTGCACTGTGAATTACCTGATGCAATTCTACGCCAAGTACCCGAATGCGGTCATCTTCCTCACGTTGAAAGACCAGATTCTGTTGTCAAATTCATTGTTGAATTTGTTCAGAGGGAGACCAAGACAGCACATCCATGTGTTTCATCAATATGAAGGTTGAAATTGAATACCTTTTTGCCATTCTCTAACAGAGTAGGCAACAGGGCAGTTGACAATTTGGAGAAAGGATGCTGCAGTGATAGAGCTAAATATGTTTGTGGAGTGCCCTCGTTGGCCCAAAAACACTAAAATTTGCCATATTTAAATATCAATTTTCAGTGCATAGATATTGTTCAGTGATACTTTTTGTTAGTAGTGTCAACAAGATTTAGTTGAGAATGAAACTGCCACTTATTTTTGTAAATAATCCGAGAGGAACAGGACCCTTGAAAGCAATCCATCATTGATAATGTTTGTGATATTGTCAACATGATTATTGATTGGTGATGATAGCAAAATATACAAATTGCTGTGTCAGGCTTGTCTGCCTTTAATTAAATTATTCTCCGGCTAGGGTGTTATACAAATAAGTTACATTGTATCAAACAGGTTGGAAATTTGAAAGAATCATTCTACGCATAAACAAGTATCACTGTATCAACCTCCATTTATTGGAGGAATCATGTTCAACTTCATCTAGAGGGAAGAAGAAATCAAATGACTATTTTTTGGCCAGTATTTTTCCCCTTTTGAATAGAAAAACCAAAATGAGTGTGTCAAATCTTTCTAATTTTAGTATAAGCTTCTTGGACAAGGATTATTTTTTTTATAAAACCAAACTTGTCTTTAGAATGGTGTAATTGTTTATTTTTTAAAAAATAAAATGATGTTTTATTTATCCTAATTTACGTGGCATACTCCTTGATTGCTTCTTTCGCGCATTAGTTGCTTTTATATTACTGTTGGAATGCTTTTTTTTTTTTTTTTTTTTTTCAATTATTGTATTAGCTTGAATTTTCAAAATTTTCTCGAAAGGGACCATGCACTGCACCTGCTCTCTACTCTCTAGTGATAAGAAACATAAACCCACTTATAGTTGTTGCTTTTGCTCCAAAAGTAATTTGGGAGGGCTCCCAAGTCCCAACTATAAAACGCCCTAAATTTCTTGTATACCCATAATTTATTTTCAGATTTATTTTAATGAGGGCACACCTATTCCCCATATAACTGGATGTACTATGGATATTTTAAAATAAAATTTAAATTTATGTTGTTATTAATTAAAATTTCCTGATGATTTAATTATTTATTTCTTATAAAAAGGATAGGAAGCAAAATTTATTTTTTATTTAATTTAATTTAAAATTTATCAATTTATTTAAATTTAAAAATAAACATATTTTATGTTCAGCATAAATATAATATTTATTTCTGAAAATATATTTTATGTCTGCTACTCACAGAAAGTCGGGTAACCAAGAAAAACTCAAGCAATCTGCAAAATGTCCGTAAAAATATACAACTCAAAACTTTATTTTAGTAACTTAAATAACTATAAAATTTTTTAACCTGAATCACAAAAACCCGCTTTGAATCGAAGCGGGTTAACCGAACCGAATTGGCAGCTCTATTTCATATCACTAAACTAATTGAACGAGGTACTATTACTTTATTTACCAAAATGCCGGCAAAGCATGTATATTATTTATTTCAGATTTGTCGGCTATGCATGTCGTGATGTCACACTAAATGATTCTCAGTTGTTATTGACTTTTAGGAGCAATTAGGTCCAAGAGAAAAATTGTTCCACGCCATGAATGAAACGCCACAACGGAAAGAGAAAAGGAAGAGAACTCACAAATGATCTCGTATTGTTGATGATACAGAGACCTTTGAACCACCTTTACTTTTAATTCATTAATATGCCCAGGTTTGGAATTTTCAAAACCACTTGTAAAGTAAAAGGAGTAGTATCACATCCCCTATTTTATCCTAATATATACAATTTAGAAATAAAGGCAAAACAAAATGCATACAAATTTTAAAAGGAAATATGATAAATAATTTTATTAGTCTTCATCAAAGACTAAAACTAAAGCATAAGTTTGGGTGGGTGAGAACTAAAGAAAATGAATGGAAACATAATGAAAGAAGAGTAGAAGAAAGGAAAAGGGTAGAGGTCCTAGAGGAGCAGAGACACAGGGTAGCCAGCTAGCATGCAATTGAATCATAAATAAAATAGATTATAAATGGGGTAATAGTTTTCCATTAAATTAAAAAATAGTGCCTGTCATAGTCTTAGATATACAAATGGAGAAGACTAAAAGGAAACTGATCATGTTCTACTTCTACCCCTCATCAGTAGTCATAATCAAAATATATCTCCACTAAACAAGGCACCAAATTCCCTACCCTTTTTTTTTTCTCTCATTTAGAAGGAAGAAAACAAAAACGGTTTTTCTTGTGGATGATTCTCACAAATAAAATTACAGTCATATCCACCCTGTTGTTGCAAAATCTCATCCACAAATCAAACCCCACAAGTTTTTCTTTTAGACCCTGAAGGCTAAACAGAAGGTGAGAGCAAGGGACAATAGTAACATTGTGTTGGTGCCATCCAAATAAGACACTCTAACTGCATTGTCAGTGACGCCACCAGTACCAGTTGTAGTAGCTGTTGGACCCATTCCAAACACATTAGGACTACCCGTTGTTGTGCCAGTTCCAGTCCCTGTGCCTGTGCCTGTGCCTGGAGTTGTACCTGTTGATGGTGTTGTGCCAGGTGAACCAGTTGATGGGGTGGTTCCTGCACTGCTGCAATTGAGAGCCAAAATAAAAAGATCAACATATAGACATTGAAGTAATATAAGAAGCATCAATACACAATAACCTATTTGATGAGCATAGACCTTGGAAATAAATGTGAAACATGCAAATCATTCCAGCATTTGTTTCAACAGAACAAGCATGATGGCATGGCTAGTAAAGATAACATTTTTGCAAGAATGTAATTCAGAATTTCTGATTTGGGGGGGTGGGTACATGAACCCAGAAAAAATGGCTTTTGTTTGGCTAATGAATCAAGTAAACTAGTTTCAGAGCTACATTTGCCAGTGTTGAAACTTGAAATTAATAAAAAAGCAAAGTTTCTGGAAATGCATTTTAGATGATACTAACTGAAAATAGAGATAGAAAAAATAAGGTAAAATGCTAAAACTAACCAATGCCTTCAATTACCCCCAAAAGAAAAACAGGGAAATTGAAAAACAGACTTCAAGAATAGAAAAATGGGGTAAATTCACCTTTTACATCTTTACATGGAAAAAGGATTTAACAGAGAGCAGAAACACCAAGCAATTAGCCATAAAAAGCTAATTTTTAAAGAGGAATTTTCCATAAGATTCCCACTTCACACTCTATAGACACAAAATTCCTTGAATTACCAGAGAATTGACCCAATTCACTGGAAACATAAAAAATAGAAATCAATGATAAGATCCATAATCAAGAAACATACCCAGGACTTGAGGGGTAAACACATCCAGATGATGTAGCTGTAGACAAAAAAGGTAAAGAAACAAGGAAGTGAGAGAGTATCAGTAAAAGCGAAATTCTATAAAATGTGCCAAAAAAGGTGGTGGCTTGGAGGTATAGAAGATACTTACTGGGTGGTGATGGACTGGTTGTGGCAGCACCAGCAAAATCACAGCTCCCTTGAACATTACCCTTTCTCTGGTAATAGCTGTTGACAGCATAATTACAGTGATCCTTCACAGTGTTGGGTTGGTAACAAGCTCCATTTTGGAGAATAGGGGTACAATCAGCTCCAGCTCCACAAGCATAATCTATTGCCTTCTGAAGTGCTTGATCACCCACACCATCTTTGCATACACAGTAAAGAGCACCTATTGCAGAAAAATTGGGAGAGAAAAAACAGTTAGTTCACACAAAAATCCTACCTTAGAATAAAATGAGAAGCATATAATTATCTCCAGATTTTTTTTTCCTTTAAAAAAGGGGACAGAATCACGGGAAAAACATTATTCAGAATTTTCTTCAGCACTTAAAATTACTCTCTCTCTCTCTCTCTCAAGTCTCAATCAAAATTGTGGTTTATGCAGCACAAGCAGGTTGAGAATTAAAGCTCTAAATTTTTTCATCAGAACAGCAGAGAAGATACGCCTTGAGGAAAACCCAGAATTAAAACAAGAAAAAGCTTGAATTTTTTCCAACTAATGATAACGTCAGAGAAAATATAAAAGGATGAGTCATCACAATTAAAAAAAAAAACTTTTTTTAACCATGTTGAAACTTGAAAAAAGCACACACAAATCCAGTCCTGGTGCTTACTTGAACGGCCAGCCAGGGCCAGAAAAAGCACAAAATAGACCAAGAGAGCCATAAGAAGAGAAATTTATTTGATGTGAAAAGGATGAGCTTGATGAAACTGTTTATGTCTCAAACAGAAAGAAAGGAAGAGAGATGAAGAGAAGATGCGTTTTGGAGGATGGTAATTTTCTGCACAAGACAAGGGCTACTTTGATGGCTGTGTGTCTGTATCTGATTCTGATGTATTTTAAACCCCCTTAACCTTAAGGTTTTATTTGTACGATCAGCAATTTTTAAATATAGAATACAGCACCAACAGGGATGTGTGTTCTAGGGAATTGTATCCCGACAACTATTTCCTATGCTTTTTGTAATACTGAACTTTTTATAGAATTGATTTTAATAAAATTATAAATGAATGGTGGGTTTTTATTAAGTACATTAAATGATAAAATGTTTGAATAATCTTAAAATTACGTTTATAAATATGGATGCAGATCGATATTATTGATATCTTAGTTGGCCATTTCAGTTAGTTGAAATTGATAAGGTAGCTTTTCTGGCAGCTATTAGTTTTTCTTGAAAAGGTACTTGAGGTAGTTTTTTTAAAAAAAAACTTCAATTTTCAGCTACTAGCTGAAAATTAATTACAAGTTTATCTCTCAACCACCATCACTTATCATTATTTAATAATTAATTATGTCCTTATATGTCATTTTACCATTTTCAGCTAGTTTTACCAAACACATTCAATCAAATCAGCTAGTTTTTCAGCTTTCAGCTAACTTTAAGCTCTCAGCTAGCTTTTCAGCTAGTTTTACCAAACACACTATGAGAATAGTATGTGTTTAATTTTTATTAAAATTATGTTGTAAATCCATATTTAAATCAACACTATTGAGACGAGCGTTGACTCGAATCCACATTTTATAATATGAATTTAAGTGAAATCAAACACACTAGTGTTGGTTCAAATCTACATTTATAACATGAAGTTTGAGTATAGACATATAGATTTATCCTTTAAGTTCCTTCCCTTAACACCATTAATTTGATGCTGATGTGACAAATGAATTTTTGTGTCAATTTGTCCATTTAGTTACAATGATCATGTTATGTTAATTGAATTACATCCCAACTTATCTAGTTAGATTTTATTTAGGGTTTATTAAATTTAACTTAACATTTTCATGATTAGGGAAGATCGGGCCGAGTTGTAATTCAATTGTCACGTTATAGTTATTGAAAGTGACTGAATAAATTAACACGAAAATTCGTGTGTCACATCAGCGTCAAAGTTAACGGTGTTAATGATGACTAAAATTACGTGATTTCAAAACATGAGAAACTCAAGCCAACTATTTTAAAATTTAGAAACTAAAATCAAATTCGAATTAAACTTTATGAGACTAAAACATATTTAATTCTTAAATTAATCATCACTCTTATCAACTAAAATTCAAACTGGTAGTAAATTAAATGACAACTTTGTCTTTGTCATATGTCATATTTTCAAAAGGTCCTCTACACGTGTGATCAAATGTAAACTTGATCTTTTTTAGGGCTTTGTCTAAGGTGAAGCACTGTGTGGGTGCTTCACCGGTATGACACCTTATTTTAGCCGTTGGATTGAATAAAAATTGAACGCACGGTCATAATTGATTACCTGTTACCGGTAGAAACTTCCCGTGAGTGCTAAACGCAAATACATTTGTTGCGTGTATGAATAGAAGGCAAAATGGGTTTAGCATTTTTATTTTACTTTCAGACTTTGCTTAGGATCTACTATAGACTCACTCTGCCTTTTGATCTCATCCCAAATCCAAATCCCTAATTCTCATACAACCATATACTCCATTAACTACTTTCGTACTCACTCGACATTCCACCCCTTTCATGCCCATTCCACACCCATTCTCACCACTTGCCGGACTCCCACATGTCGGCACGCGCGTTGCCTTAGGACACCACTACCCTCAAGATGCAGAAGGTGCCAGAGACCGGAGTTACCGCACGCGGCGGAGGTTGGTTGATTCCGCTGCCAAGGAGCTATGGTGCGTGTTGTCTGCATGCAAACACACACTCTCCCCCTCCCCTCTCTCTTAGTGTAAGCATATATTTTATTACTACCATTTTTTCTTTTGCTTTTTTGTAATAGTATTATTTTGAGATATTAAGGAAGGTTGAAATTTGTGAAGGTGGCAAGCCATAGATTTCGTGAGGCAAAACCACAGCACAATTTGTGTAACCTGCACAATCACACAAGCCAAGCACAACCGGTCCCTCTAATGAGCATCGCAAAACAAGAACAATGACTTCGAACTTGTCTCTCTCTGTCTTGCCTCTGCGCTTTTCAAACAGTGCAAAAATGACATCTGCAAATTATTAAACTTCATTATTTTTTTAAACCGGTCATCATATACCGATATGACATCCATGAAAGTGATATACCTTAGAAGCACCCCTTTTTTAGGTTGGCACTGGCAATGAACCAGCGTGTCATATGTTGTGGGGCTTTGCAGCTGTGGAGGAGAGGTTCCGATAGTCCATAGATCCTTTCTTCGAGTTGTGCGTTGGCTTTGTTTGGCAACAAGACTTATCAGCTGTATAATATTCTATCTTTAATATGGCTTGGTAACTTTTTTTCTGTAAAATATTATTAATCTTTTCAGTCGTTGCTTTTTAATAATAGTGACAATAAAAATTTAAATTTATTATATAATGTAAATTACTCAAATCCTCCCCGCTAATTTAATGCTAATAACTATTTTGGGTCGCTGCTTGTTTCAAACTTTCTATTTTTCGTTATGAGATAAGTATATGTAAGAAATATATTATCCAGAAAAGTAAAATGTTTTTCATCCATTAAAAATAACTAAAATTTGGTTTTAATTTCTATAGAATTTCATTTTTTATTATGATTTCTTTAATATGTAAAATACTCATAAATAATTTTTTAACATTAATTTATTTTATTAAATATTAATATATCAGTATAAATAAAATTATTTAAATAAGAGATTGTTAATATACTCCATTTGATTTTTTTTAGTTAACAGGAGGGTCAAAGCCCCAAAAATAGAATAAACTACACTAAGAAGGAAAGTTTCGAAGGAAACTCCCACGTGATTTTGAGAAGGAGTAAGTTAGCATCCTACATTTTTTTATTTTGACAGAAAAATCAAATCTCTCTTTTTTTAAAAATAAATAAATTAATAGGTGTTTTAGTAATTTAAAATTTAAAACTTCATTTTTAAATTTAAAATTCCTAAATTTCTTTATCCCTTTTAAGCTTTATGAGAACCACACCCCACTATTGTGTCCGTCTATACCGGCCAAACCGTCCGCACCTCGCCACCTCCATCTCCTATCAAGTACCATGTAATTTTTGGTCATAGCAAAATAAGAAAAACAAAGATTCAAGTAGCAATAAGCATAGTATCAACAATAATAGCATTTTTATTAAATGAGTGCCTATGTCAAATATAAATTAGATTCAACAATTTGGTGTATATTCATATAGTAACAAGGAGCAATAGCGAAATTGTCTTGGTAGATGAAGAAGTAGAAGCGATAATAACAGGTCAAGGGGAACAGAATAGGAAAGAGAAAATGTGAATAGAAATTATTTTTTTTTAAAAAAATTGAAATCTTAAATTACTAAAATACTCCTTAATTTACTTGGTTTTAGAAAAAAAGGATCTATTTTTTTTTTTCAAATAAAAAAGTGTATGATACTGATATTGGGACATTATCTCTCACAAATAAATCACTCACACAACAGAGAAAAAAATGAAAAAGAGATAAGGGAATTTTTTACTTGTAACTCTAATTTGAATTAAATTGAATTGATGCATATGGTGCAACAAACCAAGCCTTTTATAGGCAAATCAAATACAATAAAAATATTAGATGCCTAACAAAACAAAACACTAGCAAGGCATGTTCTTATCCAAAAACAACAATGCAAAGCTACACTATTCCTATAACATGCAAGCTATACTATTCCAATAACATGCTTTTAACCACTCCAAGATTTGCAAGCTTTTGTCATTGCGGTTGATCTCATTCACATTACAATTGGTGGCTTGATTTAATTAATATGTCGATATTGCCTCCCTTAAATCAAGCATGTATCATTCCAAGCATTTTCTTCAACTTGTAAAATAACTTAGCTTTCTGTGGCTTTGTAAAAATATCTGCAATTTGTTCTTTAGTTGGACAATACTCGATCACCACTTCTTTCTCAGCTACCAGCTCTCGGATCTTGTGAAACTGAATATCTATATGCTTGGACCGTCCATGAAAAACTGGATTTTAGCATAGTGCAAAGGCAGACTTGTTATCACAAAATATCCCTGTGGGAGTATCCTGCTTCTGATGCATCACTTCTAGAAGTCTTATCAGCCATACTGCCTGTGTAGCACAACTGGCTGCAGCTATATACTCTGCCTCGGCTATTGAGAGTGCAACAACTAGTTGTTTCTTTGAGGACCATGATATTGCACCAGTACCCAGATGAAATGCGTACCATGACGTGCTTTTTCTTGTTTCTATATCTCCTGCCCAATCAATATCTGTATATCTAATCGAGGTCGTACTCAATCAAATAATATGAATTAAAGTGTAGTGAGGGTTAGATAACCCAAAGTCGTCTCTCAAAGAATTCAATAGCAATTCAGAAAATCAGAATTCAGATAGAGTTTCAGACTGCAAAACTTCAGACGATCTTAAGACACAACTTCAGACAGTACTTCAGAAGGTATATTTCAGAAGGTGTATTTCAGATGATTACTTCAGACAGGTCCTCAGATGGTTACTTCAGACAGGTCTTAAGATAACAACTTCAGATACCTATACTTCAGACCACCAACTTCAGAGACTGTCCTAAGAGTGTAGAATTTTAGAACGTAACAGAAACAGGGGATTTTGTTGGTTGTTCAAGAATACCAATTCGCAAGTAAAACTATAAGAGTAAAACAATTTGAGAAAACAAATTCTCTTGTTCATTCACAATTGGATCCTTCATCAGTTAATATGCATTGATCTCAAATTCCAAAACAGACTCAAATTAACCAAACAAGCGTCAATTAATTCATCAATTATCTCACTCAAGAACTAAGCAAACATGCCGGAACTAAGCGAACTGGTGTGAGATTTCTAATCCTTTACCTCCTGAATTAAGCAAACAGTAGGTTGTCCATAATTAAGCAAATTAAACAAGAATTCTAAGTGAAGAACATAATTGAATTATCAACAAGCGTTCAAATCCAATGCAAGATTCAAAACTAGAATTCTAAAGGAGAATGTGAAATTGAATCTGTTGCAGAAATTGAAATACGAATTAGAATTGAAATAAACCTCAGAATCCAATGTAAAATCACTTGAGAATCAATCCTCAATTGTTTGGCCTTCCATGAGAGGAAGAACTAAAAACAAAATTGCAGAGAAAGGAAGTGTAAAGAAAACCAGAGAACCAGAGAACCAGAGAGACTAAGCGCACTCTCCAAACTCCAATCTGTAAAAGTGTGAAAAAGCTCTCTAACAGAATTGTAGCTGGATCTATATATATTACTCTCCTAAACCACAAGATTAATCTTATAAAAGAGGTAATTGGGCCTTGACTAACAAGTATCAGGCCCAAAATATTAAAACTACTTCAGAAGCTTGTTGTTTCCCGCTCAACTTCAGACAACATCAAAACGTCAGCTTCAAATTGCAACTGCACCTCATTCCCTTAGTGAAATATAGTCATATAGCATATCAAATTGAAGCCCCGGATCTTAGCTTTTCAACGCAACTAGAATTACTCAAAACGGACACCTTCAGCTCCAGATATCATCAAAACAAGACAGGTAGGTCAGTAGGCTTAAAAATCCGAATTTAAACATTTACAGTCAAAGCCCAATTCGATAAATTCCAATTAAAACAGTGACATTAATAATAATTATAGTCTAAGAAAGCTTAGATTAATTAAGCAAAGTGTGAATAAAAATATTTTCATCAATATCCAACAAGATTCACAGTACTATTATTGGCATAAAAAATTCCATCGGTCAGAGTACCTTTGATGTATCTCAGAATTCTTTTGGCTCCTTACAAATGACAAACACGTGGCTCTTCCATAAATCTACTGAGAAATCCAACTCCAAAAACAATGTCTGGCCTGGTTGCAGTCAAATATCTCAAACTTCCCATCAAGCTCTTATAATAGGTTGGATCTATCTTGTTGCCATCAGTTTCTCTTGTTAACTTCAACTTTTCTTCAACGGGAGTGGAAATTGGCTTTGAATTCTCCATCTTGAATTTCTTCAATATATCATCAGCATATTTCTTTTGAGATATGGAAATTCCATCATCTTGCTGATTGACCTCAATGCCGAGAAAATACGACATTAGGCCTAAATCTGTCATTTCAAAGCATTTAATCATAACCTCCCTGAAGTTTGCAATAATCTTTGAATTATTTCTAGTAAAGATTAGATCATCAACATAAAGGAACACAATAAGAATATCATCTGGATCAACAACTTTAATATATAAAGTGTGCTCAAATGCGCATCTCTGAAATCCATGTTGCACAAAATAAGAGTCAATCTTTTTGTACCACGCTCTGGGTGCCTGCTTCAAGCCATACAATGCTTTCTTCAATCTATAGACCTTGTCCTCTTTTCCTTCAATCACATATCCTGCAGGCTGTTCAACATACACCTCGTCTTCCAAGATTCCATTTAGAAAGGTAGATTTAACATCCATTTGATGTATTTTCCAATAATTTTGAGCTGAGATAGATATAATCATATGAATTGCATCTAATCTCGCAATGGGAGCAAATACCTTAAAATAATCAATACCTGGCTTCTGCTTGTATCCTTTTGGCACCAACCTTGCTTTAAAACGATCAATTTCTCTATTGGGTTTGTACTTTGTTTTGTACATCCATTTCACTCCAATTGGCTTTTTATCTACTGAAAAATCTGTCAGCTCCCATGTTTCATTCTTCTCAATTGCATGGATCTCAACATCCATAGCTTTTCTCCAATTCTGATCATTTGCAGCTTCTTCAAAAGTCACTGGCTCACAATATGCAAATAAAGCAAAGTTGATAATTTTGATCTTCATTAGATGGGTCACTATCATTACCTAAAACATAATCCTCCAATCTGGCTAGTAGTCTTCGTTGCCTGTGGTCTGCTTGATGTTTCTAGCTCATTAGGTGTTGGATTTTGATGTCCATTTTCTTCTTCACAACCATCTGGAATTACCATCGGCTGCTTTTGTACTTTTGGAGACCAGTCTCACATTCCTTCTTCATCAAATGTCACATCTCGACTAATAATACCTTCTTTGTCTCCAGATTGTAAAGTCTGTATGCCTTTGAATTTGTGCAGTAGCCAGTGAACACACATTTTTCTCCTTTATCATCAAGCTTCTTCCTTAATTAATTTGGTACATGGGCATATGCTACACACCCAAAAACTCTGAGGTGCCAGATAGAGGGTCTCCTTCCACTCCAAGCTTCTTCTGGTATTTTTTCACGAACGCTCTTTGTTGGACACCTGTTCAAGATATAAACAACAGTAGCAACAACTTCTGCCCAGAATTCTGTAGGTACTTATTTTGCCTTCAGCATGCACCTCACCATGTCCATGATTGTCTTGTTCTTCCTTTCAGCAAATCCATTCTGTTGGGGAGTGTATCTGGTTGTCAGTTGATGATGAATTCCATGTTGCTCAAAGAAATATGCACAGACGAGGTATTCTTGACCTCTATCTGTTCTCAATGCTTTAATCTTGTAGCCATTTTGTTTCTCTACAAATGCCTTAAATGACTTAAAGGCATCACAAGCTTTTGATTTTTGCTTCAAAAAATACACCCAAGTCTTTCTGCTGAAATCATCAATAAAGGTAATAAAATACTTACTACCACCATGTGTTGGGATTTCAATTGTGCATAAGTCTGAGTGAACAATCTCCAGTGGCTTCCTTGCTCTCCATGACTTTCTTGTAGGAAATGGTTCTCTGTGCTTCTTTCCCAATTGGCAAGTTTCACATACACTATTGGGGATATTTACAACATGCAAACCAAAAACATATTCTTTCTTTGACAGATAATTTAATTCAGAGAATTGAAAATGACCAAAGCACATATGCCACAACCAATCATCATTTGGTATTATAGAAACCAAACAAGGAAATCTTTCATGTTGAAACTTTAAAGGGAATAGGCGGTTAGGAGTCATTTTTACCTTAACAATAAATCTCATGTTCTTGTCAATCAACGTGCAGTACCAATGTTGTATTTGCATGTTGTAGCCTTTCTCTGATAGTTGTCCCATACTCAATAGATTATGATGAAGTCCAGGAGCATAGAAAACATCAGAGATGAAGTTTTGGGATCCATCCTTCAATCTTATAGCAACTTGGCCTTTTACCAGAATTGGAATATTGGGGTTGTTGCCAAATTTTACAGTAGAACTCACTGTTTCATCTAAAGAAGAAAATAGCTCCTTTTACCACACATATGGTTACTACACCCAATATTTAAATACCAGATATTTTCACCTTCTGAAAAATTACCGCTTGCCAAAGATAAACTTTGTGGGTTAGAATTCTCACCAACATCCTGATATTGGTTTTATGGTATGTTTGTCTGTTGTCTGTATCTGCAATCAGCAACTTTGTATCCGAACTTCCCACAATGATAGCAATTATAATTTCCTCTTTCTTAGTAATTGTTACTTCTTCCTCTTCCATGGTTGGAGTATCCAAAGTTGTTTCCTCCTCTTCCTTTGTTAAAGTTGCCACGTGTAACGTCCTAATTTCTCAACTCTAGAATAGTGTCCGTTGGAAACACCATTCCTGAATTTCTGAAATTATTTCGTTCAATTTTAATATCGTCAAACAAAAGCTTAAGCTTTCCAACGATTTGCTTAAGCTGTTACTAATACATACATCACAAACTCATACAAACTGAAAATCTTAATTAAACTTGGGGAAGGAACCTACAATTGGAGTGTTGTGGTTCATAAGACTCACACCGAAAATCCGGCAGAATCTCCCCTAAAACTGGAGGTGTACAAATTCCAAACTTAACCTGAAACTCAGTAAAACCACCAGCACAGTTTAATAACATGAATTCACTAATATCAAACTAAGGCCTCCATGGCCAGAACAGAATATTCATACACATATACATCAATATTTAACTACCTATCATTACATATGAATTAATTTAACTTAATAAGTCTTCTACTGGAAGTACTACTCCGCTTCACCATTCCTTTCCCTGTTTTATCAACACCTGGGATCACCTGCACAACTAGAGTATATCCCCGAAACGTGGGGTGAGACTTGATAAGTGCTCAGAATTAGTAATTTTTGGATATAATTTTAGCACCTTGAGTTGATAATTGTTCTTAGTTTAGCCCCTAATTGCCCTTTCATTGCTTAAATTTAGTTTTATGTAGTTTTTATCCCAAATCTAAGTTTTGAAGCTATTCTGATGAAGAAAATGATCTTTTGTAGACTTTGGAGGAAGAAAAAGAATTATAGAAAGAATCAGAGAAAGAAATCACCCACAAGTGCAATATTTGAGAGTGGGCTGAAGCACACTTTTGTGAGCTTCAGCCCCCAATTTCAGAAAGCAGGAGCTCGAGCTTAGAATGGTTCTCTGCAGCCCTCGCTCGCGTGCTGAAGCGCACGAAATTTAGCCTGAAAAGCGAATTCGCACTTCTCAGCATGTTGAAGCGTGTAGCAGCCCCCTCTGTGCGCTGCAGCCCCATCTGTGCGCTGAAGCCTCCTAGTGAGCTGAAGCCCCTATCACGCTACACTTCCTAAAGAATTTAAGTGCGCTGAAGCTCACTTAGGAGGCTGAAGCGCGCATTTCTCTTCAGTTTTCGGGCTCAATATAAAAGAAAGAGAGAGAAACTTCTCAAAAAGGATTTTTGGCCTATCTTCGACTCGTCTTCCTCTGCAAGTTTCTTCAGGGAGCTCTGCGAGGGTTTCTCCTCCATTTCTTCTCCTCCATTTCTCTTGGGTTGTAAGTGCTACTATGAGTAGCTAAACTTCACTTTTGGGATTGAATGTAGTCTATTCAAACTTGGATGTATTTTGGATTCATTAATCTATAGTAATTTTGTTTCTTTTCAATATTGGCTTTTTCGTTCTACTCTTAATGCTTGATTCTATTAACTCAGTAGTAATCTCGATTTAGATTTCTTGAAGTAGCGGGAACGTATTTCGGAAGTTCAAAATGAACGAAAAATGCTCGATGGGTCGAAACGCTAGGAATGGCTTTCGGTTTATCGATAGCTTTAAAACATCTTTTCTTAATGCTAGGGAACTTGTTAAACATTAGAGGAATCGATGTTTAGGGAGTTGTTCTAAGGATTTCACATTGGAGGAATCGGTGTGAATGATTTTAGCTTGTGCTTCAATATTGTCTAGTTCGAATACTATGGGTTTTTGATCTCCAAAATACTGAAAAGCGTGATAGATGAAATTCAATCCCAGCTTTTCTCATCTGAACTTTCCAAAATTTTTACTTCGCATCTTACTACTTTTATGTATTTTCATTTTAGTTGTTTTCAAAACCAACCCTGAATCAAATATCCACCTTTGTGTACATATACTTAGTAAGCTAAACCTTTAATTTTGATTGAAACCGTTCGTCGTGGGTTCGACATCCCTACTTAAAAACTATTATACTATTGCGACATTGGTACGCTTGCCAAGCCCGCAACAAGTATTTTTGGCGCCGTTTCCGGGGAACGATGTTCTTTTAAAATTTCTTAGTTAGCTTATTAAGCATTGTGAATAATTTTGTAATTAGTTTTTGTTCATAATTTGTTTTAGTTTTAATTGCTACTTGGTACTAATCCTTGTTTGAGTGTTTTAAACCTATTTGAGGCAAGAAAGAAGCAGACAAGAAACCACTCAAGGAGAAGAACCAAGAAGTTTCTCTACTCCACAATCACAACCAATTCTTCCAACTCCAGAACCAATCATGGCTGGTGAATGGCAAACTTCACCCAGAAGAACACTCGGAGATTATGTTCCACAGCTAGAACCAGAATATTTCTCTAGCATACCAATTCATAGTAACTTCTCTACCTATAATTATTACCCTAACAATTTTTCGCAGGGTTGGAGAAGTTACCAAAATCAGAGTTTTGAGTGGCAACAATATGCTGATTCATCCTACATGCCACCTTCTTTCCAACAGCAGCAAGATTACCCTCCAATTCAACAAGGAAGATCAAAATTGTATGATGCTCTTGAGAAATTCATTCAAGTTTCTATGGCATGTCAGAAAAATATAGAAAATCAGTAAGAAATGTTGAAGCATCAGTAAGAAATGTTGAGGCTCAAGTTGGACAGTTAGCTAACCCTAACCAACAGTCAGGACAATTCTTAGCAACTATTCAAACCAACCCCAGAAAGCAGTGCAATGATATCACCACAAGGAGTGGCATAACAATAGGGGAAGGTATTGGGGACAACTTGGAAGCTGAGGAAGAAGTTTTGCAAGAAGGAGAGAGCGAAAAAGAAATAAAGGAGAGTGAAAAAGAGAAAATAGAGAGTGAGAGAAAAATGAATGAGAATGAAAAGAAAATAAGTGATTGTGAGGAAGAGGGAGAAATGAATAAAGAAAATGATGTAATTAGAGAAAAAGAAAAGGAAAATGATAAAGAGAGTGACAAAAGAGAAGGTGAGAAAAAGGAGAAAGGAGGGGAAGAGATTGCCATGTCCTAAGGCTCCTTCAAAGAAAGATAGAGAAATGCAGCTTGTACATTCTCTAGATAGTTTTACAGGGCTGCAAATCAGCATTCCTTTTCTAGAAGCTCTGGAGCAGATGCCGAAATATGCAAAGTCCATGAAAGAGATCCTCAATAAGAAAGGAAGATTTTTAGAAGAAACATTGGAACTTGAAATAGGGTGCAATGCAATCATGCAAAAATCTGTGCCTAAAAAAGTTAAAGATACAGTGGACATTGTGATCGTGAATATCGAGGAAGATGTTGAAGCTCCACCGATCCTTGACAAACCATTCATGAAGACAGCTAAAGTACTCATTGATATTGATGATGGTAAGATGAAGGTTAGGACACAAGATGAAGAAGTCAACTTCCAAGTGTTTGAATCTATTCAGCAATCAAAGGGTCAATTAGAGTGCTTCAAAGTAGATATGTCTGATAAAGCTCTTATGGTTGAGAGTAAGCCACAACTGCATGAAGCAAAGGAATTGAAAGCTGACAATTATGAATCTCTTAATCTTCAAGAGAAGAAGACTCATCCATGTCATAACAAGAGGCCAAAGAAAAGAAAAGTCAGGCCAAAGGAATTAGGAACATGGTCTAATTCCAGAAAGAAGCAAAGATGGTTAGAACCAGTTCATATCAATAATCCATCTGAGGCAATGGTATTTGGAAGTCTGCTATCCAAAGAAGTTAGGGGTGCAGCACCAAGGCTCACCCAAAAATTTCAGTTTGAAAGATTGCTATCAAAAGAAAGTAGTGGTGCAACACCAAAGCTTACCACAATGTTTCAATTTCAACCACCATGAAGGAAACAGGCGTCAAGCTATGTGACGTTAAACAAGCGCTTCCTGGGAGGCAACCCAGTATTTCTGCTTTTTGAAATCCATGATAAGTTTTTTTTTAGTGTGCTTTTGTGTAGGAAATATGTATTAGTATATATTTGCATGTTTGTGTGTTGTTTGGTTGTTTTGAACATTTGATCACCTCATGATTGTTGAATTGCACATTTGTGTAATTATAGTTATAATTGTGATTATATGCTTGAAAACTGATGAGGGATGCAATTTGAGGTGGTTGGATGCTTGTTAGTGTGTGTTTTTTGTTGTTTTAGAAAAATTGAGTTTAGAACTCAAATCTAGTTTAGAAATTGTAAAAATGGTAGTGTCCATGGGAGATTCAATTTGGAAGAATTGAGGGATTGGAATGAATTAATTCGAGCAAGAAATGAAAAAGAAAAGAGTTTAGGAAGTTGAAAAATTTGAGCTAAAGTGTAGAAAAATTGCTGCAAAATTCTGCAGTAGGTTGCTACATAACTGATGCAGGAGAGCTTTCTTTTTGAAGCATGCTACAGTGCACAAAAGTGTGCTTTAGCGCGCATGCCCAATTAAAATTCCTTGGCTCTCTGACTTGGGTGAGCTGGAGCGCACCCAACTAGCATACCCAGTACGCTGAAGCACACATTTGCGTAATGCCTTCCCCTATCTCTGTTTCAAGTGCGCTGCAGCACACTCATGGTGCGCTTCAGCCCACCAAATTTGTTTAGCCACTATCTTGAGCGTGCTGAAGCACACTTAAGTGCGCTGAAGCACACTCAAGTGTGCTGGAGCACACAAAAGCGTTCTGAAGCACGCTAACGTAAAAAAAAATTGCGCTTGCACTTACCCAACTAGCACATCAAGTGCGCTGAAGCACACTAAAGTGTGCTGAAGCGCACCCTGTTAACTCTCCAGCGCACAAAATTTTCTGCCATCTCTGTTTGCAGTGCACTGACTGGGCAGCTAGGCCTTAAAGCCAATCCCTTCCTTGTCCGCTCACATGCGCACACTTATCCCTTGCTCATCTTCCTTTCTTCTTCTCTTCTTCCTAACACACTCACCCACACTTCCATTATTCCCCCTCCAATTCTTCCCTTACCCATACTTTTCTCTTACATTGTTGCTCCTTTTTCTTCCACCCTTTTTGCTCAAGGTAAGTTCCCCTTCCTCTACTTCTTCTCTTAACTCCTTTCTCCCTCTTCCATGGACACCCATTAGGCTAGGTTTAGGTTAGATTTTCCTTTTTAGAAATTTCTTAGCTTAATTACTTGTTATATTAAATGTTTTAAAATGTGTGAATGCTTTTATTGTTTTGTATAGTTACCAATTTTTGAGGTTGTGGGTAATGTTGCATGCTCTCTTTTCCACATGATATTTGTGTACCCACCATGTGTTTGGTAAAATACCCCAATTACTTGTGTTTGCTTAAATAGCTCTTGTTGTGAAAAAATTTAAAGATCTCCAGACGTTTGATTAAAATGCTTGAACCATGTACTTAGTGCTTAAATGCTTGAGTTGAATTCTTAGTTTGTAATGGGCACTTAGTACTCAAGTGGCACTTTAGTTGTGTTCATGCCAATTTTGAATTTATTGTTTGTACTCCTCTAAATTTGGCATATCACCTCATCCACTTGGTTCATGCAAGAGAATTTTGGATTCTAATTGTGTCAACTAACCAATGGAGAATTGTTTTATTGTAGAGCTTTCTCAGCATCACACCCAGAGCCAGCCAGCTGCCGTTCATCAAGGACAAGTGCTCCTAAATGAGTCCTACCACAATGTTTGTTTGTCTATGTCCTCATATGTCCCTGGAGCTTGGTTGTGCCTGTGGCCCACACTGGAGCAGTTGTTGCTCAGGTTTCATGGCCCGAGGATAAGCCTTCTTTTCCGGGGGGAATAGGACCATCTGATGTTGGAACTCAGGACCAAGCAGCTGATGGCAATGATGGGGACGACACCATGTTTTAAAGGGGGTATTTTTACTTGTTTCTACTGTTTTTCTTGTCATTTCAATTCAGTTTTTAAATTTTAGTAATTAGGAGTAGTCTATTTTCTATTGTAGTTTGAATATTTGGTAGTTATGGATAGTGGATGCATTGCATGTTTGAATGTTATTTTGGTTATTTGTCCTTCCTTTAAACCACTATTCTTGATTTAGGAGTATAGAAATTTTTGGAAATCTCAGTAAATTTTTCTTTTTGGAAAGTCTTGTTTGAAAAGTAAATCAATTTTTCAATTTCATCCTCTCAGCCTAGAACAGAAAATTTAAAAAAATTTGAAGAAATTGAGAACTTGAAAGAAACAGAATTTTTCAGTTTTAACTTTTGTACATGATGGTGAAGAGAGCAAATTTCTGAAGCAATTGAATGGTTTGATTGAGGAACCTTATTCTTTTGAAGCTAGGAGAGTGAGTGGAACCAATAGAAAATTTGAGAGTCTCATTATGAATTGTGAAGCTGGTCTTGCCTTAATTTTTAATTGTTACTTATCAATAGAAGCATGAAAATGACTTAGGCAATTTTGTTGAAATTCTCTTTAAGCCCAGTGCCAAATAGCCAACCTTGCATCATGAGTAAGCAATTTTCTTTGGTAGCCCATTTGAGCTGTATATTTGTTCTGAAAACCTGCACCTTAAATGTAATTGATTTAATCTTCCCTCCATGCTTAGGGAAAGAGAGCTAGGTGCAAGTTATGTAATTGAATGGGTATTGAATTGCTTTGATGCTTATGGGCATGTAAAGAAAAGAGTGAAAAGTCAAAAACAATCCTTGTGTGAAAAAGAAAAATGAAACAGAAAAAGAAAAGAATAGAAAGAAAATTGGGTTGTTCATAGAAATGAAAGAAAAAGAAGAAAAGAGTGATGGTTGTTGATTCAGAAAAGAAGGATTCCAAGTTGAGATTTGGGGTAGTGCAAAGTATACATAACTTGTACAAAAGCTCTCTATTCCCAAAAGTGTGAATTTGAATATCCAGAAAAACAATGATTCTTGGAAACCTAGCCTCATTACAACCTTCAAAGACCTTAGGATTCATGCTAATTTTGTGTTTATGATTTGATGGAAAATGACTGGCAAGGCTATGCTAATCAATCCTTTTGAGAAATGAGTGAAACACTCACCCAGGAGAGGCATATACTGAGAATGATTCCTTTTGAGAGTAAATCTCTTGCTTCTTCTGTTTGCCATAGTAACTAAAGTGTATTCAAATCTTGATTTTACTTGTCTGAAAATTCTGATTGTGATAAGCTGAAAATGTTATGAATGTTCTAGCTGTTTTGATCGTTGGAAGTTGATTTTGTTCAAACAAAGATTTGGTCTGGCTGTAGATATTTTGCTTTCTCCATTTTACATGAGTTTTCTTGCTTGAGGGCAAGCAAGAAGCTAAGTTGGGGGGAGTTGATAAGTGCTCAGAATTAGTAATTTTTGGGTATAATTTTAGCACATTGAGTTGATAATTGTTCTTAGTTTAGCCCCTAATTGCCCTTTTATTGCTTAAATTTAGTTTTATGTAGTTTTTATCCCAAATCTAAGTTTTGAAGCTATTCTGATGAAGAAAATGATCTTTTGTAGACTTTGGAGGAAGAAAAAGAATTATAGAAAGAATTAGAGAAAGAAATCACCAACAAGTGCAATATTTGAGAGTGGGCTGAAGCACACTTTTGTGAGCTTCAGCCCCCAATTTCAGAAAGCAAGAGCTCGAGCTTAGAATGGTGCGCTGCAGCCCCCCCTCGCGTGCTAAAGCGCACGAAATTTAGCCTGAAAAGCGAATTCGCACTTCTCAGCATGTTGAAGCGCGCTGCAGCCCCCTCTGTGCGCTGAAGCCTCCTAGCGAGCTGCAACCCCCTTTGTGCGCTGAAGCCTCCTAGTGAGCTGAAGCCCCTATCACACTACACTTCCTAAAGAATTTAAATGCGCTGAAGCTCACTTAGGAGGCTGAAGCGCGCATTTCTCTTCAGTTTTCGGGCTCAATATAAAAGGAAGAGAGAGAAACTTCTCAAAAAAGGATTTTTGGCCTATCTTCGACTCGTCTTCCTTTGCAAGTTTCTCCATGGAGCTCTGCGAGGGTTTCTCCTCAATTTCTCTTGGGTTGTAAGTGCTACTATGAGTAGCTAAACTTCTATTTTGGGATTGAATGTAGTCTATTCAAACTTGGATGTATTTTGGATTTATTAATCTATAGTAATTTCGTTTCTTTTCAATATTGGCTTTTTCGTTCTACTCTTAATTCTTGATTCTATTAACTCAGTAGTAATCTCGATTTAGATTTCTTGAAGTAGCGGGAACATATTGTGAAGTCTATTAATCAGTTTGAGCATTCAAACTTGACTCAAAGACTTAATATCCTTTAGTTTTAATGATTAACAAATAAGATTATATAAACAGATTCTACTGAGAAAGGTATTGGTTTGTTGATTGTGTTTCAGGATGAAATATTTATCAGAATCAGAAGATTAGGATCAGAAGAACAAATGCAGGATCTAATATAAAGAAGCTGTCTGAAGAAGCAGAACTCGTCTAAAGTGCGCAAACCGTTTGAAGACG
Source organism: Sesbania bispinosa (assembly GCA_026901365.1). Lineage (NCBI taxonomy): Eukaryota > Viridiplantae > Streptophyta > Magnoliopsida > Fabales > Fabaceae > Sesbania > Sesbania bispinosa. The sequence continues at coordinate 519,073 of QLOH01000415.1, forward strand.
TGAAGATCATCTGAAGACATAAAGACTCGAAGGAATGAAGACAACATAAAGCAGTCTGAAAGGAATGAAGACAACATAAAGCAGTCTGAAAGGAATGAAGACAACATAAAGCAGTCTGAAAGGAATAAAGACAACATAAAGCAGTCTGAAGATTGAACTTATCTGAAGCAAAGAAGCTGTCTGAAGCAAGGAAGCTTTCTGAAGCAAAGAAGCTGTCTGAAGAAACGAAGCTGTATGAAGAAGCAGAACTCGTCTGAAAAGTTGAAGCTGTCTGAAGTAGTTCAACCTGTCTGAAGTATCAGTGCTGTCTGAAGTCTCACTTATGACGTGGCACCCTCTGCTGAAGTTTGTGAAGACTTTTCAGAACCTCTGCTGCACGTACCTTTTCAAACACGTTTATGGCAAGGAACACAGAGACCTTTCCTGGTGATTTTGAATTTCATACACCACTGAGGAAATCTCTGCAACGCAGAAATTGCAGCAACAACGATGGCAGCTTTATAGCAGTACCAACGTTGTACTCTGTCAGAATCGTGAAGACACCCAGAAGCGTGTCTCACGATGGATTGAATAGCATTCAATGCTATCTCTAAATGGTGGTATCATAACGGAAATATCATCATCACCAATCCAAAAGAAAGCACAAGAAAAGCTCAGGAGACTAAGCAGAAGCAACAAAGAGAAATGTTTGAATGAAATATTTAAATTCAAACATATTTTATCATCTGCAAGAAACAACCATTGAACAAGACACCTCACTCAAAGAAGAAAGAAGAAATGGTGTCAGGAAGCAAACAGAAAAGGAGCATATACAAAATAAGCAAGAGGACAAATCCAACGGATACCTCCTCATATACACTCCTAAGAAAAGCAGAGAAAATCAGAAGTCAGTTGAAGAAAAGAAAAAGGATATCAAGAGAGAGAACATGCAAAATAATATCAAGAAAATCTCTCTAAAGAGCTCATCTACAGAAGTGTCAGAACAGGACTGTCTGAACACATATCGGCTAAAGAAGAAGCAACCGTTTGAGACACTATTACATAACGGCTATATGAGCCACATCATCAACATCTCAACGGTATTATGAATCATCTTCAAACGGCTATATTCCAACAGAACATATAAATAGCCTCAAGGAAGAATTTGAAGACGTTGAACTCATTCACTTGGTTCAATCAGTTGATCAAGATGTATCAGAAAAATCTTATTGGTGTTGACCATGCTTACTTGAATCAACTATGCTAGTCAAAATTGTAGTTGTTCAGTTGAACAACCAACCAGGCTGTGCTTAATCTCATATGAACCAAGAATGGTTTGAAGCTGCAAGTATGCCTTGGTTTTTCAATGATACGGGTGAGAATGTAACCCATGGAAACCAATGGATGGAGAACAAGGCTGGAGCTTAAAGTCAGTATCTACCAAGCCAATTCTCAGAGGATGTTATTCCTCATATCAGAGACATGAATTGTACTTAAACTTATGTACTTGTATCACTGTCTTACCCTTGTACTTAGATTTATCCATTGTATCCTGAGTAGTACTCAGTTAACCTCTAGTATAGGAAAAGATTAAGTTTATGTTTCGTGGAAACTTAAACTTAGTTTAATTTGTAAACACTTTATGTGTCTGAGAGCCTGGAGAGGCTTGGTGAAAGAAAGAATACTCTACACTTGGATAAGTGTCTGAGAGCCTGGAGAGGCTTGGTGAAAGAAAGAATACTCTACACTTGGATAAGTGTCTGAGAGCCTGGAGAGGCTTGGTGGAAGAAAGAATACTTGTTGTAGAGCCTGAAGAGGCTTGACAGAAAAGAATACTTGTGGTAGAGCCTGAAGAGGCTTGACAGAAAAGAATACTTGTGGTAGAGCCTGAAGAGGCTTGACAGAAAAGAATACTTGTGGTAGAGCCTGAAGAGGCTTGACAGAAAAGAATACTTGCGGTAGAGCCTGAAGAGGCTTGATAGAAAAGAATACTTGTTGAGCCTGGAGAGGCTTGTCTGCAAAAGAATACTGCAATGAGTTGCCTGGAGAGGCAGTTGAAAACAAAGAATACTTGTTGAGCCTGGAGAGGCTTGTCTGCAAAAGAATACTGCAATGAGTTGCCTGGAGAGGCAGTTGAAAACAAAGAATACTTGTTGAGCCTGGAGAGGCTTGTCTGTAAAAGAATACTGCAATGAGTTGCCTGGAGAGGCAGTTGAAAACAAAGTAATACTTGTGTTGGCCTGAAGAGCTGTGAATAATACTTGTAATCTTGAAATATTAAAAGAAAATCCAAGTGCTAGTTGGCACTGGGACTGGATGTAGCTCACGGGTTTGTGAGTGAACCAGGATAAATTCCTTGACTAAGTTTTCTTACCCTTATCTCTTATCAATTCTTTTTATACTAATCAAGGGGTCAGAATAATTAATCTGATATTTTATAAAGGGCACAAAACATCTTTTAAAATTAGTTTTTACCAGCCGTCTGAAAACTTCAGACAGTCCCTTTAAAAAGCCTGTATGAAATCTCTATGCCTAAGTTTTTTTTTTTAAATCTCTTTATTTCCAGTTTTCATATTTAAGTTGGAATTTGAAAAGTATTTTCTATAATAAACTTAACACAACTATTTCAATAAAATAATCTTTCATATGAACAAAACATGAGATATCTCTTATATCATTTGAAGCTTTACAAAGAATGTTCCTTGAAGAACTTCTAAAATAAATTCTCAGAAGTGAGTCTGAAAGAGATCAGTTCAAAAATCAGGAACAGACTTCAGACAACCTCTAGTCGTCTGAAGTATCTCAGAAACTGTGCTGAAAATACTCTTTGTAATAATCTTCAGAAGATACTTTGAGAAGCCTCAGTTTAAAACAATCTTAAGCTTTAGAAGAAACATTGTTTTTCTTATCTTCCACATGTTTCAACTATCTCTGATCTTAAGACTTATTTTTTAACGGTGCCCATATTCATGTTTTAACCAAAGATTTCCAAAAACTATCAAAAAAGTTTAAAACACTATTCAACCCCCCTTCTAGTGTTTCCTGTGGTTCTAACAATTGGTATCAGAGCTCACCTTCGGGTTGAGCATCTAACAAATGCAGAAGGAGTAGATCCTCAGAAGATGGAAATCTCACCAAGTTGAAGCAACTCTGAAGAATGAAAATGAGAAAAGAAAATCATTTGTCTTAAAACTCATTACTCATACAAGGCATCTTTCAGAAGAATATAGCTGGAAAAGGAAAGTGTATCTATCTCTAGATCATATACTGGTAACATCTTTCCTATCCTGGTCTTAATATAATTGTTGGTTGCTGCATGTTTTGTGTGTTATTGAAATTGTTAACGTATAAGTGTATTTGTGTGAAAATAAATGATTGCATGCTAATTGTCCGTTATGTATGTATTTAATTATGCATAAAAATTACCTGATGCATATTACTTGTTTTGTGTGCATATTATCTGCATCGTATGCGTGAATATATGTGTATATTTATTTTAGTAAATGAAGAGTCATGTATGTTTATCATGATTATTATTAAATGTGATATGGCGCAACGAGGATCAATGTATCATCAACCGGTTTCTCATAATTGGCACGATGCACAACTCTCAATAATTGCTTGGTGCATGTAACCGTTATTCTTCATTGAACGAAGCAATGCTTGATTGCCTATTTAAGAATTGGAAGATCATCATAGGAACTACACTTCAATCAACTTATCCTCAAAAGCCAGAACTCTTAAAGCACCTTAATCTCTTTTGATCAATCGTACTCAATGGCCAACATGTCTGCATCATCAAATGACTCAAACTATCCCATGTTTGATGAGAGAATCATACCTTCTAAATTGGTCAATCTCTATGACTTTGATGAGGCTGATTATAAAATCTCAGAGTACTTTGACGCCGTGGGGTGGACTCCCTTCTTCAGCAACATTTCCTCACCATGGAATGAGGAAAGTGTGTTGGAGTTCTGGAGCAACTCCACAAGGGTATCTAGACCTGGTAAGACTGGAATTGAGACGAAGGTGATGGGAAGATTATTTTTCGTGGACACCAAACTGATTGCTGAGGTAATTGGTGTGCCTGCTAGAGGAAAACAATATTTCCAGAAGTGGGAATCCCTGCATGGTGGAACTTTCATATTTGATGAACATCTCTTTGGAGGAAGACGACTAGCCCCCTACAAACCTTCACAACTTCTAAGCATTCCTAGAGCACTTCTTGCTGTGCTAAACTGTTGTATCCTTCCCCGAAGAAACAACAAGTTGGTGATCAATTTGATGGAAAGGTTTGTGCTGGGACATTTGCTGACAAAGAAGAAGATCGGTCTCCCTTGGGTGCTGTTGTATCAGATGATGTACAGAGATGAGATAGGCAATGAGAATCTCTATTCTCATAACACCCTAATCATGAAAATTTTATTGCACAAGGGATTTCCTATGGAAAGTCTCTTTGACCAACCGCCTCCTAACTTCTTCACTTCGGCTGCATATGCTGAGTTAGACCGGACTCTTATTGAAAGAGAAGAAGCTCCTGAGAATCAAGTGGTTATTCCTTATCTTTTTGCTACACGCAATGAAGAAGGAACTGAAGATACCCACTTAAAGTCTCGAAAAAGGAAAAAGGATGATGTTGGGTGCATATCATCAGAAGAAGGTAAATAGCAGAATTTCCAGGCTTGCAAGAAGATTGAGAGCCGCTGAGAAGGAGCTTAAAAAGCTCAGAGCTGAAAAGAAGAATGTTGATGATTACTGAGAACCCATCTGATGATCAATGTTTCTCTTGTGTCTTTTCATTTCTCTTAATTTTTTTATCATAATAGTAATAATTAGTCTTATGCTCTGTTCCATCCTTGATACATTCTATGTGGTCTATGACTGTTTATACTGTTTCTCTTGTAACTTTGTATGCTTAAATGAATCTTTAACTTAACACACTTCTTTAAATGGTACAACTAAAAGATAAAATCAATTAACTGAATAAGATAAGGACAGAATTAAAATTTATATATTAAGACAAGTTCTTGCTGAAATATAATAAAATTGAAATTATTAACCTAAGACATTTGTTTTAGTGATTAACTAATTCTATTAAGTAATATCATATGCTACTGAAAGGTATTTTTAGTTTGTGCATGTTTCAGAAAACAGGTTTCTGAAAATAAGCTAAAAGAAGATCAACCGGAGAGAATGCCATGTGTAAAAAGATGAATCAAGGCAGCATCATCTAAAAGAATGTCTAAGTGTGATATCATCTCCATTGTCTGAACCTGTTCAGACAGTTCACAATGAACTTACTGAAATTGTGGGTCAGAAATGTTAAGACGATTGATACACAAAGCACTAAGCCTACCTCTACGCTTGAAAAGATAATTTTGACTTAGTAACATTTCTACTTTCTGAACTTGTTCAGAAGGCTCTCGGTGAACCTCCTGAAATTGTGGGTCAGAAATGTTAAAGTAATGAAAACTCAAGTTATTAAAGTCTATTTCAATCCTTGAGGGACAGGTTAAGATGATTGTTCAAAGATTCTCTGAAGCACAAAAAGACAAAAGACTAAAAGGAGGATTTGCAGATATCAAGCGACCTCAGAAGAAGAAAAATCTTCAAAGAAAGGTGTAATGTCAGAAAAGCTTTCTTCCATCTAGAGAATAATGAAGAAATCTAATGGTAACATCACTTCACCTTAAAACTTTAATATCCGTGAAAAAATAAAAATTGTTCTCAAGTAAAAGATTTTTTTTTTCAACAAATAATATTTTAATTAATAACATAAAAGACTCAACATATTAAAAGCTTCTCAGACAATAATAATCATAAAATCCTTTGATTTGATACCATAAAAAATCTGTTTTCAAATTTTTTTTTCTTCTTAAATGTTTTCTCCCATATTCCATTCTTACTGCAATGAGTTGCCTGGAGAGGCAGTTGAAAACAAAGAATACTTGTTGAGCCTGGAGAGGCTTGTCTGTAAAAGATTACTGCAATGAGTTGCCTAGAGAGGCAGTTGAAAACAAAGTAATACTTGTGTTGGCCTGAAGAGGCTGTGAATAATACTTGTAATCTTGAAAGATTAAAAGAAAATCCAAGTGCTAGTTGGCACTGGGACTGGATGTAGCTCACGGGTTTGTGAGTGAACCAGGATAAATTCCTTGACTAAGTTTTCTTACCCTTATCTCTTATCAATTCTTTTTATACTAATCAAGGGGTCAGAATAATTAATCTGATATTTTATAAAGGGCACAAAACATCTTTTAAAATTAGTTTTTACCAGCCGTCTGAAAACTTCAGACAGCACCTTTAAAAAGCCTGTCTGAAATCTCTATGCCTAAGTTTTTTTTTAAATCTCTTTATTTCCAGTTTTCATATTTAAGTTGGAATTTGAAAAGTATTTTCTATAATAAACTTAACACAACTATTTCAATAAAATAATCTTTCATATGAACAAAACATGAGATATCTCTTATATCATTTGAAGCTTTACAAAGAATGTTCCTTGAAGAACTTCTGAAATAAATTCTCAGAAGTGAGTCTGAAAGAGATCAGTTCAAAAATCAGGAACAGACTTCAGACAACCTCTAGTCGTCTGAAGTATCTCAGAAACTGTGCTGAAAATACTCTTTGTAATAATCTTCAGAAGATACTTTGAGAAGCCTCAGTTTAAAACAATCTTAAGCTTTAGAAGAAACATTGTTTTTCTTATCTTCCACATGTTTCAACTATCTCTGATCTTAAGACTTATTTTTTAACGGTGCCCATATTCATGTTTTAACCAAAGATTTCCAAAAACTATCAAAAAAGTTTAAAACACTATTCAACCCCCCTTCTAGTGTTTCCTGTGGTTCTAACACGTATTTCGGAAGTTCAAAATGAACGAAAAATGCTCGATGGGTCGAAACGCTAGGAATGGCTTTCGGTTTATCGATAGCTTTAAAACATCTTTTCTTAATGCTAGGCAACTTGTTAAATATTACAGGAATCAGTGTTTAGGGAGTTGTTCTAAGGATTTCACATTGGAGGAATCGGTGTGAATGATTTTAGCTTGTGCTTCAATATTGTCTAGTTCGAATACTATGGGTTTTTGATCTCCAAAATACTGAAAAGTGGGATAAATGAAATTCAATCCCAGCTTTTCTCATCTGAACTTTCCAAAACTTTTACTTCGCATCTTACTACTTTTATGTATTTTCATTTTAGTTGTTTTCAAAACCAACCCTGAATCAAATATCCACCTTTGTGTACATATACTTAGTAAGCTAAACCTTTAATTTTGATTGAAACCGTTCCTCGTGGATTCGACATCCCTATTTAAAAACTATTATACTATTGTGACATTGGTACGCTTGCCAAGCCCGCAGCAAGACTACAGTCTCAGCAAGCACAACTATGCAGATGCAGTGTAGGAGAAATCAATCATATAAGATGCAACACCTAAAACATGCTAACATATAGTTCATAGCTGAACACTGATTCTTTTCATAATGAAAACTCATTTTAGCTCAAAGTAAAGATACATGTACAATTCCATTACACAACGGTTATGGCTTAAACTCATGCATCACAATCATCTCAATATAAATGCAAATATGATGCAACTCACTGTTGTGCCTAGCAGGCATGATCTTATCACTTAAACTGGAGTTAGAACTGAGCTCAGACTACGGGAAACGTCTTTCCCGGGGACGAATCCCACCCATTACTGGACCGAAGTCAAGTTTTCACATAATTACTTAATTTTCTTAACTCACAGCACAAAGGCCGGCTTGAATTAACTCACGGTCGAAACCGGCTTATATTACTCAAATGCACATAATCTCAATGAACTAATAACTGATATTCATCAAATGACAATAACGTCACATTTCGTAAGTTTCGAAAGCTAAGGTTCTTAATGTCAATAACAACTAACATACAAACAAATTACTAATTTCCTTAACTTAATCACATGATTTTCACGCAATTGATAATAACTAACATCTACAAGTATAAAGAAGGGGGGATTAGGGGTTAGGGTTCATACTCAAGACATGCAATCACAAAAGTGTAAGTGTGTGAGTTGTACTCACCTAATCTTGAAGCTCAAAGGAAGAAGAGTGGGTAAGGACGGATCACGTGATGATTCCTTGCTCCAATTTCCCCTTTCAAGCTCCAATCCAAGCTTTCTCTCTTTAACAACCCAGAGTCCCTCTCTCAAGACTAAGGAAGAAAAAGAAGGAAAAGTGAAATTATGATTCTGAAAGAGGAATCTGGTGCTTTAAGTGGATTCTCGCTCAAGCGAGGTCTTCTCGCTTGAGCGAGCGTGTCGGTTGCATGGCCAATCATCACATTCTCGCTCAAGCGAGACTATCTCGCTTAAGCGAGAATGACCCAGAAAATACACCCTCTCTGGATGATTCTCGCTCAAGCGAGCTTCTTCTCGCTTGAGCGAAAATTGTCCAGAGAGCCTTCCCAAAGTCCATGTTTCTTGCTCAAGCGAACTAAGCTCGCTCAAGCAAGAAATGCAGAAAACTCAAATCCAAGACTTTTCTGCATAATTCGCTCAAGCGAGATATTCTCGCTTAAGCGAGATTACTGAAACTTGGTTTTAGCCTAAGTCTTATCTCCTGATTCCTAAACTTCCTTTTCTCAATTATTAACATACAATTCCCTATCTTAATCTTATGGATTTATAAAGGTCCTGATTTACGGGATGTTACACCACGTTCTTTTCCTCTGAAATTTCTGTGACCTCTGCCTCTATAATTTCCTCTTTCTCCGTTATTGAAATTGTCACGGATTCTACTTTCTATGGTTTGATTGGATTCAGCAACGTTGTTGAGATTCACCTGACTTTTCAAGGCTTCTTCATGTACGTTTTCTGTGTTCTCCAAGATTCTGCTCACGTGGCTTTCAATGCTTCCTTGCAACTCTGCTTCCATAATCCTATTTGTGTCGTGGGACTCTATTATTGTAGTCACCACATGGTCAAACTTCATTGGCATGGTATGTAAAATTTTCTCCACCACTTTACTGTCAGGAATATCTTCTCTATACACCCTCATCTTATTCACAAGGTCAGTAACACGTGAAAAATATTGTTCAATAATTTCTAAACTGGACATTTCATACCTCTCATATTCTCTACGCATGGATTGTGACTTGGATTTCTGGGCTTTCTCAACTCCTTTATAAGACAGCTTCAATATGTCCCACGCTTCTTTAGCAGTTTTGGCATTTGCAATTTTACCAAAAACTGAGTAATCTACTCCTTGATGGATTTGTGTTAGAGCCAGCTGGTACTTCCGTTGAGTAGCATCATCAGCTCCTTCTTGCACACCCGGTTAAATATAGCTCCAAATATTATGAGCTTTCAAATGGGTAGCCATTAATAGTGCCCGATAATTATAATCCAGTTTCCCATCTAATTTGGGACCGAACCTGACAATATTGTACTTTGTCATATCTCTCTTACACACTAACTCAAAAAAAAAAAATGAAAGTGAGAACACTCTTATTTTTCACACACTCTTAATTTTTTTTAACACTCACACTACCAGACTCTCAAGCTTTGATACCAATTTGATATCAGTAGGACATTATCTCACAAATAAATCACTCACTTAGCAGAGAAAAAATGAGAAAGAGAGGAGAATTCTTAACTTGCAACTCTAATTTGAATTAAATTAAATTGATGCATATGGTGCAGCAAACCAAGCCTTTTATAGGCAAATCAAATACAATAAAAATATTAGATGCCTAACAAAACAAAAAACTAGCAAGGCATGTTCTTATCCAAGAACAACAATACAAAGCTACACTATTCCTATAACATGCAAGCTATACTATTCCAATAGCATGCTTTTAACCACTCCAAGATTTGCAAGCTTTTGTCATTGCGGCTGATCTCATTCACATTACAATTGGTAGCTTGATTTAATTAATATGTCGACAGATGCTAATGTATTCCTGTTAAAAAAACAGGTGGGAGTACATTAGCAATTCTCTTTAAATAATAGTGTTTTCTTATATATGTATATATAAGGGAGAAAAAAGAGAGATCCATTACAAGAAAGCATTAATTATTTAGCGGAGGTTATTCTAACCGTTGATAGAAATAAAGTGGTGAGCTTTTAATGTCAATTATTTAATGGGGTTGTCATAAAAGCTTTTTGCTTTCTCAAAACACTTTTGGTTGCATTTTTATTTTCTTTTTTAATTTATTTTTGGTTATTCTTTGAATGACACTAAATAAAATATCATCTTGCAACCTAGATATGTTCCACATAATATAGTTTTGTCATATATGATTTTGGGGTTGTATTTATGAAATTTTATATATTTATTTGAAATGTTAATTACTTCATTTATGAGATGCTAAAATTGTGTTTGCATTTCATAAATATATTTTAATGTCTTAATGGTTTGGTGGTTGTTCTGTAATAATTTTTTATACTAATTTTTTTGGTAATGAAATTCTTATACCAATTTAAGACTAAAAGATTGATGTTTGATTTGTTGATTTTATTCTATACCATTTTACTCAATTGTGTGTGATTTTGGTTAGGCTTTTCTTGTAAATTTTGTTAATATATAACAGCTAAGTAGTATTTCACTGTTTGTTTATGTTTTAAAATATCCTATTAAGATTACTTGCCTCAAGTTAGTCATTATTTTATATTTTTAAAAGTAATGGATAAATTTTGAATTTATATGCCTCAAAATAGGCTTCAATATATGGAATAACCTAATAAATTCTTAGAATTCACTTTTGCTAATCAGAGTGCCGAGGGTGCCTCCTTAAGATCTTGAGACTGTTAAGATTTAAGTGGAACTTTGTTATTGATTAATGAATCACTATAACAAAATTCACTTTAATGGCAATTATTTAGTGGCCATAGATGAATGGCTAGTAATATATCCTCTAAACTAAGTTATTTGTGGCTAATAAATATTGGCAAGTAAAAATTCATTTTATATTGGCAATTGATATGAATTGGCGCTAAAATTAATTTTATTCATCGAGCAAATGCATCTTTCAAGTTTCATCTCCTCCGTTTTTTATTAACTTCATCACTTTTTGAAGCTTTTTTCCCGAAATCCCCAACTCATTGATTCACAGCGACACTGCGAGAAAATTACCAGTTGATCTTTTATTTCATATCGGTAAGGGTCTTTTTTCCTTTCTTCTTTTTTGACCTTCGATTCAACTTTTTCTCCCAAAATTCGCAACTCATTGATTCAGCGAGAAAATTTCTTATTCTTGATTCTTAGTTCTGGTTACTTGTTTTATTTTTCAGATTTTGTGTAGTTTGTTCTTTGGATGCTCTGAATCGCTCCTATTTTCTCAAGAAAATCGACTCACCAATCGTGTGTGTAATTCAATACTCACACTATTTACTCAACGGTGGAGAATATGTGGGTCAGAAGCAAGTAAAGATGATTAAAATAGTAAGATGCTATTCTTGCAGAGTTTTATCTCTTTGATGTGTGGTATGTCTCTTGGTTCTGAGTTCCTCTTGGCTTTCTTATAGATATGAGCTTGAATATAGCCGTTTATAGTTGTTAGAGATCCCTAACAACTCTTTTCTTTTTGTGTTAGGAACTTTGACCACATCTGTATGCTGTACTTGCTTCTGTCTTAATGCAATGTACTTCTGCGTCTGAATTGGTTTCTGCGTCTGAGTTTTTGCTTCTGCGTCTGACCTTGATTCTGCATCTGACTTGAGATGGTGTTTCTAAGTTCTGTTTCTGACTTGTGCTTTTAGCCTTGTGAGCAGACATTTCTCTTGAGAGATCTTGAGGCTTTAACTCTTGTATTTGTTTTGACTTTGTCTTCATCATTTGAGTTTGAGTCTGACTTGCATACTTCTGCGTCTAACTAGACTCTAATATTTTCATTTGGTGCTTGATGAATTCGAAGGATGGTTCTTAAGCCTTTTTGTAACTACATCTTAGTCAGATTCTAAAATCTGCACACTTAAGTACATAGATCAGATGCAAAATAAACTCATAATGAAACTTGAATTTTTACTTAGTCAGAGGGGTTGCTAATCCTTAAAACTTTATGCATCTGAGGATTTGTCTTAACATTCTGTCCCCTTTTAATGATGGATAAACCTCTTAGAAGTAAAAATTTTAGATTCTTTTTTAGGGAGAAAATATCAGTTAAATGTAAAAAGCTCCCCCTGAGTCTGAGACTCCCCCTGAATTAGTTACCTTTAAATTATTCTTGGCTACAGAGATTTAAGTTAATCTCAAACAAAACCAAATGATGAAGATTAAGTTTAGATGACAATAATGCTAAGAATTGATCAAATAAGTACAAGTAAGTATTTTCAAACAGAAACTTAGAACATTTCATTTCAATTTTTTGTAATGAGGAACATGGATGATAGATGCAAAAAGACATGCAAAATATAACTAAGTACATTCAGCCTAAAACAAATTGAAACTTATGTTCTAAAATCTTAAGTTTTTGCTTCTGGTCTTGCTCCCTCTCTTTGCTAGCAGCAGAAGAGGTGCCAGTCTTAGCTGTTGGGGAAGAATTAGAGCTAGAGGTGCTATCATCAGGCCTTGGTACAACAACAGGTCCAGATGCAACTGGTGGAGCAGTTTTGGAGAAACTTGCAAATTGCTGAGTGATTCGAGATTGAAAATGAGTTTGCCTTGAGTTAGATTCAGCCACAGCTTTGAGGACCATATCCATCCCATCGAAGATCAGATTTTGCCGCTTCTGGGTCTTTTTGATCTCCTTCTAAGTCTTTTTAAGTTCTTCCTCAATTTTATCAAATCTTGCATGGAAAGCTTGTAGAAGACTTTGTTTATCCTCTTTCCCATGAAGAGTTTTCTCCTTTCCAATTGTTCTAAGAAGATGCCAATGGACCTAGACGAATCTTTGTGCAACTCAGACTGGGAGGATGAAGCCACAGGGATAGATTTATCTGTTAAAACCATAGGAAACACTAGAAGGGGGTTGAATAGTGTTTTATAAATCTCATCTAATTTTGGAAAACATTTCACAAGCAGCACTTTTTACAAAGAAGTTTTTATAACTTGCTGAAACTGGGAGTTTTATACTTGCTGAAGTAATTTCAGCAGGTTCAATAAAACAGTTTATGAAACTTGTTTTTCAAATTGTTTAGATCATTTTTCAGCTTAAAGTTATAAAACAACAAACTCAGAACCCTCCACGTTAGTATAAACCAAATATAAATGAGTTAAGGGTAAGAAAAGACTTAGCCAAGGATTTATACTGGTTCACCCACCACCACCGTGAGCTACGTCCAGTCCCAAAGCCAAACAACTAAGGATTTTTACTATCTGATCAGATATACAAGTATTCTTTTCTGTCAAGCCTCTTCAGGCTCTACAACAGCAAGTATTGTTTCCTACCAAGCCTCTTCAGGCTCTAAACCAAGTATTGTTTAAACAACAATCCTCTCCAGGCTCAAAGAGAAACTTTTTTAGATGAAAGATTGCCTAAGCTTTGAAACTACACAAGTTTAAAGCCTAAACTGGGTAAGATGTACAATCTACTGAGATGAACTCAGGATATGAAAATTGATTACAAGTGGAATAGAGTGTAAATATTTCTTAGAGAAATTTTTGCAGCACTTCAGCAAGTTCACATTCGTTCTCTTCTATTCTTCTCTGCATGAAGACTTGTATTTATAGAGAGAGATATGAGACCATTTAGACTTGTCTATAAATCCCGTTGTGAAATAGCTTTATTTCCATTGAGATACAAGCTTTTAATAGCTTGCAGCAACAGACACAACAGAGGTAGGTGTGCAGCAACACTGACTCTACTTTTCTGAGCAAAGTGTACTATCACAACAGAGACTACCTTTTTGGTGAATAGGAATTTGAAATATACCAAAAAGTTTCTGATTTGCCTTGCCAGAAGGAGTGAGGTGCAGACAGCTGGAAAAAAGCAAAGAAAAGACTTGAGTCTTCAAAAGGGATCATAAGAGAAACTCATTTCCAAGATGATACCATTCTCAGTACGACGTCTCTCGTCTTCAGAAGGTTCACTGGCTTCAACAGGTCCTGATACTTCAGCAGGTTCCTCTTCTTTCAGAAGGTTACACCACTTCAAAGGGTTGCATGACTTCAGAGAGTTGCTTTTTCAGAAGGTTGCTGAAACACAGAAAATACCTTTAAGAGAATTTGTTCCTTCTTTAACCAAATTTGTTATACATTAAAACTCAGGATTATGAGACTTAAAACATTATTAATTACTTAATAATATTTTTTAGACTCAACATTATCAAATATGGGTGACTTAATAAGGGAGGCATCAAAATTGTTAGGAGTCACTGGGAGAGAGGATCTAGGGGAGAGTAAGGAGGTGTTCTTACATTGAACTCAGATGCAGATGGATGCTTCTGAGTATCAGACGCTTCTACTCCATGTGTTTGAGGTTGATCTAGGTGCTTCAACTTTGATACCTGTGAGCTTGTAGATTAGCTCAAGGTCAATTACCATCTGATTTCCTTTCAGCCACCTCCAGATTCTGGGAGTTCTTTGACCATTCCATTCAATTGAAGCACTTGCATGATAAACCATTATTTTATAGATTTATTTTGAGTATTTAAGTGAGTTATTTGAAATTTATGGTCATTATTATTATTTGATATTTCACTATTTTACGCTTATTTTGTCACATAAATAAAACAAGAATTTTTAATGAGATTTTGGCTAAAAAAGGAGACTTGATTAGATAAAAAGGGAATTTTTAGTGAGATTTGATCAAGAAAAGGAAATTTGATAAAATAAAAGGATAATAATTGACAAGATTTGAAAAAAGATTTGATGGTGATTTTTGGGCTATCTTGAGTTGCACTTCCACTTTCCAAATTTAGAAAGATAATAAAAGAGGAAATAAATTTAGAATCAGATTGAGATAATTGCAACTCTTATATAAGGACACCATCTATGACTGAGGAGGAGGATCTGAACAATCTCATCCATCTATCATCTTCCAACTCTCTCGGTTCTTTAAGAGTGACAACTTTTCGCAATAGGATTTAGGAAACTCCTGGAGTGAAGCAGTTTGTCAAAGGAGTTTTCTCTTCTAGTATTTCCTAGTAGTTATGGAATTCTTAGGACTTTTCGTTTTGGTTGATTTATATTTATTATGAGTAACTAATTACCTAGCCAAAGGGCTATGGGGGATCTTAAGTTGTAAACTAGATTTGATTTTGTTTTCCCTTTATAAAGTATTGTTTTCTTTTTATAATTGTATTTTCCTTGTTGTTTTATTATATCAAGAATTGATCACCCTTGATAAATCTTAGTTAGTTGGGTAATAGGCGATCGTACCATTCTCAATTAATGGATCTATAAGGTAAACTGGATTAAGGGTTTTGTAGGATCAATCTTAATCCTAGGTTTCCAATCAGTTATTAGATTAACAAACTTATTGGTTCTTTATGCTTTTCTTAATTCATTAGCTTGCATGATTATTGGAGATAGTGTTTTAAGCTAAATATTATCAATATTGCATGATCATTGGGTGTTGATAATATTAGAATAAGTGATTGGAAATTAGCTTGACATAATTTATATGGGAAAAATGGGGGAAAATCTAGTAAGCACTTAAGTGAAACCAGATTCCCTAGGCACTTCCATAACTGAATTCTAACTGTTCTTGCTTGCTTCCTTGTTTAAATTTCTTTCTCTCTTTCCTCATTTAATTATTATTTTTCTCAATCAACAAATCAAATCTTAATATTTCCCTTTTATCTCATTATTAAGGATATAATTTAATAATGTTAATTAATCTCGGTGGGACGATACTTGGGGTTTTAAATACTCCATTTTACTCTAATCGAGGGTACACTTGCCCAAAGATAAAACTCACAAAACTGCATAGAAAGTTCTTGTGAGAGAGGGATACACGTTTACATCTTTTTCAAAAAAGTCTCCCAGCTACTGCTTCTGGACGTATGGCAAACGATCCCAATTACATCTTTGTAGGCTCTCCAAGTTAGTGAGCCTTCCCAGAAGCACTTTACTCTCCTTGAACTTAGTATTGTATAATTTCTCAACCTCCTTGTTGAGAAAAAGTTGAATGTTCCTCGATGAGCTTCTTGGGTGAGTATGTCTTTTCCTTCCCCTTTGACTCCTTCATAGGAGTACTTTTTGCAACTGAATCTTGTTTTCTCTTGGATCTTTTCTCATGACTAATGTCAATTTTTGTAGATGAAGTAGGTGCCGCTGGGGTTTTACAGGTTTTGATCTTGGTTTGGTTGTGGTTGGCTTAGATGGTATAGGTGAGGCCGAGTCTATTTTGATTTAGTATTAGGGGTTGGAGATGGAGAACGAGAGAGGGTCTTCTGACCTGATGAAAGGGACCCTATCAATGAGGAGGAGTTAGAATCTGACTCCATTGATTTGATTCCAATGGATTTAATTCTCATATGCAGGTTTGAGAAGGGGAGTGAGAGGGTTTGTCGTAGGTGAGGATTTGGAAAGAGAAAGTGATGGAGATTTGAGAGAGTTTTGAGATAGTGAGTTGAAGTGAAAGTGAAAGGAGTTTCAAGTGCAATGAAGCACTTAAATACGTCGCGTGAGAGAGAAAGAAAGTAGTTGTTAGGCCGTTCCACATTTTCAGGCACGAATAGAAACAACTATAAAACTAGTTGTTGGGGAAATAACTACCATGAGGTATGTATTTTAGGAAAGACCCTTATTTGGAAAGTCTATTATAGGGAACATAGGGCTTAATTTCAATAATTGTAATCTTAGATTTCAATTTTAATAATTTCTATATGATAGTTTGTGGAGTAGTTATGTATTTTTTTTTCTAGGTGTGGTATAGTGTTAGGAGATAGTTATGTTCCATGCTAGGCAATTTCCTTGATAGAGAGAACCTCTGTAAGAGTTTTTAAGCTTTGGGACAAGTATTTGTTATGATTTATATAATATAGTGAGATTTAATTTAATCCTTTTCTATCTATTACACCTAGTGTTCTATAATGTTTTATAAAATTTACATTGATCCAAAATTATTTAATAATCATTAAAATATATTTAGATTAATGTCATATATGCTTTCAAAATGTATGAAAATAAGAACCATTTAATTATCAAATAATTAGTGTAAATTTTTTTATAAGATTTAATGGTTGGATTAACAAAAATCACACTCTATCTAAAGTTATCAATTGCGTAACCATTGATGTAACTTACCTTAGCGTAATTTGTTTCCTCCTCTTTGTGTGTGCGCGCGCATGTTACCAACAAAAGGTGTTAAGATATTCATGAGAAAGTTGTTTATAATCACCTCAACATTTGCATAATTTTTATCGTTTGATATATTTGATCTCATTTTTTTTCTACACATCTATCTATACTTTTACAATGAAAAGACAATGATGTGATATTTTTAACAATTTATTATAATTTTTTTGTTAGAGTTAGGCCTTGATTGGTTTACTGAGCTAGCCATTTTGTGACCAGTAAATTTGTTTTGAAGGGATATATGTGATATCTATAGTAAGGTGATGGGGAAGTAGGTAATATATGCCTAGCTCATAGTTTGTGTTATATTTTCATCTGAAAATAAATATTATGTTCTTTTATATATACAATTATCTTTCATTGCAATTCTTGGAATGTTCTTATTATTTCCCTTGTATTTTTTATAGAGCATTATATAACTTTTACTTATGTTGGTAGATAAAAAAACTCTTTTCAAGTAAGAAAGCTATTTACATATCTCCACTCCACATAAATTTTTATATAATCGAAAAAAGAGGCACAATAATATAAGAGAGAAAAATGTAAAATGTGATAAATGATGTGATGGAGAATAGAGCTGATAAAACGTGTTACTTAACCTAATATGGTTTGGTCCGATGTGGGCAACAGACTATAACAAGTCGAGCTATAAAAGCATAGATTTAATAGGAGCTTAAAAAATGACACTCAAACCCTACTATATGTGAGTTTTTCCATCATTATAGTGGGTTTTATAGGGTAGACCCGCCATTTTTATAAAACAAACCAAGCTAAAAAAGTCTAGATTTAATTCAGACTCAAAATTTAAAGCCCAAACCCTACATTTCATTAGGTATATTCAGGCAAGTCTGATCGATTCTAATGGAGAGAGATAAGGAGAAAAATTATTGTGTTTATAAAACTATTTTTTAATAAAAGATTATGTGTTTATTATTTAGAAAAAAATTCACTGGTTAGCTGAAAATTTTTATTTTATTTTAACATGTAATCAAATTGAATTTTAGACCTTGTCTTATAAATAATTTGTTAAGAGTTAGAATAGATTAAAAAAGAAAAGTATACGAACTATTTGTATTATAAAGAAAGGGTAATTTTATGAATATGAAAAATAACAAATAATATATATGAAACTAATTTAATTTGTGAAAAATATTTTAAAGATACTAAAACATGAATTAAAGTATAAATGACGTATTTATTTAATCTTTTTATTTTATAAATTCATTTCATTGACAAAAAAATTACTTTAATGATGATTTATGTCATGTATTATTTTTTCAATATATATTATTTTTATTTAAATTTAAAATTCTAATTAATAAATATCACATATATATTATCTAAATATTCTTATGACATAAAAAATAAAAATTATAAGATATGAAAATTTCATACCATCGCAAAAGTTGAACACTAGCTACACTCTAATTTTTCCATCTCATACGTATAAAAGGTGATGTGCTTGGTGCATTATTGGTCAAACCACCTATTACAGGCATCCGATCATTTATTTACAGGTGTTCAAGACAGAGTCGAGCTCTTTAACCGGTTCTGACCCGGCATATTTAGAGTTAGGTCTGACCATGTCTTATAAAATTATAAGAAATAATAAGGTGAAATTGGGTCTCGTTTGATGATCTGATGACATCGTGTTGAGTACGGATTCGGTCAAATTCCAGTTATCTAACCCGTTTTTTTTATACAAATGTAATATTTATTACTTATAGTATTGATTATACATTCTACACTAAAAGTTATATACTGATATAATGTTATTCTTGTTTTAGTAATGTCCCAAATTTTAAGGAAAATAAAAAATATTGTATGTATATATTAAGAGGAATTCTATTACATACAATGTATTTAAGAATTTTATAAACTATTTTTTTTTACCATTATTATATAACTTTTTCACGATTATATTCAGCTTATATATCGGGTCAACCTAGTTCTATTATAATTAGATCTAATTTTAATTAGACTTATACATCTTTAGATCTATGGACGGGTCTAGAAAATCAGCCCGATCGAAAATTAGGATGGAGTTAGAAATAAGTTAAACCAATTCCATGAACACTCATTGATTTTATAAGTAAAACAATCTTACGTTAAATAATATTGCCAGCAAACCACACCCCATTCTAAGTATATAAATAAAGCAAATTAAAAATAGTTAGTTGGTGTTAATCAAATTTATAGGCACGGCAATGTATAACCTGGACGGTTCTCATTATAACCAATACTGAGAGAATGAATTTGTTTTTTTTATCCCTAAGGCTTTGTTTGGTGGAAGTAGAGAAATGGAGAGAAAAGAAATGAATAGAAGAGCAGTGGGAAGAAGAAAAATGAAGGTGAAATAGAGGTGAAATAAGAGTTGTTTGGTGTGAGTGAAATGAGTGAGAAATAGAAGAGAAATGTGAAAGTAAGTTGTTTGGTGAGTGAAATAGGTGAGAAATAGAACCAAAATAATCGATTTTTGATACAAAATAATCGATTATTTTGAATAAATAATTGATTATTTTGACAACATAATCGATTATTTGTATCAAATCACACAAAATAATCGATTATTTTGACAAAATAATCGATTTTTGTATCAAATCACACAAAATAATCGATTATTCATACAAAATAATCGATTATTGCGTGACCACAACTCCATTTCTCTGCATTTCTCCACAACTTTAGAAAGAAATACAAAAGCCGTGGGACCCACCGAAAAAGTGTATTTCTCCTCATTTCCACTGTGCCACCAAACAGGGGAAGTAGGTCTATTTCCCTCCACTTCCACCCATCTCATTTCTCTTCCCCCTATTTCTACAACACCAAACAGGGGGTAAGTGCCCGTTTGGTTTCAATTAGATATAATTGATTTTATAATTAATCATTCAAAATGGATTTGTTCTTTTATCCCTAAGTGTCAATTTGATTTCAATTAGACATAATTGATTTTATAATTAATGACAAAAAAAATGTGTATGAATTACAAACCTTGTTTAATGGACTTAATTTCATTTTAATTATGTATAACTCATGGTCCACCCAAAGGAAGGCTACTAAAGCAATGGATTTAGACCTCCCTTTTACAAGGTCTCAAATTTTTTATAGGTATATATCTTATATATTAAAATTAATAAATTTTTTATATTAGATATAAGAAATATTATTAATTATTAGCCGATAGATAGTAATTAAAAATATTTTTTCTTATAAAAAATAGTTTTATCAATTTAATATAACTTTCATTTGTTAAAAGTATATTTCCATTTTTTTAAATAGATATGTAATGGGAGACCTTTTATCTTTTATGAATAGGTTCTATTTTGTAATTCGCTTTAGACCTATAGAAGTATTGGGTCGGCCTATATAACCCAATTATTCATTTGAATTCAAATGAAGTATAATAATTACTAACGGGGGTTGTTTTAAGTGGTACATGCTTGATTCCCCTTAAGCAAGGTCATGGTTCGAGCCTTGTGTATGGAAAAAAATCCCCGTTGGGAGAGTTATCCCCATCAGGATGTGGATGTTCCCTGCTCAAGCAGGATTTGTTGGGATCTGAGATTGATTCCCAGTGTAAATTAAATATAACAACGACCACCATAGTAGATCTGATAGAGTTAGATCTACCACCAGAGTAGCACAACGATAAGAAGATATGTAAATGGTAGAAAAAGTAACACCAAATAATTTACGTGGAAAACTCTCCAATACCGAGGGAAAAACCACGGGACAAATTCTTGAAAAATATTCCACTATATTTAAGGATAATTACAATATCATTTCCACGCTCTCCCACACAAGAGATACAAATATAGTGTTTCCGAGTGAGACCCACTCCTATTCAAATACTACAATTTGTAGTACCAAGGAGTACTAGAGATGACATTGTATTTTTCCCACACTCATTTTTTTTTGTATTTACTCACACTCTCTATTTCTCTCTCTCTCTCTCACACTGCTCTTCTCAGCTTTGTCTTGTTTGCCTTTGCTTGGATACGGTTTGCTAAGAAAATCTCTATTTATAGAGATGCATCACCGTGTATATGCAACTTTGTGCACTGTATATTTTGCAACTGCTCAACTATTCATTTTTCTGCTTGTCGACCAAATCACGTTTTCCTTCCACTCTATCATTTGGCCCACCGTTCAACAAGCTTTTGGATAAGCCACCACACAATTGTGTGGCTTCACATTTGCATTCCCTTTTATTGTGTCCTTTTGCTAATGGATGGACACTGCAATTCTCCCCTCTAGCCATTGGGGAAAAATAATCTTGGAGACTTCATATGTAGTCCATGCCGATCAATTCGGCACAAAGTTGAAGCTTTTCACGAGCTACAACTTTCGTCATCATATTAGTAGGATTTTTGTTACTGTGAATATTTTTCAGTTTGAACTGTTGTTCTTCAACTACTTGACATAGCCAATGGTATCTCACATCAATGTGCTTAGTATGAGAGTGGTACATTGTATTCTTGCTTAAATCCAATGCACTTTGACTATCATGGTGGATAATAGACCATTCTTGCTTTATTCCTAATTGTTCAAGGAATCTCATCAACCAAAGCATTTCCTTTCCCGCTTCGGTCATAACAATATATTCAGCTTCAGTAGTCGATATGGCAACACACTTCTGCAATTTAGACTGCCACGAGACAACGTCCCCTGCAAAAGTGAAAACGTATACAGAGGTAGATTTCCTTCCTTCTAGATCACCTTTCATATCTGCATCTGCATATCCTTCCAGAATAGTTTTCGGTCCTCCAAAGCACAAGCACATTCTAGAGCTACCTTTTAAGTATCTCAAGATCCACTTTACTGCTTCCCAATAATCTTTGCCAGGATTGGAAAGAAACCTGCTAACAACTCCAACCGCATGAGAAATATCCGGCCTCGTGCAAACCATTGCATACATCAAACTCCCAATTGTTGAGGAGTACGGTATTGAAACCATAGCTTCCTTTTCTTCTTGACAAGTAAGACAATTCCTTTTGCTAATTTTGAAGTGATTGGCCAACGATGTGCTAACTGGCTTAGCATTCTTCATGTTGAATCTTTGTATAATCCGATTCACATACTGTTCTTGTGACAACCACAACTTCCTAGCTTTTCGATCTCGAAAAATTTGCATGCCCAAAATTTGTTTTGCAGGGCCTAGAATTTTCGTATCAAAGGATTTTTGACAACTCCTTTTTCAAATTATCAATCATCTTCATATCTAGTCCCACTATTCGCATAACATCTACATATTGCAGAAGGATGATGAATTTGTTACCTGGAAATGTTTTGACATATACACAATGGTCTGCATCAGTCTTGGTATATCCATGACTCATCGTAAAAGAGTCAAATTTCTTGTACCATTGTCTTGGAGCTTGCTTCAATTTATACAAACTCTTTTTCAATCGGCAAACTGTGTGCTCCTTTCCAGCCTTCTCAAATCCTTCTGGTTGCACCATGTAGATTTCTTCCTCCAAATCTCCATGGAGAAATGCAGTCTTCACATCTAGTTGTTCAAGCTGTAGATCAAAGCTAGGCAATCCGAGTATAATTCGAATAGAACTCATTTTCACAACTGGAGAGAAGATTTCATAAAAAATTATTCCTCTCTTTTGTCCAAAGCATTTTACGACCAAGCAAGCTTTATATTTGACTAGCTTATTACTATCTTTCTTGAGCTTGAACACACACTTATTCTTCAAGGCTCTCATGTCTTTAGGAAGTTTCACAAGCTCATAAGTATCATTCTTCTGCAAGTAATCTATCTCTTTTGCATGGCTTTCATCCACTAGACTTTATCCTTATTTGTTTGGACTTCTTCAAAACTTTATGGCTCCCGCTCATCAATAAGGAGGATGTACTCTGAATAGGGGTACCCTGCTGGATGGACAAAGTTCTCTTTTGATCGTCTGAGTTGTGGCATAGGGGTCTGCTCCCCCTGCTTAACACCTTCTCCATCTCCAACATCATCTGCAGTTGGCTCTTCATCTACCCCATATTCATTAAACTCTCCCCCCTTTTGTGGCATTTTCTCTAGGAGAAGGAACTGGTGTAAAATCAACATATCCACCAGATTCTTTGGTTTTCTCTAGAGTCGTAGAATCCAACATAGTCTCTTGCTCATGGAACACTACATCTCTACTTCTAACCATCTTTTTCTTTTCCGAACCCCATAACTTGTAGCCAAATCCCTCATCTCCTTAGCCTAGAAAAATACAAGAAATGACTCTATCATCAAGTTTCTATCTCTGTTCCTTACTTATGTGAGCAAAAGCTTTGCATCCAAACACCTTCAAATGAGAGTAAGTAATATCATGTCCGGACCATACTCTCTCAGGGATGTCAAAGCCCAAAGGAGCAGACGAAGATCTATTAATCAGGTAGCATGCAAATTGAACAGCTTCACCCTATAATGGCTTAAGCAGTTTAGCCATTCTCCGCATACATCTAACTTTCTCCATAATTGTTCTTTTAATTCTTTCGGCCACACCATTATGTTGGGGGGGGGGGGTGCCAGGAACTGTCTTCTCATGTCTGATGCCATGTTCAGAGCAATAATTCTTGAATTCATGGGAAGTATACTCACCCCCATTGTCACTACAAAGAAACTTCAAAAGTTTTCCCGTTTCTTTCTCCACCATGGTATGAAACTTTTGAAGTATTGAAAAACCTGGTCTTTCATTTTTAGGAAATACACCCACACCTTTCGTGAAGCATCGTCAATAAATCTCACAAAATATCTGCTACCACCAAGAGTCTCCACCTCCATGGGACCGTATACATCAGAGTAAACCATATCCAAAATATTCTCTTTTAGTTTTGAATTTTTACTGTGATGCTTGCCAAATAGACAATAGTCACAAGGATTCAATTTTGTACCTTTGGCAGATGGAATGAGGGACTTCTTTGCCAAGATCTGCAATCCTTTTTGACTTATATGAGCCAGCCTTTTATGACACAAATTTAGCGAAGCATCATCCTCGACTGCATTTAGTCCATCTTTTATCAGCTTGACTTGAGTTTTATATAGCGTCGAATACACTGTGCCTCTAGCAACCAACAACGATCCTTTGGTAAGCTTCCATTTTCCATTACTAAAGTTGTTGTAATAACCAACTAGATCCAAAGCGTGCACATAAATTAATTCAGACGCAAATCTGCCACACGTCGCACGTCCTTTAGTGTTAGTGTGAAACCGGTATTAGTTTGAATGCACACATCGCCAACTCCCAAAATGTTTGCATTGCTACTATTTCCCATCTTTACTTTGCCAAAGTCTCCTACTTTGCACATAGTAAAAAGTTCCTTGTTAGAAGTGGCATGGTAAGATGCTGCTGAGATCAACGACCCATTCAACACATGGATCTGCAACATGACACTCTTCTTCCTCAACGGAGAGCAACACCACTTCCCCATCAATTACAAGGGTTATGGTATTTTCATCTTTATTTGGTCTCTGTTTCCTCTGATTCTTCCAAGCTTTACAATTCCTTTTGAAATGTCCTTCTTCACCTCAGTGATAACACTTAAATTTTCTTCTAGGATGAGATCGTGACCTGTATTTGGATTTACTGGATCGTCCTCTACTATTGCTTCTCTCCCCTATTCTCCATGACAAGGGCTTGAGAACTGCTTGCTTCTGAGTCATTCCTTCTTATTTCTTTATTGAACATACTATATTTGACTTGAGACAAAGTCAATTCTCCTTTGGAGCAGAGTTGCTTAACGATACCACCAAAGTTTCCCAGCTTTCCAGTAAAGAACTTAAAAGTAACAAAGCTTGCAATTCGTCTTCCAAAACCAGCTTCATGGAAACCAATTGGTTGACCAAGTTTTGGAAGTCACTCAAGTGTTCTGCAACTAATCTTCCGTATTTGTATTTTAAATTTACCAACTTTCTAATAACGAAAGCTTTCTTTGTGCAGTCTTTCTTTGATACATCTTTTCGATATTTCTCCATAGAGTCTGGGCATTTGTCTATGTGGTCACATGGTAGAATATACACTAGGATCCACCCACTGCCTAATTAGACTAATAGCCTTCCGGTGAGACTTTTTCCAATCTTCTACTGTCATGTTGTTCGACTTTGCATCCCCCTTTCCACAGGATCATACATATCCTTGTAGAAAAGAATATCCTCCATTTTTTGCTTCCAAATGGAGTAGTTTTTGGAAGTGAGCTTGACCATGGTACTCATATTCACCTCCGTTTAATTTATGCATCACAAACCCATAGCTCTACTTGGAGCTCTGATACCACTTGTTGGGCTTTGAGATTGATTCATAGTGTAAATTAAATATAACAACGAACACCAAAATAGATTTGTTAGAGCTAGATCTACTACTAGAGTAGCACAACGATAAGAAGATATGTAAATGGTAGAAAAAAGTAACACTAAATATTTTACGTGCAAAATCCTTCAATACCGAGGGAAAAACCACAGTATAAACTCCAAAAAATATTCCACTATATTTAAGGATAAGTACAATATCCTTTCCACGCTAGACCACACAAGAGATACAAATATAGAGTTTCCCAGTGAGACCCACTCCTATTCAAATACTACAATTTGTAGTACCAATGAGTACTAGTGATGATACCCAAAAATATATCCAATGTATTTTTTCCACACAGTCACTTTTTCTAGGATTTACTCACTTTCTATTTCTCTCTCTCACTGTTTTTCTCAGCTTTGGCTTGTTTGCCTTGGCTTGGATACAATTTGCTAAGAGTCCTATTTATAGAGATGCATCACCGTGTATGTGCAACTTTGTGCACTATATGTTTTGCAACTGCTGAATTATTCATTTTTTTGCTTGTCGTCCAACTCACGTTTTCCTTCCACTCTTTCATTTGGCCTGTCGTTCAACAAGCTTTCGGATAAGTCACCACACAATTGTGGCTTCACATTTGCACTCCCTTTATTTTGTCCTTTGCTAATGGCTGGACACTACAAGATTGCCTACTGTGAAGTATACATGTGGTTTTTTTTTTTTTAAAAAAAGCATAAGACACATTAATAAAGCATGTACAAGGACCTCAGAATCAGAAGGAATAAAGGAATTTCACCTTTTTGGTATGACGGGATTATGGAAGAGCCTATATATGTATCTTGGTTGAGACTTGAAGTTTTTAAACATTTTTTATAAAAGGAAACTACGAATTATCACTTGAGATTCTGTGCTAGCATTTTGATCACTTTATGTATGTGTCTCAAAAGTGCTTAATTGGTGTTTTGACTATTCGTCTGGGTAACGACATAGAATAATTTGAGCAAAGTTTCAAAAAGTATATGATGGAGGGTTCACCCTCCATCCTTATCATCTACTTAAAGTTGAACCTTCCCTTGCCTCGACCACATTAAAGTTTCAAATTTCCTAAGCATCTTTGTTAGCCAGCAGGTTTCGAAAGTAGGAGAACTTTAAGGCACAGTGAAAATGAGGAGAAATGCACTTTTTCGGTGGGCCCCATGACTTTTGTATTTCTCTCCAAAGTTGTGGAGAAATGCAGAGAAATGGAGTTGTGGTCACGCAATAATCGATTATTTTGTATCAATAATCGATTATTTTGTGTGATTTGATACAAAAGTCGATTATTTTGTCAAAATAATCGATTATTTTGTGTGATTTGATACAAATAATCGATTATGTTGTCAAAATAATCGATTATTTATTCAAAATAATCGATTATTTTGTATCAAAAATCGATTATTTTGGTTCTATTTCTCATCTATTTCACTCACCAAACAACCTACTTTCACATTTCTCTTCTATTTCTGACCCATTTCACTCACACCAAACCAAACACCCTTATTTCTCCTCTATTTCACCTCTATTTCACCTCCACTTCTCTTCTTCCCACTTCTGTTCTTTTCATTTCTTTTCTCTCCATTTCTCTACTCTCACCAAACAAAGCCTGATGGAAAGGATCCTGACCTTTAATAGTGATTTCTGATGACTACTAGCCCGTTTGGAATTGAATTGTTGTTACAATCACATTCAATTAAAAGTAACAAGGAGTTCCTTGTGAAAAATGCATCCATGAAACCATATCCCGGTCCCGGACGACAATACACAGTACACATACCATAGTGACTACCTACCTTTAACTTAAGTAGTAAAAATAGTTGACTAAGGTACTTATAAGTTCAATCCTTATTATAACAAATAAAAAGGGAAAATTAAATTTGATCTAAATGAGAAAAAATTCCTGATAAAAAATAACTTTTATTATTTATAATGTTTAAATTAAAATCGTCATGATGATAAAAAATACTGTTTTATTTTCAAGAAATAAATTAATGTGTGCAAAAATGCCCTAATAAAAACAAGAAATAGTTTTTATTTTTAAGACTTAGAAAATTTAAAAAATTATGTGATTTTGGTGCCTAAAAATGCCCTAATAAAAATAAAAACACATTATTTTTATTAAATATAAGAACTAAAAATGAAAAGAAATAAAAATTAATCTTGTAAAAATATCACTTAAGAACTAAAAAAATACTTAAAGCCTTTATTTTTTTCACCCTTTTAATAACTCATGCCCCACTTTGTAAGCTTTGTGTGGTCTTTAGTTGTGCAAGAGTAGTCATTTCCCTTGTTATGAAGTCTGGTTTTATTACCATTATAATAACTATCAAGGCATTTATGCCTTTTAATTGCCCTGAATTCATAACCATCCGAGAGATCAAGATCACCCTATATCTTGACATATAAACAAACTAATTAGATCAGTAAGGTATGGGTCTGGATCCTCTGCCTCGACGAGATCTCAGCCATCCAAAATTTCAAAATACAGATTAAATAAAAATAAAAAAATTAATAAAAAAATTATGGCCGTTGGATTGCAACTGAACTCTTTATGGTACTGGAGAGAATCCCGGCCGGTAAGGTATGGGGTTGGTCATTATACTGGACCAAACTCTTAAATTAAGCTAATTACTAAATTTTTATGATAAACTATTAAACATCCCCGAAGAACCAGTTTTTTGCCGTGCAGAGGAAACAAACATTTTGGACAGAATCAATTAAAAAGTAACCAACAAAGAAAAGAGATGCTTTTAGGTATATGTTAATCATCCATTACTTCAATTGACCACCTTACTTGAAATACATAAAAACAGTAGAAAGAAAGAAAAGTTTTGGTAATTTAAATATTAAAAAAAAAGCCGCAGATCGAACTTTCTAGCATTGGGTTGGATATAACGAAAGCACAATAATTTATGAAGTCCGGTCCAAAATGAACTGCAAGGAAAGCTGAAAAATGCTCTCTTTGCAGAGCCATTACATGTCTGCTACTGAATCCAGGGTCATATCAGTGCTGTAAACAAAAAGAAAAGAAAATGTCAACGGAATTGTTGTTTGCATATAGTTTTCTGTTACAAAAAAGCATGTGGAACATTGGATATGGAATAAACGTGGGTGATGGAGAGAATTGAATCCTTGTCACGCGATATTGTGAAATTGGACGCAATATTTGTGTCCAAATTGTTGAGCTGGAAAATCATGATGGCTTTTTGACCAGAAAAGAAAAATTACAAGGTATTAATTGAAACATTGACCAACTTAATATCTAAGTAAGACTATCTCAAATGTGTAAATTTTATTGTTAAGTAAGACAATCTTGATGGCTTTTTGACAGCTAGGTATTGATTGAAACATTGACCAACTGAACAACCAAACATAAGCCTCTCTCAAGTAGGTGACACCCCCGTTTTTTTCATTTAGAATAAAACAAAAACAAACGCCTCCGTTTTACATCATTACCTTAGGATTCTAACAACTTTATAAACATACAAAAATACAATAGAAAATCAAGCAAATATAAGCAAAAGTTATTATACACATACCTCTGGTTCAGCAGGTTTGGCTTCTTCTGTTTTGAATTCTTCACCTGCATCAGGACATTATCTTTTGAGCCTCACTACTAAGCAGTTCCAAGTGCATTAGCTAAATACAAAGAAGCTTGATTTTGCAAGCGACTAGTAGCTCAAGAAAAAATTGAAATCCAAGAGCTGTCACAGTTTTTTCATTGTTATTCATCCTAATCCTAATTTGATTTTCTTTCAAGGTTCCTAAAAGGGGTTGAGTAAGTGGGAGGGAAGTGACAGTGTTATGGTGACACTGTAACATCAAGCACTTTTGTCTTGGACATCATTGATTAGCAAAAAAGATGTTATGGTATATACCAGGGCACAGACCCAAATGCATCTAATATCAAGTCTCAATCATCAACATACCTCCATCCTCAGGTAAATCAGAGGTCCAGAGAGTCAGGTTGTCTCTCAACAACTGCATTATCAAAGTACTATCTTGTATGACTCTTCACTCAATGTGTCTAACTCCGCAATTGCCTCATCAAAAGCTTGTTTAGCCAGATGACACGCCCTGTAAGTTTCGGTAACAACATTAAAATGGGAGCTAGGCCTAGCAACATACGCAATTTATTGGATTTGGATCTATGCAAATTATAAGTATTGGAAAGCACATGTACAGTGTGATGTGAAGTGAAGTGAAAAAGTCCTACATGTTAGAAGAAGAAGAATGATGCTTTATAAACCTAATGACTATTTAATTGTGTTCTATAAACTTGATGATTAAATAGCCATTTGGGTCAAATGGATCTAATTCAATATATAGATTCACACTTCTAGTCATGCCAAGCTAAACCCAATACATTTGGGCCCAAATGCCAACAGAGTAGCTTGTACAATTAACTCACCTTTCAGGAGAGTTCATTATCTCATAATAGAAAACTGAAAAGTTGAGTGCAAGTCCAAGACGGATTGGATGTGTTGATGGAAGATCTGTGTTTGCGGTGGCTGAAGCAGCCTAGTAAAAGAAATAGCTTACATCAAACATTAGCACCATGCATATAAAGATAAACACCAGAAACCATATATGAATTAGTTCAGTGCTGAAATAAGAGAGATCAAGCACTGACCTCATATGCCTTTAGTGACTGCTCAGCTGCCTCCTTCCTGTCTTGGTCTGTCTTGAACTCAGCAAGATATCGATAATAGTCACCTTTCCTGGATTAAATGAAGCTGAAGGAAATCAAATAGAGAACCAAAGCATGTGAAAACTAGCAACAGATATCATATCATGCTTTATGACATTTAATAAGTAGAATGCTCTGTTACCTTTTATTTCTCAACAAGTAATAAATTAAAAATTACAAAATAAACCCACAATAAACTAATATGATAGAATGTTTTGTTGTGTTGATTTGATACTATTCAGCATTTCTGTATCAAGTAAGGAAGATAACAGAATATATACACAGAAGGCCAATGACTTATTCATGACATTGAACAATTGGTCTCCCTTCTCTCTTATGGTATATATCTATCATATTATATTCCAACATGAATTGAATTTACCAAGAAAATGACACAAGAATGTTACAAACATGACTCACATCTTATAGTAGAAAACGGTAGCTTCTCCTGAGGTGGAAGAAGGAATCAGATGCTGGTCAATGATTGTGAGAATGTCACCGCAATTTTGGATAGTTCCTCCTCGACCTTTTGGCAGTAACTCTTGATCAGTTTCACATTGTTCTCATTTCCTTTAGACTCTTCCTTCTGTTCAATTGAAGACATAATGCGCCAAGAGGCTCTCCGTGCACCAATGACATTTTTATATCCCACTGAGAGGAGGTTCCTCTCTTCTACAGTTAGCTCAAGATCAAGTTTTGCTACTTTTTCATGCATTCAACCATTTCTGTATAATAATAATAATATATTTGAAGGTTCAGAGGGATAGCAACACACAAAACACACACATATTATATATAACACTATTCATTTGTTTGCAATTTGTGTAATAACAGTTTCTAGCATGGGATTGCACCAAAATGCAATCAATATAATCACAATTAATGTTTTAAAAGTAAGTTTTTACAACTGCAATGCCATATCTGTCCTCAATTTCTCACAATTTTAAGGATTGTGATGTAACTGCAACTATGACTAAAATTCAATTGCAATAGTAATCAATCTTGCATAATGTATATCTCAGCGTTGATCAGACTGACACTTCAATAAGAATTAATTTTAACATAAACATCTAAATAGAGTTTTTAATTTGGTTCCCTGTGTACATCTATCCAAACATAAAAACGTGGCTTTTAGATTTTGATTTCTATTTGCACAAATCAAAATAGGGCGTAATTAATGTGAGCAATGTTATGTATTGTTAAGATTAAAAGCACAATGAAACACAAAGGAAAAAGATGGACCTTCATATCTCTCGGCCTGCTCTGAAAGCTTGGCCATGTAAACCTGAGTCTCTCTCTCCTTCTCCGTTGACATTGTTGTGTATATCAGAGGAAGAAAGGAAAAAAATAGTTTGTAATGTGTGTGATGTGTTTGTGGAGAAGAAGAAGAAGAAGAATGCGAGGAAGAAGGGAAGGTGGGGTAGAGTGGTTATATAGATGGAGTAACTCGTGGGGGGAGAGGGTAAGACCGAATCTGGACCGTTGGATGAGAGATTTTGATTTTAAAGAGGAAGCGCCCAAATCGGAAGGACTGCGATGCCTAGTTGTATTGGTAGTTGTATTCTTAATTAATCTTAGGTAAGGCCATTAGACAAGCCAAGGTAATATGTTGGATTTTTGTACAATAAAAAACTTTACCGTGGTGGCGAATTTTAATTTTTTAAAATTTTAAATCAAGTTTTCAAAACTCAATCAATAATTAAAAATTTATTTTTTGTGATTTTCAAAATAGACATTTTAAAAACCACAAAAAAATGTTTTTTAGTTTTGGTTGAGTTATTAAAACGATTCAAAATTTTTAAAAACCAAAAATTGAAAACTCGCAACCACCCTCAACAACCCTGTAGGGATTGCAATAGGCACCCTCTGGGCAGAGTATCGCGTTTATACAAAAAGCTCGTACTCGTGCCCATACCTGCATGGGTAACAATTTTAATGCATGTACCAGTACCCATTGGGTATTTATATGCCCAAACTCGTGCCCGTTACTCACAATTTAGTTAACAATGTGTTGGTAAGCTATTTCAGCTAGCTGAAAGCTGAAACTAGTAGCTGAAACCATTCCAGTTGTATTTGGTAAGGTAGCTTTTTTTGGTAGCTACTAGCTTTTCTTGAAAAGCTACTTGTCTACTTGAGATAGTTTTTTTAAAAAAACTCTCATTTTCAGCTACTAACTGAAAATTAATTACAAGTTTATCCTCAACCATCTCCACTTATCATTATTTACTAATTAATGATGTCCATGTATGTCATTTTACCATTTTCAGCTAGTTTTACCAAACATCTTCAATCAAATCAGCTAGTTTTTAGCTTTCAGCTTTCATCCAGGTTTTCAGGTTTCATCTAGCTTTTCAGTGAGTTTTACCAAACACACTCTAAGTGAAAATTAATAACTTATTAAAAAAATATTAATTAATTGAGAAATTACTTCAAAATCATCCTAACATAATTATTAAATATCAATGACATAACAATTTAATTGAATCGAAACACAATATGTTAATATTTTAAAACAAAACACATGATCTAATGTCAATTTTTATTAAATATTACAATATACTTTCACATCACATTGTTTTATAAACTTGGATATCATGTGTTAACATTCTCTAAGATTTACAAAAAATGATTAATAAACTTATTTGTCATATATTATAAAGTACAAAAACACAAATAGGTAATTTTAAGAAAAATATTTTTAATCTGTATTATTATCATATTTAATCTATATATAATTATATTTGGTACTATTTATTAAATAATTATATATATATATATATATGAGTGCGAGCATGGGGTGAGTTGGACATCAAAGTGCTCGTACCCGCGCCTGTCCCCATGAAAAAATGCAGGCTATTACCGGTACTCGTGCTCATATCCATTTTGCGGCTTTTTACCCTGCCTACTGCAGATAATTTTCGTGGGTACCCATAGAACTTGACCTCAGTTGTCATCCTTAATAAAAATGATATGGAATAGGATCTCTAAGAGCAACTTTATCACTCAATAAGCACCAGTGCTGTATGAGCATTTACCATTTGAGAGGTTTTTGCGAGGAGTGCTTACCGAGCACTGGTGCTCAGTTGAACACCGGTGCTTTAAAAGTTTTTTTGACATTCCCGCCGGTTTAAACACCGGGTAATGCTACTGAAAAGCTGCTACTTTCGCAGGCGCAATGGTACAACTTTGCAGAGCATTCGTATTTTTATTTTTATTATTATTATTTTTATATTCCCACCCTCGGTAATTTTTTTTTGCCTTACATTCCTGGGGGTTTAAAGCCCCAATAATTTTTTTTTGCCTTGTCATTTCCTGGGGTTGAAAACTGTAGAAACCACAAGAAACACTAGAAGGGGGGGTTGAATAGTGTTTTATGAATCTTAACTGATTTTGGAAAACCTTTTCACAAGCAGCACTTTTCACAAAGAAGTTTTTATAACTTGCTAAAACTGGGAGTTGTATACTTGTTGAAGTAACTTCAGCAGGTTCAATAAAACAGTTTGGAAAACTTGTTTCAATCTCTTTAAAATAGTTTTTCAGCTTTAAGTTATAAAACAACAATTTTCGAACCCTCCAAGTTAGTATAAACCAAATATAAATGAGTTGAGGGTAAAAGAAGACTTAACCAAAGATTTATACTGGTTCACTCACTACCACTGTGAGCTACGTCCAGTCCCAAAGCCAAACAACTAAGGATTTCCACTATCTGATCAGATATACAAGTACTCTTTTACTGTCAAGCCTCTTCAGGCTCTACTACAACAAGTATTGTTTCATACCAAGCCTCTCCAGACTCTAAACCAAGTATTGATTAAACAACAAGCCTCTCCAGGCTCAAACAGAAAACTGTTTAGAAGAAAGATTGCTTAAGCTTTGAAACTACACAAGTTTAAAGCCTAAACTGGGTAACATGTACAATCTACTGAGATGAACTCAGAATATGAAACTTTAGTACAAATGAAATAGAGTGTAAATATTTCTTAGAGAAATTTTGCAGCACTTCAGCAAGTTCACGTTTGTTCTCTATGTTCTTCTCTGCATGAAGACTTGTATTTATAGAGAGAGATATGAGACCGTTTAGACGCTCTATAAATCTCGTTGTGAAATAGCTTTATTTCCATTGAGATACAAGCTTCTGATAGCTGGCAATAGCAGACACAACAGAGGTAGGTGTGCAACAGCTCTGACTCTACTTTTTTGAGCAAATTGTACTTTCACAGCAGAGACCACCTTTTTGGTGAATATGAATTTGAAATATACCAAAAAGTTTTGATTTTCCTTGCCAGAAGGAGAGGGGTGCAGACAACTGGCAGAAAGCAACAAAAAGACTTGAGTCTTCAAAAAGGATCATCAAAGAAACTCATTTCCATGATGATACAATTCTCAGTACGACGTCTTGTGAAGTCTATTAATCAGTTTGAGCATTCAAACTTGACTCAAAGACTTAATATCCTTTAGCTTTAATGATTAACAAATAGGATTATAATAAGAACAAATAAGATTATGTAAACAGATTCTACTGAGAAAGGTATTGGTTTGTTGATTGTGTTTCAGGTTGAAATATTCATTAGAAGAAGAAGAAGATTTGATGAACAGAACCAGAATCAGAAGATAAGGATCAGAAGAACAAATGCAGGATTTAATATAAAGGTTGTCTGAAGTAAAGCAACTCATCTGAAGTGCAGAAGCTGTCTGAAGTAAGCAACTCGTCAGAAGCATAGAAGTTGTCTGAAGTGTTAGAACAACAGGAAAAACTAGAAGGGGGGGTTGAATAGTGTTTTAAGATTTTCGATTGTTTTTGGAAATCATTAATTTAAATCATGAAGATGAATGATGTTTAAAATGAATCTTAAGATCAGAGATAATTAAAACGTGCGGAAGATAAGAAAGATAAAGTTTCTTTTAAGTCTTAAGATTATTTTAAACAGATACTTCTCAATATATCTTCTGAAGATTATTACATTGAATGTTTGTCAAAACTGTTTCTGAAATACTTCAGATGACTATAGGTTGTCTGAAGTCTGTTCCAGATTTCTGAACCGAGGTCTTTCGAGACTCACTTCAGATAATTGTTTCAGAAGTAATTCAAAAGACATTCTTTATAATGCTTCAAGTGATGTGAGAAACATCTCATGTTTTGTTCTTATGAAAGATCATTTTATTGAAATCGTTGTGTTAAGTTTGTTATGAAAATAACTTTTCAATCCCCAACATAAATAAGAAAACTGTAAATAGAGAAGTTAAGGGAAAGAAGACTTAGGCACAAAGTTTATCCTGGTTCACCCACAAATCCGTGAGCTACATCCAGTCCTAGAGGCAAACAACCACAGGATTTTCCACTATCTGAACTCAGATACAAGGATTATTTTACCACAGACTCTTCAAGCTAAACAATGAGTATTCTTTGTTTTCAACTGCCTCTCCAGGCAACACAATGAGTATTCTTTGCTTATCAACTGCCTCTCCAGGCAACTCAATGAGTACAGTCTCTCCAGACACAATGAGTGCAGTCTCTCTAGACATCACGAGTACAGTCTCTCCAGACACCACGAGTACAGTCTCTCCAGACACCACGAGTACAGTCTCTCCAGACATCACGAGTACAGTCTCTCCAGACATCACGAATACAGTCTCTCCAGACATCACGAGTACAGTCTCTCCAGACATCACGAGTACAGTCTCTCCAGACATCACGAGTACAGTCTCTCCAGACACAAGTATTCTTTCTTCCACCAAGCCTCTCCAGGTTCTCAGACACATAAAGTGTTGAGTAGTTTCACTACTCAATCCAAGTTAGATGTTCTCCAGAACCTCTAAACTTAGATTCTACTTGTACATAGAGATTACTGAGTACACACTCAAGATACAGACATTACAAACTAGTACAAGGATAACAGTGATACAAGTGTTTGAATTAAGTACAATCCCTGTCTTTCTATGAGGAATGCATCCTCTGAGAGTAGGCTAACTAAGATGTGAAATGATGCTCCAGCCTTGTTCTCAAAGCATTAGTTTCCATGGGCTACATTCTCACCCATATCATAGGAACACCAAGGTATATCAAAGCTTCAAACCGTACCCAGTTTGATAGTCATTTGTTCAGCATGATTGCCTTTCGAAGAATCAATTCACTTGATCAAACAGACCAACTGAACAACCTAACTAACTGACCAACTAGTCAGTAGCCTGATTGAGAACCAACTCTCTAATCAAACTTCGTTGACATCTTCATGATCCACTTAAGCTCAGGTCAACTCTTGTTAACCATAAGGCACTCAACCTGATAAACTAGTTTGATTCTGTTGATCAACAATTTGTCTGACTGACCAATAGGTCGGCAGCATGGTTGATTCTCTTTCAACCTTTTCAACCTGGTTGATTCAAGTAAGCATGGTCAACAACCAATAAGGTTTTTCTGATACATCTTGATCAACTGATTGAACCAAGTGAATGAGTTCAACATCTTCAAATTCTTCCTTGAGGCTATTTATATGTTCTGTTGGAATATAGCCGTTTGAAGATGATTCATAATACCGTTGAGATAATTGATGATGTGGCTCATATAGCCATTGTGTAATAGGGTCTCAAACGGTTGCTTCTTCTTAAGCAAATAAGTGTTCAGATAGTCCTGTTCTGACACTTCTGTAGATGAGCTCTTTAGAGAGATTATTTTGCATGTTCTCTCTCTTGATATCCTTTTGCTTTTCTTCAGCTGTCTTGTGATTTCTTCTGCGTTCCTCAGCTGACTTCTGATTTCCTCTGCTTTTCTTAGGAGTGTATATGAGGAGCTATCCGTTGGATTTGTCTTTTTGTCGACTCTGTATATACTCCTTTTTCATTTGCTCCTGACATCATATCTTCTTTGGGTGTGATGTCTTCTTCAATGGTTGTTTCTTGTAGATGATAAAATATGTTTGAATTAAAATATTTCATTCAAACATTTTTCTTTGTTGCTTCTGCTTAGTCTCCTGATCACCCCTGTATGGCAGCAGTCGCAGGTGTAGGTCGGCGCACGCAGATCCTTTATGTTGCAGGTGCAGCATGCGTTGCCGAAAGTCTTTGCCGAGTTTCCTTATTTGTGAAGGACTTTGGTCGAGGTATAAAAGTATGTTTAGCTTTTATACTGAAATGCCTTTTGTTGCAGGTGCAACAGTCATTAGAGAAAGTCATTGCAGAGTTTCCTCATTTGTGCAAGACTTTGATTGAGGCATAAAAGCATGTTTAGCTTTTATACTGATATAAGTGTACTCCATTTTGGTAGAGTGTGCTTCACACTTTAGCAACGTCTTCAAGAGATAAATTCTTGATTCTGTTTATAGGCTTCTTCAGATAGTCTTCACGTTTTCATACGGTCTTCACGTCTTCAGATGGCTTGCGCACTTCAGACGACTTCAGCACTTCAGACGACTTCAGCACTTCAGACGGCTTGCGTTATTCAGACAGCTTCTATGCTTCAGACGAGTTGCTTACTTCAGACAGCTTCTGTACTCCAGACGAGTTGCTTTACTTCAGACAACCTTTATATTAAATCCTGCATTTGTTCTTTTGATCCTTATCTTCTGATTCTGATTCTGTTCATCAAATCTTCTTCTTCTTCTTATGAATATTTCAACCTGAAACACGACCAACAAACCAATACCTTTCTCAGTAGAATCTGTTTTATATAATCTTATTTGTTCTTATTATACTCTTATTTGTTAATCATTAAAACTAAAGGATATTAAGTCTTTGAGTCAAGTTGAATGCTCAAACTGATTAACAGACTTCACAATCTCCCCCTTTTTAATGATGACAAATAAGATATGCATAACTTACAAAATGTTTTAGGAAAGATGGTTAAGTATATAGAAGGCTCCCCCTATCTATAATACTCCCCCTGAGAAGAACATTTATTCTTTAGTTTTGTTAAATGTTGCCAATTGTTATTATTCTAATTGCTAACAAGATTAGATATATTTTGTTAACTTATCCTTTAGAAACTAGATGTTAATCTTTAGATTCCAATTGTTAGTACTTCTTAGAAACTAGATGTTAATCTTTTAGATACCAATTATTAATCAGATGTTAATCTTTTTAGATACCAATTATTATTGTTTGTTATTCATTGAAAACTAATATTACCACATATTGTTAACTTATCACAGATACCGATTGTTATAATTACACTGTTATTACATATACCAATTGTTATTTCTGACATACATCATTTTATTATTTATATATTTTTCCCTTATTTTTCTATTTCTCCCCTATTTCTCCCCTTTTATATTCTTTCAGTACATACAACATCATTTTGTGAATTTTATATTTCTCCCCCTTTTGTCATTAATTAAAAAGGTTCATAGTTTCATCCTGTTGAGTTTCAGATATATCTTCCTATTTTAAGTTCATTTACTGTTATAAATTATGTTTAGCCGTATTTCTTTACTGATTATATTTCTCCCCCCTTGTTATCCTATATTAAAGTTTTTAGACATTGTCTGAATCTTGATATTAGTTGTTCTAATTTTGCAGGGACATTATTACTCAAATTGTTATTATTATTATTCAGATACCAAAGATTAAGGAATAAATACCGACTGTTAATAATAATTTTTAAACAAGAGAAACTGAAATAAAAACAGAAATACACAAGGTTAAATTTTGTCAAAACATTTGATAAATACAAAAGCAGGTTTTCATAAAAAGAAAAGAGGTTACATTCCAAAAATAGAATGTATCCATCCATTGCTTCCTTCGAAGGCCTGAGGCATAGCCTTATAGACTTCATCTCTTTCAAAGCTATCACTACTCCTTCTGCTGCAAAAGCTTCAGGAGTTGCCTCAGAGCCCCAGACTTCATCCCAACCGTGCCTTACTGCACGCATTCTCCTTCTAGCCGCTGGGACGATGGAGGTGCATCATGTGAGTCTGTGTCTCGATCATTAGCCACCACCTTACTTCCAAGAACCACTTTGTCAGTAGTTCTTTTAATAAGATTGACTATTCTGGGATCTCCCAATGATCTTCCAGTCCACCTGTGATGCAGCAAGATCACCATGGTCCAAGTATAGAGAAACGGGTTTTCAGATGAACCCTTTCCCTTACTCTTCATTCTATACATCATCCAAGATGACTTGATCTTTGCCTCAACATGTTCCAGAGGTCCTTCTTCTGTTTTTCCTTTGCTTCTTCATCATCCTTCTGGGAGCCACTTACTCAGAACCTTAGACAAAGCTATAGAGGAGCTTTGAAGATGTGAGTTTGTGTGAGGGGCTCTTGTGAATTTATAGGACTTTGAAGAAAGGGTAAAATAGAGAAGTAAGGAAAATGAATCCATTGGATTGTTGTTCACGCGATGTATATGGGCTCAGATAGCTTTTTATGATGACAGTTTCAAACCTTGAAAGTATTGAAACGTGCATCATTGATTGGTCATAGATGAAGCCGTATAGGAAACTGAGTCATTAGCATGGATAAAGTAAGTTTTGGAAAACGTTTTTGGAAAAAATGATTAAGAAGAGACATAAAAACGTATTAGAAGATATTACTTTTTAGAAACACCTTTTTAGAAACAGAAAAGAAAGAAAAATAGAATAGAATATGTGAGAAAACATTTAAGAAGAAAATTTTTGAAAACAGATTTTATGGTATCAGAGCAAAGGATTTTATGATTATTCTTATTTGAGAAGCTTTTAATTTGTTGAGTCTTTTATGTTTTTAATTATTAATTAAAATTTTATTTGTTGATTAAAAATCTTTTACTAGAGAACAATTTTTCACGGATATTTAAGTTTTAAGGTGAAGTGATGTTACCATTAGATTTCCTCATTATTCTCTAGATGGAAGAAAGCTTTTCTGACATTGCACCTTTCTTTGAAGACTTTTCTTCTTCTGAGGTCGCTTGATGTCTGCAAATCCTCCTTTTAGTCTTTTGTCTTTTTGTGCTTCAGAGAATCTTTGAACAATCATCTTAACCTGTCCCTCAAGGATTGAAATAGACTTTAATGACTTGAGTTTCCATTACTTTAACATTCCTGACCCACAATTTTAGGAGGTTCACCGAGAGCCTTCTGAACAGGTTCAGAAAGTAGAGATGTTACTAAGTCAAAATTATCTTTTCAAGCGTAGAGGTAGGCTCAGTGCTTTGTATATCAATCGTCTTAACATTTATGACCCACAATTTCAGTAAGTTCATTGTGAACTGTCTGAACAGGTTCAGACAATGGAGATGATATCACACTTAGACATTCTTTTAGATCCTTGATTCATCTTTTTACACATGGCATTTCCTCCGGCTGATCTTCTTTTAGCTTATTTTTAAAAACCTGTTTTTCTGAAACATACACAAACTAAAAATACCTTTCAGTAGCACTTGATATATTTTAAAAGAATTAGTTAATCATTAAAACAAATGTCTTAGGTTAATAGTTTTAATTTAAGTAATCAATTGTCTTAATATATAAATTTTAATTCTGTTATCACATTTTAAATACTGTTTTTAGGTTAATTAAATGTCTTATCTTTTAGTGATACCATTTTTTATTTAGTTAAGAAAGAATTATGTTGAAGATATGACTAACTATGCACGAATAAAGGCACATATAAACAATTGGAAAACAAGGAAATCAATCACAACAGAATATTAATATTATAAAAGCATAAATACAAAGACTTAGAAACAGAATATTAAGATTTTAAAGATTAAAGACTTAGAAACAAAAACACAGGTATTTCATTGATCATTAGATTGGTTCTCATCAGCTTTTCCCTTTTTCAGCCCTAAGCTTTTGGAGTTCTCTTCTTTGCAGCACTCAATCTCTTTGAAAGTCGAGTCACCCTATCATTCACCTTATTTAGATTCATTGCACTTGATGTCATCCTTTTCCTCTTGTGAAACCTTAAGTGGGTGTCTTCAGTTTCTTCTTTAATGCGTGGAGCAAAGATAGAAGGAATGACCACTTGATTTTCAGGAGCTTCTTCTCTTTCAATAAGAGTCTGGTCTAACTCAGTATATGCAGCCGGAGTGAAGAAATTAGGAGACGATTGATCAAAGAGACTTTCCATAGGAAATCCCTTGTGCATAAAATTTTCATGATTAGGGTGTTATGAGGATAGAGATTCTCATTGCCTATCTCATCTCTGTACATCATCTGATACAACAGCACCCAAGAGAGATTGACTTTCTTTTTCGACAGCAAGAGTCCCAATACAAACCTCTCAATCATGCTTATAGTTAAATTGTTTCTTCCTCTGGGAAGAATGCAGCAGTTTAGTACAGCAAGGAGGGCTCTGGGTGTGCTCAGAAGTTGAGAAGGTCTGAAAGGAGCAATCCTTCTTCTTCCAAAAAGATGTTGGTCTAGAACAAATGTTCCACCATGAAGAGATTCCCATCTTTGGAAGTATTGTTCCCCTCTGTCAGGAACACCTATGATTTTAGCAATAAGTTTGGTGTCCACAAACAGTGATCTTCCCATTACTTTCGTTTCAATCCCGGTTCTGTTGGGGCCAGATATGATCTTTGATATTTTCCCAGAACTCCATTACACTTTACTTATGCCATGAGGAGGAAATGTTGTTGAAGTAAGGAGGTCCATCCAACAGCATCAAAGTATTTAGAAATCTTGTAACCTGCCTCGTCGAATTCTGAGAGATTTACCATCTTGCATGGGATAATTTTCTCATAAAAAACTGAGGGTAGCAGAGTTACTTGATAATACTGAAGCATTTGCCATAGGTACTATAGAGCAGTTGATCTTTCCGAGATGAAGGTGCTTTGGCCTTTTAGAGAAAGGATTTGATTGGAGTGTAATTTCCATGTTGATCATTGAATCCTTTATATGGGTAGGAGATCGTGCTTCAAGCATTAATGAAGTAACGGTTGGGTACTGAGGTGTGGGAAATAGTGCATCGTGCCGATTGAGAGAAACCGTTTAATGATGCAATGATTCATATCGTGCCGTTTCATATTTTTTTTTTAAAAAATAACAATTATGACTAACATACACGACTCTTCATCTATTTTACAGATTACATGCAACAATTAATGATCACACATATATTCACGCATGCAATGCAGATAATTTACACACAAAACAAGTAATACGCATACATATATAGGACAATTATTATGCAACAATTTATTTTCACACAAGTACACTTATGTAATAATAATTTCAATAAAACAAAACATTCAGCAGATAAGCAATTATACTTAAATTAGATTTAAACAAAGATAGGAAAGGTGTTACCCGTTTGTGACCTAGAGATAGATACACTTTCCTTTTCCAGCTATATCCTTCTGAAAGATGCCTTGTATGAATAGTGAGTTTTAAGAAAAGGATTTCTTTTCTCATTATCATTCTTCAGAGTTGCTTCAGCTTGGTGAGATTTCCATCTTCTGAGGATCTACTCCTTCTGCATTTGTTAGATGCTCAACCCGAAGGTGAGCTCTGATACCAATTGTTAGAACCACAGGAAACACTAGAAGGGGAGGTTGAATAGTGTTTTTAAGCTTTTCGATTGTATTTGGAAATCTTTAATTTAAATCATGAAGATGAATGATGTTTAAAATGAATCTTAAGATCAGAGGATAATTAAAACGTGCGGAAGATAAGAAAAATAAAGTTTCTTTTAAGTCTTAAGATTATTTTAAACAGATACTTCTCAATATATCTTCTGAAGATTATTACATTGAATGTTTTCCCAAAACTGTTTCTGAAATACTTCAGATGACTATAGGTTTTCTGAAGTCTGTTCCAGATTTCTGAACCGAGGTCTTTCGAGACTCACATCAGATAATTGTTCAGAAGTACATTTCACAAGACATTCTTTATAATGCTTCAACTGATGTGAGAAACATCTCATGTTTTGTTCTTATGAAAGATCATTTTATTGAAATCGTTGTGTTTAAGTTTGTTATGAAAACAACTTTCAATCCCCAACATAAATAAGAAAACTGTAAATTAGAGAAGTTAAGGGAAAGAAGACTTCGGCACAAAGTTTATCCTGGTTCACCCACAAATCCGTGAGCTTACATCCAGTCCCAGAGGAAAACAACACTGGATTTTTCCCACTATCTGAACTCAGATACAAGGATTATTTTACCACGACTCTTCAAGCTAACAATGAGTATTACATTATTTTCAACTGCCTCTCCAGGCAACACAATGAGTATTCTTTGCTTATCAACTGCCTCTCAGGCAACTCAATGAGTTACAGTCTCTCCAGACACAACGAGTCAGACCAGTCAGTCTATGGCTCCAGACTCACGAGTACAGTCTCTTCAGACATCACGAGTACAGTCTCTCCAGACATCACGAGTATAGTCTCTCTCCCAAAATCACGAGTACAGTCTCTCCAAGACATCACGAGTATAGTCTCTCCAGACACAAGTATTCTTTCTTCCACCAAGCCTCTCTAGGCTCTCAGACACATAAAGTGTTGAGTAGTTTCACTACTCAATCCAAGTTAGATGTTCGCCAGAACCTCTAAACTTAGATTCTACTTGTACATAGAGATTACTGAGTACACACTCAGATACAGACATTACAAACTAAGTACAAGGATAGACAGTGATACAAGTGTTTGAATTAGGTACAATCCCTGTCTTTCTATGAGGAATGCATCCTCTGAGAGTAGGCTAACTAAGATGTGAAATGATGCTCCAACCTTGTTTCTCAAACCATTAGTTTCCATGGGCTACATTCTCACCCATATCATAGGAACACCAAGGTATATCAAAGCCTCAAACCGTACCCAGTTTGATAGTCATTTGTTCAGCATGATTGCCTTTCGAACAATCAATTCACTTAATCAAACAGACCAACTAAACAACCTAACTAACTGACCAGCTAGTCAGTAGCCTGATTGAGAACCAACTCTCTGATCAAACTTCGTTGGCATCTTCATGATCCACTTAAGCTCAAGTCAACTCTTGTTAACCATAAGGCACTCAACCTGATTAACTAGTTTGATTCTGTTGATCAACAATTTTGTCTGACTGACCAATAGGTCGGCAGCATGGTTGATTTTCTTTCAACCTTTTTAACCTGGTTGATTCAAGTAAGCATGGTCAACAACCAATAAGGTTTTCTGATACATCTTGATCAACTGATTGAACCAAGTGAATGAGTTCAACATCTTCAAATTCTTCCTTGAGGCTATTTATATGTTCTATTGGAATATAGCCGTTTGAAGATGATTCATAATACCGTTGAGATAATTGATGATGTGGCTCATATAGCCATTGTGTAATAGGGTCTCAAACGGTTGCTTCTTCTTAAGCAAATAAGTGTTCAGATAGTCCTGTTCTGACACTTCTGTAGATGAGCTCTTTAGAGAGATTATTTTGCATGTTCTCTCTCTTGATATCCTTTTGCTTTTCTTCAGCTGTCTTGTGATTTCTTCTGCGTTCCTCAGCTGACTTCTGATTTCCTCTGCTTTTCTTAGGAGTGTATATGAGGAGCTATCCGTTGGATTTGTCCTTTTGTCGATTCTGTGTATACTCCTTTTTCGTTTGCTCCTGACATCATATCTTCTTTGGGTGTGATGTCTTGTTCAATGGCTGTTTCTTGCAGATGATAAAATATGTTTGAATTAAAATATTTCATTCAAACATTTTTCTTTGTTGCTTCTGCTTAGTCTCCTGATCACCCCTGTATGGCAGCAGCCGCAGGTGCAGGTCTGCGCACGCAGATCCCTTATGTTGCAGGTGCAGCATGCGTTGCCGAAAGTCTTTGCCGAGTTTCCTTATTTGTG
Source organism: Sesbania bispinosa (assembly GCA_026901365.1). Taxonomy (NCBI): domain Eukaryota; kingdom Viridiplantae; phylum Streptophyta; class Magnoliopsida; order Fabales; family Fabaceae; genus Sesbania; species Sesbania bispinosa. The sequence goes on from QLOH01000415.1 coordinate 564,021, forward strand.
AAGGACTTTGGTCGAGGTATAAAAGTATGTTTAGCTTTTATACTGAAATGCCTTTTGTTGCTGGTGCAACAGTCATTAGAGAAAGTCATTGCAGAGTTTCCTCATTTGTGCAAGACTTTGATTGAGGCATAAAAACATGTTTAGCTTTTATACTGATATAAGTGTACTCCATTTTGGTAGAGTGTGCTTCACACTTTAGCAATGTCTTCAAGAGATAAATTCTTGATTCTGTTTATAGGCTTCTTCAGATAGTCTTCACGTCTTCATACGGTCTTCACGTCTTCAGATGGCTTGCGCACTTCAGACGGCTTCAGCACTTCAGACGATTTCAGCACTTCAGACGCCTTCAGCACTTCAGACGGCTTCAGCACTTCAGACGACTTGCGTTCTTCAGACAGCTTCTATGCTTCAGACGAGTTGCTTACTTCAGACAGCTTCTGTACTCCAGACGAGTTGCTTTACTTCAGACAACCTTTATATTAAATCCTGCATTTGTTCTTCTAATCCTAATCTTCTGATTCTGATTCTGTTCATTAAATCTTCTTCTTCTTGTAATGAATATTTCAACCTGAAACACGATCAACAAACCAATACCTTTCTCAGTAGAATCTGTTTATATAATCTTATTTGTTCTTATTATACTCTTATTTGGTAATCATTAAAACTAAAGGATATTAAGTCTTTGAGTCAAGTTTGAATGCTCAAACTGATTAATAGACTTCACATGAAGAACGCAAGCCGTCTGAAGTACTGAAGCCGTCTGAAGTGCTGAAGCCGTCTGAAGTGCTGAAGCCATCTGAAGACGTGAAGACCATCTGAAGACGTGAAGACCATCTGAAGACGTGAAGACCGTATTAAGACATGAAGACTATCTAAAGAAGCCTACAAACAGAATCAAGAATTTATCTCTTGAAGACGTTGCTAAAGTGTAAAGCACACTCTACCAAAATGGAGTACACTTATATCAGTATAAAAGCTAAACATGCTTTTATGCCTCAATCAAAGTCTTGCACAAATGAGGAAACTCTGCAATGACTTTCTCTAATGACTGCTGCACCTGCAACAAAACGGCATTTCAGTATAAAAGCTAAACATACTTTTATACCTCGACCAAAGTCTTTCACAAATAAGGAAACTCGGCAAAGACTTTCGGCAACGCATGCTGCACCTGCAACATAAGGGATCTGCGTGCGCAGACCTGGACCTGCGACTGCTGCCATACAGAGGTGATCAAAAGACTAAGAAAAAGCAACCAGAAAGATGTTTGAATAAAATATGTTAAATTCAACATCTTTATTCATCTACATCTCAGAAGAAGAAGAAATTAGTGCAGAGGTCAAAACTATGATTCAACGGCTATAATATCATATATCTTTATTCAAAAGAAGAAACTGCAACAACAGCTATTCGACAAGACATCTCACTCAAAGAAGAAAGAAGAAATGGTGTCAGGAAGCAAACTGAAAAGGAGCATATACAAAATAAGCTAAAGGACAAATCCAACAGATATCTCCTCATATACACTCCTAAGAAAAGCAGAGGAAATCAGAAGTCAGCTGAGGAACGCAGAAGAAATCACAAGACAGCTGAAGAAAAGCAAAAGGATATCAAGAGAGAGAACATGCATAATAATATCAAGAAAATCTCTCTAAAAGAGCTCATCTACAGAAGTGTCAAAACAAGACTGTCTGAACACTTATTTGCTTAAGGAGAAGCAACCGTTTGAGACATTACTATACAACGGCTATATGAGCCACATCATCAATTATCTCAACGGTATTATGAATCATCTTCAAACGGCTATATTCCAACAGAACATATAAATAGCCTCAAGACTGAATTTGAAGATGTTGGTTGTTGGTTGAAAAGGTTGAAAGAGAATAACCATACTGTTGACCTATTGGTCGGTTAGTCAAAGATTGTTCAGAAGAACAACCAACCAGGTTGTGCTTAATCTCAAATGAACCAAGAATGGTTTATAGTCGCAAGTATACCTTGGCTATTCCAATGATACGGGTGAGAATGTAGCCCATGGAAACCAATGGTTGGAGAACAAGGCTGAAGCTCAAATCCAGTATCTATCTAGCCAATTCTCAGAGGATGTCATTCCTCACATCAGAGACAGGATTGTACCTAATTTATACACTTGTATCACTGTCTTAACCTTGTACTTAGAATTCAACCTTTGTATCCTGAGTAGTACTCAGTTAACCTCTAGTATAGGAAGAAATTAAGTTTATGTTTCATGGAAACTTAACTTAGTTCAAATTGTAAACACTTTATGTGTCAGAGAGCCTGGAGAGGCTTGGTGGAAGAAAGAATACTCATACACTACTGTGGTTAGTGTCTGAGAGCCTGGAGAGGCTTGGTGGAAGAAAGAATACTTAGTTGCAAAGCCTGGAGAGGCTAGAATGAAAAAGAATACTGCATATGTTGCCTGGAGAGGCAGTTGAAAACAAAAGAATACTTAGTCGTAATGCCTGGAGAGGCTAGACTGAAAAAGAATACTGCATAAGTTGCCTGGAGAAGCAGTTGAAAACAAAGGAATACTTGGTGTTGTCTGGAGAGACTATACTCGTGTTGTCTGGAGAGACTGTACTCGTGATGTCTGGAGAGACTGTACTCATGATGTCTGGAGAGACGGTACTCGGTAGAGCCGGAGAGGCTTGCCTGAAAAATAATACTGCATGAGTTTCCTGGAGAGGCAGTTGAAAATGAAAGAATACTCATTGTTTAGCCTGAAGAGGCTGTGGTAAAATAATACTTGTATCTGAGTTCAGATAGTGGAAAATCCAGTTGTTGTTTGACTCTGGGACTGGATGTAGCTCACGGGTTTGTGGGTGAACCAGGATAAATTTTGTGCCTAAATCTTCTTTCCCTTAATCTCTTTATTTACAGTTTTCATATTTATGTTGGGGATTGAAAAGTTATTTTCATAACAAACTTAACACAACGATTTCAATAAAATGATCTTTCATAAGAACAAAACATGAGATGTTTCTCATATCACTTGAAGCATTACAAAGAATGTCTTTTGAATTACTTCTGAAACAATTATCTGAAGTGAGTCTGGAAAGACCTCAGTTCAGAAATCTGGAGCAGATTTCAGACAACCTATAGTCATCTGAAGTATTTCAGAAACAGTTTTGAAAAACATTCAATGTAATAATCTTCAGAAGATATCTTGAGAAGTATCTGTTTAAAATAATCTTAAGACTTAAAAGAAACTTTATTTTTCTTATCTTCTGCACGTTTTAATTATCTGTGATCTTAAGATTCATTTTAAACATTATTCATCTTAATGATTTAAATAAAAGATTTACAAGATTGACACGAAAAGCTTAAAACACTATTCAACCCCCCTTCTAGTGTTTCCTGTGGTTCTAACACGCCTCTCGTCTTCAGAAGGTTCACTGGCTTCAGCAGGTCCTGATACTTCAGCAGGTTCCTCTCCTTCAGAAGGTTGCACCACTTCAGAGGGTTGAATAACTTCTGAGAGTTGCTAATTCAGAAGGTTGCTGAAACACAGAAAAATACCTTTAAGAGAATTTGTTCCTTCCAGAATATTTTAACCAAATTTGTTTTACATTAAAACTTAGGTTTATGAGACTTAAAACATTATTAATTACTTAATAGTATTTTTGAGACTCAACATTATCCCCCCCTTTTTAATGATGACAAATTTTCTTAAACTTGCAAATATCTGAAGGGAAATTTTAAAAGAATTAAGTTTAAAGAATTCTCCCCCTTTCTCAGATACTTAAGCAGAATGCTTGCTGCCCTTGAATATAAGATTTCTTCTCTAAAAAACACTTAAACTTCATATTTTGTTAGTTTATATTACTCCCCCCTTTTGTCATCAATCAAAAGGGTAGACAGAGCTTGCTGAAGTAATAAATGTGCAACAGAGCAATAAAGTCAGGGTATTAAAGCAGCTGATAGATCACATATCAGAGTAGATAAAAGTGCAGCAAAAGTTCAGCAAGTATGCATATATTAGCAAGTTCAAATATCAGAGAGTGCAAGGATGTACAAATTATCTCTTATGAACTTAAACCTATCTTCAGCAAGCGGTTTTGTGAATATATCAGCCCATTGATGCTCTGTGTCAATGAACTTAATATCAAAAACACCTTTCTGAACATAGTCTCTAATGAAATGATGCTTGATTTCTATATGCTTAGCCCTAGAATGCTGGATGGGATTGATGCAATGAATGCATGCAAACAGCCAGGTCATATGAAGGCTGATTTCCCAAGCTGAAGAAAACTTCTTTTAAGAAGAAGAAATTCTTGAAGAAAAAGAAGGGTTTGATGGCTACATGGGAGGACCTGGATGATTCAACTTCAAAAGAAGAAGATGAATATGCTGAAGAAGCTAATTTATGTTTGATGGCAAGCTTACCTTCTTCAGACAACATTGAATCAGAATTAATCCCTCAAACCTTGCAAGACTTGTATGATGATTTGCTGGAAAGTTCTAAGGAGCTTTTCTAAGAGTACAAGGATCTATCTCGAGCTTATACTAAGGTTGCATCTAAAACTGAAGCTCTTGAGATTGAAAACCTTTTACTCAAGGAAAAACTCTTGAACTCTGAAATTAGTAGTTCAGAAGGTTTGACAAAAGAAAATAAAAGTCTTAAAATACAAGTTGCTGAACTTACTAAGGACCTTGCCAACTTTGTTAATGGAACTGAGAACCTCAACAGAATGTTGGGTATTCAAAAGAATTCCAAGAACAAAGGTGGTTTGGGATATTCCGACAGTGAATCATCACATGATTCCAAGTTTAAACCTGCTAATAAAGCTATGAAAGGTAGGGGATGCTCACATTGTGGGAAGCGTGGACATCATGTGTCTCAGTGCAAGCACAAGAAGAAGGGCAAACCTATTTCTAACAAAAGAGGACCCAAAAAGATATGGGTACCTAAATCTCTGATTGTTCCTGTTGCAGATGTGTTTAATAGGACAAAGGAGACACCACAAATGGTATTTGGATAGTGGCTACTCGCGACACATGACGGGAGAAAGGTCTTTGTTCCAAAACCTTAGACCTAAAGATGGAAGTGTGGTCACCTTTGGAGGGAATCAGAAAGGAAAGATCACAGGTATAGAATCTGTAGGTATCTCCCCTCTATCTGTTATTTAGATTGTTCTCCTTGTGGAAGGACTTCAACACAACCTTTTGAGCATAAGTCAATTATGTGACAATGGATATGTTGTGTCCTTTACTAGGGATGGATGTGTAGTCAAAGATGCTTCAGATCAAATTATTTTTACTGCTAAGAGACACAACAATGTGTACAAAATAGATCTTGAGGAACTTGTATATCAAAATGTGACTTGTCTTCTTTTTGTTAAAGATGAAAAACATATTTGGCATCAGAAACTTGGGTATGCCAGCTTGAGATCAATCTCAAAGTTAACAAAACACAACCATGTAAAAGGACTGCCTAAGCTCTCTTTCAAATCTGATATTTTATGTGAAAACTGTCTTAAAGGTAAACAGACAAGAAACTCTTTTAAGAGTAAAAATGTTATGTCTACCTCAAGACATTTAGAACTACTTCACATTGATCTGTTTGGTCCTACAAGAACTGAAAGTATTGCTGGTAAGAAATATGGTTTGGTCATTGTGGATGACTACTCTAGATTTACATGGGTGATATTCCTCAAAAGCAAGGATGAGACTTTTGAGAATTTCACAAAATTCTGTAAGAAGGTGCAAAATGAAAAGGGATTTTGCATATCTGCTATCAGAAGTGACCATGGTGGTGAGTTTGAAAACTTAAGCTTCAACATGTTTTGTGATGAGAATGGGATCTCTCACAACTTCTCTGTGGCAAGAACACCTCAGCAAAATGGGGTTGTTGAGAGAAAGTACAGAAGCTTGCATGAGATGGGTAGAACCATGCTCACTTCAAGCAACCTACCAAGATCATTCTGGGCAAAAGTTGTTCACACAGCTTGCTACATTCAAAACAACATTTTGGTAAGGCCAGTTCTCAAAAGAACTCCCTATCAATTATGGAGAGGAAGGAAATCCAACATTTCATACTTTCACATTTTTGGCTGAGTGTTTCATACTTAACACCAAAGATGACCTTGGAAAATTTGATTCTAAATCTGACAAAGGATTCTTCATTGGTTATTCAGAAACTTCAAAGGCTTATAGAGTTTATAACTCTAGAACCTTGATAGTAGAAGAATCAATCCATGTTAGATTTAATGATGCTGAAGAGATTGATAGGGAACTATCAGATCAAGAAGATGATTTTGCAGGAATGGAACTGAATCAAACTTCAGAGAAGACAAAGGTAAAAAATGAAGAAACCTGCTGAAGGACCCTCTGAAGTACCTGCCGAGCAATTTTCTGGTCAACCTGCTGAAGCTAATCCTCTTCAAAGAGTTAATGTTGAGTCTCAGATTGAGCATGTATTTCCTCGCAGAAATGAGTGGAGATACAAGTCTCATCATCCTCGGGAGCAAATCATTGGTGAAACTTCAGAAGGTGTAAAAACAAGATCAAGACTTAGAGAAGTCAATAATCTTGCCTTCCTTTCTGAAATTGAGCCAAAGACTATTGATGAAGCTCTGCATGATGAAGGGTGGATCCTAGCCATGCAGGAAGAGCTGAATCAATTTGCCAAGAGTGATGTCTGGACTCTTGTTCCTAAACCCCATGGGAAAACAATTATTGGAACCAAATGAGTGTTCAGAAACAAGCTCTCTGAAGATGGACAAATGATCATAAACAAAGCTAGATCGGTTGCTCAAGGCTACAATCAACAAGAAGGTATTGATTTCACAGAAACCTTTGCACCTGTAGCTAGGCTTGAAGCTATTAGGATTTTACTTTCCTATGTAGCCAATAATGGAATCAAACTATATCAGATGGATGTAAAAAGTGCCTTCCTTAATGGGTTCATTGAGGAAGAGGTGTTTGTTAGACAACCCCCTGGTTTTGAAAATTTAACTTTTCCTGATCATATTTTTAAATTGAAAAAGGCTCTATATGGTCTTAAATAAGCTCCCAGAGCTTGGTATGATAGATTGAGCAATTTACTTGTAAAAAATGGTTTTGTAAGAGGAAAGGTTGATACAACCCTTTTTAGAAAAATGTCTAACAAAGATCTAATTCTTGTTTAGATTTATGTTGATGACATTATATTTGGACCAACAAATTCTTCATTATGCACAGAGTTTACAAGGTTAATGCAATCTGAGTTTTAAATGAGTTTAATGGGTGAACTCAAGTTTTTCTTAGGGCTTCAGATTAAGCAAGATTTTGAATGTATATGGATCCATCAGGAGAAATATACAAAAGAAATGCTTAAGAAGTTCAATATGCATGATTGCAAACCTATGTCAACTCCCATGCATCCCTCTACCATCTTAAGTAAAAATGAAGGAGAAGAATGTGTTGACCCAACTATGTATAGAGGCATGATTGGATCCCTACTGTATCTTATAGCAAGCAGACCTGACATCATGTTCAGTGTTTGTCTGTGTGCAAGATTCCAATCTGATCCAAGAATAACTCATTACAAGGATGTAAAAAGAATTTTCAGATATCTCAATGGTACTACTAATCTTGGTCTATGCTATAAGAAGAGTAAGGACTGCAGGTTATTAGGATATTGTGGTGCTGACTTTGTTGGGGATAGAGTTGAGAGAAAATCAACAAGTGGAGGATGCCGCTTCATTGGAGAAAATATGACAAGCTAGGGTAGCAAAAGGCAAAGCACCACAGCTCTCTCAACTGTTGAAGCTGAGTATATTGCTGCTGCATGCTGTTGCTCACAGCTGCTTTGGGTAAAGTATCAGCTTGAGGATTTTAATATCTCTGTTAAATCTATTCTTGTGTTATGTAATAATACAAGTGCAATAAATCTTTCTAAAAATCCCATCCAACATTCTAGAGCAAAGCATATAGAGATCAAGCATCATTTCATTAGAGACTATGTTCAGAAAGGTGTTTTTGATATTAAGTTCATTGACACAGAGCATCAAGGGGCTGATATATTAACAAAACCCCTTGCTGAAGATAGGTTTAAGTTCATAAGAGATAATCTGCACATCCTTGCACTCTCTGATATTTGAACTTGCTGATATATGTGTGTCTGCTGAATTTGATTACTCTTGCTGTATTTTCTTTTACTTTGATACATGATCTATCAACAACTTTAATACCCTGAATTTATTGCTCTGTTGCATAATTATTACTTCAGCAAGCTCTAGATACCCTTTTGATTGATGACAAAAAGGGGAGTAATATAAACTAACAAAATATGAAGTTTAAGTGTTTTCAGAGAAGAAATCTTTTGTCCACGGGGAGCAAACACTTATCTAAGTATCTGACAAAGGGGGAGATTCTTTCTAAATTTAATTCTATATTATTTCCCTTCAGATATTTGCAAGTTTAAGCAAATTTGTCATTATTAAAAAGGGGGAGAATGTTGAGTCTCAAAAATATTATTAAGTAATTAATAATGTTTTAAGTCTCATAATCCTAAGTTTTAATGAACAACAAATTTGGTTAAAGTATTCTGGAAGATAGTACATATTCTTTTAAAGGTATTTTCTGTGTTTCAGCATCTCTCTAAAAGAGCAACTCTCCAAAGTTATGCAACCCTCTGAAGAGTCACAACCTGCTGAAGCCAGAGAACTCTCTGAAGTCGGGAGACGTCGTACTGAGTAACGTATCATCTTGGGAGTGAGTCTCTCTGAAGATCCCTTTGAAGACTCAAGTCTTTTCATAGCTTTCTGCCAGCTGTCTGCACCTCGCTTTTTCTGGCAAGGCAAATCAGAAACTTTTTGGCATATTTCAAATTCCTGTTCACCAAAAAGGAAGTCTCTGCTGTGAAAGTACACAGTGCTCAGGAAAGTAGAGTCAGCGCTGCTACACACCTACCTCTGCTATGTCTGCTGCTGCAAGCCATCAGAAGCTTATGTCTCAATAGGAGAAAAGCTCTAACAACGGGATTTAAGAGAATTCTAAACGGTCTCAAGCTCTCTCTCTATAATTACAAGTCTTCATGTAGAGAAGAAAATAGAGAACGAATGTCAACTTGCTGAAGTGCTGCAAAAATTCTCTGAAGAAATATTTTCACTCTGTTCTTATTTGTACTCAAATTTCATTTATCCTGAGTTATCCTCAGTTATCTTGTACAAGTTTATTTCAGTTTTAGTCAGGAACTTTGTTTAGTTCAGTAACTTAAACAAATCTCTTTGTAAACACTATTAAGTTTCTGAGAGCGTGGGGAGGCTTGGTGGAAGAAAGAATACTCGTTGTTGAGCCTGGACATGCTTGTGGTTTAAACAATACTTGCAGTAGAGCCTGGATAGGCTTGGTAGGAAAGAATACTTGTTGTCGTAGAGCCTAAAGAGGCTTGATAGAAAAGAATACTTGTAATCTCTGAGATTAGTGAAAATCCTTAGTTGGTTGGCTGTGGGACTGGACGTAGCTCACAGTGGTGGTGGGTGAACCAGTACAAATCTTTGGCTAAGTCTTCTCCTACCCTTAACTCCTTCATATTTGGTTTATACTGGCGTGGAGGGTTTTGAGATTGTTGTTTTGTAACTCTAAGCTGAAAAATGATCTTAGTAAACTGAAAAACAAGTTTTCTGAACTGTTTTGTTGAACTTGCTGAAGTTGCTTCAGCAAGTATAAAACTTCCAGTTTCAGCAAGTTATAAGAATTCCTTTGTGAAAAGTGCTTCTTGTGAAAGGTTTTCCAAAATTAGTTTAAGATTTATAAAACACTATTCAACCCCCGTTCTAGTGTTTCCTGTGGTTTCTACAGTGCATCTCCCGATGGGTGATATACAACATGAATCACCTTTTATTGTCGTCAGACCGAGAAAAATGAAATCAACGGATATAAATAGGCATGATAATCAAACTTGAAACTGCGGGTATTGATCCTCCCTCGCCCCGATTTTGACGGGGAAAACCCGCTTTGACCGGGTTTTAGTAAAATCCGCCCCCGGCCCCGCCCCTGCCCCTTCCCATGTAGGAAAACACAGGGAAACACTAGAAGGGGGGTTGAATAGTGTTTCAATGGAAACTTTTTGTTTTTCAGAAGAACTTTAATAAAACTGCTTCTGAAATACTTCAGATGATACGAGATTGTCTAAAGTGAGTTGCTACATTCTGAACTAGGTTCAGACGCAAAGAATATTTTAGAAAATAGTTTATTTGAAGATAAAAATTTCACACTTAAATACTTTTCAAACCCCTTAGTTAGTTTAAACTGAATTTAAATAGTTTAAGGGATAGAGTACTCAGCCAAGATTTATCTTGGTTCACTTACTACCACTGTGAGCTACGTCCAGTCCCAGGGCAAACCACCACTGGATTTCCACTAATCTTGCAAGATTACAAGTATTCTTTTCTGTCAAGCCTCTTCAGGCTCTACATCAAGTATTGTTTCTTCCACCAAGCCTCTTCAGGCTCTCAGACACTTATCCAAGTGTATACCAAGTATTCTTTCAAACAGAAAGCCTCTCCAAGCTTATAACCCAAACTGGTTAAAGGTTTAAACAGAACGTTGAACAACTATCTTCAAATGATAGCTTGAACCAAAGAGAAATGTACACTCAACTGAGATTCACTCAGGATCTGAAATATAACAAATGTACAGGAATTTACAGAGTAAATTTTCACAGCATTTTGGCAGAGTATTCTTTCTTTGATAGCTTCACTTCTCTTCTGTTTTTCATACTGCATGGAACATATATATATAGGCTTCAAGAAGAGATAACCGTTGTCAAATAGCATTAAATGTTCCAGGAGACGTTTGAGACACACTCTGTCCAATATGTTCTGAGCAATCTTAGGTGCAGCAAGTCTGCGCACATAATGCTTTTGAGCAGGTACAACAGCGTTGCATACTTTCCTTAAAAATGCTAAACATTTGAACGAGGAGAGAAAGCAGCTTTGATTCTTATGCTGAAAAGGGTTAGACCATTGGGATGGACGTTCTTCTTACACAACAACGTCTTCAAAGGTCAAACCTTAATCCATATACCTTCAGCCTTGAGATGCAAGGAGTGCTTCAGAAGAACTTCAAGTCTTCAGATGAGAAGCACTCTTCAGACAAGGCCGCTCCTTCAGACGATCTGAGGCTACCAGATGAAGTTGATCTTTCAGACGATCTTTCCTCATAAATATGATCTAAAACATTGCAACAAACTGTGAAAGCGTAGTATCATATAAATGCCTCTTTATTTTATATTTGTTATTCATTAAAACTTAAGAGAGTGAGACTAAACAACCCCACCTTTAACGGGGGCGCGGGGGCGGGTTTGGGGTGCAAGAACCCACCCCGCCCCTCGAATCCGCCCCGATATAACAATCGTATAATTTTATTATACTAATACTTAAATAATAAAGGTATTCTTATATATTTTCCTTAAAATATAATATACTTCTTAAGCTTTTTTATTTTTTTAGGATTATCAATGCCTATATTTACGTCTTATTTGAATTATAATATATTAGATATATATGACTTATTTAAATACATGTATTTAAGTTATAAAAAATAGAGAAAAAATAAATAATAAAGAAGGTGAAAAACCCGCAGGTTTCCCCGAACCCGACGGGGACCTACGGGGATGGGGTTGTGTTTCATAATTTTATACCTGGTCTCTTTAAACCCGAACCTCCCCGACTTTTACAGGGGCGGAGATGGGGAGATCAAAACTCGTCCCGACCCGCCCTGTTGCCATGACTAGTTATAAACGTTTATTGGCAATTGGATGAAATCAGTCATCAAATTTTTTCTGAGATAAAATTTTTTTTTGCATTTTGACCCTGTTATTTTATTAATTGCTTCATGTTGTCCTTAGGCTTTATATATGATGGTCTTTGTGATTTGGCCGGAAAAAGGATGGTCATTCATTTTCTTTGGTTAGGTGGATAATTTTCCGGCGACATCAATTTCCTGTGGTGGTTATTCGGAGAAGTAGCCGCTGAAACACTCTCCACAGACCTTGACTGACAAACTAATAGCCCTTCCTATGCTAAACGATTCCCAAACTAGGGTTGCATATGTCGGTGGTGAAAATGAAATGAGTTTCAGATCCTTATCTCTGAATTGAACAATTTACTTCTTATAAACTAATAAATTTTTTGAATACAATCCTCTTTAATGATTACGTCATCTCTTGCAAATTATCTTACATAAAATACCATGTAGCAACTTTTCTTTTTGCCAAAAAGGTAAACATAACCAGTGTTAGCCAGTCTCTAGGGTAGAGTAACATGTGAACAACCCATTCACAAGATCCATTGTAGCCTTCACCACAATAATGATATATAGACACCCATCTATTCTAAATAGTAACATCCATTTAACACTTCTCATTTCTCTCTATCTCTGTCTTGTTACATTAGATCACTTATCACATGTATCACTTCTATTCTCTCCTCCTTTCTCTCTCTTGATACCAACCACCATCCATATACTAATATGTCATCTACCGACAAAGCCTGACGCAATTGGCACAAATAGTACCTTACGCATGTTGACATGAGTTCGATTATTGGTCATGTATATGAAAAAAGCTTTGTCGGGAAAAAGCAAAACTCACTAAGATAATCCCTACACCTCTCGAAACCCTTAATTAACACACATATACTAATAAGTTGTTCGTTGTTGTTTAATTCTATATATAATAAATCTCAATATGGTTAGCCATGTGGCCCACGAGGCTACATCTTATTCTTTCTCCCCAAATACATGGGTCACAATTGAAAGCTTGTAACAATCTCATGCCTCCTTTAGGTCTCTACAAAATTAAAAAGAAAGAAAAAATTCAGAAATTATAAACACTCACACACTTTGGAACCCCTTGAGATTTCCACTATTCTTGTAAAATCCTTTACAAGAGATGAACACTCACACACCTTGGAACCCCTTCCCTTGTGTTGAGTTTCACCCACAATTCACGAGAGGCACCCTCTCTTTAACCACACAATATAAGAATAATTGTTTGTATACTGATGAACTCTCTTTTAGAGTAGATGATACAAGTTGAAGTTTCTATAAGAATCCTTAATAATTTGCAAGTATTTGGCCAAAATGATTCTTAAAGAGATTTCTCACTTTTTGTTATTTCACATTGTAATCTCCTGATTTTTCGAAATGAAGACACATATTTATATTAGAACAATTGAAGCTTTGTATCTTTTGATAAGGAATTGTGTCTCTTCATAATTTTCAGAAAAATCTCGCTGGTAATCGATTACCAATATGTTGTAATCGATTACACACTTCAACTTTTGAACCGTTGTGTCTTTAAATTTGAATTTTGAACTTTCTGCTCTCTGGTAATCGATTACAACATCTGGCAATCGATTACCAGAACTAAAATTTCGTTTCTGAAATTGAATGCTCGCTGGTAATCGGTTACCACTTCAAAATATTTATTTTGAACTTAATTTTAGTTCATAAAACATTTTTGCATAAACTTTATTTTAAAGGCCAAATTACTTGCAAAGTCTAGAATTCTTTTAACACTTTATCTAACTAGACTAATACTTATCTAACATCACTTGTAGTCTTGATCTTGCATTGACCTTTCTCCTTGCTCTTTCTCTTTCTTTTGCCAATTCCTTTTGTCAATCTTGTAATCTCATTTTCTTTCCATTGGCATCATCAAAACCTGCATATAATATATCTACAAGTATATGCATCTACAATCTCCCCCCTTTTGATGATGACAACCATCTTTAAGGGAAGAAAGAAATAAACATTTCAAGTATACATATATAGTTCATTTCCCCTTTAGTCTCTCCCTTAGTATTTGTCTTTTTAGAAACAATGCTATATTTTGGGGACAAACAATATTAACAATATTTGGGGACAAAATAGTTTTCTTTTCTTTCTAGAAATATTTGGGGATAAAATAAAATTTCATAGTCCTTTCCTTTCCTTTTCTTTCCCCAAATTAACTTTTTAAAATTTCATATCATAGAGTTCTTTTCTTTCCCTTTCTCTCCCCCTTTGGCATCATCAAGAATAATCAAAGAGCATCACACAACACACTAAACAAGATATATCCATAAGGAACAATGTATTAGCCAAACAGTGTATTAGCCAAGTAAAAAAATCATATCTTTGTAATTGTTACGATTACCTTTGTAATTGATTACATGTGCAAAATGGTTTTCATATCTAGCAATTTTATGAGTTTAATTTAGAGAACTCTAAGATTCCTAACTCTCTTCTAATTTATTTCCAATTATCCATTTTGTTCCTATAATTGAATGATCACTTGGTCTATCAACTAGTTTCCATACATGATTTCTTTTCAAATTGATTTAACTTTTCTTGCATAGAAATAATCCAATGTTTATCTCTTAAGGATTCATCAATTTTTTTAATTTCAATTTTAGAAATTAAAGCCATATTATTTTATATATCTTTAAGAGAGTGTCTAGTTGTTACCCCTTTTGAAATATCTCCAATGATGTTGTTAAAAGGATGATCTCTTAAAGTTCTCCACTCTCTTGGAAGATCCATGTTGGTTTGATTCTCTTCTATTGTAGAATCTTCTATGTTTTCCTTTTCTTTTTCTTTGTGGACTTCTTCATGTATGTGAGTATCTTCAAAAGTTTCTTTGTTGTTATCTTCATAAGTGACATGTCCACTGTTTTTGGGAGTAATGTCAATAAGCTTTGAAGTATCTCCCTTCATATGCTTGGAGCATCCACCATCAAGATACCATTGTGAGTGCATTGCCATCAAGCACAGCTACAACACAATTCTTAACTTTTGGTACCCATATCATCTTGGGTCCTTGAATGTTAGTTTTGGGGAGGGTGCTTTTTGGAACCCAAATCATATGTCCATGTTGAACACCATTCTTTCTTATATTACAAGTAGATGCACTATGTCCCTTTCTACCACAATAGTTACATTTAATAAATGGGCTAGTAGACATGTTATGTGAGATAAAGAAATTTTTGTAAAGCTTTTGTTGCTTTGAAGGATCATATCCTAATCCAGCTTTATCAAATACACATCTTTGGTTTCCTAATATTATATCTAAGTTATTTTTGCCAAGAATGAATTTTGAAAGTGTATTATTTAACTTATTAATTTCTTCTTTGTATTTGTGGTAAGATATACAAGAATGAGTTTCTTTACTAATTTCTAAATTATTAATAGAACTTTGATTTTCATTTTTAGAATTTATTAACTTAAGTTCATATTTAAGACTATCTAATTCTTCACTCAACTTTGAGATTTCCTTCTCTAATTTAGAAGTTGTTTTCTTATAGGATGATACTAATTTTGCAAGTTTAAATGATTCTTCATGTAAATCATTAAAAGCATCTTGAAGTTCATCAAAGGTAATAGAGATGTTATTGTTTGAAGATGTTACCTCTTTTTCGCTATCATAATTTTTGGCAATGAGTCCCAAGTTCATAACTTCATTTTCTGAGTCACTAGAGTCCATGTCATTATCATCCCTATATTTCTTGTTGGATTTTTCCATTTTTCTTTTATAGATTGGACATTCTAGTCTCAATAGTTCCAATTAATGTTCTTGAAGTTTTCCAAATAGTGAATGAAGGGACATGGTTGTAAGATCCTTTGATTATGCAATTGCGGTCACTTTTGGCTGCCATTGCCTACTCAAACATCTTAAAACTTTGTTAATTAAATCTTCATTTGGAAAATTTTTCCCTAATGATGCATGATGATTAACTATATGAGTGAATCTCTTTTGCATGTCTTGTATGCTCTCATTTTGGTTCATGCTAAACAATTCATATTCATGAGTAAGAGTGTTTATTCTAGATCTTTTAACATCACTTGTACCCTCATGTGTTACTTCTACTGTATCCCACATTTCTTTTGCATTTTTGCAATTTGAAACTCTAAAGAACTCATCTATGCCTAATGCAGATGCAATTATGTTTTTGGCTTTCAAATTGTATTGGACTTTTCTTTTGTCATCTTTACTCCATTGCTCTTTAGGTATTATTTTGACTTCATTTCCTACTTGTATTGAGGGAATAAAAAGACCATTTTCTACAGCATCCCAAATATTTAGATCTATTGATTCTATGAAGATTTGCATTCGAGATTTCCAATAGTGAAAACCTTCTCCATTAAATACAGGGGTTCTATTGAATGAATTTCCTTCAGCGAAAAGGGAATTGGATGAGGCCATATTTAATCTTGAGGCTTCTAATCCTTGTACAAGATACAAGCTTTGATACCACTTGTTAGACAAGCGGCCTCAAATAACTTAAGAGGGGGGGGGTGAATTAAGTTAATCCAAATTATCTCTTTTTCGTTCACTTACTTATTTTATCTTTTACTATAATTAAAACTCTTCTTTTATAATGAAATATGAATGCAAAACTCCTAATCTCTTAATATATAATAAATTTGCAATCACAATCAATAAGTAAAAGTTAAGGGAAGAAGAAATGCAAACTCAATTTATACTGGTTCGGCCAACCCTTGCCTACGTCTAGTCCTCAAGTCACCCACTTGAGATTTCCACTATTCTTGTAAAATCCTTTACAAAAGATGAACACTCACACACCTTGGAACCCCTTCCCTTGTGTTGAGTTTCACCGACAATTCACGAGAGGCACCCTCTCTTTAACCACACAATATAAGAATAATTGTTTGTACACTGATGAACTCTCTTTTAGAGTAGATGATACAACTTGAAGTTCCTATAAGAATCCTTAATAATTTGCAAGTATTTGGCCAAAATGATTCTTAAAGAGATTTCTCACTTTTTGTTATTTCACATTGTAATCTCCTGATTTTTCGAAATGAAGACACATATTTATATTAGAACAATTGAAGCTTTGTATCTTTTGATAAGGAATTGTGTCTCTTCATAATTTTTAGAAAAATCTCGCTGGTAATCGATTACCAATATGTTGTAATCGATTACACACTTCAACTTTTGAACCGTTGTGTCATTAAATTTGAATTTTGAACTTTCTGCTCTCTGGTAATCGATTACCAGAACCAAAATTTCGTTTCTGAAATTGAATGCTCGCTGGTAATCGATTACAATCCAACTGGTAGTCGATTACCAGTTCAAAATATTTATTTTAAACTTTATTTTGGTTCATAAAACATTTTTGCATAAACTTTATTTTAAAAACCAAATTACTTGCAAAGTCTAGAATTCTTTTAACACTTTATCTAACTAGACTAATACTTATCTAACATCACTTGTAGTCTTGATCTTGCATTGACCTTTCTCCTTGCTCTTTCTCTTTCTTTTGCCAATTCCTTTTGTCAATCTTGTAATCTCACTTTCTTTCCATTGACATCATCAAAACCTGCGTATAATATATCTACAAGTATATGCATCTACATTTTTTACGGTTTATCATTAAGCTTTACCAAGGGTCTCTCAACTAGTAAAAAACAATGTTGTCTGTTGTATTGTACAAATTAGATGGAGATATACATACATACACACACGAATATATATAATGAATTCCTTTGAATTATTTTTGTCATTTTCTAAAAAAAAAACACTTAAAACAACTATAATAGGATTATATTCTTTTTATGTAGAATTTATTAATATTATAATTTTCTATTTCTTTTCTCTCACAAGATAATATTGTCAAGTTACTAACTAATATGCTCATTCAAGCGAGAGCCTCTCGCTTGAGCGAGCATATTAGTAAAAATCAACATTTTGGTTACTGATATCCTCGCTTGAGCGAGAAGCCTCTCGCTAAAGTGCAATTAATCCAGAAACATGGGTTTGCTTTCGCTCAAGCGAGAAGGCTTTCGCTTGAGCGAGACAAAGCTAGAGAGGAATGAGGGGTTTTTCCCGAAGAATAAGGCTCAAGCGAGAAAGTTCTTGCTTGAGTGAGAATGCGAATCTCCTAGGGAATATTTCCTCTCGCTCAAGCGAGAAGGTCCTCGCTTGAGCGAGAGTGCGTGAAATAGCTTTTAATGTTATTTTTGTTTTAGGGTGTCTCATTTATGGCTTCCACCACATTTTTCCTCTCTCTATGAATGGCTTCCACCTCATTGAAGGAAGAGATCCCATGAACCAAATACACTAAAAACTGCTACACTAAAATTCGAAACTCCATGAATGGCTTCCACCATATTCTTCCTCTCTCCCCTCTTCCTTGTCTTTTCTCTCTCCCGCCTCCATCATCCTCAACGCCACCGAGATCCTCTCCACCTATGGCTTTGAAGCCATGGCCATCAACCTTGAGTTGGCATCGCAGACTCATGCCCCGCTACAAACCCACTCTATCACCATATTCGCCCCATCGATTTTGTTGAGTCTCAGAATTAATTTAATTAGATTCAAGACTCATTATCCTTCGTTTTAATGATTAACAAATTAGACTGTATAGAAACAGGTTCTACTAAGAAAGGTATTTTTCTTTGTGTTTTAGAAACTCTACAGAAGCAATTCTTTAAAGATGATCAATCTGCTGAGCTGAAGAAAGGAACCTGCTGAAGAAATGCAACATACTAAGGGAAGAATATTGCAGCAACCATCTGAAGAAAAGAGTACAACCTACTAAAGAACGAACTTGTTGAAGATGGTCAACCTTCTGGAATTGATCAGACTCACTGAAGAACAGAATCTGTGGAAGCTTCTGAAGCCAGAGACGTTATGCTACTCTTCGAAGACTTAATGAGTCAATTTGAATAACACATTAAAAGACTCAAGTCATGGCAAAGCCTTAATGGTTAAGCTTAAGCAGTTTCAAGGTAAAATCAAAAGCAGGTTGGCGAAGTTTCACTTCCTGACACCAACAAAAGGAAACCTGCTGCAGTAAAGCGAACAGAGGTCAGAGATAGAGTCAGCGCTGCTGCACACCTACTCTAGTCTCTGTGATACGCTATCAGAAGCCCGCATCTCAACAAGGAGAAAAGATAAATCATAACGGGTTTCAAGAGAAGTCTAATGGACATTTACATCTCAATCTAAATACAGTACTTCTTGCAGAAGAAAGAGAGAGGAACATCAACCTGCTGAAGTATTAGAAATTCTCTCAAGAAAGATTAAGAGCCAAACTGCTGTGTGTCAGAACTAATTCATACCTTCACACCTACTTTGCTAAAGACAAAAGCTAAACAAAGGAGAAGGTATTGCATAACGGCTCCAAGAACGTTAATCATTCCTTCTCAACGGTAATTTAAGCAATCTTCAACGGCTATATTTCCAGAGCATATAAATAGTCTTACGAAAGACTTTGAAGATTGGAGAACCTTTGGTGAACCATGGGCTTGAATGAATCATTAGACAAACAATAGAAAAGCACAAGAGAGAACTGGCAGAAACACAAAATGATATCTTATAAAGCAAACTCTCTGAAGAAGAAAAATCTGTTACAGAGATTAGGATGAGCTAAACGTATACACTTGTATCTCTGTATTTCCTTGTACTTAGATTTACCCTCTGTATCCTGAGTTTTACTCAGTTATCCCTTTGTACAAGAAGAACCTGAGTTTAAGTTTCTCAGAAACTTAAACTTAGTTTACATTGTAAACACTGCAAAATGTCTGAGAGCCTGGAGAGGCTTGGAGGAACAAAGAATACTCGTTTGGGCCTGGAGAGGCCAAGTGTGCAAAGAATACTCGTTGGGCCTGGAGAGGCCATGTGTGCAAAGAATACTCATTGGGCCTGGAGAGGCAAGGTGTGCAAATAATACTCGGTTGAGCCTAGAGAGACTATGTCAAAATAATACTTGTATCTGAGTTCAGATAGTGGAAAATCCAGTGGTGTGTTTGCCGTGGGACTGGACGTAGCTCACTGTGTTGGTGGGTGAACCAGGATAAATCTCTGTGTTAAGATCTCTCTACCCTTATCTCTTTACTTTCAGTTTAAACTAACCAAGAAGGGTTTAAGAAAAGTTGTTTTATTAATCGGAGCAGAAAACAATCTTTTCAATAAGAGAAAATAGTTTCAAAAAGGCTTTTGTTCAACCTTCTGAATTCCATCAACAAGTTGCCGAACTTCCCAGTTTCGGAAGGTTGATCAAATATTTTCAAATCATTGTTGCTTGTTTCAAAAGGTTTTCAAAAATCTGTAAAGATTATTAAAAAACTATTCAACCCCCCTTCTAGTGTTTCTTGTGGTCCTAACAGTTGGTATCAGAGCTTAACCCCGGGTTAAGCATCTAACAGATGCTGAGGAAGAAGATCCAGATGGAAACCAAAACAAGCTTTGAAGAGAACTTATGAAGCTGATCAACAAGAAGCAACAAGAGTGTCTTTGAAGACAATGTTGAGTCTCAACAAATACAGATCTTCAAATACTTAAGTATTTCTATTGGTAACATTGTTTCATTTTATTACTTTAATATTTGTGAATATTTGAATTTGTTTAAAAAATTATTTGCACATATTCTTTTATAAGTTTCTGATTTTCTGCAAGGTTGCCTCGTAAAAATCATCTTGTCGTTTAGTGCTCACTTTTGAAAAATCGTTCATTTTAATTTTTATTTTTAATAGAATTTGAAAAGCCAAGCTTTGAAATCTGAAATCAACATTGATGACTGGGTTCTTTATGACTGAGGCTCTTCACTTGTCCACTCAATGATGTACGTTGCACGACTTCCAGAGCCTGAAGCTGTCATCATTAATGCTGTCTGATCCTATATATGTTCCGTGTGAGACCATCCAAAAGATACAATCTCCTTGCTTCTCTCTGCTATCTCATGCCTCAAAGTCCTTTAAATTCTCAAGAGTTATCAAGACAACCTCATCACTTCCAAGCTCCTCTTAACTGTGGAAAGTGTGAGATCAAAGTGCGATTTCTCTGAGGGACGATGAAGAGGCTAAAGAAGATGGAACAAGAAATCATTATCAACAATGATACTCTGGAAATAGTGTTGAAAGCTGATGAGGCTCTGACTACTCCAGATGGGGGAGATCAAGATGGAAGAACAGGAAAGTTGATTCTGCTGCATCAAGCAGCAGATCCATCCAGAGTCGGAAGAATCATGCTTCACTCACCTTCCATGGGAAGAGAAGATCTCGTTGCATCACCAGCTACTTGTTGAAGAGCTGGTCGATCACTTTGTACCCAATCTTATGAGGGGATCCACTATAAATGTGACCCTGATGATTGATGTCAAGGGTGGTAGTCGAAATACTGTGTTAAATGATGCAATCCTCTTGTTCTAGTTGTTAGAAGGAGATTTCCTGTAGCATGCACGGTTGAGGAACAAGTACAGGCTCAAGAGGCACTGTTGAGGCTTCAAGCTGTAGTAGATGCGGCAGTTGAGGATGGACTCAAAAGAAACTTTAGTCTTGTTGAAAACGAGTCTCAATGTTAAAAGCTTTGGTTTCTATTTTCATGTATTTGTAAAAGTTTTCACAAAATTTTAATACATGAGAATTCTCTGAAAAAAGTTGTGTGCATCTGTCTGTGAATCTGTTGTGTTTTGTTGCTCTGAATCAAGTCATTAGATAGAAGTAGTTGTTAGGATTACAGGAAACACTAGAAGGGGGGTTGAATAGTGTTTTAAATCCTTACAGATTTCCTGGAAAACCTTTCGAAACAAGCAAAGCTAATTTGAAAATATTTTATCAACCTTCCGAAACTGGAAGTTCAGCAACTTGCTGATGCAACTCAGAAGGTTGAGTGAAAGCCTCTTTTAAATTATTTTCTCTTAAAGAAAAGATTGTTTTATGCTCCGATTAATAAAACTACTTTTCTTTATCCCTCTTTGGTTAGTTTAAACAGATAACAGCGGAAAGTAAGAAGGTAAGGGAAGAGAGAACTTAACACAGAGATTTATACTGGTTCACCCACTAACCCAGTGAGGTACATCCAGTCCCAGGGCAAACCACCACTGGATTTTCCACTAATCCCGCAAGATTACAAGTATTATTTTACCCCAACCTCTTCAGGCTTAACATCAAGTATTCTTTATTTTCAACTCCCTCTTCGGGCAACTCATGCTGTATTCTTTGCACACCTGGCCTCTCTAGGCCCAACGAGTATTCTTTGTTTTCAACTGCCTCTCCAGGAAACTTAAGCAGTATTCTTTTATAGACAAGCCTCTCCAGGCTCAACGAGTATTCTTTCTTCCACCAAGCCTCTCCAGGCTCTCAGACACTTAATAGTGTTTACAATTTAAACTAAGTTTAAGTTTCTAAGAAACATAAACTTAGGTTCTTCTTGTACAAAGGGATTATTGAGTATAACTCAGGATACATAAAATGAATTCTAAGTACAAGGATAGGACAAAGATACAAGTGTATAAATTTAGGTTCAATCTCGTCTCTGTATGAGGGATAACTTCCTCAGAGAATTGGCTCGGTAGGATGTTGATTTGAGCTTCAGCCGGTTCTCTCTTGGGCTTGACTATGGTTTATCTTGAGATTCATTCTAGCCCTGGGTTCACCAAAGGTTCGCCAATCTTTAAAGTCTTTCATGAGGCTATTTATTTGTTATGATAAAATATAGCCGTTGAAGTTTGTTTAGTATACCATTGAGAAATGTAGCCGTTGGAAATTGCTTGGTATACTTTCTTAGAGCCGTTGTGAAATAACATCTCTTTAGCTTATCTTCTGTCTTGCGTAGGTGTGTAGGTATGAATAAGTTCTGACACATAGCAGTTAGGCTCTTAATCTTGTTTAAGAGAGTTTCTGATATTTCAGCAGGTTGATGCTCATTTTCTCTCTTCTTCTCTTTACAACAGGAAGTCTTTTGTCTGAATAGAGATGAGAACGTTAGACTTCACTTTTGTCCTGTTGTGAGTTCAGCTTTTCTTCTCACTTGAGGTGCAGGCCTCTGATCGTGTGATGCAGAGATGGTACATGAGTAGGTGTTGCAGCATCGCTGACTCTATCTCAGACCTCTATTTGCTTTTCTGCAGTAGGCTTCCTCTTTTGTGTCGGGAAATGAAGTTTGTACCAAAAAGCCTTTGTTTCTTCTTTCACCGATTCAGCTTAACCATTAATATTTGCTGAGACTTGTATCATTTAGATTGACTCATAAGTCTTCATAGAGTGACGTCTCTGGCTTCAAAAGGTTTAACAGATTCTGTCCTTCAGAGAGTCTGATTAGTTTTAGAAGGTCTTCTTCCTCAGAAGGTTGATCATCTTCAGCAAGTCCTTCCTTTCAACTATATGCCTTCAGCTTGTATTTTTCTACAAAGAATTTCTTCTATCTTCAACAGGGAGATGCTTTAAGCAAGTTCTCTTCTTCTGATGATTCTTCTTCATATGATTTCTTCACTGTTCTTCCTTTTGTATGTCTTCCTTCTTCAGCAAGTCTTGGCTCTTCATACCTAGTTGTTTTTCAGCAAGTTCCTTTCTTCAGATTGCTTCTTCATCGGCAGTTTGCTCAGACAAAAAATAATTCTTCATTGATCTTCGCTCTACTTTTGGTTGTAGAGCTTCCAGCATCTCTAATGGCTATCTTTATTATAGCTCGCGCGGATGAATCCTTTTCTTCTTAGCAGATTGCTTTCTTCAACTTTCTTCGGCAGGTTGATTATCTTCAGAGAGTTGCTTCTTCATATTTCCTGAAATACAAAAGAAAAATACCTTTCTCAGTAGAACCTGTCTTTTATGTAATCTAATTTGTTATTCATTAAAACCAAGGATAATGAGTCTTAAATATGAATTTAATACTTAAATTATATTGAGATTCAACAGTAGTTTTTAAAATCTGAATCGTATTTGATGGAGTTGTCATCTTGCCGAAACCTGTTAAACACTGTTATACTTCATCTACCCTTTTAAATAATGACAAAAGAGGGAGAAATATAACTAACAATTAACTGAAGAAGAAAATAATTTTCAGAAAAAAACTAAGCATTTATTTTCAAAAGAAAGTTCCCCTGTTCAGGGGGAGTTAACAAAGACGTTTTCAAAAACTAAAAATCCTTTATTGAGGGGGAGTTTTCGTACTTAGTCTATTTTCATGAAAAATAATGACAACTTTGTCTCATAATCTGTTAATTAAATCTTGTTGATATTTATTAGTCATATCTAATTTGTCATCATTAAAAAGGGGGAGAATGTTGACTCTGCAGAAGCAATTCTTTGAAGATGATCAATCTTCTGAACTGAAGAAAGGAACCTGTTGAAGAAATTCAACATACTAAGGGAAGAATATTGCAGCAACCATCTGAAGAAAAGAGTACAACCTACTGAAGAACGAACTTGCTGAAGATGGTCAACCTTCTGGAATTGATCAGACTCTCTGAAGAACAGAATCTATGGAAGCTTCTGAAGCCAGAGATGTCATGCTACTCTCCGAAGACTTAATGAGTCAATCTGAATAACACATTAAAAGACTCAAGTCTTGGTAAAGCCTTAATGATTAAGCTGAAGCAGTTACAAGGTAAAATCAAAAGCGTGCTGGCCAAGTCTCACTTCCTGAAACCAGAAAAGGAAACCTGCTGCAGTAAAGCGAACAGAGGTCAGAGATAGAGTCAGCGCTTTTGCACACCTACTCTTGTCTCTGTGATACGCTATCAGAAGCCCACATCTCCACAAGGAGAAAATATAACTCACAACGGGTTTCAAGAGAAGTCTAATTGATATTTACATCTCAATCTAAATACAGGACTTCTTGCAGAAGAAAGAGAGAGAATATCAACCTGCTGAAGTATTAGAAATTCTCTCAAGTAAGATTAAGAGCCAAACTGCTGTGTGCCAGAACTAATTCATACCTTCACACCTACTTTGCTCAAGACAAAAGCTAAACAAAGGATAAGGTATTTCACAACGATGGCAAGAGCGTTTATCATTCCTTCTCAACGGTAATCTAAGCAATCTTCAACGGCTATATTTCCAGAGCATATAAATAGTCTTACGAAAGACTTTGAAGATTGGTGAACCTTTGGTGAACCCTGTGCTTAAATGAATCACTCCACAAACAATAGAAAATCCCAAGAGAGAACTGGCAGAAACACAAAATGATATCTTATAAAGCAAACTCTCTGAAGAAGAAAAATCTGTTACAGAGATTAGGATTAGCTAAACATATACACTTGTATCTCTGTATTTCCTTGTACTTAGATTTACCCTTTGTATCCTGAGTTTTACTCAGTTATCCCTTTGTACAAGAAGAACCTGAGTTTAAGTTTCTCAGAAACTTAAACTTAGTTTACATTGTAAACACTGCAAAGTGTCTAAGAGCCTGGAGAGGCATGGAGGAACAAAGAATACTCGTTTGGGCCTGGAGAGGCCAGGTGTGCAAAGAATACTCGTTGGGCCTGGAGAGGCCATGTGTGCGAAGAATACTCGTTGGGCCTGGAGAGGCAAGGTGTGCAAATAATACTCGGTTGAGCCTGGAGAGGCTATGTGAAAATAATACTTGTATCTGAGTTCAGATATTGGAAAATCTAGTGGTGTGTTTGCCGTGGGACTGGACGTAGCTCACTGTGTTGGTGGGTGAACCAGGATAAATCTCTGTGTTAAGTTCTCTCTACCCTTATCTTTTTACTTTCAGTTTAAACTAACCAAGAAGGGGTTAAGAAAAGTTGTTTTATTAATTGTAGCAGAAAACAATCTTTTCATTAAGAGAAAATAGTTTCAAAAAGGCTTATGTTCAACCTTTTGAGTTCCATCAGCAAGTTACTGATTTTCCCAGTTTCGGAAGGTTGATCAAATATTTTCAAATCAGTGTTGCTTGTTCCAAAAGGTTTTAAAAAATCTGTAAAGATTATTAAAACACTATTCAACCCCCCTTCTAGTGTTTCCTGTGGTCCTAACAGTTGGTATCAGAGCTTAACTGATGACATAGCACAACAGCAGCCTCCTACTGAAGCAGTCAAGGATATCACTGGACCAATGACTAGAGGACGAGCTAAGAAGATTAAGGAAGAGATGGGAAAGTTGGTGACCTACATTTTTAGGGATACTACCCTACAGAAGGACACCACTGCCCTACAGAAGGACAGCCTTGACCCTGGAATAGGACACATGGTCCTATGCACCACCCTAGACTAGGATACTCTTAATTGATTGTATTTTTCCTCCTAGTTGGGCGCTAATTGTATGGGTTTTGTGGTTAGTAGACTGCCTTGCTAAAAGACTTAGGAGTCTTGGGTTCAATTCCCACATAGGATAGAATTTTAATCATCTTTCATTTCCTCCTTATTTTTGGGCGCTACATTTATGGCTTTAGTGGCTTAAGACTTAGCTTAGCCATAAGCCTTGGGATCATGGGTTCAAATCCCACTTAGGAGTATTTTCACCCATCCTTTTATTTTTTCCTTTTTCTCTTCCATGTGGCCGCCCCCTTCCCCCTATAAATAGGGAGGCCCTCTCTTTGTATTACAACATTGAATTTGGAAGTAAAGGCATTATGCCCAATTTTCTCCTCCCTTTGTGAGTTGAGAGAGTCTTGGTGGTTGTTGCTCAAACCATACTGAGACTTATCTAATTCTCCTGAATTAGTGGCGTCTGGCATTGGACTTATCTGCTGCAAGTGGACTCTTGCTTCAGTGGCGTCCTTCCCATTTCTTCCTCTCCACTTTTTCTTTCATTTTCTCTCATTTTCTATCACTTTCTTGCGCAAAATAAGCTGCTGCCCTGCACCTTATTTTCGCAATTTATTCACTATATTTTGATTCTAATCGGTTGGTTTTGCTCAATTCTAGATCCTACAACTATCTGGCTATCAATTGGTCATCAGAGCTTGTTGAATTTGAGCAAAATTGGAGCTACAAGGCCGCGGGTACTGCACCTATTTAGTGCAGAATTTTCACTCATTTAGTGTAATTCCATCCCTCTTTTCAATTGTAATTTGGACTTGGACTGTTTCCCGGGCCCGAGGTGCCTTTCTGCTGCTATCAGCACTTGTCTGTCTTGATTGATTTGCTTGAATTCTTGCTAGTTGGGGGCTGTTTTGGGCCGCTAATTCCCACCCCCCAGGTGTTTGTTTAAATGCCTCTTTAATTGCTCATACTTGTTCTTTTGGTGATTCTTGCAAATTAATTGATATAACTGCTCTCGGTGCTTGTTTGTTTTAAATTATGGTAAAACAAAACCATGGTTTTGAAGAGTGATTTTAAATCACTTTCGTCCAACGTACTTTGTAAAGCGTGCATAATCCATCTCAACCATAAATCAATATTTTTTCTTTAGGTCTTCTGTTAGATAGATCAACAGACAATTTTTACGTTTTAACAGAGTCTTGCTCCCTATAAACTAATGAATTCATCATCAATAGATGGATTTAGTTTCTTAAAAGTGAAAGATTTTGCTTTTCTGGGCCACTTGGACCAGTTTACTGTCAGAAAATTCCAAAAATATTACAGTAGATACAGTTAATTTTCTTTTCATTGTGTACAAATTTCTGTAATTTTCTGTTGGGGAAAAAGACAAAAAAAGAAAGAAAAGGCAAGAAAAATACAAAAAGTACGTACGTGCCAAAAATAGAAAAAGAGGTGTAAAAAGCAAAAAAGGGTGCAAAAGTCAACAACAAGGAAGAAAAAGTCAAAAGACACCCAAAAAGTCAAAAAAAAAAATCAAAAAATTCAAAAAAATAGAAAAACAAAAACAAAGAAGTATCCCAACAATACAGTGACAGTATACTGTAATTTTCTGTTTCATTTCCCTGTATACCGTAATTGAGTTGTATTTGCTGTTTTCTTAAAAATGACAATTTGGCAACTCTTTTTCAAAAATCACCAAAAACAATTCTCTTTGCAATTTCTTCCGTCTTGTCTTGTTTGCTGTCTGCTCTTGTGTATAAGCTTGTTTGAGTGCCAGCTTTTCTTGTTTGTCATATCAATTCTTTGTTTTGTCTTAGGATTTTCCAATCTTCTTCCAGTAGGTATTTTTCTTTGTTAGTGCGCTTCTATTTGGGTAAGGGTTAAGACTTAGACTCACGTTGGTCTTTGCAACTTCTAATCAACCTCCAACCGAGTAGAAGAGGCAAGAGAGTTTTCATTATAGAAAAAGCCAAAAAAAAGAGTGACATACACGAGTGATTACATTCCATTGAGTGTAAACACTTAGTGAGTGGCGAGGTCCTTTAAAAGCTTTCAAATAAAATCAATTTAAGATGTCATATAAAATGTGGAGAAAGGAGCTAGATGAAGATAGGAGAGAATTTAGAAGAGAAAAGGAAGTGAGAAGACACTCTTCTCATGATGAAAGGTATAAAAAAGAAAGGAAGGAAAGAGAAATAAGTAGATATCATTTTGAAGATAGTAAGAAGAAGGAAAGGAGTTATGTTAACTCTAACCATGATAGGAGGAGGTATGAGGAAGAAAGAAAATTTAGAAAATATGATGAAGAAAGAAAGTATGAAGAAGAGAGAAAACTTAGGAGAAATTATGAGAGTGAAATTAGGATTTTCCAATCTTCTTCCAGTAGGTATTTTTCTTTGTTAGTGCGCTTCTATTTGGGTAAGGGTTAAGACTTAGACTCACGTTGGTCTTTGCAACTTCTAATCAACCTCCAACCGAGTAGAAGAGGCAAGAGAGTTTTCATTATAGAAAATGCCAAAAAAAAGAGTGACATACACGAGTGATTACATTCCATTGAGTGTAAACACTTAGTGAGTGGTGAGGTCCTTTAAAAGTTTTAACATAAAATCAATTAGGAGAATGCAAGGAAGGAGGCAAGGGGAAAGGGAAACCATGTTGTTTAGGAAAGCCTTAGAAACACCTTTGGGTGAAGAAGAGAGCCAAAGAGAGAACCTATTCCACACTAGGTGCCAAATTGAAGATAAGGTATGTTTAGTGATCATAGATGGAGGAAGTAGTACCAACTTAGCTAGCCTTAGGTTAGTTAACAAGCTAAACTTACCTACTACCCCACATCCAGAACCCTATACACTTCAATGGGTGAGTGATGAGGAAGAATTTAAGGTGGATAGGCAAGTG
This sequence comes from Sesbania bispinosa, assembly GCA_026901365.1. Classification (NCBI taxonomy): domain Eukaryota; kingdom Viridiplantae; phylum Streptophyta; class Magnoliopsida; order Fabales; family Fabaceae; genus Sesbania; species Sesbania bispinosa. The sequence continues at coordinate 592,862 of QLOH01000415.1, forward strand.
AGCTTAAGGTTCAAAATTGGGGATTACCAAGATGAAATAACCTTTGATGTCATACCCTTAGAAGCCTCTCACATCCTTTTAGGAAGACCATGGCAATATGAGAGAAGGGTGAAACATGATGGGTATTCCAACACCTATAGGTTCCGCCACCAAGGGGTTAAATTCACCTTAATGCCTATGACCCCTAGTGAAATTAGAGAAGACCAAATCCAACTTAAGGAGATCATAGACAAGGAAAAAGAGGAAGAATCTAGAAAAATAGAAAAGGAATTAGAAAAAGAGATTAATAAGATTCACGTAATAAAGAAAAATAAGATAAAAAAAGAAGCCACCAAAGAAGAACCTTGGTTCCTACTACTTAGTAAGGAAACCAATGGAGAAGAAGAAGAAGATCCCTTGATCGCTCTTGATCTTCCTCCAAACATAAGAGATCTCTTAGCAGAATTTGGGGACATTTTCCCAAAAGATATCCCAAGTGGATTACCACCTCTTAGAGGAATTGAGCACCAAATAGATCTCATACCCGGTGCTGTTCTACCCAATAGACTAGCATATAGGACAAATCCAGTTGAAATCCAGGAAAGACAAAGACAAGTAGGAGAACTAATTAGTAAGGGTTGGGTCAAGGAATCTCTCAGTCCTTGTGCTGTTCCTGTTATCATTGTACCAAAAAAAGATGGTACATGGAGAATGTGTACTGACTGCCGTGCTGTTAACAACATAACAGTCAAATACCGACATCCCATTCCAAGATTGGATGATTTACTTGATGAATTTCATGGAGCCTGCATCTTTTCAAAAATTGATTTAAAAAGTGGCTACCATCAAATTCGAATCAAGGAAGGGGATGAATGGAAAATCGCATTCAAGACAAAATATGGGTTGTATGAATGGCTAGTTATGCCTTTTGGCTTAACTAATGCACCAAGTACGTTCATGAGATTAATGAATCATGTGCTTCGAGCCTTCTTAGGCAAGTTTGTGGTTGTTTATTTTGATGATATACTTGTCTATAGCAAAAGCTGTGAAGATCACATCAATCATCTTAGAGAAGTACTTGAGGCACTAAGAAAGGAACACTTATTTGCTAATCTTGGAAAATGTATTTTTTATAAACAAAGTGTCACTTTCCTAGGCTATGTCATTAGCTCTCAAGGGGTTCAAGTAGATGAAGAGAAAATCAAAGCCATCAAAGAATGGCTCACCCCAAAATCCGTGGGAGATGTGAGGAGCTTCCATGGTTTGGCAAGCTTCTATAGAAGGTTTGTCAAGAACTTTAGCACAATAGCTGCTCCCCTCAATGAAGTGGTTAAGAAAAATGTGGGTTTTAAGTGGGAGAAAGCACAAGAGGATGCTTTCAAAGAACTCAAAGAAAAACTTATGCAAGCTCCCATTTTAGGACTACCAGATTTTTCTAAATCTTTTGAAATCGAGTGTGATGCATCTAATGTAGGAATAGGAGTTGTCTTAATGCAAGATGGACATCCTATAGCCTATTTTAGTGATAAGCTCAAAGGTGCAATGTTGAATTACCCCACCTATGACAAAGAATTTTATGCTTTGGTGAGGGCACTTCAAACATGGCAACATTACCTCCTACCTAAAGAATTTGTGATACATACTGATCATGAATCCTTAAGGTACATTAAGGGACAAGGGAAACTTAACAAAAGACATGCAAAATGGGTTGAATTTCTTGAACAATTTCCCTATGTCATCAAGTATAAGAAAGGAAAAGCCAACATAGTGGCCGATGCTCTTTCAAGGAGGTATAGTTTGTTAGCTACCTTAGATGCAAAACTACTTGGTTTCGAAAACTTAAAGGGGTTATATGAGCATGATTCCTTCTTTGCTGAAAAGTACAAAGCTTGTGAAACAATGGCAAAAGATGGATTCTATAGACATGAAGGGTTTCTCTTCAAAGGGGATAAGTTTTGCATTCCCCATTGCTCCATTAGAGAGCTTTTGGTTAAGGAAACCCATGAGGGAGGGCTTATGGGACACTTTGGTGTACCCAAAACCTTAGGGATTTTACAAAAACACTTTTATTGGCCACATATGAGCACACACGTTAAATCACATTGTGATAGGTGTATAAAATGTAAAAGTGCCAAATCAAAGGTAAATCCCTATGGCCTCTACACTCCTCTCCCTATTCCTGAAGGACCTTGGTTAGACCTAACCATGGATTTTATTGTAGGTTTACCTAGGACCCAAAGAGGAAAGGATTCAATCTTTGTGGTAGTGGATCGCTTTTCAAAGATGTCACATTTCATTCCATGCCAAAAGGTAAATGATGCACAAGAAATTGCTGATCTTTTCTTTAGAGAAATAGTACGCTTACATGGCATACCTAGAAGCGTAGTGTCTGATAGAGATACTAAGTTCCTTAGTCATTTCTGGCGCACACTATGGCACAAGCTAGGCACCAAATTACTGTTCTCTACCACATGCCACCCACAAACTGATGGACAAACAGAGGTTGTCAATAGGACAATAGGCACATTATTAAGGGCTATGGTTCAAAAGAGTTTAAAATCATGGGACTTATATTTGCCTCATATAGAGTTTGCATATAATAGGAGCAAGCATTCTACTACTTTGCATACTCCATTTGAGATTGTTTATGGTTTTAACCCTTTAACTCCTCTTGATATTTTGCCTATCCCTAACTCTTCTTTTGTGGAGCACAAAGATGGTAAAGCTAAGGCTGAGTTTATTAAGAAACTTCATGCTAGAGTAAAGGCTAATATTGAGCGCAGATTGGCTTCCCAAACAAAGGCTGCTAACAAAGGGCGTAGGCGGATGATATTTGAACCTGGGGATTGGGTTTGGGTTCATTTCCGCAAGGAAAGATTCCCAAATGAAAGGAAATCCAAACTCTCTCCTAGGGGTGATGGAACCTTTCAAGTCTTGGAGCGCTTAAATGATAACGCCTACAAAATTGATCTTCCTGGTGAGTATGGTGTAAGTGCTACTTTCAATGTTTCTGATCTCTCTCTCTTTGATGTAGGAGATGACTATCCAGATTTGAGGTCAAATCTTTCGCAAGGGGGAGGGGATGATGACATAGCACAACAGCAGCCTCCTACTGAAGCAGTCAAGGATATCACTGGACCAATGACTAGAGGACGAGCTAAGAAGATTAAGGAAGAGATGGGAAAGTTGGTGACCTACATTTTTAGGGATACTACCCTACAGAAGGACACCACTGCCCTACAGAAGGACAACCTTGACCCTTGAATAGGACACATGGTCCTATGCACCACCCTAGACTAGGATACTCTTAATTGATTGTATTTTTCCTCCTAGTTGGGCGCTAATTGTATGGGTTTAGTGGTTAGTAGATTGCCTTGCTAAAAGGCTTAGGAGTCTTGGGTTCAATTCCCACATAGGATAGAATTTTAATCATCTTTCATTTCCTCCTTATTTTTGGGCGCTACATTTATGGCTTTAGTGGCTTAAGACTTAGCTTAGCCATAAGCCTTGGGATCATGGGTTCAAATCCCACTTAGGAGTATTTTCACCCATCCTTTTATTTTTCCCTTTTTCTCTTCCATGTGGCCGCCCCCTTCCCCCTATAAATAGGGAGGCCCTCTCTTTGTATTACAACATTGAATTTGGAAGTAAAGGCAGTATGCCCAATTTTCTCCTCCCTTTGTGAGTTGAGAGAGGCTTGGTGGTTGTTACTCAAACCATACTGAGACTTATCTAATTCTCCTGAATTAGTGGCGTCTGGCATTGGACTTATCTGCTGCAAGTGGACTCTTGCTTCAGTGGCGTCCTTCCCATTTCTTCCTCTCCACTTTTTCTTTCATTTTCTCTCATTTTCTATCACTTTCTTGCGCAAAATAAGCTGCTGCCCTGCACCTTATTTTCGCAATTTATTCACTATATTTTGATTCTAATCGGTTGGTTTTGCTCAATTCTAGATCCTACAACTATCCGGCTATCAATAACCCCGGGTTAAGCATCTAACAAATGCTGAGGAAGAAGATCCAGATGGAAACCAAAACAAGCTTTGAAGAGAACTTATGAAGCTGATCAACAAGAAGCAACAAGAGTGTCATTGAAGGCAATGTTGAGTCTCAGCAAATACAGATCTTCAAATACTTATGTATTTGTGTTGGTAACATCGTTTCCTTTTATTACTTTAATATATGTGAATATTTGAATTTGTTTAAAAAAATTATTTGCAAATAATGTTTTATAAGTTTCTGATTTTCTGCAAGGTTGCCTCGTAAAAATCATCTTGTCGTTTAGTGCTCACTTTTGCAAAATCGTTCCTTTTAATTTTTATTTTTAAAAGAATTTGAAAAGCAAAGCTTTGAAATCTGAAATCAACATTGATGACTGGGTTCTTTATGACTGAGGCTCCTCACTTGTCCACTCAATGATGTACGTTGCACGACTTCCAAAGTCTGAAGCTGTAATCATTAATGCTATCTGAGCCAATATATGTTCTGTGTGAGACCATCCAAAAGGTACAATCTCCTTGCTTCTCTCTGCTATCTCATGCCTCAGTCCTTTAAATTCTCAAGAGTTATCAAGACAAGCTCATCACTTCCAAGCTCATGTTAACTGTGGAAAGTATGAGATCAAAGTGCGATTTCTCTGAGGGACGATGAAGAGACTAAAGACGATGGAACAAGAAATCATTATCAACAATGATACTATGGAAGTAGTGCTGAATGCTGAAGAGGCTATGACTACTCCAGATGAGGGAGATCAAGATGGAAGAACAGGAACGTTGATTTTGCTGCATCAAGCAGTAGATCCATCCTTTCCGAAGAAGGGTGTGAGTATCATGCTTCCAAAGTCAGAAGAATCCTTTATTGAGGGGGAGTTTTCATACTTAGTCTATTTTCATGAAAAATAATGCCAACTTTGTCTCATAATCTGTTAATTAGATCTTGTTGATATTTGTTAGTCATATCTAATTTGTCATCATTAAAAAGGGGGAGAATGTTGAGTCTCAGAATTAATTTAATTAGATTCAAGACTCATTATCCATGGTTTTAATGATTAACAAATTAGACTGTATAGAAACAAGTTCTACTGAGAAAGGTATTTTTCTTTCTGTTTCAGAAACTCTGCAGAAGCAATTCATTGAAGATGATCAATCTACTGAGCTGAAGAAAGGAACCTGCTGAAGAAATGCAACATACTAGGGGAAGAATATTGCAGCAACCATCTGAAGAAAAGAGTACAACCTACTGAAGAACGAACTTGCTGAAGATGGTCAACCTGTTAGCGCAAAAAACCCTCTGAGATTTGGTTTGAATGACAACAAACCTTTTGATCGAACTTAATGTTTTCTGTTCTTGAAGTTACTGATGTTTTTGTCTGTGAGATCTTAAAAAAGACAGGATTCTCATGAAGAACTCGGAAAGATTAACCACGACCAAGCTCAGACTGAGATTGAGACGCAAGCATAGATTGAGACTAGCAGTAATCCTCACACTTAAGATGAAGATAAAAGTCAGCCTGAGATTGAGCAATTAATGCAAGTCTTTCCTGAGATTCAGAAAGATCAGAATCCTAATGTTAAGAAGCATCTGACTTCAGAATCATTTATGGAGTATGGGCAAAGCTTAGAATGTTCTATATGCTGAAAGTAATTTCAGAAGAAGGCCTTAGGCATATTCTTTATCAAAAAGTCTTCAGAAGCTTAGAATGGTTTAATCTGAAGTTAGCCTAAGTTGAGAGAGGGTACATCAGAATGAAGTCTTAGCTACAGTCAGAAAGAGTCTCTACTAGAAATGCCAATCATCAAGTCAAGTCAAGATGAGCTCAAACAGTGAACTAAGTTGCATCAAGAAGACCAATATTTGAGACTCAAGATGAGACGTAGACTCAACCACAGATGCTATCTCATGTTCAGATGCAGACTCAGTCTAAGAATCAACTTGAGACAAATGCTCAAAGAAGAGACTCATGTACAAACTTAAAAGGAAGGATCAAAAGTCAGATGCAAGATCTGCCAAGAGATGAGACTCTAACTTAGCTTCAGAATCAAGAGATAAGATCAGAATAGAAGATGCTAAACAAAGAAGATATTCAAAGTCAGCTTGAGACAAGCTCAAACTATAAAGTCAGATTGAGACAGGCCCAAATTCATTGTAAGATCATACTCAATCCAAGCATGACAAAGAAGCACTTTGAAATATGAAGCTGAGCAAAGATGAGATCCAAAGTCAGACTTGAGATGCAGACTCAACTTGAGATGCAGAATCAGACTTGAGACGCAGAGATCAGATGCAAACATGAGACTCAGACTTGAGACGCAGAGATCAGATGCAAACATCAGACTCAGACTTGAGACGCAGAGATCAGATGCAAACATCAGACTCAGACTTGATACGCAGAGATCAGATGCAAACATAAGACTCAGACTTGAGACGCAGAGATCAGATGCAGACATCAGACTCAGCTCAGACAGGGTCTCAACAACAAAAGCAAGTCAACGCAAGTACACTGTCACAGCAGAGACTGCACCAGAAAAGCACTGATCTCATGTCAGAAGAGTGAAAAACTCTCTCTCTCTCTCTTCCAATGGCTAGTATAACGATCAGTTTTTCTGAAGACTATAAATAGAAGTCTCATTATGGTGAGACGTGTGAGTGACACGGGTGAGACACAGCAAAGATGCTGCTGGACAACCAGAAAAATCCAAGTCTCAAGTGAATCTCAACCTACCTACCTATGCTATCTTAGCTAATATCATGTAGTAGGTTTAGATCTTGTTTTGTAATGTTTCATGTACGCTCTTTGAGTGATTTAGAGAGCTACCATCTAGCTAAGCTCACGGTTTATCCATACTCTGCCTATAGTCTAAGCTAGATCAATCATATCTCATCTCATATCACCAAGTCTCAACTAAGTCAGGAGGTGCCTGAGCTTAGTGTGAGCAATTGTAAAGCCTGGAGAGGCACTGTAACAAGAATACTCACTGAGTTTCCTGGAGAGGCAGTCAAAGACAACGAATATGCATACGTTGCCTGGAGAGGCAGTAGAAAACAAAGAATACTGCATGAGTTGCCTGAAGAGGCAGTTGAAAACAAAGAATACTTGAGACTCAACCAAGGTAGGAGTGCCTATGCTTGGTGTGAGGGATGTCCTGAAGAGGCTGTAAGAAT